>CM053602.1:51463126-51507518 GCA_028646575.1 Pseudocheirus occidentalis
AAAGAAAGAAAGAAAGAAAGAAAGAAAGAAAGAAAGAAAGAAAGAAAGAAAGAAAAAGAAAATGAATATGTATGCTTGGATCTGCATTCAGTTCTTTGGAGATGGTTAGCATTTCTCATCATAAACCCTTCAGAATTGTCTTGTACTACTGATCATCATACAATATTGCTATTTCTGTGTACAGAAAATCTCCTGGTTTTGCACATTTCACTTTGCAATAGTTCATGTAAATTTTTCCAGGTTTTTCTAAGAGCAACTTGATGATCATTTCTTTTTTTCCCCCTTTTAAAATTTTTGTAAAAATTTTTATTCATTTTGAATTTCATTACAAAAAGACAAAAAAAGAACTTTCCATGTATACAGTAAACATAAAAAAGATTAAATATAAAACCATGAATTTTCATTTCACACTGTTTACTTTTTTTAAAACACTATGTAATAAATGCTACATGTCATTTTCAATGCTACCCTGTTTTTCTGTGATTCCTTTTAAGTTTTCTTTCACTCTCTTTTTTTTTTCTTCTTTCCCTCTCCAATCTACCCTAGAGAAGGCTACCATTAGACACAAATAAGTGTAAGTATGTAAAACCATGCCATACATGCTTCTTTTGCTGCTAGTCATTTCTTATGGTAACATAGTATTCCATCACAATCATATGCCACGACTTGTTCAGTCATTTCCCAGTTGATGGACATTCCATCAGTTTCCAATTATTTGCCACCACAAACTACTAGAAATATTTTTGTACATGGAGTTCCTTTTCTTTTTTCTGTTAGGTGTGAGATGGTACCTCATAGTGTTTTAATTTGTAATTCTCTAATCAATAGTGGTTTAGAGCATTTTATATGACTATAGATAGCTTTGATTACTTTGAGTGAAAACTGATTTTAGAAAAACATGGAAAGACATGAAATAATGGAGAGTAAAATGAGTATTATCAAGAGAACATTGTATACAGTAACAGCAATATTGGCTGAAGAGTAGCTGTGAATGACTAAGCAATTCTGAGTAACATGAACATCCAAATCAACTTAAGACTTAGGAAGGAAAATGCTCTCCACCTCCCAAAAAAGAACTGATATATGGAGGAAAGTATTGTATGGTTCCACATGTACATCCGTATCAAATGTTGGTTTTCTCTAGTGCAGGGTTGAGTGGGTGTGTGGAAGACAACTTAAAATTCAAAATGTAGCAAAAATATAAATAAAATAAATATTTAAAAAAAAAAGAAAGAAACACTCAGATTAGTCTTTCATTCCATCCAGGTAGCCAGATGTACTTGCTAATGAACATAACACAAATGGGTATCTCCAAAGTTCCCAGTGATCTCTTAATTGCCAAACCCAATACCCTTTACTCAATCTTCATCCTTCCTGACTTCTCTGAAGTATCATGCAATAGAGTTAGGTCACAGATTAAAGTTTTAAAATGGAAAGAAAACCAAAGAAAGAAGTCTGGTCCATTGTGAGCACCACATCCCATTCTTCTTCCAAGTCAAAAAAAAGCCCAACCCAAAGGCAGATTACTGAAGGAATCTCTACTTCTTTATTTCATCTAGATGTCAACAGCTTGGATCCTAGAAGTGGAGACAGGGTCTGAACAGAAAATGGAGCCATCCTGGACCAAGAACTTCCCAGAAAACTGACTCAAGTGGTCTCAATTCCAAGTCCTGCAGAGGGACTCAGAAGCCATCACTAGTGGAGCTGATGGGAGTGTAGGCTGGTAGAACTACAGAAGCTTTCCACAGCTGTCAAGCTACCCAAGATGGACCTTTTAATGATGAGAGGGAAAAAGTAATCTCCATGTTCTCATCACTTCAACTGAGGAACATGTTGACTACCACAGGGTCCTAGAGACCCTTTTGAGTGTGGTCAAAGGTTCTTTCTCTGGTCACCTGCTGTCACCAGTTTTATGAAGGAACATCATTTTCCCCCTTCCCATCCATCTCAAAGTTGGCATAGGAAAGCTATCACTCATTTGCATTTCTGCTAAGGCTAGATATGTCTGGAGAAGAGGCAAATGGCTCTTTAAATATTTGTAACAAAGATTGAATCTTTCTCTTGTACAAAAATCTCTTCTGTAAGAACCAAAAGCAGACGTGAATAATTTTTCAAAGTACAGCCAAGTACTTAGCTATAGAATTAGATTGCAGCGAGTAAGGGGAATAATTAAGCCTAAGTAGACAGCTCTGTACATTTGTCCAAGATTTTTAAAAAGCAGAAAAATATTGCAATAGTCCAAAAAATGAGTACTGAACTAGGGTGGTAGCAATGTGAATAAAAAGAAGGGAAATTTGGGGTGTGAGAGATGTTGTGGGGGTAGAAATGCCAAGATTTGGCAACTGATTGGACATATAGAAAGCATAAGGGAAGAAGGAATACTTACTGACTGTGTAATCCTGTTCAAGTCACTTCACCTCTTTCTCCCTCAGTTTTCTCATCTGTAAAATTGGGATAATATAACATCTACCTGCTAGGGTTTTTGTGAGGATCAAGTAAGATCCTGTTTTAAAGTGCTTTGCAAACCTTAAAGGGCTAGCTTTATAGTAAATGTGTGCTGTTTCTTACATGCTAGCTTTATCATCTTTGTATTTATAAGCTTTATATTTATAAATGCCAGCTTTGTAAAGTGCTAGATTTATAATTAATGCTAGCTATAATTGTTATTATTAACAGAAATCAAAAAGTTGAAAACAGTGGAAGGTTTGGAGGGAAAGATAATAAGTTCTGTTTTAGACATGATGAGTTTGAGATGGCTATTCAAGATGTCCAGTAGTCTGCTGACAATGTAACACTGGAGTTCAGGAGAGAGACTTGGTCAGGATGTAACAATCTGAAAGTCATGGGAATAGAAAGAAGTAAACTCTTGGAAACTGATGAGGTCATCAAGAGACAAGGGTCCTGGTCACAGCCTTGAAGGGCACACTCATTTAGGGAAGGAAGGAAGGAAGGAAGGAAGGAAGGAAGGAAGGAAGGAAGGAAGTGAAAAGGATGGAAAGAAAGTGAGAGAGAGGGAAGGAAGGAAGAAAGAAAAAAGGAAAAAGGATGGAAGGAAAGTAAGAGAAAGGGAAAGAAGGGGGGAAAGACAGAAGGAGGGAAGGAGGGAGAAAAAAAGAATGAGTTAAAGGCCTTGGTGACATCTTTATCCTAAAAAAGAAGAGACCCAGGAGGGTGAGGGACATGATAGCTGGGGTCAAGTGTTTGAAGGGCTGGCCCATGGAACAGGGAGCAGCCGTGTTTTCTTTAACCCTGGAGGACAGAACCAGGACTAACAGGGGAAAGTGTCACAGAGGCCACTGGGTATTCTTGTAAAGGGAATTTTTGTTCCAGGATGAGTTGGACTTGAGGTCCCCTTCCAGCCCTAAGCCTCAATTTTTCTTTATTTCCATTGTCTATTATTATCATCCCATCCCAACCCAGTCCTGGAGCCTCTTATTTCTTCAACATAGCTTTCATTTCTGAAGTCTTTTTGTTTTGATCCAAATTCCTCCCTCACCTCAGCTCATTCTGAGCTCTAATTCTTCTAACATCCTTCTTGAAGGACCATGTCACATTTTTACGTTCATCCTTTATAAAAGGGCTTATTTCCATACTATGAATGCATCTTTTTAAAAAAATGTAAGTTGGTTGATGAGTCCCCTCTATGTATACATTTGTCTTCTGCTCTCCCTCACAAAATGACTTTGCCTAACTTTGTATACATGTTTTGATTCCTTCCCTGGGTATGTGGCATCTTGTTGTCTCCTCCCCATGGGAATATAAGCTCACTCTTGGTTTTGTCTTTAGATCCTAGATACCTAGCACAGTGCTTGGTATACATATAGTAGGTGCTCAAAAATGCTTGTTGAGTTCAATCAAGTTAAGTTTTCTTTATCATAGAAATGGTTCCTTTTTTGTATCTAGTGTTTAAGGGGGTCCTAGCCCTCCTGGGCTGATTTCCACTGTTGAATTTTAGGCTATAGGGCTCTGCATACTTTTTATTTAAACTTTTTAAAATTCACTCTCCCTGAAGCTAGAGTGCATGTAAGGCTATGCCCAGTTTTCTTCTTCTCCTTCTCCTTCCCAATCACGAATTATAAGATGGAGTGGTTTACTCACTCTTAAGTAGCCTATCATTTTTATTCCAGCGACCAATTCCTTCTTTTCCATTAGAATCACGTCCAGGACAGTACTTCCCCTTGTCACTGGTCTTCAGTGTTTGAACGATGAAATTATCATTAAGGCAAGGCAAGAATTTATTAACTGTTCTCTTGGCAGAGCCAGACCACTAGAACATGTCTGGATAATTGAAGCTCTCTATAACTATTCTGACATGTCTCTGTACTTTTTAAATCTTTGTCTGTTTTTCATCTTTCATACTTTGTAAACTATGTCCTTCATTCCTTGCATCTCTAGCTTCAAGGAGAGCTCCATCACTGAGACTGGGATCTCAGAGTTTTAAGTCCTATCCAGAATTGCCTCCGAGAGGAGGAGGTGGATCAGGGCACTTCATCGGTCAGAACCTGGGAAGGCATGAGCACATCTCCATTTGGACCAAGACTCTGACCATCCAGGCAGTGGAGTGTTTTGTTGACTTCAGAGCATTAGAGAAATGAAAATTGTTATTCACTTGGCCATCAAGAGTCAACCACTAGTCAGGAGCACCGGCCCTGAAGTCAGGAGTACCTGAGTTCAAATCCGGCCTCAGACACTTAACACAAAAATCTAGCCGTGTGACCTTGGGCAAGTCACTTAACCCCAACTGCCCTCCAAAAAGCAAAAAAAAAAAAAAAAAAGAGTCAACCACTAGTCTTGGGCCTGAAAACCCATGAGACCAAGGACCTATGGGTATCAAGTAGGAACATCAGGTGACAATCTTATGCAATGTCAGCCAATCTTGCCTCTTCTGCAACAGGACTTCAGGCTAGAAGCCGATGCTCAAGATATTGCCATAGGGACTTAGTCAAGGGAGACTTGTGCTAAACCAACATTACATGTCCCTACCCCAACACAGGCCAAGACATGGCTTTTTGTGTGTCATGGATAACTTACAGGTGAAAGAAAAGCAACAGAAATGAGAAACAGAAAATGGGATGGGACTAGGCAGGAAAAAGGGACCAGATTTTGGAAGTATTGGGTGGATCCTAAAGTCCACATAAGAAAAAAAAACAAGGAAAAAAATGAAAACTTGTCATAGTAACAATTTGCTTCATGCTCATTTCCATTTTGAGTTCTAATCAAAATAGCTTACTTTTCTCTAATATTTTATTTTATTTGTTTTTATCATTTTCAACTATCTTTAGATTCAAGAGACCTAGGTTCAAACTCCAGATGGGGAGAAAGAAAGTTCTCAAATTTGTGATTCTGAGAATAAATGGTCCCTCCCAGCTCTTGACATTCAGTGTTCTAAAGCTCCTTCCAGCTCTGACATTCCCTGTTCTGTGTTCTAAGGTCCCTCCCAGCTCTGAAATTCCGTGTTCTAAAGCCCCTTCCAGCTCTGAAATTCAGTGTTCTAAAGTCCCTTCCAGCTCAGATATTTCCTGTTCTAAGGTGGTCTCTGTTGATTTTAAAATCATAGAAATATCTTGATCTTCCCACACTTTCAAATTCTAGTTCTGTAACTCACTACCTGAAATTGCTTGGAGAAAAATTACAGGCAAGGAAACTGAGACTCCAACAGGAGATTTGATTTACCCAGGGTCACACAAGGAAACTAAGTTGCTGTGCTCCAGACTGCTGTCTAGGAAGAACAGGTGTCAACTGTCAAAGACAGTAGGAGGCTGCTGGAATAACCTCAGGGAACCTGCATTACACAGGTTTCAGACTTGGAAAATAGTTAGCTTTCTACCTGAGTAAATGAATGTATCAGGGCACTGGGTCATGTCTCAGAGATCATGGGGTGAGATGAAGCACTCCATGTCCACTTTCTAAATATCACACCAAATGAGCATTCAAAGTTCTCTCCCTTAGATGAATTATACATAATAATAACAATACTATAAAGACAAACAACTTTGAAAGACATGGCAATTTTTAAATTTATTTTTCCTCAATTACACGGAAAACCAATTTTTTAACATTCTTTTATTTTAATTTTCAGTTCCAAATTCCCTCCCTCCCTTTCCCCTTCATTGAGAAAGGTAAGCGATTTGATACAGGTTATAAATGTGCAGTCATGCAAAATATATTTCCTATTAGTCATGTTGTGAAAGAAAACACAGACAAAAAACAAGAAAAATAAAGATTTTTTTAAAGTCTGTTTGAATCTGCATTCAGACTCTCTCAGTTCTCTCTCTGAAGGTGGAGAGCAGTTTTCATCATAAGGCCTTCAGAGTTGTATGGATCAGAGTAGCCAAGACTCTGTCAAACATCATTACAATATTGCTGCCACCCAGCACTGGTTCTTCTCCCTTAACTTTACTATCCTTTTTTTCTTTTCTGAATCTCACCCCCCCCCCGCCATGTCACACACACCACCATATGTGATTCCATCACAATCATATACCACATCTTTGGATATGACCTCAATTTCCAATTCTTTGCCATCACAAAAAAGAGCTACTATAAATATTTTTGTACATATAAGACCTTTTCCTTTTTTATCTCTCTGGGATAGAAACCTAGCAGTGAGATTGCTGGGTCAAAGGGTGGACAAAGTCTTATTATAGCCCTTTGGGCCTAGTTCCAAATTGCTCTCCAGAATGGTAGAATCTGTTCACAACTCCACCAACAAACCATTAGTGTCCCAATTTTCCCACATACCTTCCAACATTTATCATTTCCCCTTTCTGTCATATTAGCCACTCTGATAGGCATGAGGTGGTACAGACTTAGGAGTTCTAATCAACATAATGACCAACCACAATTTCAGAGGATTCTTGATAAAACCGGCTGTCCACCTCCAGATAGAGAGCTGATGGACTCAGGGTGAACACTGAGAGCTTTTTTATTCATTTTTTTAAACATGGCTAATCCAGGAATTTCTTTTGTTTGACTATCCATGTTGTAACACTTTTGTCTCTCTAGCTTTCTCAATGGGGGAGAGGGAAAGTCTGATGAGAGAAAAAAATCAGAGCTGAAAACAAAATAAACTTAAATTAATAAAAAATAAAAGTTCTCTAACAAGAGAGTCAGGATGTAGTTGTAGTGGATAAAATTGGACTTCTACTTAAACCCATTAAGAAGGCCCAGGAACTTACTGTGTGATCCTGGGTAAATCACTGAACCTACTTGGGCCTTCATGTAGTGCAATGGAAACAGTGATGGTCTAGCAGTCAGAAGGCTTCTTTTTTCAGTTTAAATCTCGCTTGCCACTTACTTAACTATATGACCGCAGCCAACTTATTTCCTTTCTCTGGGCCTCAGTTTCCTACTCTATGAAATGGGGAGAACAATACTCTATGCTATCTATCTCCTTGAAGAAAGTCTTCTTTTTAAATTAAAAAAAATTTTTTTTGCTTTTTGGAGGGGGGGAGGGAGGTAGGGCAATTGGGGTTAAATGACTTGCCCAGGGTCATATGGCTAGTTTTTGTGTTAAGTGTCTGAGGCTAGATTTGAACTCAGGTCCTTCTGACTTTAGGGCCAGTCCTCTATTCACTGCACCACCTAGCCACCCCAAAGAAAGTATTCTGAAACAAAGACTTGAAACTACTGTATAGTCCCCAAGCCTTTGACTACTCTCGCTTCTTACTCCTGAACTGGGGCCTCCAGCATATGCTCACTAGTCTCACTTCTGTTTATCTTTGCTTCCAAGTAACCAAATATAAGATGTCCCCAAAGTCTGAGTGCAGGTGGAAGCTCATCTCTGCATGAAAATCACCAAATAAATGGGGGGGGGGGGTAAAAGCCCCAAAGCTTGGGGACACCCCCTCATGTTCAAGTATACATTGACTTAATTTAGAACAGAAACTCTTAAATCACGGTCCACAGGACAGAATAATATCAGAGAAAAAACCCTTACATTTTATTTTCATGTCCTTTAATTGGAATTTAGTGTTCCTTTCAATTATACACATAAACAGTCAATCTTGCCATGAATGACCAAAGATGTCTGTGACTCTATATGGGGTGAAGGATCCCTGGGTTCAAGTGCTCTCTAACTTCTATGTCTCTGCCACAAGCATTGTATTTCTCTTTTTTGGTGGTTTTCTTGGAGATGGTTATCAATGAGCAAAGCTCTGAAAAAGGCCAGATTTCCTAAGAGATCATGGTTCTTGTTGCCCTTGGATACACAGTACAACCAAATCTATGCCGTTCTCTCTTTGCCTCTACAAGAAGAATTCTGAAACCTTTCTGCTTAGCTTCAGGTTCAAGCAAGAATATCAATTAGCTTCAACAAGCTTTAATTAAACTCTGGCTCTAACTGACAGATACTGGAGATTTTAAGATTAAAGAAGATCATCACTGTCCACGAGAAGCTTCCATTCTGGATGAAAACAACAGGGACATACCAAAAAAAATATTAAAAAAGAAATCCAATCTTAACGAGTGAATCCAGAGCAATTGCTGTATGTAAAAACTGAAAAAAAATGTAGTGTCTCTGGTTACCTCTCCATTCAGGTACTAGTCAGAAATTTCACATTTAAAGCCTTACAACAAGGCTTTATGCATTATCTAAAAACTGGTTATTTCTTAGCCCTCACTCCCTTCCCCCACCATCACTGCAGAAAGAGGGGGAGGGTACACAAGGTTGGACAGGATTTGGCATCTTCTTTTTCCTCAGGGCTTTTCCATCTATAACAAGGTTGGGTCTCAGGAAGAAGACACTCTTAAGCCTTTCTTAAATGATAGAGCTTATCCAAAATTACCTTCTTGTGCTATGACCTTTGAAGAATGCACAGACATTTCTATTTTACAGTGAGTCAGGAATTTGTTTTTGCTTTTGCTTTGAGCACCAGAGGAGATTTAAAAAAATAAAAAAGCTTAGCTTGGACAAAGTTTTTTTTTTTCCTTCGTGAATCTTTGAGTCTAGCAGGGGAATTAGAATGCCATCAGTGATGATTGAGATACGCAGGATAGTATAGTAAATGTAATTAGCTCACCTAAGGAAGCATTGTGAGGCAGCTAGGTGGCGCTACAGTGGGTAGAGTGCTAGGCCTGGAGTCAGGAAGACTCATCTTCCTGAGTTCAAATCCAGTCTCAGACACTTACTAGCTGTGTGATTTTGGACAAGTCACTTCACCTTGTTTTCCTCAGTTTCCTCATCTGGCAAATGAGGAGGAGAAGGAAATGGCAAACCCTTTCAGGATCTTTGACAAGAAAACCCCAAATGGGGTCATGAAGAGTTGGACAGAACTGAAACAATTGAACAGCAACACAATAAAGCATTATCCAAGTTGCTTGTTGGGGAGGAGATGGAAGGTGGGAGGAGGCAGTCATCAGTGACAGGGAAGGCTTCCTAGAAGAGCTAACACTTGGATTGGGCTTTAAAGGATGAGTAAGAACTCAGCAAATAAAAAGGGAAAGGAAAAAGCGATAGTTCCAGGCATAGGGAACTGTGTGAGCAAAGGCAGAGAGGTGGGAAAGGACAGGATGTGTTTGAGGGAGAGTCAGTAAACTGTCCAGTTTGATTAGACTATAGAGTTTGTGGAAGGATTTTTTAGACTGAACCTGTGGTTTCCATTGGCATAAGGAATTCCCAATCAGCAAACTCCCTCTACCAATGCTGATCAACACTTCCTCTGCAACCCATAATTTTAGAGTTACCTAAGGTACTGAAATATCAAATGACTTCCCAAGGTAACACAGCCAATATGTTCCAGAGACAGGACTCAAACACAGAGCTTCCTAGTTCCAAAGCCATTGCTTTATCCATTATACCACACTGTCTTTCAGTGGAGAGGAATAATTCTACTAAGATGAGATGGATTCATATAGTAGAGGGCCTTCAATACTTACCAAGGAGGTTGAATTTTACTCCCTTAAGCAATAGATAGTCACTGAAGGTTTATCAGTGGAGGAATAATATGACCAGAACTATGCATATCCAAGATGCTTCTGAAGGATGAATTAGAGAGAGGAATAGAAATAGGAGGATTTGTTAAGAACTTTCTCTGTAGTCCAAGTGGGTGGTAATAAGGGAATGGATTGGTGCTAAGTAGAGAAGAAAGGAGAAGGTCAAGATATATCTTAGAATCATGATTCTTTTCAGTATGGGAGACACTGTTACAGTCTGAACTTCACTGAGCTCTTTGGAATCTTGGAGAAACAGGGTCACCTCCATACTACAACGCAGAATCAGAAGGGGCATCAGTGGAGAATATTATTGGGTAGAAATCCACTTTGGTCCAGCTGAATGAACCCAGTAGAATGTGCCCTCTATGAGGGCAGGGATTATTTCATGTTTGTCTTTGGTCCCACAGAACACAGCACAGAGCTTGGCACAGAGCGAGAATCTGCTAAATATTCGGTTCGCTTGAATTTAATTCAACTCTGCACCCCTTTGATCAATTGGTTTTTTATTTGCTATTTTTATTCCCATATCCCCTCTGGAGTCAGGACTCATTTTCCTCTGTGATCACGATTTTCCCTAGTCTTTAGAACCCACGTAACTGGTGCTTTTTGGAGCTCACTGGGCAGCATGGTTGGTTCATTTCTTTTGTTTATTGTCATTAGAGTTTTCACTGCAGAAAATAGTTAAATGCTTTCTGAAACACTGGTATTATCGGAGCTTGATGAGTTTGCTAATATTCAATTACATAACTGTCTGGGTCCTGAGCATTTACATTGGGATGCTTCTATAAATTGTCTCTTTGATTTCTTTCATCTCTATAGGGACGTTTTAAGCTTTTATGGCCAATTCATTTAATTTGGGCAAATGATATGACCTCAGGATTTAATCCTCTTTCCCTATCTCCCATGCCTTACTTCAAGAAATACATAAGATTCAGAATGAGGGAGACAGGTTTTATTCTCTCTCTAGGTTGTTATCGCATTGCCCCTCCTGAAATCTATTTGTATTAGGATGTGGTTTCTTTCCTTTGAATGTCCATTAGTCCAGTCGGGGGTCAATTTGGTTCATTCATTTTGTCAGAGAACCCACCTTGCCTCTCCACTGTGGGAACCATTCCCATTTCTGATTCTCATCTATCTCAACACTCATTCTTATCACATTACTTTGAATCTTATCTGAAGGTTGAGTTGCTTGTTGATCTTTTAATTCTCTTAAATTACTAGTTAAATGATCAATTTGTTTGCCTTTTAAAAACATTCCAGTCCATACTTAATTCAGTCTTGGCTGTGGCCCTCATCAATTTGTCTCTGACAAATCATTTGTTTGCCTTTCATTTAATTGAATTCACTTCAATTCAGTCATTCATTCATAGATTCACTTAACCAGTGTGCCTACTTATGTGTGGGGCATTGTGGATAGAATGGCAAAAATGTTCCTACCCCTGAGAAGCTTATATTCTAACTGGGGAGAAAACAACATGTGCCAAGAAAATGAAATGCAAAATATATTCAGAGTAATTTCCAGAGGGAGATCATTCCCTCTGAACTGACAAAGTTACTATCATTATGATTCACTCTGTACAGAGAAATGAGTCACCAGGATTTTTTTTGTGAGATTTTATATTTCATACCTTGTTATAAGAAAGGCACTTTGCTTCAATGCTGGTGAAATGGACATAAATGGTGCATGTTATACACAACCTGGACCCATTCCATAATGCATTTCCTTTATTTACATACCAACATGCTTGACTCCCCTAAAGATTTTTTTTGCTTTAAAGTAGGCTCAAATATATAATAAGATTAGAATAGAATATAGAAAAATGACTTAACTTTTAAGAAGTACCATTTTTCACCCTAAACAAATAGGGTGGGCCAAAGAAAACATCCATTCTTCTGGTGCTTTATTAGACTGTTATTAATGTACCTGTTGAACTGGTATTATTCAACATATTGGCTTAGAAAATGGCCCTGAAATCTTTCGTGTGGCTTCATCTCTGGTTTTGCTAGTCTCATTTTTAATGCTAGAAGAAAAAGGTTAAATTAAATTACAAACCAGGATTATACATTTTAAAAGCACTTCCCAAGTATAAAACTTAATGTAAATGATATTAACACATGAAGTTAAAAGCTACTGTGGTAATTTTTTTTAAAAGCCTAATCAGCTCAGGATAGGCTTTGGGTGGGCACTTGAGCTCAGTTGAGTAGAGTTGAGGTGAGGTGAGTTCTGAAGGAAACCAGAGATTGTATAAGGAGGAAGTGAGGAAGGAGGGCATTCTAAGCATGAGGCACAACCTGCGCAAAAGTCCAAAGATGATAAGTGGAAGGTCCTAGTCAGAGAACAGCTGTGAATGGGGTGATGTGAAGAAGAGGGGTGAGTAATGAGCCTGGAAAGAGGAACCATAGCTAGATGGTTAAAGGTTTTAAAAACCAAAATTAAACATATGGGTTTTGTCCTAGGAACAATAGGGAATTAATCAATCATTCTATTAACAAGTGTCTGTCAAGTTTAGACTATGGGTCAGGCACTGTATTGGAATTGGGGATACAAGAGTCAAAGAGAATCATGCCCAATCCTTAAGAAGCTAATATTCTTTTAGAGAGACTGTGGTGGGGGGGGGCAGCTAGGTGGCACAGTGAATAGAGCATTGGCCCTGGAGTCAGGAGGACTTGAGTTCAAATATGGCCTTGGACACTTAACACTTATTAACCCTGTGACCTTGCGCAAGTCACTTAACCCCAGTTGCCCTGCCTTCTCCCCTACAAAAAGAAAAAAAGAGTGACTGTGTGTGTGTGTGTGTGTGTGTGTGTGTGTGTGTGTGTGTAGAGACAGAGACAGAGAGACAAAAAGAGAAAAACAGAGACTTCAAATCTGGTTTCAAACACTTACTAGCTGTGTGACCCTGGGCAAGTCACTTTGCCCTGTTTGCCTCAGTTTCCTCATCTATACAATGAGCTGAAGAAGGAAATGACAAGCCATTCCAATATCTTTGACAAAAAAACCTCCAAATGGGGTTACAAAGAAGCATACACGACTGCAACAACTGAACAACAGCAATATGCACATATATGTGTGCAAATCTTTACAGGTTCCCTTAACCCTCAAGAGACTGAAGAGGAATGGTAAGAAAGGCAGGAGGAGAACCAACAATGCCATGAAAACTCAGAAGAAAGAGTATTCAGGAGTAGAGGGTCATCAACAGTGTCATATGTTGCAGAGAGTTTGAGAAGGCTGGGGATTCAAACAAGAATGAAAACTTCGGGGGCGGCTAGGTGGCACAGTGAATAGAGCACCGGCCCTGAAGTCAGGAGTACCTGAGTTCAAATCCGGCCTCAGACACTTAACACTTAACACACACACACACACACACACACACACACACACACACACACACAAAACTAGCCGTGTGACCTTGGGCAAGTCACTTAACCCCAATTGCCCTCCAAAACAAAAAAAATAAAAATAAAAAATAAGAAAAAATAAGAAAAAGAATGAAAAACTTCTTGCCCTCAAGAAGCTTATGTTCTATAGCAGTTGACAACATGTGCACATGTATAACCTAAATATATACAAATATAGGCCCAAAATACATTAGTAATTTGGGGAAGCACTATGTTTCCGAACTTTCAAGGCTTACGAGATCAAGCATCTCCAATAGTCCATCACCTAACAGCAAGAAAGAATAGATACAAGGGAAACAGAAAACATGGCTTCATGGTGGCTCCAGATGAAGGGGCAACAGAGGCTCCTTTTCTACCCATAGGCACACAGCGATTTTTGTCCTCCTCATACATCACTAGGGAAGAAAAGAGGTCAAGTTGGGCCTATAGGAGTCTTGTCTGCATGTTCAGTTTGGCTTAGCAGCCAATCAAAAGCCATTCCTCACCACACAGTAAGAAAACAGAAAATGGTCCCTAAGTGAACATCAGGATAATTTATTATGTGTGCATGGCAGCAAACTCACCAGTCATCCACTAAAAATCCCTCACTGTCCAGTACCCCTTTTACATGGTCCATACTCCATACAGCAAAATTGTACCCTCTAGACTAAATCCATAGAGGGCAAGTCATATATAACACAGAGCATCATGCAGTACGGGTACATTCACATGATCTATACTGTCACTGGGCATCATCTGGCTATGTGGGTAGCCTCCTCTCCCTTTATCCCAGAACATCACCTATCAACCTGATCACTAACCAAATAGGCCTGCCACTTGTGACAAATTGGTCATTCTGTACCTCAGGTGTCCTCAGATTATATAGGCTCTGGCCTATAATCTCAGCCCCAAACCCTGAGATAGTCCAGTGTCTATCTATTGCTGTCTCCATTCACTGACAAGTTAAGGGCTAATGGTGACCTTTGCTCACATGGGGTCTCTAAAGCTGGAATATTGGTCATTGCCCAAAGAGGGGGAGGCCTCTGGATTCAACTCCCTCATCCATTTGTAAATCTTTACAGGTTCCCTTAACCCTCAAGAGAATAAGCACTTAATGGGTTCTCATGGGATCCTAAACCCAGACCTTCAGAGGCCATAGAATCCAGCCTCCTCCTAGAAGCAAAAAACTAGGAAAGAATTTTGTTACAACCAGTGTCTCCGATAAAGACCTCATTTCTTATATATAAATAGAACTGAGTAGAATTGATAAAAATACAAATCATTCTCCAGTTGAGAAATGGTCAAAGGATATGAACAGGCAATTTTCAGAGGAAGAAATTGAAACTATAGTCATATGAAAAAATGCTCTAAGTCACTATTGATTAGAGAAATGCAAGTGAAAACAACTCTGAGGTACCACATCACACCTATAAGATTGGCTAACAAGACAAAACAGGAAAATTATAAATGCTGGAGAAGATGTGGGAAAATTGGAACACTAATGCATTGTTGGTAGAGTTGTGAACTGAACTGATCCAACGATTCTGGAGAGCAATTTGGAACTATGCCTAAAGGGCTATAAAAACTGCATACTCTTTGACCCAGTGATACCACCTCTAGGTCTATATCCCAAAGAGATTATGCAAATAGGAAAAAGACCTACATGTAGAAAAATATTTACAGCAGCTCTTTTTGTGGTGACCAAAAATTGGACATTGAGGGGATGTCCATCAGTTGAGAAATGACTGAACAAGTTGTGGGATATGAATGTAATGAAATACATTCCATAAGAAGTGATGAGCAGGCAGGCTTCAGAAAAACCTGGAAAGACTTGAATGAACTGATGCTGAGTGAAATGAGCAGAACCAGGAGAACATGCTACATAGTAACAGCCACAGTGTGTGATGATTGACTTTGATAGACTTAGCTCTTCTTAGCAATGCAAGGATCCAAGACAACTCCAAATGACTCATGATGGAAAATGCTATCCACATCCAGAGAAAGAACTGTGGAGTCTGAATGCAGACGGAAGCTTATTATTTGCTCTCTCTCTCTTTTTTTCTTTTTTGTTTGTTTCTTCTTTCTCATGGTTTCTCCCATTGGTTCTAATTCTTCTTTACAACATGACTAACATGAAAATAGGTTCAAAATAAATATGTAAGTGGAATCTATATCAGATTGCATGCCATTTTGGGGAGGAAGGATGAGGGAGATGGGGAGACAATTTGGAACTCAAAATCTTATGGAAGTGAATGTTGAAAACTACAAATAAATAATTTTTTTAAAAACCCAGCTCCCTCATGTTACAGTAAGGGAAACTGAGACATAGGGAACTGAAGTAATTTACCCAAAGTCACATATTTAGCAAGTAGCAAAGTCAGGATGTGAACTCAGGTCTTATTATTCCAAATGTTTCCAGTACCCCTGACATTGATTTTCCAGTAGTCATACAGGTTATAGAAAGAGACTGCCACCAATAGCTATAGTGCTTTAAGGTTTTTCAATCATTTTACTTATATTAGTTCATTTGATCCACATAACAACCTTGTGAAATAGGTATCATTATTATTATTATTATTATTATTATTATTATTATTATTATTATTATTTCCATTTCACAGATAAGAACACTGAGGTTGAGGGAGATTTGTCACATGGTTAATAAGTATCTAAGACAGGATTTGAACTCAGATCTTCCAAACTCCAAGTGCAAGACTGTCCATTATACCATCCAGCTACCTCCTTTCTGACAGTTCTTTTCAAACTATTCTAGCCTGTCCTGCTCCTTCTCTTAGAGGGGAGAGGTATCATTTCAAGCAGCTTCTTGGGCCAACACTGAGGTCAATGGTCCTAGAGGTTGTTGGGAGTCTGGGGTTCTTAGAGGGTTGGAAGGGAGAGAGAGCATGACCAGGATAATAGTGTCATTGGATCTCAGAAATCACTTCATGGTCTTTGAGGACACCCTGTCCCCTCATTCGACAGAAGCATCTAGGAATTTGTACAATGGCTAGATCACTGGACTTGAGGTCAAGGAAGACTTGAGTTGAAATCCTGAATTCAGCTTACTAGTTGTGTGATCTGAGCAAGCTACTTAACATCTGTCTGCCTCAGTTTCCTCATCTGTAAAGCAAGGATAATAATAGCCCCTATCTCCCAGGGTGGTATAAGGATTGAGTGAGATAATATTTGCAAATCCAAAAGGGCTATACGAATGCTCAATAATATCATTGTTCTTCTATTGTTATCATGGTGGAGGAAATAAAGGCCCAGAGATATGAAGGAACAGCTGATGCATACGAACCTGTGCAAAATGTTCCCTTGTATGACCAGGGCTCTGGAATGGAAGGACTGACAGATGTGAACGGGCATGATTTCACCCTCTGCCCTGCAGACATTTAGGGTGCCAGGTAGCAGGAAACGGTCCTCTGTCCAAGTGGGAACTGTTGAGATGAGCCCTGGTGGGGAGAGAGCTTCCCCATGGAGCAGGATGGGGTTCTGGGGTGTCTCTGTGTCCATCTGGGTTCCTGGTTCACACTTGTCAGGGCTCCCACTCATAGCCTTGTTTCTGTCTCTGAAAAACAAGGAGACAGATTTGTTGAACACACAAGATTAACACATTCACTGATTACTGTGGAAAAGTTTGAGCTCAAAACAATCGTTTCCAGGCATTTTTTCTTCCCCTATAATTTGTTTTTATTTTCAATGTCACTTTAATTTGCAAATCTGTTCATCATTCTACCCTTACCCAGAGAGTCATCCCTGATAACAAAGAATAAAACAGTCAGATTAAGAAAGACAATTTGATGAAATTAACCACCACAGTGACTTAGTCTGAGAGTATATTACACACCCTTAGTTGCTTATCTCTGCAAAGAAAGGAGAGATTGGCATTTTCTCCTCTTTGGGGGGGAGGGCAAGCTCGATCATCTTTCATCAGAATTGGAGAATAAAGACTGGTGCCTCAGAGAATTTTACCAGCTAACTTTTCTGCCAATACTCCAACATAAGCTTTGGGGGGAGGGGGTAGATATTTTGAACAGTACCGTAACAGAGAAGACATCTTGGAGATAATCTAATCCAACCTTTTCATGTTATCTTTGTGGAAACTGAGTCTTAGGAGAGGAAATCATTTGCCCAAGGTCACAGGGCTAAGTGGTGCCAGAGCCCAAGTTTCCTGACTCCAAATCTAGGATTCTTATGGATATATGAAGGTGTCTCTATTTTAGTCAGGTACTTCCTGATTAAAATGACACATACTTGGGCACCCTTTGGGATGGAGAGAGCAATACAAATGCATCATAGAGTTGGGAGCCCTAAACAAGCCTGGAGATTGAGGCTAAGGAAAATGCCAGCCCTATTCCACAAAGCTTCAAGGTTATAGACTGCCTAACAGCACACCCTCAGGGATTTTGGACACAGCCAGAGTGGAGCCCCAAGGGCAAGTACTACCCATCTCAATGGGAGAATTATAGTGCTGAAATGTCCAGCCTGAGACCAGCCCCAGCCCACCTCAGAGGAGGCCAACAATTTCACTGAGGGCACATAAGGGACTTCTGGCATGGCTAGACTGGATGGCTTCTGAGGCCCTTGTCAACTTTAAGATTCCGGCATTCCAACACTGACATTCAGTGTCTAAGGTCCCTCTAATCTCAGATGAAGGACAAACCCAACTAACTCCCCTGACTTCCTGTGAGTTTCATCTGAAATTCCACTGTCTATAGGAAGCTTTTCCCAAACCCACTTAATTCTAGAGCCTTCCCTCTATTAATTATTTCCTATTTATCCTGGATATAGTTTATTTGTACATGTCTATTTGCTTATCTCCCCCACTGGATTGTAAGCTCCTTGAGGGCAGGGATTGTCGTTTGCCTCTTTTTATATCCCCAGTGCTTGGTGCAGTCCCTGGCACATAGTAGTCATTTAATCAATATTTATTGACTTCTCAAGCCCCTTCCAGCTGTGACATTGTCTGATGTTCTGTGTTTTGAAATCCCTTCTGGATCTGACAATATTTCTCTATCTTAATGTCATGATTATACCATTGAGTTGAATCTCACTGTTTAATGAGCCTGACACCTTCTCTCAGCTACTGGGGACACTTCAGTTCTGTTCAGAAAATGGAGAGACAGCAAGAGAAAAGGCAAAGGGCTGTGCTGAAATTGTTAGAGAAGAGAGGAGAAGCAGTAAGGTTTTCTGGCTTTATTAAGTGTCAGGGCGCCTAGTGGGCTGGGTGTTTATACCTGACTTGTTGAAACAAGTTTCTTTGTGTCTGTCTCCTCTGAGAATCTTATACTTACAAACTGAACAAGCCTGAGGTTAACTAAGGGCAAGTCTAGACCTCCAATTGACCAAAGAGAAAACTCAAGTCCAGATAAGTCAGGAAAGTGCCCAAGGACCCACAGGTAGTAAGCAACAAAATTAAGATTTGAGCCCAGGTTCTCTGATGTTCCCCTTTTACAGAAGAAGAAACTGAGGCTCATGGAGGGGGAAGGACTTGTCCAAGGTCACACAGCAGGTTTTGAATGCAGATCCAGTGACTTCAGAGCCAGGGTACTTGCTATTTTACCATAGATGTTATTTGTACTTTATTCTAGAAGAGGATCATGACGTCAGAGAGGTGATGCCATGACATGCAAGTGAATTGGATTTAAATGAGGCAGGGCTGTGCAAAGTCACCAGCCTCACTCTTTCCTCCATAGTCATCAAAGTTCAGTGGAAAGACATAGGTCAAGATAACTGGGGATGACCTTGCATGCAGTGGGAGACCTTGGCCTTTTAAAATTAAGATCTTTCCAAGTTCTCACTTTGAGGCAACAACCATTCTGTGACTAAAGTTAGGTAAGAAATAAGTCAAAGAATGGCCTCTTCTACCTAGTCAAAAAAAAAAATAGTCTGAGATGGGAAGACCCTCAGGGTTTCTGGCCAAAACAGAAACAATTGCTACTTCAGAATATTATAGTATGTGATCAGCAGGGCTGATAAAATGGCCTAATAGCTTCTAACTTATATTTTTAGACATTCTTTTAAAAAATTTATTTATTTTTAGTTTTCAGTATTCGCTTCCATAAGATTTTGAGTTTTACATTTCCCCTCTCCCCAAGAAAGTGTGCAATCTGATATAGCTCTACATATACATTCATATTAAACATATCTTCACATTAGTCATTAAACATTCTTTCAATAGTACAATCCTTAATCTAACAGTATCCAGATTATAAGAGAAGTTGCTTTCCTAACAACATAGTTGACACAATTGCTTCCCAAATTTCACAATATAAGAAAACATAGAAACATAACAATCCCATAAACAATATTGTGTATTTGAAACTTGAAACAAAACCAATTACCAATCAAGTGGTTTCAATTCCATTTAATGTGTTTCCAAATTACCTTACTCAGAAAGCCATTGTCTCTTCACCTTTGGCCTTGTATGCTGATCACATCTAAAACCCTCTGCATATAAAGTTATCACATATGGAGCAATTGCATCATAATTATCCTGATAGGAGAACACACTCAGACCATATTCTGATTTCCTTCAGGACAGATTTTGGCTTAAATCAAATAAAATCTGGATTTATAATCCCTAGTGATAACATTTCCAAGACTCGGTACTCTTAGCGCTTAAAAAAATCATTATCCATAAATTTTTTTTCTTTTTCTGAAAGACAATTCCCAACTCTGTATAACAATCTTTTCTTTTACTTCCTTATGGAGCTGGATCAGTTATCTGTCCCTCAATCCTATACCTTGGCCTATATTTGAGACCTTTCAAATAAAGATCTGATCTAAGAATTTACTTTCATATCTCAGTATAGATATATATTTAGGAATACATATAAAGTTTTACAAACAGTCTGAATTCGTACCTGTTATCCTTAAAGAATTAATAAAATCATTAAATTGAATTTATTCATAATTAATAATTAAATTGTTTTCAAAGTATTAATAAAATAAAAGCTTAAAATAATCTGGGCTAAATATTCTAAGTCATTTTTTTTAGAATTTCTTGCTCCGAGATTCTAGATGACTAATTTTTGGCCCAGGCAGATAGCTCTAAGAAGTTGTGGTCAGCTTTTTTGTTTTGTTTTGTTTTTCAGACAGAGAAGCCTTTGAGAACTTTTACAGAGAGTTAAATAATTCTCAATTTGAACAGTACAAGGAAACATCTAAGATCTTATATAATAATCACAGATCACAACAACCAATATTTATTTTTACCATATCTGATATTTGTGTAGATTTAGATTTAACATGGGCTTCCTATAGATTTTTCCTGAAAGGTGGGGAGACATGAATAACCAGATATTTATCTGACCATACTCTTAGACTAAAGTTGGTTAAAGACTGATTTCTAAAAATCTTTTCCTTTGAGATTTCTAGTTCTTAACTCAATTCCAATTACTGTACTTTAAGATGAGTTTGGCGACTAGTTCCTAAAATCTTAAAATACTGATACCTTTACTTGGTTACCAAACTGCCACAAAAGCAAGGATTCAATGTTACTGAATTTTTTATAACATATTTACTATAGTCTTTTAACAATTCAATCCATAACCCAAAGGAATGAAAGAAGAGCAAACTTTTCTAACAAAATTTCTAAAACAATGAATTACCAAATTAATGTTAGGCACATTTTTTTTTTCTTTTTGGAGGGCAATTGGGGTTAAGTGACTTGCCCAAGGTCTCACTGCTAGTTTTTTGTGTTAAGTGTCTGAAGTGGGATTTGAACTCAGGTCCTCCTGACTCCAGGGCCAGTGCTCTATTCACTGTGCCACCTAGCCACCCTGTCCTTTTCTTTAACATGTTACAAATAAGATAACTGAGGTATAATAAATTTCACTTAAAATGAGAGCAGAATAAATTCTATCACATCTGAATCTATTTTCCAAATAATTTCATATAGAACCTTAACTGATAATTTCAATGATTTAGTATTATATTTTACACAATGGCTACTTATTCCAAGCATTTCATTTTATGGGATTCACTATACCATAGTAGCTCTAACCATAAAACCTCTATGAAAGACATAAGGGTTCATTCACCAAGACCTTTTTTTTAATGTAATAAATGTTGTTTTCTTGTTTATATTGTTCATTTTCATGAGATTTTTGAGTTACAAATTTTCTCCCCGTCTTTCCCCTACCCCACCCCCAAAACAGCAATCCCACTGTGGAGCCCCTTACCTGGTCTGCTCTCTAACTTTCTGGTAGGGCAGGGAGGGTCTCCCTATCCCAGCCCCTGTTTATCTTAATTCCTAATTGCAGGTATTGCAGAACTTTAAATTCTAGATTCTTTCGGTTCCTCCCTTTTCACCCACCCCCTCTGGAAGGACAACCAATTTAATACAGGCTGTGTAGTCACCAAGACCTTTTTAAAAACATAAATAAACATAAAAATCATTTTGAACACCAAGCAGAAAAGTGCTCTCTGATTGACATGATGGGGCAGGGCGCAAGACTATGAGAGCCTAAGAATGGCCACACCTCTGGTTCAGCTAACTGGTTGATCAAGACTCAGCTTCTCTTTCTTGAGATCAATGTCAGATACTACAGACTTAACCCAAACATCCTAGTTGCCTTTCATGGTTCATTATGGGTTTGTCATTCATGCCTTAGGCATGTCAGATACTCTTTCAGGAATACACCATAGGTTGGCTTGGCCCAGGGCTGTTGGAAGTGAGGAGGAATAGAAGTGTCTGAAGACATCCCTCCAAAGCCCTGCCTGACAAAGTAGCCTCAGGCATTCTTGAATCAAGTCAGCCTGTGGTCTATGGGATATGTGGTCTGTGTAGCTGAATAGATATTAGGTCTGAACACAGGTCTGAACAAGTGTCAGGACAGTGAGCCCCAGCAAGGTACAAACCTCTCACAGCTCAACTTAGTTCTGCTGTTGAAGAAAATATTGTTCTTGCACAGTTTAGGGTAGGCTAACATACTGCCTGAATAGTGCAGGGAGTAAAACAGATAAGGGGAACTGCAGGCACTTGAACACCCAACATCTGAAAGGAGGCCCTCTCAGCTCCTTCCCACACTGGAGAGCTGGTTGCAACCTGAGATGCGCCGAGAATGAACAAGCCTGGCAAGAAACCCTACTGGGGAGAAAGAAAGCAGCCAGATGTGGAGTCAAGCTTGCAAAACAACAGCAACAAAAAAAAACTACCTGATGTAGGGACCACTTTCAGGCACCTGTACTGGAGCCCAGATATCCATCAGTGCCTCTGAGGGGTCGCCCTCACCATGAAAGCAAAGGCTAGAGCTCAACAGGAAAACCTACAGAAACAGCACTGCAGAGCTTGAAGGGACTTGGCCAGGGTCACACACACACACACACACACAAGGATTTTAGATTTAAGGCAGGGAAAGGACCCTAGAGGCCAACTAATGAAACCTCTCCATTTTCTAGGAGAAATCAAAGCTCAGGAAGATGAATTCACTGACATAATTTATACAGACTAGCTTTAACTTAATGTCTCCCCTCCTCCTAAGAAAGGAGGTGGATGGGAAATGACTCAATCATCATGAAGTCATAATGTTTCTAAATGGTCACCTGCTCTAAGCGGCCACAAACCATACCTTTTGGAAATCCTCAGCTTTCTGATTGCAAGCTTACAGCTTGAAGGATCCACCTTTCTCTTGTAGGAAAATGAGCCCCAAAATTCTCTTCTCTGAGTCCTGTGAGATGCCTGTGCCCCAAAATTATTTGAAAATCATGCAGATAAGCTCTGATGAACCCTTAAGCCAAATGCATGCCAGACCAAGCATCCTGTGGCATTCTCCCTCTGGCACAAAGCATTTATTAGATGCCTACTGTGTTCTATAAAGACAAAGTATGAAAGGGTCCCTGCCCCCAAGGAACTGCCATTCTATTGAGGGGGAGAATACGTACAGAGTGAATGAATAAATGGATAGAACCATATAAAATATGGACGTATATAGAAAAACACATTAGCTATTGTGGTGGTCAGGAGAGGTTTTATGTAGAAATAATGGTACTTGACAGAAGAGAAGGATTCCATAAGGCAGAGGTAAGAAGGGAGTCTGTCCCAAGGAAGGACCAATGCAAAGGCAAGGAGATGAACGTGAGTGTCTAAGAGAAGGCCAGTCTGGCTGGCTCCCCATGGGTCCAATTGTACTGTGAGCTCTGTGCATGGTATGGCTCACTTCCAGAGCTCCCCTGTTCCATGTGCAGGTGTCCAATATCCCATCAATCAATAAGCATTTATTAAGTGCCTACTGCATGCCCAACTCTGTGCTAAGTGCAAGGGATACAAAAAGGTAAAAAATCAATCTCCACCCTCAAGGAGCTCACAGTCCAATGGAGGAGACAGAATATAAAGGAATACATACAAACAAATGCTGTACAGGACAAAAAGGAAATGGCTAAAAGAAGGAAGGCACTAGAATTAGGAGGAACTGGAAAAGGCTTCCATTCCCAGCAGGTGTCCTGGGCCCTTCCTCCTACTATCTGCTTTGCTGCTCTCCTCCAGTTCTCCTCAAGCTAACAGTGTTACAGTTCTTTTCATTCCTCCAGGGCTTTGCATACCTTGAGTCAATTTAAGTTTCTGTGTTCATCCTGTCTCACCTCCTGCACAGAAAGTATTCTTAGAACAAGGAAAACAATATGAACAGTGAGGCAGCATGGAGAGAAGCTGGACCTGGAGCCAGGAAGATGTGGATTCAAATCCTGCTTTAGATGCTTATGGCTATGTGTCACTGGCCAAACCACTTTAGGTCCGGGTTTCAATTTATTCATCTGCATTTTGTGTACATAGTCGAGAGCTGTTCTTCCAATTCTCTCTTGCACCTGTTTCTGTTCCCTGAATGGTTGTGGTGTCTTTCAAATGCTACAAATCAGAAAGCCTCAATGTGTTTCCCTTGTCATTTATCAGTTGACTTTAATTAGTCAACCTGATAATTAGCTTTTTAAAAATGCTTTGTAATGAGGTGGTACATTAATGTAACAATAATTGGTACAAAGTATTCCCCCCAAAGTCTGTGGCACAATCTCCTATCAGTACATATAGAATCTAGAGGGCAATGCAGTTCCATGGGACAAAGTGGGGAACTCACATCTTTGATGTCCCTTTGCTGGACTCTTCAAGAGTTTAGCCCTAGGAATGGTAGCGTTTTCTTCTGATCTTCTGTTGCTTTTCTTCACTGTATTTAGTTTCTTTTTTTGAGGCAATTAGGGTTGTGACTTATCCAGGGTCACACAGATAGTAAGTGTTTGAAGCCAGACTGGCACTAAATCTAATTTGTCCTCAGCTCCCAGTTCCAGGGACATTGCTATAGTACAGGTGGTAACTCTAAAATCTTGTAAACCTCCTCAAATTTACAAAGTCATGGGGGGTAGACTGAGGCTTATCTCCTCTCTCACCCCCCTCCAAAATGCTCCCTCAAAGGAACAAGGTTGGAATGGTTCTCTGCCCTTTGATGTTCAGATATTAGAATCCCTGGGATTCAAGCTGGCTTGTTCTTTTAGAAAAAAACCCTGCAAATTGTCATAAAACCTCCTAAACCAATACTGTGGAGTATCACTCCATTTCATTCATTGACTTTCAAGCACTTATTATACCTGATCTAATGTTCTCAATTAATTGATTGATTCAGTAGAGATGCCTAGGCCTTGTCCTCACCTAATTCACATTTCTGAATATTACAGAAGATAGTTCTCTAGGTAGGAGAGGGAGAGGAATATATTGGAAAGCCAAAAGATCTTATATTTATGAAGCCCTTACTATGTGTTAGGCACTGTGCTAAGTACTGGGGATAAAAAAATGACCAAACGTGGTCTCTGATCTCAAAAAGCTTCCAGTCTAATGGAGGAGACATATGTGGCATTATACCTATCCTCAGATGCCCACCTGGGCTCTCAAACCCTCTTCCAGCAGAGTCCAAGCCTTCACTGGGGCCTCTTGTAGGCACCTTGTCTTCCCAAATAAAGAAGCTTGTTAATTATGGAGCAAGCATTCCAGAGAGCACAGTGGAAGGAGCCAGATCCAGGGGAGTGTGTTGGGAGTATGAAAGTGAGGTTCAAATGGAATGGGAGTAAAGGAGCAGGCAGTGGTGGGTAGGGAATGGGGTTTGTACAATTATATTCCCAGGCTCAACATCAGGGGAATAAGGAAAATATGAGAGTGGAAGTATGCTACCCATTGAGCAATGAGTCCAGGAAGGATGTTTGTCTTTTGTTTTGAAAAGGACTGATGACATCACAGGGTGATATCTTGACTTGCATGTGAATTGAATTTAAGTGAGGCAGAGTTGTACAAAATTGTCAGCCCCACTCTCTCTTCCAGGGTCATTAAAGTCCAGTGGCAGTATTGTACACAAATCCCAGGTCACTACACACTATGTGACTTGTGGCCCACCATTAAGGCCCTTTTGTATTTCTTTGTCTCTGTTTTGTATTTTAGCTTGAAACTACTTAAGGCATGTCTGGGCATATTGCTCAAGGCATTCCCTGACTCTGTCTCCCCTGATCAGTATTTCGTATTTTCTCCTTGAATCATTATAGAATACCAGGCTCATTATGGTGCAAGGATCTTATCTAAGTACCACCCTGTCCTGCCCTGCTGACCAAGCAGGGCCTTCACCTCCCTTGCCCAGAACATGACCCCCACCAATCCTGGGGAATTCCAGTTCCCTCTGACTACCACCTGGGGAATTCCAGTTCCCCTCATACCATGCTACTCCACCCCGTGTCCTCCACCCAGTTCTGTGAATTACCCCTTGTACCCTTGTACCATACTCCCCTGAATCATATAGAATTGACCAATGGGTGATCTTCACTTCTGTACGTAACAGCCTTTGCTAGCTCCCCTGCCTATTATAATTTTGTGGTTTTGGCCTATATAAACAAGATCTGAAGGTCCATAAACCACTGCCAGTTTGAGTGAGAACTCTGGCAGAGGCGTGCCTGATCAATAAATCCACATCTAAATTCTATCTTGAACCCAGGTCTCAGCTTGCTCTTGTTTCTCTGCACAACAGCAGGACAAAAGTCAGGACGACTGGAGATGCCCTCAGCATCTTTAATGTCTGATCAAAGTGATCCACAGCACTGGCTTCAACTGTCTTGATGGCCATTGGAACACGTTGCTCTCATCTTCCCATTCCACCAGGGGAAGTCTTCTTCTACCAGGGTGTGGCCTCTGTACACACTATAGCTTCTTGGAGCAACAGGTGACAATTAGGTGACAGAGGACACCAAAAGTGTATGGGCAGCTCTGAAAAGGGCTTAGACAGCTTTCACACCAGATGTTCTAGCTTTTCTTGAATACCCTGTATACCTTAAGAAGAATATTAGTCGGGGGCAGCTAGGCGGCACAGTGAATAGAGCACCGGCCCTGGAGTCAGGAGGACCTGAGTTCAAATCCCGCTTCAGACACTTAACACAAAAAACTAGCCGTGTGACCTTGGGCAAGTCACTTAACCCCAACTGCCCTCCAAAAAAAAAAGCAAAAAAAAAAAAGAATATTAGTCACTGGAGAGAGGTCTAAGCTAGTGACAGAAGACTACAGGTCATTTGCAGGAGCAAATGTTTTGACCTGGAAATGTACAATCAGGAGGCAGGAATTGGCAATGGGAGGTGGATCCAGTCTGGAAATGGACATGGCAGAAAACCCTGGAACACAAAAGTCAAATGAAGGTTATGTAAAAAGAAGAGGTAACAATACAATGTTTTGTTTGGTAGTTTGAAGATTTTTTTTCAACTCACAAAAATCCATTTTTGTACAAAGCAGTCATATTCAGGCATTCTTTGGGTGCCCTTGAATGTTTATCCAGAACTAGTGCCTGGCAGTGTGTTAAGATGGAAAGAACTGTAGATTCAGGGCCAATGGACCTAATTATATAGGGATAAAATGGCAAAACGTGGCCTAGAGTTTAAGAAGCCACATACCTGTGGAGAGAAAGCATAAGAGCCAGAACACTGAACTGGCATTAGAAAAAAACAAGAGTTCAAAATCCTACCTGTGCCAATCTTTGTGATTATGAAGAAGGCCTTTAATGGCTCTGAGACTCAGGAACTCTTAGGAAAATGATACATCGATTAAATTTGCCCTGGGGAAGTGGATATTTGCCAGGCCTAGGAAAGCCAGGGCCTTGATAGAGGGAAAAAGCAGGTAAGGGGTGGGGGTGGGGGTGCCACTGGAGCCAGCTCAGATCACTTCCAAGAGCAGATTGCTGAGGAATCAGCAAATACTACAAATCAGGGCTTGATCAATGGATGGGCTGAGTGTCTAGAATTAAGAAAAGTGATGGAGAAAAGTAAACAACAGAGATGAAACAGAAATGTGTAGCATGTGTACATGGGTGGTGGTGGTGGTGGTGGTCGTTCCTAGAGTTAGTTGTTAACCATTTATGAGCACACTTTGCCAGCTCACTGGCAGTAAACATTTGCAGAAAGAAACAGAAAAGCAGTATAGAAATAGACCTTATATTGTCATAAGAACACATTATAACCTGGAGAGAAATAAAGAATAAGTGAGGAGTTCAAGAAGTAGGTCAGCAGCCTGTCTGGCATAGAGGCATGATATAACATTGTCAAGAACTCAGGCTCTCTGGATATGAATGCTGTAGCTTTCTCACTTTCAAAAGCAGGGCAGCAAAGAATTGGCTCCCTTGTCTTAGTACTAACTTAATTCTGTAAACCAGTTAGACTAACCAAAGAAGGAAGTTTCTGTTCTGGCCAGATTCTTGTCCACAGAGAGAAATAGAATACTGGGTTGAGAATGATGAGGAAGTGAGCTCTCCTCAAGATGGCAGAATGAGTGGCAGGAGCACAACCTAGCTATCTTCAAGACACACTAGCAAGGATCAAAACAGAACATCAAATGGGGGAAAATCCAAGGAGTAACTCCAGTGAGTGCATTTTGCCAGCCCAGTCCTCACAAAGGGACAATCACAAGCCTGTAGACATGACATAAGCCAAGTGTGTCAGCAAGCACCCTAGCATACCCAGGGCAGCTGCTAGCACAGGTTCTTAGATCTGCCTTACTAAAGGAAAGCAACTCAAAATGGGTTAATAGTCTCACTTTAATCAATCAAACACATATCATTTACCTAGTTCAGGGGGAAAAGTCAGCACCCTGAACTTCAGAGAATACAAACACAAGTTACAAGCAGACAGAGAAACATATCAGCAGACGGGCTTCCAACCATCTGCCCATTACATCCATACCTAGTCAGTTACCAGAGAGGGAGAGAGGGAAGCACCAACATCTGGGTTTTCAAAGGAGGGGGGGGAGGGGGGGGCTCAAAGGCTGCCCAGAGTCTCCCCTGGCCAAATCACACAACTCTTCTCAAAGTGAGCTCCAAAGCAAAACCTCACATCAGCAGTATATATGACCTTCTCATGGGTCAGAGAATGTCACAGCCGTCTTGACCCACTGCCCAATCACAAAGTAATAAGGTGTGGGCATTCCCCAAAAACAAGCCTCCCACCACAGGCTCCACGTGACCACATTCAGCCTATTAGGGGGCAGAGTATATTTTCAAATCAGGGAAGGTTCTCAGAGACACTTAAGCCTATCAAAGGGCCTAGAGGCAGGGAAGATCTTCAGATTCCCATAACAAAGACAGAGAATGATGAGGGCCTTTGGGGAAAGTATACCTTCCACCTTAGAATTTGTGATAGAAGAGAAGAAAAGCAAGGCACAGTGAAACACAGCACCTCAGATTCCTGAAAAGTGGATTTCAAAGAGTTAAAAGTTGTCATTTACATTGGTTCCAAGCCTCCTTTTGTAGGTAAATGTATGAAAGAAGGCAGAAGGAAGAGAAGCTGGGATGCAGGGCTGAAGATGGATGACCCTAAGTGACCAGAGGACTTCTTCACATCTGGACAGCTGTGTGAAAAGAGAATTTTGGACTTTGAAAAGACAATTGTCCAGAACCCTTATCATTCTTACAAAACTAAATTGGAATCTTAGTCAATTGTCATGATCACATATTGATTGACCTATTAATTACCAAATCAAGTTACAAATCTTTGTCTTCCTAGATGCTTTCTCAACTTACTTAAAACCCTTTAAAACAAGTACCACCATCCAGAGACAGTAGGGCTTGGATAAATCCACATTTGTCTCCAAACATTCTTATATGCCTTTCATATTCCCAATCAAACCTTTATTTATCCTTCCAAATCTCTCAAACCCATTATTTAACCTATTCTGCACTCCTTTACATTTTTAACCATAAAACAAGACAGCTCATAAATTACTGTCTTTTTACTAACATAACTGTTCTTCTTAGACAAAGCAAAGAGGTTAATGGCTAAATCTCACAAACTGATAGATCTGAATTATCTGATCTTGTTATTCCCTCAGAAATTTCCACTCTGAGTCTACACTTTGCAGATAGAAACTTTCAACTCTATCAACACTTTGCAGATAGAAGTTTTCTGTCCTTGAGTTCAATAGTTATACAAATCAATTTACTTATAGGAAAGACTGACTTCTACTCCAGTTATCATACAAGACTTGGGAGGATCCATAAGTAATTAATCCCAAAGCAGTGTATATCAATAAGTTGCTTATAATAAAATGTTTGCATCACAGGAAACATGTATTATTTCCACAATAGTAACAAACTTTGAATGAAGTTGACTCTTCCATTAACACAAAAGTATTCCATAATTTACCTCCCTTTAAGAAATTTGCACTGAAACTCTTCCTCACATAAAAGACATTTCTGATCTAGTTTCAATAGTTAATAGAATAACAACTAGGTCCTTCTATCAATTGTACCAATATTCAATTATAACATCATTTTGAAACATCTAAGGACCTTATTCCGTACAGACAAATATCTAGTGCCCGGCAAATAATTAAGCCAAATATCCATTTACCAAATTCTTTAACAAGGAATATGATCTGAGGCTGAATAGCCCAGATCCTAAACACACATACATACATTATAGTAGCTCAGATGCATCCCAGCCTTAGTTTATGGGATAATGATTCAACATTGCGTTTGCACCTTTGCTTCACAAACTTCTTTTCCCTTGGTCTAATTATTCCCATATTATTCAGAAAAGAATATTCTCCCAAGTTTGTTTATTTTTCCTTCAGGAATCTAAACATTTTACTTATACGTTCAATGACAAATGTTAACTTTTATGAAAGCAACATACAGCATACCACAAAGATTTACCGGGACTCATATACATAATTAATCCCTGTTCTAAATTCCAAATTGGTACCAAAAACCAATTATTAGAAATCAATTATACCAACTTTAAAGGGCCAGTTTCAAGATTGACTCATCACTGGGGCTGAGTGAGGGTCAGTGAGTGACTTCATAGCCTGAAGTAACTGCTGCTTCTTCCTGGTGGGGAGTGGAGAAATTCCTTACTTTAATCTGATATGGAGCGGCTAGGTGGCGCAGTGAGTAGAGTCAGGAGGCCCTGGAGTCAGGAGTACCTGAGTTCAAATCCGGCCTCAGACACTTAACACAAAAACTAGCCGTGTGATCTTGGGCCCTCCAAAAAGCAAAAAAAAAAAAAAAAATCTGATATGGACTCTTTAGGCAATCGCCTGAAATTAAAGTTCACAGCAAGTTTGAATATTACAAAATATATATACAATTAATAAAATGACTAGAAATCTTACAAAGTCTTTGTATAATTACTAATTTTCCCTTTACAAATTTTAAATTTCTTATTGCCCCTTTCCTGGGATTGATGAGGTTTCTAGGGGTCACCTGACCCCTTCTTCTTCCCATACTCACTAACAGTTATCTTGTTTCTTTAAAGGTACACAGTTAACTACTGATAATATCTAATGCACTAAGAGGCAGGCTTCTCTACCTGCTCTTTCTTATCTTGTGTCCCTCAGTTTATTAAACCCACAAACACCACTCTCCAAATATTGGGGTCTGTTTCTCCTAGTCCCCTTATCTACTAATCTGTTCCCCATTATCTTATAACAAAAGATCTTGTAAAACATTTCTTAATAATAATATTTCCCTTTTTCAAATACAATTTATCCTAATATCATTAACTAATACACAGTTTCTAAATTCTCTGGTCATAAAAATCTTTCCCACATAATTGACAAAACTTAGAAGATTTCACTGGTCTTTTCTTCACATAATTACCAATAATTACTTCTCACAAATATATTTCTTAAATGATAGCTGAAACTTCCTTTTAAAGAAAAACTTGAAAGTTTATGATTTCTTAAATTACAGTATTTGAAAATATGATAACAACTATTTACCAATAACACAATTATTATGTTCTTACATTTAAACTTTTAAATTCAAATCCCTTTTAATTACCAATCCAGTGACCTTAATTCAGCTGGATGTATTTTTCAAATTGAGCCACATTCCTCTATATAAATATCTTTCTATATAAAGATATATATTTTGATTTGCTCAATAAGAGCTCTACAAAAACACATTTCCAACTCACCTTGCACAGAGGATCATTCATAACTACAGGTAAAAGTGTATATACCTGGTTTTCTGAATAGCAGAAGTAACTTGACATATAATATTACATAACCCAATTTAGATTAAAACTGCTCATCAACAGACTTAGTTTTTGACATCCTGGGACACCATCACAGTCCCATTACTTCAAACATCTGCCACATCCTGAAAGCAACCTCAGATAACAAAGAGAATGGAAATCAGAGCAGACCCCCCAAACACTCAGGTCCTCGCAAACCACTGTCTTGATTTCTGCTACACCCTGGGGCCCAAATAGGAAAGGCTTGTACCTTTCTTTTTTTTGTTAAGTATCTGCCAAAAGTCTTTGGAAATCCAACAGGTCTCTGGAAGTCAGTTAACATTTTAAAGGCATCCAAGTAGGGGAGGGTAATTCCCTACCATTCCTTAGCCTTCTCCCTCTTAATTTTACAGATTTCCCAACTTACAGTTATTTCAAAAATATTACAGCACTCGGGTCAGAGTGTCTCATTCCTCACTTTCTATTCCTTTGACAACATTTGAACAAACAAACAAAGAAACAAAAATTGCTTTTATTACATCCTACCCATTCCTGCTTACATTTTAGATCAGTTTACAATATGCTGGGCTAATCATTCTAACTGCTTCTTCTTGGTTCCAGTGATAATTACAAATATCTTTACCATACTCAGTGCCCATCTTGAAATTCAAATTTCTTAAGTAATATAGATTCCAAAACATTACACATTTCACTTGTATCCAAATTAAGATACAGAACCATACCCTTAGATAACTTAACAGCTTCTGAAATTGTTTTAACATCAGAGTTCATAAATATTTCCAAATTACATAGTTTAGAAATGTTTAAAACTTATATTCTACTAAAAACTTTAGGTGAATGCATTTCCAAACCTCCTTACATAGGAATTAAATTGTAACTTTATAACTTTAGAAATATTATTTTTTTTAAGGAACACCCATGTGATCTCTCTTTTACCTGTCCCCACCACCCACATTCCTGTCTCCCTCAGACAAAAGGTTTGCATTAACATTTAACTGGACCTGACTACCTTTTAACTCTCAATTGGGGCCTAAGAGATTTAATGATTATTCCTAACTTTTATAAATGAATTTCAATAGGGCCTGAAAGGCAGACAGGCACCATCCTTTCTAATTTCCCAAGACTTGGTTTGCAGATTTTGAAGTCAGGTTAAAAATTCACCAGCACTATCTAAAGGGGGGGGGGGAGTGTTAACACAATCAGGCCCTTTTGCTTCTCCTCCTCCATCTCTGCCCTAAGCATTTCAGACAAACAGAAAAAAAAGCTTCACTAACCTATTATCTTGCTAAAGATCTGAACTCTTTCTCCATCCTAAATTTAGTTAGGCAGAGAAGGAAGATTTCTAAACTTCCCAAGGCTTTTTCAGTCTGAATGGAAAAACCATTTTTGTCTTTTCATGAATAGATAAACTTCACACAGATCCACACAAACAAACAAAAAGAAATATAGAACAAACACGGTCTCAACTAACTTTGCCAAATTTATCTCCCAAGGGATTATCAAGGGGGTTTAAAGAAACATTTCTTCCTAATTTACTTAGCAGCTTGTGAGTAAAAGCTGAAAATTTCCCTTTGCCAGAGGCAGGTGGTGTGGCCTGTCTTCTTGATCCAAAGTCTGGTCGGACATGTGGTCAGCCTCTTGGTCCAGAACTTGAGGGACCGAGGCATGAATTCTGGGGGACTCTCATCAGGGACCACTCGTCAGTGTTCCCCCTGAAAACTGCCTCCCAGTTGCCCCAATTCCTGCAGACTCAATTGACCAGGTCGACCTCTTAGTCCAGGACTTTCCCAACTCCTGGCCAGATTCAGTCGACCCTACCCACCAAATCACCCAGGCTTCTCCTTACCTGGGTCTGTGCACAGACTTATGTGATTTCCAGTAATCTTTGTTCCCCGCTTTTGTCGTTTTCTACTCTCAGATTCAGACCCCCTCGGGCCTCATTCTCCATAGAGGGGAGTCACTCCCCCATCCTGCCAACAGGTCACTGAAAAGAGCCAGTGGGACGTCCTTTACCTGTTGGTCAAGGCTGGGGAGCCCTCCCCCTCTTCAGAAAGGAGTCTGAAAAATCTTGGTGGGACCTCCAAACTGTGTGAGATGAAAGAGTTCAGAATCTGAATCTAAGATCAGAAAAGGTCTTTATTCTTTCCCATGAAAAAGGACCCTGTACCCACCACCCACAAGGCAGCTGACAGACAGCACAGGTAGGAGCCAGGCCACAATTACATAGTGTTCCAATGCAGAAACCCAACCCTCCCAACTGGCCTTCACTCTCATTGGCCAGGGGGGCTGACCCATGACCCAAGCTTGGGAATCTTTGAGACAAAGGATCCAGATCTTCTGCTGAGTTGGCTGTGGGGGAGGGTCTCCATTGCTCTAGACCCCAGGTTACTTGAAGGTCAGGTGACCCAAACCTAGGCCTAGTGAATACTGAAGCCATTCTAGATTTGATTTTTCAGTATGGGGAAACTTCACTATAATTATCCCTCACATATTTAATCAAAACAAAAAATAGGGAACTACACTATATGTCAGCCATATTAATCAATATTGTTTTAGACTATTTAAAATAACCAGATGGTAGAGCGTTGGAATATTGCTGTGGTATAGGAAATGATGAATCAGTGGACTTAGGAAAATACGGAAAGACTCAGATCTACAAAAGAAGAGGTTTTCCACCCTCAGAGAAACAGGACAAATAAATATGGTATGGTCTTCCATAGATGCATATGAATGTGTATGTCTATATATGAGTATGATTATTGATATCTAAGTATATGTATGTGTATGTAAGTGTATTATGTATAGCTATATGTATGCTATATGTGTTTGTGTATATGTGTGTACATATATGTATGTGTCTACACTTAATTGTGGCCTTCTTGAGGGAGAGAGAGGGGAAAAAAGAACAAAGTGAAAAGTGCACAGCAAAGAACAAAATAAAACCTCCAAGGAAGCAAAGATGGACAGCTCAGAACACAATGTGTGGTATTTATTACATAAGCTTTCTTGAAATGGAAATTTATTGCTGTATATTTTGAATTCTCTCTTATGTTCATCTGTGTACATGGCAAGGCTTTATTTTTATTTTATTATTTTGTATTCAAGTTTTAGTATTTAAGTTTATAATATGCTTATTTTTCTTTTCTTACCATGTATTTAAATTTTAGTATTTTGGTTTAGAATAAATTTTTTAAAAAAAGAATAGTTAAGTAGCTGCCTACAACCTCAAGTTCTATAGGGAGGAGAGAGGGAGGGAGGGAAGGAAAAAAGGAAGAAAGGGAAGAAAGGGAAGGAAAGAAGGAAGGAAGGAAGGAAGGAAGAAAGGAAAGAAGGAAGGAAGGAAGGAAGGAAGGAAGGAAGGAAGGAAGGAAGGAAGGAAGGAAGGAAGGAAGGAAGGAAGATACTGAAGACATAAGCAAAAACAATTCCAATGAAGAAGAAAAATTGAAGTTATCTAAAGAAGTTTATGTAGACATGGAAGAAATTCACTTATCAACTATGACTTTGGAAATATGAGTATAGAAGGTAGAAATGAGACATGTGATTAAGAGTGGGACATGGGGCTGTAAGAATAGAGTCATGAGTATCAAAAGCAAAATGATCCCAGGTCATCAAGGAAAGCTAAGGACAATGTGACAAAAGGCTCAATTGAGCTTGGCTTAAGGCTCTATTGGAGCATACATATAGATATACATAATACACTTACATACACATAAAAATACTTAAATACCTATAATCATACTCATACAGATATATACATTCATATGCATCTATTGGAGAAAAGGGAATGACCCTCAAAGGCCCACCAGCCCTGCTCAGGATGAATGATGCCCAACAGTAGCAGAGACAGAGCTGCCCAACTCTTTTGTTGCTTCAGATTTTTCTGCCAAGGTATGATATTTGAACTGAAAAGGACATGGCAAAAAAGGCAAATAGGGAATTGAAAACTGAAAGAAATAAAGAGATATAAAGAGAGGCCCCATGGGCCTTTATAGGACCCTAACATGGAACAATGGATCCACAGAGTCCTAGACTTGGAGTGAGCAATTCCTGAGTTCAAATTCTGACTCAGGCATTTTCTAGCTGTGTGACCCTAGACAAGTCACCTAATCTCTTCCTGCCTCAGTATCATCATCTGTGAAATGGGGATAAAAACAGTATCTCCCTCTCAGGGTTGTTGTAAGGATCAAATATTTAGAAAGAGCTTTCCAGACCTTCAAACCTTTATAAGAGCTAGCTAGTATATTATTATAATGGGAAGCAGTTTCCCTACAATCTCTGATTAATATAATCACTGAAGGCTGAGAGTGGAGTCACAAAGTGTATAAGAGAGGTGAATGGGATTTTCCTACAATCCCACAATAAAGAGTAAGTGAGCTTTAATCAATTTGAGAGGATTATAGGGCTTTGGCTGTTGGAAGACAGTGCAGGAAACATCTTGTGATTGACGGGGAGTCAGACCCCTTGGGCCAATATATTTTTTTTAAATCAAGCTCGGGGGTACTGCATGGAGGCAGACTCACCCATACCAGAGGCCAAGGGGGAGTGGACGGGTGAGGAAAACTTTCTCTCCTCTTCCCCACCATCAGCCATAAAGTTGGTACTGCTGGGCCAGCAGAAGACAATGCATCCAGCTGGAAGCAAAGCCCACACTGAACAACAGAAAAAGAATCAGAAGCAGCTTCAAGGAGATATTCCCTCATATTAGAGAGAAGAACCAGCTATGGAGCCCCCAAAAAAGGAGCAGAGCCTAGGAACCCAGCACCAAGTTCCACCCACATTGAGAAAAACCATCCTTTTCCTCCTCTCACTGAAATCACACAAGAGTTGTTACTGTTCAGTCATGTCTTACCCTTGCTGACCCTGTTTGGGGTTTTCTTGGCAAAGATACTGAAGTAATTTGCCATTTCCTTCTCCAGCTCCACAAATGAAGAAACCAAGGCAAGGTTAAGTAACTTGCCCAGGGTCACACAGGTAGCAAGTGTCTAGGCTGGATTTGAATTCAGGTTTTCCTGACTCCACTGTACCACCTAGCTGTCCATCATCAGTATAGAGATGGTAATTAAAATCATCGACACTGCTAAGATCAGCAAGAGAGGTAGTACAGGGAGTGAAGAGAAGAGGGCCCAAGATAGATCCCTATGGTTCACCTATGGCTAGAGAGAGTGATCTAGAGGAGGATCCATAGAAGGAAACAGAGAAGGAGTGGTCAGAGAGGTAGGAAGAGAACCAGGAGCGAGGAGTGTCCCCAAAACCTGGGGAGAAGAGAGTGTCAAGGAGGAGAAGGTGATCAACAGTGTCAAGACTACAGAGAAGTCAAGGAGAATGAGGATGGAGAAAAGGCCACTGGATTTGACAACAAAGAGATCATTAGTAACTTCAGAGAGAGCTGTCTCTGTGGAATTATGGTCAGAAATTGGATTGTAAGCGGGTAAGAAGAGAATGAGAGGAGAAAAAGTGTAGGCACCTCTTGTAGATGGCCTTTTTGAGGAGTTCAGCCACTAAGAACAAAAGAGATAGAGGAAGATAGAGGGGATGGAAAGACAAAGCGAGGGGGTTTTAAGAACGGGGGAAGCTTGGACATATTTGCTGGCAGTAAGGAAGGAGCCCTTTATCTGGGAGAGACTCAAGATAAGCGATAGAGTGATGACAGAAGGAATGAAGAATGTCAGGAAACATTTATTAAAGCGCCTACTAAGTGCCAGTCACTGTGCTAAGTGAAGTGGATACAAAGAAAAGCCATCGAGGAGCCCAGATTCTAATTGGAGAGACAACACGCAAACAACTATTTGTAAATAGGCTCTATGCAGGATAATTTGGAGCTAATCCACAGAGGGAAGGCATTAGTATTAAGAAGGGTCAGAAAAGGTTTCCTAAAGCTGGGAAGGGAGAGCATTCCAGCCATAGGGGACAACCAGTAAAAATGCCCTGAGTTGGAAAATAGAGTATCGTGTTGGAGAAACAGCAAGGAGGCCAGTGTCAGCACGGGTGGAAGAATGCATTGCGGGAGTGGGGAGCAGGAGAGAGGAAAGGAAAGAGGGGATTGGGGAAGTAAAGTGTAAGAAGACTGCAAAGGTAGGAGCGGACTGAGTTACGAAGGGCTTCCGATGCCAAACAAAAGATTTTATAGTTGACACTGGCGGTGATAGCTCCTGGAGTATACTGAGTAGGGGTGGTGATGCAGTCAAATCTGGCCTTTAGGAAGACTGCTTTGGTAGCTGAATGGGGATCAACTGGAGTGGGGAGAGACTTGAGGCAGGCAGACTCACACAGACTACTGCAATAGAAAAGGCATGAAGTAATGAGAACTTGTACCAGAGTGGTGGACATGTCAGAGGAGATGAGGGGGTATATTGGAGAGACATTCCAAAGGTGAAATCAGCAGACCTTGGCACCAGATTGGATCTGGAGGGGTAAGAGAGAGTGAGGAGTCTAGGATGATACCTAGGTTGGAGACTGAGACTGGGAGAATGGGGATGCCCTCTATGGTAACAGGAAAAGTAGGACAGTAATGAGGAAGTTAGAAAGAGAGGGGAGGGGGAAAGAGCAAGGTACTGAGTGCAGTATTGGACATGGTGAGTTTAAGATACCTGTGGCAACACATGTAGGAGAAATGCTGTGAGACTTGGCAACAGATCAGAGATATGGGGTGAGCTGGAGTGAATAATCACGTGTTGAGAGCCTGGGTCACTAGAAAGATGCTGGTGCTCTGGACAGAAGTAGGGATGGTTTGTGAGGAAAGAGAATGTAATGAAATCAGAGATGCAATTTGCCTGCCCAGCTGCTGATGTGACTGGCCAGATAGAAGTCAAGAGGGCCCAGCCCTACAGTGGAGAAGTAGAGAAGTCAGAAGCCTGCAAAGATACTGGAGGCCAGCTGTGATAGACAGCAGAATGGAGAATATTGGAGATCATAGGTGAAAGGAGTGAATGATGCAGACAGTCATGTTAGAGACAAGTCCTGCAAATGGCCATTATGGGGGGATGGGATAATAAGATACAACCAGGAGTTGACTAGCATCACCTCAAATCGGTTACCAAAAGCTGATTGTTAAATGTTCCATATGAGCATTTATGCCTTGGAAATTGTCAAAGGCTCCAAATCGGAGCTTGATTTATTATCCTGCTGACTGCTAGCAAAATCAAAACATTGTACACAGTAACAGCAATATTGTGCAATGAAGAACTGTGAATGACTTAATTATTCTCAGCCATATGATGATCCAAGACAATTCCAAAGGACAATTTTCCAAAGGAAAATACTGTCTGTCCACCTCCAAAGAAAGAACTGATGGAGTCTGAATGCAGATTGGAGCATACTTTTTAAAACTTTCTTTAATTTTCTTGGCTTTTTCTCTGTTTTCTCTCCCAATATGACTAATATGGAAATGTGTCACATAATTACACATTGTATAACATATACCTAATTGCTTGTTGTTTCAAGGAGTGGGGAGGTAATGGAGGAAGGGAGAGAATTTGGAAGTCAAGATTTTTCTAAAACAAATGTTAAAATTGTTTTTACATGTAATTGGAAAAAACAAAATTGTTTCAAAAATAATGGAAGTTTAAAAAAAACTAGAGAGACAATTTGGTGAGGTGGAGAATGCAAAGCGAGGCTGTGTCCAACTTCTCAACCCCTCCAAGACAAAGGAAAATGTTCAGAATTCATTCTGCATGTGGAAATACTGCTTCAAAGGCTTCTAGCAAGAAAAGCAGTGATGGTAAAGATGGAAAGTCTGAGTCCTCCTCAGCCAGGGTGCTGAACAAAGGGTACCTACTGGTACACAAGCTCACGCTAGAGGCAAGGAGAGAAAGTTGGACATGACAAAATGCTGCAAGAGAGAGAAGCAGGAGGCAAGAGGCCAGAGTGAGGGAGCAGAAGCAAAGAAAATCTATTCCAATCAGTTCCAAAGTATCTCTTCAAGTATGGTTACAGAGGCCAAACAAGAACCCAGGTCTAGTCTCTAAAATTCAAAGCTAGGGGAAGGTTGACTGAGAAATGGAACGATGTTACAGCTGCTCCTTCTGGAAGCACTCCTAAGACCAGACCACAGCAGCCCTATTGTGAGAGGGAGTCAGTTTCCCCTTCTCTGTGTGATAATTTTGTCATCATCCAAGGCATCATGGTACAATGCAGAGGGCCCTCTATCTGGAGCCAAAGGATGCAGATTCAAATCTGAACTCTTCCACTTACTCCCTATTGACCTTGGTTAAGTGATATCAACTAGCTGGGCCTCAGTTCAAACATCCCCCATCCCCTTCTGAATTTTCATCATCTCCATGTCTACTGGTTCATTGTCTACTGCCTTCAAACATACCCACGTCTCCCCCATTCCTAAAAAAACTTCACTGGACCCTAATGTCTCCTAATGCTATCATTACTATTTCTCTCCTTTGTTTCTTGAGATCTGATGTCTGACCTTTAACTAAAACTGCTCTTTCCAAAGTTACCCATAAAACTGTTTTTAAAATGCATTTGTATTGCTGGATTTTGTTTTTATATCATCTAAATTTCCCCTGGTATCCCTTCCCTTTCCTAGCCCATTTAGCAGGGAAGTTTTGTAAAAGAAAAAAGAAAGAGGGAAAAATATCAGCAAAACTGATCAATACAAAAAAAAATTTTGCAAATATATACAATGTTCCCCACCTACATACTTCCCACTCCTGCAAAGGAATGGGAAGGGGTGAGATGTCTTCCCATATCTTCATATCTTTCCTAGCTCTGACCTAGCAGACTTCTCATCCTGGAGGTGTCCCTGTGGCCTCCTACTTCCATTCTGGACTTCCTGCCCAGAGCCATTATTTAAGGTAGCACCCAAGCCCTCCATGCTCACTTCTCTCCCAGCCCCTACTTGCATCCTCTGCTCTTCAACTCTCTTTTATGTGATAGCTTGTAATACTAGGATCTAAGCACCTTGAGGGTGAGGATTGTCTTTCTCATTGCTTGTTGCTGACACATAACACAGTGCCTGGAATGTTGTAAGCATTTAATTAATGAACTATCTACCTAGTATCTAAATACCTTCATTTATTTCTGTCTTTCTGTCTGTCTTTCTATGTCTTTCTATGTTTCTATTTATCTATGTCTATCTTTCTGTTTGTCTATCAGTCTTTCTTTTTATCTATTTATCTAACTCCCTCTTTCCATTCATCTATCTGTCTATCTGTCTATCTATCTATCTATCTACCTATCTATCTATCTATTTACCTGCCTACCTATCTATCTATCTTTTCTTTCATGCCATGATTCTTCTTTCTAAAAATCTCTTAATTGACAAATCAAATGTTGTTTTCTGAGTCTTTATCCTTCTGCCCTATTTAATGAATTTGGCACTGCTGACCATTCTCCTTCACTCTTTCCTCACTGGCCTTTCGTGAAACTACTCTCCCCTATGTGACCACTCCTTAACTGGTCAGCATTTGGGTACTGTCCAAGGTTCTTACCTGGGCTGTCCTTCTACACTCTGTGTCCTAGAGCTATGCAGATGACCTTTATCTATATCTCCAGCCTCAGTCACTGTCCTGAGCTTTGGTCCTGAATCATCAACAACCTATTGGACATTTAAAATTAGACACCTCAGACCCAGTATATCCAAAATTGAACTCATGATGTTCTCCTCAAATCCATCCCTTTCCCAAACTTTCCTGTTTCTGTCAAAGGCATCCTCCCAGTCTCCTAAATTACTAACCTTGGTACTGTCCTCAGCTCCTTACTCTGCTTCACCTCACATATCCAACCAGTTGCCAGATCTTGACATTTCTACCTCCACAAATCTCTTGCATCGGACTCCTTTCCACTCACACAGCTCCCACCTGAGTTCAAACCCTCATCACCTATCACTTGTGGGGCCATCTCCAGTTGTTCTGATGTATATCTGGCTCTGGAGGAGAGAGTGAGGCTGGTGACTTTGCACAGCCCTCTCTCACTCTAATACAATTCACTTGCAAGTCATGGCGTCACCTTCCTGATGTCATGGTCATCTTCAAGAATGAAGGACAAACAACAGCAAAGACCTCTCACCTAGATTATTACAACAGCCTTCTATTTGGTGTCCTAGCTCCAAGTGTCTCACCATCCTAGTCCATTTTATACATTGCTACCAAAATAATTTCTTCAAGTGACTATATGACCTTGTCGCTCTCCTACTCAATTGGCTCCAGAGGCTACCAGATTCACTGATCAGATTGATAAAATCAATTCCTCTAGACTATAAATAGAACCCCCTCTGCTTAGCTTTTAAAACCCTCCCCCACTCTGCTCCAACCTATCTTTCCAGCTTCATTGGATATTGCTCCTTTCTCACTTCTGCCTCCTGGAGTCCAGATTTTCCTTCAAGATGCAGCTCAAGCATCATCTTCTACATTAAACCTTTCCTGATTCCTGCATTGCTAGTGGCCTCCCTCTCTATCTTGTATTTAAATCATTTCTGTTTATTTGGTTTATATTTATCCCAAGTATATTTATATATGCACTTGCTGTCTTTCCCATTGGAATGAGAACTCTCTTTGAGAGTTAAGATTGTTTCATTCTTCCTGTTTGTATCCCTGGCACCAAATACAGTGTGGGCCAAATCAGAAGTTCTGATTAAATGCTTATTAATTGGTTGATGGAGTTTCCTTATCTTTAAAATGAGGAGGTTAGACTAGCTGACCTCTGAGCTCCCTTCCAGCTCTAGACATAGGATCCTCTGTGTGCCCTTGAATAAGTCCCTTCCCCCTCCCTGGGCCTCAGTTTCCTCCTCTGTAAAATGAGGGAGTTAAACACTAGCCTCTGAGCTTCCTCCCAGCACTCAGATCTAGGGTCCTATAATCTCTTGGCATGAGTCAGTATCTGCCTCTGCCATTTCACATTATTTTTCTTTTTCTTTGCACATAGAACACATTTTTCCATTTTTGAAAAGGAACACCTCTTTCTCCCTGATGAACTATAGAGCAGAGAGATTTGCCTTGAGGTCTTTAATTTTCCCTCTTAGGAGGGAGATCAGCCAGCGCTTTGAACAGAAATGGTCTCCAGTGGTCACTGTGGAAATACAAGCACCATTCATTCAATGCAAACTATTTGAGCCACTCTGCTCCCCAGGCTTTTCCTTTTATCAAAAGAATGTCTCCATATTTCTTAGTGTATTTTAACTAAATTTTATTTCCCTCAGTAAACAAGCACATATTTTCTACCCTTTCCACTTTAGAAAAAAGAAAAGAACAGACTAATCTAACCCATGTGACAAATAAGTGTAATTAAGCAAAACAAATTGCTGCATTGGTCATATCCAAAAATATGAATCTCATCCTGCATATTTAATCTGTCGTCTCTCTAAGAGACAGATGGTAGAGTGATGAATAGAATATCTGGTCTGGAGTTAGGAAAACAAGACCTGAGTTCTAATCTAGCCTTAGACACTTAGTAGCTATGTGACCCCAGGCATATTGCTTAATTCTTTATGCCTCAGTTTCCCCATCTGCAATATGGGGATAAAAATAGCGCCTATCTTCCAGAATCATTGTGAGGCTCAAATGAGATAATATTTGTAAAAAGCTCTTATTACTGCCTGGTACATAGCAGGTATTGTATAAATGCTTATTCCCTTCCCTCTCTATCAGGAGATGGCTACCTTTTTCATCATAAATCCTCTGGAAATATGGTTGGTCATTTCATTGATGAGAGACCTTAAGTCTTTCAAAGTTATTCCTTTTATACAGTGTTGATGTTCTACTATAAATTGTTCTCCTGGCTCTGCTGTCTTCTCTCTTCATCAGTTCATTCAAGTCTTCCCAGGTTTCTCTGAAACCATTCCCTTCATCCTTTACAGCACGATATGATTGCATCACATCCATGTACCATAATCTGTTCAGCCATTCTTCAATTGGTAGACACTCCCCACAGCAGTTTCCAGTTCTTTGACACTACAAAAAGAGTCACTAGAAATATTTCTGAATGTAGAAGACTTTTTCTTTGATATCTTTAGGATTTAAGGCTAGTCAAAGGGCAGGTACAATTTGACCACAATTCCAAATTGCTTTATAGAATGGCTGGACTAGTTCACAATTCCACCAACAGGGCTTTTCCACAGCCCCTCCAAAATATAACATTTTCCTTTGTTGTCAACTTTGCCATTCTGATGGATTGGTGATGATGATGAGGTGGAAACTTAGAGTTCCTTTAGTGTGACTTTTAAAAATTGTTCTAATATTATAATAATAAACATCCCATAAATATAAATAAAAATATTCTAATAATTCTAACTATTGGTGATTTTGGGAGCATTTTTTATAGGGCAGCTTGGGACACAATGGGTAGAATGCCAGACCCAGAGTCAGGAAGATGCATCTTCCTGAGTTCAAATTCAGCCTCAGACACATACTAGCTTGTGACCCTGGGCAAGTCACTTAACCCTGTTTGCCTCAGTTTCCTCATCTGTAAAATGAGCTGGAGAAGAAAATGGGAAACCACTCCAGTCTCTTTGGCAAGAAAACCCCAAATGGTGTCACAAAGAGTCAGACAGGACTAAAAAAGCAACTGAACATCAGAGAAAGACAGAGAGAGAGCTTGAATTTCTTCTCTTGAAAACTATGTGTTTATATATATATATGTATATATATAT
>CM053602.1:51508018-51544488 GCA_028646575.1 Pseudocheirus occidentalis
ATGGATATCTTGTGTCTCTGAAATCCAATTTCTCTGCATCAATATGAACATTTCCAAATAAAAAAATGTAAAACTGAAAAAAAAAAAGATACACAATGACCCATTTCTCTGCCAAAGAGAATGATTTTCAGACTGGAAAAAATAAAACAAAAATGATTAACAGGGCACTAAAATCCAAGATAATGAAGGAAATGCTAAGAAAATAATTAATTTCTCTCAAAGAAAGTAAGTCACCCAGCCTAGATCAATTGATATCCATGCAGAATGAAAGAACTAACATATCTAATTGCTGAACTTCTCAAAGTGATCTTTGCAAAATCATGGAGAATGAGAATGGGCTCGTAGAATTGAAAGTACATAAATATTTTGGTTTTCAAAAACAGAAGAAAGTATATTTTTCAGACTATAAATTGATGAGTTTGATTTTGGCAAAATTCTAGACCACATCATTGTAAGGATGTGGAGCAGAGGGGCTTTGCTCTTGTCACTCAGACCTTGATTGGTAATGTTTTGCATATGAAAGCATCAAGAGATAAGGCTAAGACAAGCAGACTGGTCTCTACCACGGGAGTGGACTTATCTCCTGGGTTTGGATGAATGACAGAAACTGAGAATTTTTAAATGGGAAGAATTATTTTAATGATCCTGGTAAAAGTGTTGAGAGTCAGTTCAGAAGGAAGGACTGAGCTCTTAAATATTCATTCTTTACCTTTTCCCTTGTGCTTCTAGCAGTGGGTGGCAAGATAGTGGGGGATTTCTCTCTGTTGCCCTCTCCCTGGCTATCAGCAATGACACAGTGGAAGCTGTTGTTCATCGTTCATCTTCAAAGATGAAGACCAATCAGTTCATGGAGTGATGTCTCGCCTTGAGTGTGAATTGGTTTCAAAAGAGGCAGAGTTGCACAAAGTTGTCAGCCTCACTCTTTCTTCCAAAGTCATCCAAGTCCAGTGGCAAAACACTCAAGATGACTGGTGATGGCATGGGATGCAGTGGATGACCATGGTGTCTTTGATGTTTGACCAAGCTTTAAGTGCTTCACCTGCTCTCATGGCCATTGGAACAAATTGTTCTCATCCCCCCATTGAGCTTAAGTGTGCATAGGTGTAGGCCTGGGATGCTAGCACCCCCATCACCACTGGCCTTTCCTCTTCCCCTAAGGGCAAAAACCAATTGGTATGTTTTTCTAGGACATACCAGCACAACAGTCCAATACTCTGCGCATTCCTAGACTAAAGGATAATATAGTCAGACAGCTATGGAACTATTTGAATGAGTCAACCCAAAGAATGGTGGATCAGTGTCATCCTGAAGGAAAGACTCAAATGGACCTTATTATTATTTTCAATATTTTAATCAATTTCTCAGATGAAAGCATCTATTACCACAATTGAGTCAGCTGGACACTTGAACTGTGGGAGCAGGAACATAGAGGCAGTTGCTCTCTGATGAGAGCAACAAACAGCCTCTTTTCCCATTCAGAGGTTGCCTTCAGGGAGATTATAAAAGCATACTTAGCCCAGGCCTGTGTGTTGATGTTCCCTATATTGGTTCTCATACTGTGTTGTTATAAAGCTGAATGGGTTGATGGGGAGGGGAGGTATGGGGGAGAGGGAAAGACAGAAAAGGGAGGCTGTATGTAAGAGGAGCAATATGGTTCAGTGAAGTCGGCTTACTTACATTACTTTCCCTAAGTGTCTGTATTTGTTTTCTCCTGTGTTGTAAGTGTCCCCGAGGAGGAAAGTCTTGGACATTGAGTTGTGCTGAGTGCTGCTTGAGGTCTCAGTTACAGAGACCATCAAAGAGCTAGGGGACGGTGACTCTATTAGAGTTAAGGACAATGGAATCCCAACTGTGTCAAGTACTTCCAAGTTTGTTTCTAATCTCTTGGCCTTCCGTATCTTAATGATCATGGCACCAGTGCAGATCACCAGCACAGAGCTCGAAGAGAGCGCCTTAAGGTTTACCAAGTGCCTCATGTGTTTTATCTCATTTGATCCCAAGACTCAGACAGCACAAAACCGGATGTTTATCACATGTGTGGAAAGGCACAAATCTGGAAGGGGGCCTAAAGCATTAGGAGGAAGAATACAGATGCTAAAATATTCAGACAGATCAGAATAGTAGACTGAATGGAAAAAGATCATATCTAATGGGAGAGAAATGTAAATAAAGATTGGCATTTGTTTGGGGTTTTTTTCAAACAGTTCTACAGGTACAGGATGGGGGTGACAGGGAACATAGCAGTTCACATAAGAACTCAAAGGTTAAGGCAGCATGCGAGCTCTTTATGAGGCAGTCCAAAAGGCCAAGTCACCTTAGACAGCCCAAACAGGAGGAGAACGGCAAAGTAGGTGATCATCCTCACTCTCCACTCTCCTGGCCAGACCATATCTAGATGGAGTGTTATGTCCCAGGGAGTCTGACAGATTATAGGAAGGACACTGATGTACTTCCAGAGGAGAGAGCCCAAGCTAGTGAGATGACCATATGTAAGGACTGATGGAAGAAAATGAATATATGAACCTTGGAGAAGAGAAGACAGAAAAGGAGTACATGATAAGTGTCTTCAAGTACTGGAAGAACTTTCGTATGGAAGAGGAACTAGACTTGTTTTTAATTTGTTCCAAAGGGCAGCCTAGACACACTGGGTTAAGTTCCAGAAGAGTAGATTTGGGTTTGATATAAACACAAACTTCCTAATAATTAGAGCTATCCAAAAAAGAAATGGGTTACCACGGAAAGGTAGCGATTTCCATGCCCCAAGAGGACTCATGTGGATGCTTGTGTCTGACAGGGTTGAGGGGATTCCTGCTCAAATAGGGGGTTTTCTTAAATACCCTATGGTGGCCTCCTCATGACCAAGAGTCTGATTCTCTCTCATTTTTATGGACCACCTGTGGGCATTGTGGGCCCAATTCCAGCCATCAGCTCTCTTTCGAGGACAGGGCCTGTGTCCTCACAGTAAATCTAGAGACTGAACGATGGTTTTATTCTGCTAATAGTCTCAAAGGCCCAATTGCGAAAGTAGTCCACTACACAAACTCAGGCAGGATGAAGAACTGGGAACCTTTCCAAATTGACATCTTTATTCACTTCCCCCTTCACCCAGAAGCCACAATCAACATCTTCATTGCAATACAATGAGTTAAGGATGCCAGAAAAGCAGCAGTCACTAGAAGAAAAGCCCACACCCCACTTTCCCAGTGCCAAGAGCCTAAAACATTGTCCATTCTCTGGCTGTATCAGGATGGAAAGAAAAAGCCTTATTTCATCCTTTCCAGGAAGAGCTGCTCCAATCAGGCAATCTGTCCCAGCTGGAGTTTTTCTTCCCGAATGTGTCAGCCTGTGCTAGTCAAAGACCCCCAAATGCTTATAGAGAATGTGGCAAAACCATAGCCTGGTCACCCCAACTCTCCCCCCAACACTGGTAGAACCACCAGGGGCAGAGATTATTGGAAGTGGTGGCAGGGGGAATGGAATGACCCCTCCTATCATTTCTCCAGGGATCATGGAGCCACAGGCAAAACCAAAAGGTGTAGGTAGGACCTTGCAAAGTCTGCTCCCCTAGGACCAAATCACAGCTGCTCCCTTAGCAAGGGCTCAGGCTGGGATCCATAGGCTAAATGTACGAGGTGGGACTGGTAGTGAGAGGGTCACTGGCAAGTTCGTTGTAGGGATTTTTCAGTTTTTACATCAATTTTTTTCTCTTGTCTTATTTATTTTCAGAGTTGAATTTACAGAATACTTAAGGGGCATGGAAAAGAAGGCATATACTTTCCCATCATCTCAGCTCATTTAAACACTGGCCTCAACCTTCAGTGGAAGAGATCCAAGCAATGTTCTGAACAGGAGACCCAAGAGAACATACGTTCTCATGGAATGGTTCCCTTCCCCTTTCTCAACTCACTCTATGAAAATACAAGTGGGCCCTGACTGAAGGGGAAAAAATCCAAACTTGTTTTCATTACAAAAGGAAACTTGGCTTGTTTGGGGTTTGTTTTTAATTCATTTCAGGACTCCTCTAAATAGCAAGTTCTCCTTATTGTATTTAACATGGGATTCAACTCACAGGCCAGTTTCCCCAGGACCAGGCCTATTGTATAAAGCAAGGCACACCTGTGCTCATAACAATCAACCCCTCCCCAGTGGTTACCTTGTCCACCCAGGCTGAACTTTTCTATTACTGTGTACAGAAGGGAGATTCCCCTCCTCCCCTCCCCCAAAAGAACACAAAAAACCCAACATTGCTGTAATGATAAAATTTGACTCCATCAATGTTACTCAGCAGCTAAAGCAACCATCTGACCCCAATTTCAGGCCCTTGGGCAATCCCCAGTGACTCATAGAAATATGAGTTTCAAAATTCAAGTTCACAATTGCACAGGTGTATGGGGTCTATTACTAACATGGGTTATATAGCTGAGAGTCACATCTGGGCTTAACAACCCATATTTTTCCTCTTAAGTATCAATATGTTAGAGATCAAGAATCCACCAAAAAAGTTGACATTAAGAAAAAAAAACAACTACTTTCCATTTGCATCACATGCCTCCACAGTTAATTTCCTTTCCCCTTCTTGGGGACCACAGGACAATGGGATATTCACCAACAAGGCTTGCACTGTGGTCTAGAGTCAGGCTTTGGCATGAGTGGTCTTCAGAATTGGCAGAGTAATGATCTGATGGTCCTGGGTTGGAATGTGGAACTTGGAAGGCACTTTCTGGTTTAAGACAGTGGACCACTCCTGGCACAAGGAGCTTCAGCAGCCTGGGGTTGCAACTATAAGTACCCCCATAATTTAGAGAAATTTCTTGTAATGAGGTCCAAAAAAGGCTGGCCCTCTGATCTCCCAAAGGGCCTAACCAACAGGCCTCATTCTCTAGAAATCCCCAGTTGACAGCTATTTTCATGCAGAATCTTTTCTGCAATGAGGATTTTACTCCTCTTATCCCTCTATGACAGCACCAAGCCCTCAGAGTTGTCCACAATCCTCTGCAAAGTCCAGCAGATGATGTCACTTTCCATGTGGCACCCAGTAAGAGAAGCACCAGAGTACATGTTACTGACTACTTTAAGTTGTTTCTTCTTTACTTTGGGGGAGAAGAAGGTGGATGTAGTTTATGTGTGTGCATGTGCGAATGTGTTTGTGTATCTATGCTTCTGTGTAGAGGTTGTTGTGGTTGTGGAGTCATTTCAGTAGCCTCTCCATGACTCCATTTGGGGTTTTCTTGGCCATGATACTGGAAGGGCTTGCCATTTCCTTCCCTGACTCATTTTACAGATGAAGAAACTGAGGCAAAGAAAATACAATGACTTGCCCAGGGTCACACAGCTGGGTAGTGTCTAGGAAGCCAGATTATCAACTGAGGTCTTCCTAACTCCAGTGCTACTTATTTGCTTTCATATATACATGGGGTGCTGGTGTTAATAGTTTGACTGTAATGAGCCTACTTTCTGTATATAGTTTTTTGGAAACAGAAAAGGTTCAATTATAGCAGAAACATGCTGACATCTTTCAGCATCAAAACCTTCAAGGTTTTTTGGTCACTACCAGATGGCATAGTGACTACATACTTAGACTTAGAGTCAGCAAGGCCTGGCTTCAATTCCCATCTGCTACTACATATCTGTGTAAGCAGGGGCAAGTCACTCGATATGTCTGAGCCTAATTTCCATCATCTGCAAAGAGTAGGGGTCACCCTGGGTCATACCTAGAGTTGTGCTCAAAAAGAGCCGTGTTTGTTAAATCATTGCTCTATATCAGAACTAATTCTTTGCCACCAAAAATTCATATACATCCACGTGTAACATCTGTGAATTCTGTAAGTGATGAGCCTGGCATAGTAAAGGTGCTTTTTTTATTGATCAACATTGAGAGTCAGACTTTGTGCCTGGCCCAAAAAGGTTAAAGAGGGTCAGGAGGACACCCATATTGGTGCATGAGATAGTCCTCTGGCCACCTCCAAGGTCAACAGAAATGGTGAAGATGTCTAAAGCCTGGTTTGTTCAAGTAGGTGATTAACACCTGAGTGTCATGGCTGAAGAATGATGTCTCCATAAAGAAACAGCCTCATTGGGGGAGAAATCTTGAACCTGACAAAAACTTCACTAATGTCTGTGCTGGGCATGAAAAATGGATAAAAAGATTAAGTATTTGTTCTGATCCTTCAAAAAGACTAGAGGGAAGAATGGGGTTGAGGGGGAGAAATAAAAGATGTCAAAACTAGGAATATCAAAGTCTCCAGTGGAATGTCAACAATGTCAACATTCTCAAGACCCATGGAAATGGGGGGGGGCAGCAAGTGAAGAAAATATCAAATTCCTTTTTTGCTGTCAATGTCATCATTCATACAGAATTCATCTCATAAAGTACAACAGGCAATGGGGATGAATTAGTGTAGAAGTGCCGAGGAATTCCAGGGGACACAAAAGGGGTGAACCTAAGGATACCCCATAATGTTGTTCCAGCTCCAAATTAAACTTCAGAGAAAGCTTGGTTTGGTTTGGTCTTGTGTTAGCATGACCAGTCTTAAATCACCAGACTTAGCTCAGAATGATTTTTGGACATTTCAAAAAATCAGACCCACCTTTGAAGGATTCACCAACAGTGTGATTCAAAAGAATGTGAAATAATTCCCCAAAAGGAGTCCCCAAACTAGTTGGAATCACAACTGCATCACTGAAGTAAGCACCCGGCCACCCACTGTTGGAAGATGTTGAAGGAGAACACATTGACTCGAAAGCATCTGTCCTAGTGTAATTGATGAAGTCAGGATGGTCTGGACTCCAAACCTGCCTCAGATACTAGCTAGCAGTGTGATGCTGGGCAAATCAGGCCACCTCCCTGGGTCTGTTTCTCATTTTAAAGTGAGCAGATTGACCTCTGGCTCTAAGTCAGTCCCATGAATTTCAGAGTGTGTGTGTATGTGTGCATGTGTGAGAACATGAGTGTATATGTACATGCATGTGTACATGTATATGTGTGTGTGTGTGCAGGGATATATGTATCTAGAGAAGAGGAGAAAATTCCCACAGCGATCCTAGAAAAGACCCCTGTGTTCACAGGACCTAGGAGCAAGTCCCCAATGCTACGTGCCAGGAAGGGCCAACATGGGGTGCTGGTGGATGTCTTTCCTAGTACCTATAACTGAAGATTAATTCACCCATACTGTTATCTCTTATTCTAGAGTGGGCACTCCAAAGCATCGTATGTAAATAATGTAAATAAAAAATAAATTGTGAGCCAATGTGTTCTCCTAGATTATTTTAGTTGAACCAAGACAGCGGTTTCTTTGTAGACATTTGAATGTGGATATGAGAGAAAGACCATCTAAGAAGGGTCCCCCATCCACCATTCCTTCCAGGAGACATTTAGAAATGGCAAGTTGTCCTTCAGCTGTGAAGCTGACACTACCAATCCCTTATCAGTAGGGCATATGCTTTGAGATGGTTTCCTCAAGAGTAGACTAGAGGGAAGAATGGGGTTGAGGGGGAGAAATAAAAGATGTCGAAACTAGGAATATCAAAGTCTCCAGTGGAATGTCAACAATGTCAACATTCTCAAGACCCATGGAAATGTGGGGGGGCAGCAAGTGAAGAAAATATCAAATTCCTTTTTTGCTGTCAATGTCATCATTCATACAGAATTCATCTCATGGATAAGCAACACTGAGGTATCCATACCCTCCTACTATACCCTAGTACAAGCCATAGACTTTTGACAACACTTGCCTCCTCAGAGAAGGCTGGGTGCTCAGTACTTAATAATTTCTGATGAGTATATGAAATTTTAACTATTCAAACAAGGATACATATATATAGAGATGTATGTGCATATGTGTATGTACATACATACATATATAGATATAGATATATAAACAAATACATATAAATATAGCATATACTTGAACTAGACAAGAACCCACAGGAAGGGATATGCCTGGGGGACCCTGGGAGGCTTCTCGCCTTTAGACTCTTTCCTAGGGAAAGGACCATTGGGAATGGAAGCCAGGGCACTTGGTCTATGTCTCTGTACTGTAGGATTGGGTTCTGGTAACTAGGGGACAATTAAAAATGAAATTCACTAGGAATTCCCCTTTCTCCCTTAGGAATGGAGAGAAGAGGAAACAGAGCAGTTGTAAGGGAAAGAGAGAAGACAGAAAAGAGAGAGAAGAGTCAGATGAAAGAGAGGCTAGGGGAATGAGGATGAGGAGGGAGAAAAAAGTGGAGGAGGAAGGGGAATAGGGAATAAGGATGAGAATAAGAAATGTTAGCTCTTTGAGGTAGTTTGATTTGGTGGGTTCAAATGACAGCCTAGGCATGTACTAGCTGTGTGACCCTGGGCAAGTCACTTCACCAACTGCCTAGGCCTCAGTTTCCTCCTCTATAAAATGAGGGAGTTGGCCTCTGAGGGCCCTGTCAGTTCTAGATGTATGAACCCAGAAGGCGGTTGGACTCAATCACTAACTCCTAAGGTTCCCCTCAGGCTTTAAGCCTAGGGTAGGGATTGGGTTTTGTTTTGTTTTTTTGTAATTTTCAGTGCCCAGCACCTACATAGTAAGTGTTTTGTAAATACTTGTTGATTGATTGACTAATTGATGAGGGAAAAGAAGGGAGCATGCAACTCCCCACCCACCCACCCAACTGATTTCACAGTGCTCAGTTCCAGGAGGAAAATGGCACAGATAAGGCAGATCTCTTCTTCATCCCTGCCACCATCACACTCCCTCAGCTTCTTGAACAACAGTCTTCAGACGAAGGGAAATGGTCAAAGGACGAAAGTATTTCTTCTCTCCTTCCCCCAAGCCATCCATCCCTTTCTTGCTGAGCTTGAATCTTCCCCTGGCCAAGAGTCAGGAAAGGATAGAATATCTTTGTCTCTATCTTAATCACACAGATTTTCTATATTTCTAGAAAAAGAAGCCAAAAAAAAGGGAAAAATCAGTAATGCAAATCTCTGTGGTCTAATGTATCAAGAAGCAGGAGAGCCAGTAAATAGGAGAATCACAAGGATTTTGAAGCATCACTTAGTTTGTACCACATATGAAAAAAAAAGATGGAGTCTCTCATTCTCTCTGTCACTGAGCTGGGATTATGAGTGCTGGTTTTTATAAAGTGCTTTGAGATCTCATTCTCTCTCTGTCACCTTGTTGGGATTATGAGGGCTGATCTTTACAAACTGCTTTGAGATCTTTCTCTGTCACTGAGTTGAGATTATGAGGGCTGGTCTTTGCAAGGTGCTTTGAGATCTCAGAATATCAAATGATAGGATCTTGGACCTAGAGCAAAAAGGGGCCTTAGACATTATCTAAATTAAGCCCCTCATTTTACATAAGGGGGAACTGAGGCCCAGGGAAATAGAGTGACTTGCCCAAGGTCACAAAAGTAGTATCAGAGAGTACTGAACCCAACTTCTCTGGCTCCGGAGTCAGTAATCTTTCCATAAAACTACACATATACATCAACAAGCATTTATTAAACATTTCAGAAACAAGTCTTCAGGAATTTCTCTGGGAATATTTTTTTCATTTTACAAGGTTTACAGACAAGCACAAACCAGAGTCTTCGAGCGCTGGTGGAATTATGGCTACAAGGTCCAGCACACCGGTGGACACAGTGAAGCCTGGATGAGCAAACAATGGTGATCATGAGAAAAAGACATCAGAAGACAAGGTGAACTGTCCCTCTGAGTGAAAGACAAAGAAGCTACCCTAATGGGCCTGGCCCCACTCTGCTGACCCACAAAAAGAGAGAAGGAAAGAAAAGAACCATGAAAATCAGGAAAAGAACCAATAAAGAGGGAGAGGGGCAGAAATAAAAGCACAAACATGCCCCTCCTACCCCAGAATGGCCTAAGCTATGTGGTCCCAGCCAGGAGTGGGTATAGCTAACCCACTTTGACCTCAACCTCTAGAGCAGTGGTTCTCAATCTTCCTAATGCCACAACCCTTTAATACAGTTTCTCATGTTGTGGTAACCCCCAACCATAAAATTATTTTCATTGCTACTTCATAACAGTAATTTTGCTACTGTTATGAATCTATCTGATATGCAGGATGTATTTTCCTTGTTAGAAACTGAACATAACCCACAGGTTGAGAACCGCTGCTCTGGCCTATTCTGACTGGATAGCTTGGCCATCAGAGCCCCTTTGGCTTAAGCCATTTCTATAGTGGGACGGACACCAGTTAGCTCTATCTGGTCATTTGTGGGGGGCTCCTCATTGGCCCTGAGCATCCCAAAATCGGCATCCCAGAAAGGGGAAGATTCCCTCCAGGTACAGCAAAAAGTAAATGTGATGGAGGGCTCCCTGTTGTCACCACAGTTTACTGCCTTCTCCCACCAAGAACACAGAAATAACTTCAGCTCAGCACGGAAACTTTTGTTGAGGCAATAGATAAGGGGGTTGTAGCAGGCACTACTCATGGCAAAACAGTGGAAAGCAAGATAAATAGTCTCATGGCTGTAGATGATTTTGCTAGAGAGGAGCACCTCATAGAAATAGAGGGGGAGCCAGCAGATGGCAAAGATCACTACCACCACGACCAGCATCTTCAGGGTCACTCTCTTCTGTTGGTGGTTGACAGTGTGCTCTGACGTTGTATCTTGGATGGAATTCCTTGGCCATAACTTCATGGCCATTAGTAAGCAGGTGACTGTAATCACCACCAGGGGTAGGATGTACAGGAAAAGGAAGGTAACCAGGTCCAGGTATTTCCTGAGGCCATCTGAAGAGTCCGGGAAGCTGGGAAGGCAGGCAGTTCTGTTGGTCTTGTTCCTATTGTGTCAGATACAGAGACAGGGAAATGGGTGAAAGGAATCAGAGATGTGGAGCTCAGGCTGGATTGGAAGGCAGAAGACCTGCTCTGAATACCACCAAAAATTGTTCAGGTGCTCCATTTTCTCTTAGCACATTCTTTTTTTTTTTTTTTTTTTTTTTTTTTTTGCTTTTTGGAGGGCAGTTGGGGTTAAGTGACTTGCCCAAGGTCCCACGGCTAGTTTATGTGTTAAGTGTCTGAGGCCAGATTTGAACTCAGGTCCTCCTGACTCCAGTGCCGGTGCTCTATTCACTGTGCCACCTAGCCGCCCCTTCTAACACATTCTTGGCACACCATGAAAAGTGTTTGAGAATTAGTGTGGCCTTAGTAAAATGAGTGTTTGAATAAATGATGCCTAAGAACCCTTGCAGCTATGAATCATATGATCCTATACTACAGAAGAGTAATGTCTACTCGGCTTTCTCCCAAGAGTCACATCTAGCTGTATGAAGTGGTAGAATCACAAGGGGAAACATCCCAGAATGTCAGAGGCCACTGAGTCCAACCGCAATCTCCTCCACAATATTCCCAACAAGGGGTCATTCAGTCTCTGCTTAAAGATTTCCAGTGATGAAGAACTCACTACCGCTCAACATTGTAAGTTTTTGAGTTATTAGGAAGTTGGGGGGGAGCCTAAATCTGCATCTCTGTGGTTTCTTTTTTTTTGCTCTAAGCTCCATAGTCAAAAGCAGGGGTGGGGAACCTGCGGTCTCAAGGCCACATGTGGCCCTCTGTATCCTCAAGTGTGGCCCTTTGACTGAATCTAAACTCCATGGAACAAATCCTCTAGGATTCAGTCAAAGGGCTGCACTTGAGGACCCAGAGGGGATTTGTTCTGGGAAGTCTGGATTCAGTCAAAGGGCTGCCCTTGAGGGCCTAGAGGGGATTTATTCTATGAAGTTATGATTCAGTCAAAGGGCCACCCTTGAGGAGCTAGAGGGGATTTGTTCTGGGAAGTTGGGATTCAGTGAGAGGGCCACCCTTGAGGACCTAGAGGGCTACATGTGGTCTCAAGGCTGGCAAGTTCCCCACCCCTGAAGTGAAACAGAATAGGTCTATTCCCTCTTCCATATGATGGCCTTCCAAATACTTGAAGTCTTTCCTAAATGTTTTCTTTCCCCGACTATATATCCTCATTTTATGCAACTAGTCCTCGTATAATGTGCTCTCCAATACCTTCCTGACCCCAGTTCCTTTTATCTACATCAGGGGCTCTAACTTGGGATCTATGAATTTTTTTTAATACTTTGATAATTTTTGTTGTTGTTTGGTCATGTTGTTCGGTCTTCCTGACCCCATTTGGGGTTTTCTTGGCAGAGATCCTGGAGTGGTTTGTCATTTCCTTCTTCAGCTCATTCTTCAGATAAGGAAACTGAGGCAAACAGGGTGAAGTGACTTGCCCAGGGTCACATGGCTAGGAAGTGTCTGGTACATAGCCATATTCCACATTAAGAAATGCTTACTGTCTTCCTGCCTGTGTTAGCTCCTTTGGCTAACCATGGTCTTCATAGGAGCACAGATTTTGAGCTAGAAGGGCATGTTTAAAACAACCCTGCCATTTTACAGGTGAAGAAACTGAGACTCAGAAAGATTAAGGGCCTTGCCCAGGTTCATAAAAGTAGCAAAGTGACAGAAGGAGGATTCGAATCCAGGTCCCTTGATTCCAAATCTAGTGTTCCTCCCTCTGTACTGAACTCATAATGAGTCACAAATTAGCTAATGTTTTGTATGTATGTATTCTAAGTAAAGAGTACCCCGAAATCGGAGGAAAGAATAATCGTTAGCACATTCATACACTATATATCTGCATATATTTCGGCTGACAAAACTAACAAGTTGTCTATGTCATTATAGGTTCCTGAGCGACAGAACAACACATATGTTTGCTGATTTGGGTGTGAAATGCAGAATTACAAAATGCAAATATGTTTTTATTTACTGATGGCCTAGATCAGAGCATAAAGTCTTGACTTTTAGGAACAGAAGTGTAAATGTGAGCACAATCCATAAATGGGCTAAGTGGTATCCTTTGGGGGCCTTTGTTTCTCCGTGTTGGCACAGATGAGCACAATAGAGTGCCTAGGCTGAACCCACTTGGTAATTATTGGGAAATGTTCTTAGTGGGGCTGAGAGGAAACTCTCTTCTGTGAACTCAAATCAAATCAAATGAGATAAAGTTGGTAAAGTGCTGAGCACCTTCCTGGGACATAGTAGGTACTATATTACTTTTCACTCCCTTCCTTTCCCTTGTATCTTCCTCCCAAAAGGCAGCAAGGTGACTCCATGGATAGAGAAGAGGGCCTAGAGTTGGGAAGACCTGAGTTTAAATCCAGTCTCAGACACTGACTAGTCACAAGACCCTGAGCAAGTCACTTAATCTCTGACAATCTTAGTTTCCTCAACTATAAGAAGGGGGCAATAATAATAACTAACATAATATAACATATTGTTATATAATTATATATAATATAATATATCATTATATTTAATGATATATAATATATCATTATATGTAATCTATCATATATTTATATTACATATAATATAATAATCTCAGGATTGTTGTTTGGATAAAATCCTCACACATAGTAGGCATTAATATAAATGTTTGTCCTCTCCTCTCTCCACCTCTTCTTTCCTACCACAGCCTGAGCCACCCAGCCTAGAGGGAAGACATGGGAGCCAAGGGGAGGGAGACAAGAAATGTGTTTGGAGGAAGACTCCTATTAAGTTTCTGCATGCAGAGGTTCCACCACCTCTAAAATGAGGCTCTTGAGGTGACTTTGAGCAGCTCCCTCAGAGAGCCAAGAAGAGCCACCAGCCCTCCGCTGGCCCACTTACACAGTATTGAGCTGGAGAACTCTCTGGTAGATAGCCTGTGGTACAGAGAAGGAGATGGCCAGGATCCAAATAATGATAACAAAGATACTACCCTTCATGGCAGTCATCCAAGGTCTCAGAGGCTGCACGGTTACCTGGAAAGAGGCAGGGGGCAAATATCTTCATCAGAAACCACAAGTTGTGTTTGTCCTTCATTCTCAAAGAGGACCATGGCATCAAGGAAATGATGCCATGACTTGCAGTTGGTTTGGATTTGAGTGAGGGAGGACTGTGTGAGGTCACCATCCTCACTTTCTCCTCCAGAACCATCTGGGTCCAGTGGCCAAGTATCAATCAGGATGACTGGAGATGGCCCAGGATACAATGAGAGACCCAGGGCCACCGGGAAGGGGAGACCCTCAAACTTGCTGTTTCAAAGAGAAACAGTTACCATGGACATTCACTCTAAGCCAGGAGGGCCCCAAATACAGCCATTAAGTGGAGGTTGGGCAGGGACCTATTGTGGTCCAATCTGTGAGCTTCAGAGTAAAGGGGATTTAAGATGCTGGGAATGGGGCATTTAGTTATTTATTCAGCAAATTGATTCAATGCACATTGGCACAGAATTTTTGCTAGGCTCTTGGGGAGACATGGTTTGGATCCCTGGGAACTTACAGCCTGAGACAGGGACACATTATGAGCACAGATATACAAGAAAGGTAGATACAGTCATCCAGAGAGGAACAGAGTGCTGTGTGAGCCAAGACTTATTGGGGGGAAAGCAAAGAAAACTGTGAAGGAAGCAACATTTGAATCTGGCTCAAAAGCCTAAGGATGAATCCAGAAGGCAATGTCAGAACCCCAGGTACATTGGGCACAAGAACCCACCCCATTTCCCACAGAAGGCTTCTCTTACTCTGGATAGACCATTGAGGCATGAGGCACTCAGATCAGAAGCAGCCCTTGGGACTGAAGAGAGCCTTGACCTGGATCTTCACTGGGAAAAGCCTTCCCCCTCCTCTGTTACTCTGCCTGGACTCATTCACAGATGAAGAAGAAGTTCTTTTCTGTCTCCCCGTCTTACTCTGCCAATCTCTTTGATGCTGAATCCAAAGAGCAAAGTCCCCTCTCCAAGCCTTGCTGCCCACTCTCTAGGCACCTCCACTCTACCTCCAAGGTCCCACTCAAAATCTGCCCATCCCTGCCCCCATGTCTTCTGGGATTCCTGCTTTATCATGAACAGCCTTCCCTTCATTTGAGACCTTTTGGACCTCTTGCTCCTACCATCTTCTGGCTCTGACAGACCTATTCCCCTCTGGTTGACTCTGTATCCCTGGCCATCTTTCCTAGTAGTGGCTATATCTTCTATCAGAACACCCCTGACTCATCAGGACCAGTGGGGACATTTGAATGCTCCTTATTTCTGTCACAGCCACTAGATTCAACCTCTACCCCACTATCCAAACACCCAAACCAAATCCTGGTGGCCATTACTGACCAAGCCCCAGCACATTCCCCATCCTTTTTCAGGGAGCTCAGGGTCTGCCTCATAATATTTCTCATGAGCCAAACTCCTGCCTTCCTTCTAGGGGACATCTACATACACGTGGATGACAGAAATCACACTCTTGACGATTGTCATCACACTCCCAGTGTTCTGAAATTCCTCTCTCAAGTCATAGCCTCCCACCATTTTACATTTCTCTAGGATTTCCTCCTCCTAACCCTATCTCCTCCTTCATCATGACCTCTTTGCTTCAGCCTTTCCCAGGGCATCCCCTCTGCAATGGCTATACTCTCCTTCCATCTCCCCCCTTAGGGAGTCAGTCCAACTTTAAGCTACCTTCTTACACTCAGGCCCTTGCCCCCTTTTCCTAACACCCTTCACCCCTCACCAAACTCCAAACCCAGATTCCTCCTCCCGTCTGCCTCTTTCTCTCCATCTCACTGTGGAACAGAGGGAGGATGTCACACCACAGTGCTGAGACCACTACCAATTTACATGATCAAAACTCAAGAAGGCTCTTACTTCAGGAAGTTGATCCTTCTCCTCCTCCCTAATGGATTCTCTAACTCACTGACAGCAGTGATTGTTACAAATCCTTTCATCTTTCCTAATGCCTCACCCAGCATCCCCTCCCTCTACCCTCATACTTTCCTAAGAAAATCAAGCCACCTTCTCCTTATCTCACACCCTCTTCATATCATTTCCCACCATTTCCTCTTTCCTCCAGTTTCTGATTAAGAGATGGTCCTTCTCACCTCCAAGGCCAGCTCCTCTACATGTACCCTTGATTCCACCCTCTCCCATCTTGTCTACAGGGATTCTTAAACTTTTTCCACTCACGGCCCCTTCAGGATCCCCATATGGCAGTCCAGAGTTTAAGAAGCCCTGGGCTGGCAGACTGCCCCCCCCAACTGTCACCCCCAACCTTTCTCTAATCTGCAGTCTCTCCCAATCTACTGGCTCCTTCCCTGCTGCCTACATACACCCCAAGGTTCCTCCAAACTCCAAAAATCCCTTCAGTAAACCCTAGCATGCCTGCCAGTTAGTCTTTTATACTTCTCTCTTTCTCAAACAAATTCCTTGGAAAAACTGTCTATATTGGACGTTTTCATTTGCTCTCTTCTTAATCTGCAATCTGGCTTCTGACCTCATCAGGCAACTGAGTCTGCTCTCTCCGAAGTTATCTTAGAAATGCTGAAGCCAGGGTCCCTTACTCAGTTTTCATCATTCTTGACCCCTCTGCATCATCTGACAGTGTTGACCACTTTCCCTCTTCTCCTGGATATTCCTTCCTCTCTGATTCTCCATGATGCCTCTCTCCCTTTCTCCCTCCATCCCTCCCTCCCTTCCTCCCCCCCTCTCTCTTCCTCCCTCCCCCCCTCTCCCTCCTTCCCTCTCTCCCTCCTTCCCTCTCTCTCTCTCTCTTTCTCTTTCCCTTCCTCTCTCCCTCCCTCCCTCCCTCCCTCTCTCTCCCCCTTTTCTTCTCAGTCTCCTTTGCTAGCCCATCATCCAAGTCACAGTCACCACCTATACATGTACCTCAAGGTTCTGTCCTTGCCCCAGCCCCTTTTATCTTTACACTCTCACTTGGTAATGTTAACATGGGCATTGCCATGCCTATACCAACCGGTCAGAGTTATGGTCCACTGGCTGGCTGTGTAACTGTCAGGTTGATATAGTCATGACAAAGCCCATGTTAACATTGACTCCATCAGCTCCCGTGGGTTCAGTGAGGTTCTATGGAAACAGCTCCCTGGTCTCTACGTCTGGCCCTCGCATCTTCCCTGAGTTTCAGTCCCATATCCACCACTGCTATTGGACATCGACTGAATTTTCCAGAAGCATCTCAAATTCAACATGTTCAAAACCAAACTCATCATCTTCCCTCCTACCAAATCCTCCTCTCTTCCAAACATCTCTGTTTCTGTACAAGTACAACCACCCTCAAGTTACTCAGATCCAGAGCTTAGGTATCTGGCCACTCACCCTCACTCCCCACATACCCTTTCAATCACCAAATCTCTTCCCCCTATACCCCAAACAGCATGTGTATACACACACATGTATATGCTTATACACATGTATATATATGTATATATTACATATACACATACATACTTATGTGTCTATATTACACATACTTATATAAGTATATGTGTGCAAATAAACCCATGGGTGAATTGTACATATACACATATGTGCTTGTATTATTTATACATATAAACACACGTGTATACTACATGCATGTATAGTGGTATGTATTATGTATGTGTACGTATGTGTACAATATACACATGTGTTTAGATATTATACACATATATCTATTTTATATATACATATATACACATGTCGATATATTATATAACTCATGTGTATATACATACAAAAATGTATTTCCTTTTCTCTCCACTTGAATACATCACATTAGTTCCAACCCTCATTCCCTCTCGCCTGGGCCACTTCAGCAGCCTTCCAGTTGGTTTCCCTCCTTCAAGTTTCTGCCCTTTCCAATCTACACAGATGCCACAGTGATTTCCATAGATCATAAGTCTGACCACATCACTAACCCTCTCGATGACTTCCAGTGGCTCCCTATTACCTCTAAGGTCAAATGCATTTAACCCTTTCCCAACCTAGCCTCTTCCTCCCTTTTAAGTCCTCTGCCATATTGCTCCCCTTCAGTCATTCCACTGGCCAGCCATATCGGCCCACTTGCCTTCCCTGGAACACAAAATGCCATCTTTCATCTCCATGCCTTCACCCCATACCTGAAATGCCCTCTTGCATTACCTCAGCCTCTTGTAGTCCTTGGCTTCCTTCTGGACTCAGCTCAGATACCACCTTTGGAAGGAGGTCCTTCCTGGACCCCTTAGCTCCCGGTATTCTGCCCTCCAAAGTTATTCTGCTCCTGCTTGGTTTGTGTCTTATAACTGCTAATATATGTACATGTAAACTCCTTGAGGGCAGGGACAAAAGAATTTTGCATTTCTATTCTTTGAACCTAGTGAATTATAATACTAATACATTATAACATACCTAAGAACCGTCCTCCAGCCTCTGCTAGGAGATCTCCAAGGAGGGGAAATTTGCCTTCTCTCAAGGCAAGCCATCCCACTTTCTCAACAGTGTCCTTCCAAGTGGCCCCTCTACACATCACCTCCCCACCCCTAGCTGCCCTTGGTTCTGTCCTGGGACTGAAAAGAAACTGGCTGCTTACACTCTAAATGAGGGCCCCTCATATATCTGGATGGGTCTCCCCAAGTTGGTCAGTGTCCTTAAAGTGCCCAGAACTGAAGCCGATGCTCCAGACAGGTCTGATCAAGGACAGAGGAGTTATTTCTTGGAAGCCCTGACTCTCCTAAGGCAGCCTGACACCCCACTGGCTTTTCAGCTGCTTAATCACACTTCTGACTTGCCTTGAGCGTACAGCCCGCTAAACCTCCCAGTCTTGTCAGAAAACCTGCCATGTAGCCAAGCTTCTCTCATTCTAGATGAGAGGTTGACTTTCTGCCTCCGAGTGAAAGGCTTTCCACTGAGCCTTAGCACATTTCTCTTCACAGATTCAGCCCATGCTCTTGCCTGTGGATATCTTTCTGGATCCTGACTTTGCCATTCAGTGTATTAGCTCTCCTTCCCAGCTTGGTGTCCTATGCCCTATGCTATCTATGTTTTTATCCAAGTTATTGATGAAGATGTTACGTAGCAACAAATCCTTGGGACGCTCCACTGGAGACTTCTTACTGAGCTGACTCAGGACCCTTAATAATGACACTATGAGTGGCAGGGGAAGGGGACTGGGCTCCCAGCAATTTGGCTTTTCTTTAAGGCTTGGGTCAATAATCAATGACTTTTAGCAAGGGCTCTACAGCATCCAATGACCATGAGCCATGAAGCAAGGCTCACTGTCCTTACTGAGGCACTACCCAGGTACCCCATGCCCCTCCCCTAATAGGCTCCAGGGGCCCTTTGGTACCTGATGTTGATCAAGCGCAAGGGCCGCCAAGGTCAGCACAGAAACAGGGACGAAGCAGTATTGGACAAAGCTACTCAGGTGACACATCAGGTATCCAAAGATCCAAGTGCTGCTGATGAAACTCATCTGTGGGCAAGAATTAAGGTGCCAAGTGAACCCCAGGAGCCCCCAGGGCACAATGACCACACCCACCCATGGTAGTCCCAAGAGCCAATGAAGAGGAGGAAAGGGGCAGCAGAGACAAGAAGGCAGGGCTGAGTGTTGGGAATGGGGACTTAGTAAGAACAAAGAAAATGAGGGCATCACAAGCTTTTTCTACCTAAAGGCTTAAAGGAAATTCAGATTAATTCATAATGTATGGGAATCTATGCAATTCAATCTTAAGGGGTGTTTGTGAATCTTTGAATGAATGACTCCCATGTATCTGATTAGATGGAGTTTAAAATATTCTACCCAATGGGTTTGGGAGTCAAGAGGACAGAATTTCAAATACTAACTATATACCTTTCTACCTATGAGACCTTGGATAAGTCACTTCTTTGATAAGAGCCTTTCTTTCTTCTGTAAAATGAAGGGGATGACTAGATGAGCCCTATAAAGTCCCTTTTAGATCAAAAGGTTATCATAATCTCAGTAAATTCAGCACTTTGTACCACGTAGTGGGAGAAAATGATTGGCCTCTTCTCTACATCCCTGCTACTGATCTATGCCTCCCAAAATGGAGCATTGGGAGAATGTCTAGGAAGGCCCTGGAAAGATCCCTCGAAGCAAGGGGTGACCCAAAGAAGAGTACCAGTCAATACATCTCTAGTTCTTTAAGATTCAGGGATTTCTTCTTAACCCCTCTCTGGGGGAGATTGCAATGTGGTTTCCTGACTTTACAGATGAGGAAAGTGAGACTCAGAAAGGTGAAGTGACTTGCCCAGGGTCACAGAAATGTGTGTTTGTATTTCTACCTTCTAAGCAAAGAGAGAATTTCCTGTGATTTGTAGTCAGAGCAATGTAGGTTGGAGGTAAAGGACCTTTTTGGAGACAGCTCCAGGAGCAGGAACCCAAAGGAAACCTTAGAATTCCCTGTCCAACAGATTTTTACAGACAGGATGACCCTGTGACTGTTACCTTTTCCTTTACTAAAGTTCTGGGCTTGGTACAAGCCTCCTTGGAGGTCTGGAGATGGATAAGGTTGATATTTAATCAGATCTTGAAGAGAAATTGGAGAATGTTTTATCATAAGAGGGGAAGGGGAAGGAGGAAGAGGAGTGGAAAGAGAAGAAGGGGAATGAGAGAAGAGAGTAGAGAAGAAAAAAGGGTGGGGAGAAGAGAGGAGGGGAACATGAAGAGAAGGAAGAGGGGAAGGAGATGAGGAGAGAGGGTGTGTGTGAGTTAGGTGGTGCTGCAGCACACAGAGCCCTGGGCCCGGGGTCAGGAAGACCTGAGATCAAATTTTACCAAAGACACTTGCTAGCTGTGTGATCCTGGGCAAATCACTTACCCCAGTTTTCCTCAGTTTCCTCATTTGAAAAATGAGTTGGGAAAGGACACGGCAAACCACTCCAGGATCTTTGCCAAGAAAACTCCAAATGGGGTCTTGGAGAGTCAGGAAGGATTGAAAAATGACTGGTCAACAACAAAGAGGAAGAGGTGGGAAGAGAGGCAAAGGAAGGAGAGGAATAGGAAGGAGAAAACAGAAGAATAGATGGAGAGAAAAAATGATGATGTAGAAAGGATGGAGGAAAAATGTGTCCTCTAGTTGAACCCTCTCATTTGACTGATGGGGAAACTGAGCCTGAGAGAGAAAATGGAAGCAGGAAGGGCTTGAACCCAACTCCCATGCCTGGAGAGCCCCCGAGAGTCTCTCAATAAACCTGTACTGAGCTGAAGGAGATACTGGGACTCGGAGCATCCAAAGAAGACAAGGGCTTTTCGTGATTGACTGATCCGACTGGTTCCTTAGACCAATCGCTACCTATGCCCCTCCCCCACCTCCTGCCATCATCCCTGGCCTAAATAAAGAGTGTGTGTGTGTGTGTGTGTGTGTGTTGGGGGGCGGGGGAGGGGTGGTCTCTTTAGATCTCCAAGCACTCCGGGAGGAAAAAGTCGGCAATCTTCCTTGGATGGCCCTTAGGCAAACAGAAGGTGTATGGGGTCTACCCACCAATCCCACTTGTCTAACTTTCTGTTGTCCTCTTCCTGTCCCCCGCCCACCACAGCCCACCCCACTCCACCCTTACCAAAGTGAAGGGTGTGTTCAGCAAAGTAATCATGATGTTGACCACGGCTAGGTTGATGATGAAGAGCCTGGTGGCCGAGTGGACCCGCCTACGCTTCATTGTCACTCTGCAGACCAGAGAGTTCCCTAAGAGGGAGACGAAGATGACGGAAAAGTAGGCGAAGATGAAGAGCCCTCTCAGGCTGTAGCTATTCAGATCAGTCCCGGTGCGGGTTTCCGGGAGGACCAGGGCCAGGTCCAGTGTCAAGTCAGCGTCGGTAGAGTGATTGGACAACTGAGGCAGGAGCGAGGGCAAGGAGGGCCGAACAGTCCCGATGCTTTGGCCCTCCTTGCCGTCCAGCAGCCCCGAAGCCCTGGTGGTCTGAGGGGTCTCATTGAGCTGAGGTAACTCCCCAAGACTGCTCAGGGTGCCACCGAGTGGGACAGACACCATGGCTGCGAGGGGCCGCCTTCCTAAAGAATGAGAGGGCTCGGGACTTCCTGGCCAAACTCAGGGAGGCATCGGCGGAACCCTTGGGGGCGCCCTCTGGAACCTTGGCTGCACCTTTGCCCTTGGAGCAAGGTAATTGATTGGATCCCTGGAGCCACATCCCACCCCCTGGTGACCCGAGGCCTGTCGAGGCACGCCCTTGTCCCCTCGCCCCCGGGCCACCATAAGCCCTTGCCCCTCACTGCCTGGGAAGTGTGGGGAGCAGCCCAGCTAGCCTGAAGCGGACTGCTGGCCCCTCTGGCTCCCGCCCACAGCAAGCACTTTAGGGAAAGTGGGGCGGCCAGGCGAGAGCCAATAGGGAAAGGTGAGGGAGCCCCCCCCCCCAGGCCCGCCCCTCCAAGTCCCGCCTCCTCCTGAAGCCTGACAGGAACCTGGGAGGCTCTGGTAGCCAGGCCCTCGAAGCCCCCCTGGAGCTGCAGTTCCTTGCCAGCTCTCACTCCTTCTTCCTCCAACTCTGTCTCTCTCTCTCGGCCCCCTCCTCATCTCTCTTCCTCTCTCTGTCTCCCTTTTCCTCCCCCTTCTCTCTCCTCTCCCCTCTCCCCTCTCCTCTCCTCCCCTCCCCTCCTGTCCCATCCCCTCCCCTGTTCTCTTCCCTGTCTCTCCTGATCTCTCTCTCTCCCTTCTTCCCCCTCCTCTCTCTCTCCCTCTCCATCTTACTTTTCTCTCTTCAACTCTCTCCGTCTCTCTCCTCTCCCTCTCCATCTCTCACTGTCTCTCCTTATCTCTGTCCCTCTCTTTTTCCATCTCTCTCTTCTCTTCTTTCTCACTTCCACTTCCTCTCCTGCTCCTTTTCTTTTTCCCTCTCCCTTCTCTCCAACCCTTTCCCCTTTCCCTCCCTTTCCTGCTCTCATTTCTGTAACTATCTCTGTCTCTAGCTCTCTGTCCCCCCTCTTCTATTTTCTCCCCCTCCCCTCCCCTCTCCTCCTCTCCCCTCCCCTGTCCTCTCCTCTCCCCTCCTCTCCTCTCCTTTCCTTAAGAATCTGCACTTCAGACCTGGATAAGGAGGGTGGGAGATGGAGAAACAGTGATGCAGGCTGGAGGAGACAGGAGAAACTAAAGGGTGACCGAGGGATCTATTAAATCCTTTCAACCTTCCAGTTCATTAGAGGAAAGGAAAAGTGTAGGTAGGGTGAGGAAAGGGGAGGGGAGAGAGATAGAATAGAAGAGGAGGGAAGAAAGGAGAGGGGAAAAAAGGAGAGGGAAAAAGAAAGGATAGAAGAGAGGTGACCCAAGTTTCTCCCAATACCAGATGGGGCTGTAAAGGCAGGAGTCTGTTTTTGTTGCTGTCTAGCAAACATTTTCTAAGTTATTCAGCCCAATGAATGTCAGCTCCTTTGAAGCTGCCCCCTGAAGAGGTTCTTTACTCCCGATTCATTCCCAGAGGCTGTGATGCCCACATATCACCTTTCCAAAACTTCTCTTCAGAGCCTGTCACTCATCCTTTTGAACTTGCTCAGTTACCACAAAGTTTCAAACTCCAAGGATGTTTGAATTTTGGAAAATCAGCCACTAAGCATTTATTAAGTGTTTGCAATGGGTAAGACCCTCTGCTAAGTAACCACACAAGGGCCCTGCCCTCAAGGAACTCCCAATCTAATGGGGGTAAACAACATGCAAACAACTGTGTATAGATGAGCTCTGTTCAGGTAAATTGGAAATAATCAGCTGAGGGGAGGTGCCAAAAGACTGGGTTGGCTCCCATGGAATTGGAGCCAAATCCTGAAGGAAGCCAGGACAGCAAAGTGAATAGTGAGAGCATTCCAGGCATGAGGGCCAGTCAGGGCAAAGGCATAGATAGAGTCAAGAGCAGTGGCAAGGAGGCCAGTGGAGCTTGATCTGAGTACAGTCAAGTGCATCCCAAGCTCTGGGATGTTAGGTTGAGGCCATGTTGGAAAGGTCTTTGAATGTCAAACAGAGGGCCTCATACTTCATCGTGGGAAGGATAGGGAGCCACTGGAGTTCATGGAGTAGGGAAGTGACATGGTCAAACCTGAGCTTTAGGAAAATTGCTTTGGTGGGTGAATGGAGGATGCCTGGGAGAGGAGCAGGGAGACCAATGAGGAGGTTATTGCAATAATCAAGGATGAGGGGCTGTACTGTGATGGGAGTTGTATGAGTAATGAGAAAAGGGCATATCCAAGAGACTCTGGGAGGGTAGAAACTATAAAACTTGACAACAGATCAGACGGGTAAGTTGAGTGTGGGGGAAAGGTCTATGTTTTGCATTTGGGTGATTGGGAAGATTAGGTGCCCTTGACAATAGTTGGGAGGTGGGGAGGATTCTGGAAGGAAAAGATATTGAGTTCTGTTTTGGACATGCTGAGTTTGAGATATCTACAGAATATCCATTTAGAGCAGTGCAAAAGACACTTAGTGATACAGGGCTGAAGCTCAGGAGAGAGCGATGGATATATGGACCCAGATCTCATGTACAGGGATGATAGCTAAGGCTATTAGAGCTGATATGGTCACCAGGGATGATGGTAGAAGAAGAGGATAGAGCCTTGAGTGACAATGAATGAAGGTCCAGAAAAAGAGAATGACAAGGAGTGGTCAGGTAGGTAGGTAGGAGAAGCAGGAGACAGAAGTGTTACTAAAGCCTACAGAGGAGAGAGTATCCAGGAAAAGGTGATTAACAGTGTATAAGGCTACAGAGAGGTCGAGGAAGATGAGTGAGAAAAGGCCACTGGATTGGCCAATTAAGAGCTCATCAGTAACTTTGGAGAGTTTCAGTTGGATGATGAGGTCAGAAGCCATATTGCAGAGGGTTTCAGAAAGGGTGAGAACAAGGGAGTGGAGACAGTGAGCATAGATGGCTTTCTCAAGCAGATTAGCCGAGAAGAAGAGACACAGATGGGGATGACGTGAGGGTTTTAGGGAAGGAATCAATAGATAGGAAGAGAGGTGGAGAATTAGTATGAAAGTAAGGATGACTGAGGGAGCAATCTGTTGGGAAAGTTGGGATGGGACTTAATTGATCATGACAGAGATGTAGAGTGGTTTGCCTTGACAAGAAGAAGGGCCAACTTTTCATCAGACAAAGGTAGAGGAGATAATAGTATGACAAGATGTCTGACTAATGGGAGATGAGGAGGAGGGAAAGAAGGAGAGCTCTCAGTGAAAGGGGGTGAGGAGAAATCAGTTCTGGGTGACAGAAATCATGAGGCTCCAATATGGAGTGGCTCAATAGGCCCAGTTGCCAAGAAACCCAGGAACGTTCTAAATATGGCAGCATTGTGGGAATAATGCCTAGTTAACCAGTTGGAAGGATAACCTTATTCTGAATGGATAAGTTTTGATGAGAGAGCACCAAAAAGTCACATTTCTTTATCAGAAATATATGTATGTGTGCATGTATAGAATAATAGAATCATAGATACAACACCGGAAAGATCTTAGGGGGTCATCTAGTGAAATTCTTGATTTTTAAGGATGGGGAAACTGAGGCCCAGAGAGACTCAGATTTGTCCCAGGTCACATGATGGTAAGCAGAATCAGGAATTGACTCCAGATGTATTTTAAGGTAAGATAACAATAGAAAACTTTACAAAGTGGCTCATATAGTTTATCTCTTCTGCTCCTCACAACAATTCTATGAACTTTTCTACAAATGAGGAATCGAGGCATTTGTGTCTCTCCCAGCTTTGCTATTAACTGACTGTGGGACCCTGGACAAGTCATTTCCCCTTTCTGAGTCTCAGTTTCCTCCTTTGTCAAATGAGATGAGATGGCCTGTGAGGGTCCTTCTAATTCTAGTGTGACCCTGGGTAAGAGAAACTTCCCCTTTCTAGGCCTCAGTTTCCTCTCTGTCAAATGAAGAAGCTGGGTTGGATGGCTTAGGAGGCCCCTTGGAGCTTGGCTATTATATCAGTCTAATAATCTATGTAGTGAAAGGGAGTATGGCATTATGGGAAGCTTGCTAGTTTCAGGGCCAAGAATTGAATTCAAGGTCTAATTCCAGTTCTCCCTAGCTGTAGGACTTTGGAACAAATCAACTGCATTTAAAATCACTGCAAACGGGGATATGTTTCTACTCCCTACTTGTCAGGGTTCTTGGGAAGAAAATGCTTTGAAAATTTTCTGAAATATAGAAAAACTTTTCTTTTTCTTTTTCTTTTTATTATAAATATTATTGGATATGATTCAACAAATACAGGGACAGGGTCAGTTCCAGGACCTGAGACCTCAGAGTGTTGCCTTTTCTCTCCTCCTTCCCCATCATCCAGCCCTATCTCTAACATCAATGTGTGCCTCCAAACTCAGTGGGCCCCAATTCTTCAGACCACAGGATCCCAGATTTAGGGCTGGAAGGGACCTTTGAGGCCCCCTAGTCCAAGCCTTTCATCTTAGAGGTAGTAAGGTTACACAATGGTTGAGAGCGACAGACTGGAGTCAGGGAGACCTGAATTCAAGGGAGGCCTTAGATGTTTACTAGCTTCATGACCCCAGGAAAGTCTCATAAGTTACTCAGCCTCAGTTTTGCCATCTGTGAAATGGGGCTAATAGAACCTACCTTGAAGGGTTATTGTGAGGACCAAATGAGATAATATATGTATGGAGCTTCGCAAAACTTAAAATATTGTATAAATGGTAAATATTATTATTATTTTACAGATGAGGAAACTGAGGCCTGGGAAGGAGAACTGACTTAGAAAAGGCCACATAGATAACAAGTACACACCTGGGAGATATGTAACCCAAGTCCAAATTTCTACCTGTCCAATTAATCACTAAATAATTATGGAATGCCAAAAAAATAAATAAGTAAAATTTAAAAAAAAAAAAGAAAAAAAGATTTATGAGGCATTGGGCCTTGGTGCCTAGCTCTGTGGTATATGATGTAGTCCCTTGAACTCACAATGTTATTGAGAATAGACAGAAAGAGAGATAGATGAGAGACAGAGAGGATAGACAGATAGACAGACAGACAGATAGATAGACAGATAGATAGACAGACAGGATAGATACATGATAGATGATAGATAGATAGATAGATAGACAGATAGACAGACGGATAGATGGATAGACGGATAGATAGACAGATAGACAGACGGACGGGCAGGCGGGCGGACAGGCAGATGGACGGATGGATGGATAGGTAAATAAGTAGACAGACAGGATAGATTTGTATGTATGTATATATACGCGCACACACACACACACACACACACACACACATATATATATATACAAATCCATACATCCATACACACATACATATGTGTGTGGGGGAGAGAGAGAGAGAGACAGAAAAACAGAAACAGAGATAGAGAGAGGCTGGTTACTCCTCAGCTCAAAAGTTATCAGTAACTCACCATTACCTTTTAAATACCATTCGAGCACCACTGCACCACAATCTGGCCCCATGTGCCCTTTCCAGCCATAACTTACACTCCCCCCAACCCCATGCACTCTCCACTCCAGCCAAATGAACTACTCTCTTCCCCTGGGGCATGCCCTCAACTTTCTTGCTTCCCCAACTTTGCTTCTCTCTCCTTTGTAGATTGAATCCATATCTCAGCAGCATGAGAAACTCAGCAGAATTCATCATCATCATCATCATCATCATCATAACCAGTAGCACTCCTGAGACCTGAGTTCAAACATGGATCTGCCACTTACTACCTGTGTGACCTCCCACAAATCCCTTCTTCCTTCTGTGCCTCAGTTTCCTCCTCGGTAAAATAAGGACTAGATGTTCCCTTCTAGCTTTAGACCAAGTGTTCTGAACCTGCTTCACTTCCTGGCCTCCCTGTGCACTCCTCGGAATTAGGATTTTAAACACATAAAATACATACATTTAGAAAGAAAACCAAAGGTTAGTGGACAAAAAAAAAGATACATGTTTTTTCTCATCCAAGTCCATGGACCCCCTGAAATCTGTCCCTAGATCCATGGACCCTAAGGTAAGAATCTTTGCCTTAGATCTATGATTCTATTTGGACCTTGGGCAGGACACTGCGCCTGCCTGTGCCTCAGTTTCCTCATCTGTAAAATAAGGTTGGATGAATGACACCTATGGCCTTTTCCAGCTCTAGTTCTTTGTAATTACATCAGAATAATTTACTAAGTGCCTACTATTTGCCAGATACTGTACTGGATTTGGGAAATACCAATAGAAATGAAACAGTACCTGCTCTCAAAGAACTTACATTCTATAACAGCCCTTCCAATACTCATCCACAGCTTTCATGCCCCCTCCTCCCTCTCCATCCTTCATCTCGAGTCTTTTCTTCTTCCTGGGCCATCTACAAGATCAGGATAAGCACAGTGGATAGATTGAGAGGCATGGATTCCGGAAGACCTGAGTTCAAATCCTGCCATTTGTCCTTTGTCACAAAGGACCAGTGACATCACAGGGTGATGTCTCGACCCATACATAAATTGGATTTAAGCGAGGCAGAGCTGTACAAAGTTGCTGGCTCATACTCTCTTCCTTAGTGATGGAAGTCCAGTGGCAAGACAAAAGTTGAGATGACTGGTGATAGTCTGGGTGGCAGGGGATGACCTTGGTAGCTTCAATGTTTCCAAACACCTATCTCACATAAAGCACAAAATACTTAAAGCAATAATATGTGTACACACAATATGTGTTATACATTGCACAAATATACTAAGTGCATGTACATTTACATATATGTATGCATTACACACGTAACAGCACTGCTTTCTGGAGTCCAAATTTCGCATCTAAGTCTAATGCAGTAACCAGACACATAGGTCACCCATAGAAATCCAACTCCTCCACACAGATCAACTCCTTGTATCAGAGCTACATTCAAAATTATACACACTTAATGTAGTCAGGCTCCATGTGCAAGCTCATTTTTCATTACTCCTAAAGTGTTCTAAGTCAGTCTGGTCACCGTCTGGATACTCTAGACATTTCTAAAGTGAAGCTTATGGAGGGGTTAATGACTTGGCCAGGGTCCCAGAGCTACTAAGGATCTGAGGCAGGTGTATGGGGTGTTCAGGGAGGGCTAGAACCTCTGATCTGAGGGCTGCCAAGGTCTTTTCAGGGCTGCTCATCCACCTTTGGGGTTCATCTGTCACCCAACTCTCCCCTGGGGCTCCAAGAAACTGTAGCATGGGCATGACTATACCCCAGTGTGTTCACATGAACTAAACCAGGCTGAGGGTAAATAATGGGCCTCGTACTGGTTGGTGAGTTAGGAGGGTATCTATCCTGAGCATGTAAAGACTTCCCCAGTGGAATGGGCAGATGAGACAATTTGTTCCAAGCACAATGAAGGCAGCTGAAGCCGGTATTGTGGCGTGCTTAGAGCTTGGTCAGACATCGAAGATACCCAAGGGGTATCCATGGACCATTGTGCCATGGACTTCCAATTTGACCTGTGTCTTGCCACTGGACTTCAATGACTCTGGGAGAATGAGACCAATGACTTTGTGCAACCTCACTTAAATTCATTCACACATGAATTGACATCCCCCATAGTGTCATTGGTCTTCTTCAAAATCCAAGGACAAACAACAATGGCAATAATGAAATGGTCCAGTGGAGAGAAGGTTGGATTTGAAGTCATGAGGCCCTCAAGTATCACTGCCCAATGTTTTCCACCCACCACTGGTGCATTGGGATTGGCATCAGAGAAGAACAGAACATTGGTGAAAGAATTGGGGCAGACCATGGGGCTTGTTAAGCAGCATGCTCATCTACTTAGGTTCAATCTCTGGCTATGAAAAGCACAGATACTCAAAAAGATGTTGGGGCCAGTTGTAAAGCCCCATCCCAACAACTTGGTGGTGCTCCTTTTAAAAAATTTCATTTTTAATTTAAACACAACCCTATCTCAGACACTTATTATCTGGTCAATGAAGCTCTGTTTGCCTCAATTTCCCCATCTCTACATGGGCATAATAACAACTTTCCAGGGTCATTGTGAGAATCAAACACAGTATTTGTAAAGTTTTCTGTAGACATTAAGATGCTGTCTAAACTTTAGCTAGATCCTATAGGCATTCTCCTCTCCTTTGTTGCTTGGATGCTCCTGCTTCCTGTGTGCAATTAGAATGGGAATTGTGTGTGTGTGTGTGTATGTGTGTGTGTAGCATAACTCGCTGCAACTGGTAGATGCTAATTTATGGGTGCTTCTGATATATGTTTATAGCTCACTTCATGTCGCCAACATAATTTACACAGACTGCAAATATTCTACTGAGGAGAAGATGGAACAGGGGCCATAGTGAGGAGAACTTCTCCCATTAATGAGTGCTTCCGGTTTCCACATGGCTGACTCCTGGACACAGGGAGAGCTGGAAAAAGAAACAAAGGGGGGAAAATGGCCAGGTGGCTTGGACACACTGAAGGGTTAGCATTCCTCTTTGTGTGATGACTTTTGGGAGCAGAAGCAGCAGCTCTCCATATATGGGTCAGTCCTGTCTAGACCTTGGGCAGACCTTGCCCCATCTACAATGGGTACCACAAAGGCTAATTCTTGACCTCTCACTGGTCCCTGAGGAAAAAGGCTATGATAGCCCAGACAACAAGATGCCCCACTTAACACAGGCCTCCAAGAGGCAAGACATTCACACACCGTGCCCAGTTTCTCCATATCTATGATTGGGACAAGGGTGAGGCCATGGGGCTGAAACGAGGCTTGACTCACAGCGTCAGTGGGAGGAGGGAAGGCGGTTTTTTGGGGGCCATAAGTGTGGGGGGAAGTGTTTGTTTGCTGTTCATTCATTTCCTTAACATCACAGGGCTTTCTGCTTTTAAGTAAAGTGTTCTTATTCTCACTGGGATGCAAGGCCATTTGAGAAATCCTGATTGTTCTAAAAGAGGGAAATTCAGCAGGTGGGAGATTATTGGCATTAATAGGAGTAATTTTGAACCCCAAGCTCTGACGATTCCTAGGGTAAGCAGTTTGGGGCCCTATTTGAGAATCACAGTTTCCCTTTAGCATACCCCAGACAAGTGAGCCTTCCAGGACCCACTCGAAGGCCTCCACTAATGAGGAAATCACTACCTTCCAGGTAATTATTATTACTTGATCACAGAGAGGATATGAGATAACTAGGGATTGCTGGATTGCTAGGGATTAATGATGGGTGATCTCGGATGCTTTGGATTTGAGTAAATGAGCAAGGGAAGAAAGCCTGCTCTGGGCCTGGGGGACCTGGGTCAACTCAAATGGGGCTAGAAGTGCTCCAAAGCAGAGAGGGACCACCTGTTCTTTGAAATCATTGTATCTCAAAAGTTAAGAGCATCTTGGATACCATCTAGTGCCTGCATGGGAATGCCCCCCGTGGTATGCATAGCAAGTGGTCATGCAAGCTCCACAGCAACACAGAACTCTTTATTTTTTTTTCTTTTTGGAGGGCAATTGGGGTTAAGTGACTTGCCCAAGGTCACACAGCTAGCAAGTGTGTCAAGTGTCTGAGGCCACATTTGAACTCAGGTCCTCCTGACTCCAGGGCCAGTGCTCCACTCACTGCGCCACCTAGCCACCACTACATAGAACTCTTTATACTTTGAGGCAATGCCCCATTCCATCTTGAGAGAGCATTGATTATTACACCATCTTTCCTTCCATCAAGCTCAGCTCTTTCTACCTGCACCTTAGCATAGATGGCAGAGAGTAAGGCAAAGTTAGAGATATCAACCCCAACCGCCTCAAGTTAGAAATGAGGGCACTGAAACCCAAAGTGGAAGTGACTTACCCAAGGGCACACAGGTGTCACAACAGTGGCAGCTACATGGCATGAGAGAGAGAGACAGAGAGAGAGAAAGAGAGAGGGAGAGAGAGAAGGAGGGAGAGGGAGAGGCCTAGACTCAGACCTAATTTCAAATTCAGACTCAGATGCTTGCTAGCAGTGAGACACTATGCCTCAGTTTCCTCATTTGTAAAATGGAGATAATAGCACGTATCTCCTAGGGATATTGCAAGGCTGAAATGAGATATTTGTGGAACACTTTACAAACCTTAGAGCATTATATATTATTAAAATATCATTAAATTAGTACCATAATCACCACCACCACCATACTCCTCCTTCTCCTCATTATTATTATTATTATTATTATTACTAGGCAGAGCCCAGATTCAAACCCAGGTCTTCTGGTTCAAAATCTAGTGCTGTGTCTCAGCTCCCTTATTGTATGGCCCATTGTTCCTGACTCTGCCTTGTGGGCTCAACCAGAACCCTCTTCTATGGAACAGCCTGCCATATACTATTCCATGCCACTCCTCACTCTTGTCTTCTCCAAGAGCTCCAGGGCTTCCAAAGAGTCTCCAATACGGCTTTGGATCCAGTGCCTTCCCCATCCCTCTGGCTCTCCTCTGGATGAACTCCATCTCCCCAATGTCCTTTCTAAAGTATGGTGCCCCAAACAGGCCACAGCAATTCTGGATGTCGACTGAGGCTGAGGACATTCAGACTGTCCCCCCCCTCACTTTGTACACTCTCTGCTTCCCTCTTAACACAAGCTACTTAATTCCTCCTGACTCACTTTTCATTAAGTTTCATCTAGCTTTGGTTTCTAGGCACCAGCTGTTAATGACAAAAGCAGCAGAGGACTGAGTTGGGGAAGGGGAAGCAGAGCAGGGAGAAGGAACACAGCTTAATTCTCCAACAAGCATCTCTAACTCTGCACCCAGAGCTGACAAACAGCCATGATGAAGGCAGAATTGGCAGGAAGGCTGAATTCCACTGGCCCCTTTGGGTAGCTGCTCATCCTCCAAATATTTCTATAGAATGTCAGAGGGAGAGAAGGCCTGACCTGAGAAGAGAGAATGGTAGGGCTGAAAGGGTGCTTAAAACCCAGAATAACAAAGCTGACAGCAATCTCAGAATATGGAATGTCAGAGCTGGGAGGAAGAGTAGAGCATAGACTATTCAAGATAGGAGAGACCTTACAGCATAAAACATCAAAGTCAGGAAATCCATTAAAACTGCCCTAAGATTTTTGGACCACTCTATACACATGTGGGGGTAGTGTTCCAAAATTTTTTACTGATAGGACTGGACTATTGAAAAAGTTTGGAGGGGGCGGCTAGGTGGTACAGTGAATAAAACACCAGCCCTGGAGTCAAAAGGATCTGAGTTCAAATATGGCCTCAGACACTTAACCATTACTAGTCGTGTGACCTTGGGCAAGTCACTTAATCCCAATTGCCCTGCCTTCCCCCCCCTCCAAAAAGCAAAAAAAAGAAAGAAAAAGTTTGGAGACCACTGCCTTAGATCATAGAATATCAGGGCCAGAAGGAACCTTAGAAAACAGAATGTCAGTCAGAAGTGACCTTAGACCCTAGGCTACTAGAGCATTAAATACAGAATGCTAAAGCTGAAAAAAGCCTTGGAGAAAATGGGAGGCCATCATGGCCCAATGGACAAAGTGCTGAAGTTGGAGTCAGGACCTGGGGTCAAGTCCTGTCTTGCTCCTCACTTTCTGGGTGACCTTGGGTCTGGGTGGAATCAGGCATTAGCATGGCCTTAGACCAGGTCCTTTACTTGCTTAGCATCAATTCCTTCTTCTTTACAATGACGGGGCTTGGGCTTAAGGGCATCCAAGGCCCAGACTCATCCCAGGTCACACCATCATTAGCAGAGTCAGAAACAGAGAACTTGGCCTTTGACCGCATACACAGCATTCTTTCACTTCTTCCTGAGCCTCAGTTCCCTTCTCTGTTAAAGGGGGGGCAATACTAGACAAGATGGAATGCCCCTCTCAGCTCTTACCTTCTGTATTCCGTATTCTTCCAGAGCTACCATTGTACAATTACCTGTGATTCCACGATCCTTGCCAGCCTTCCCCCTCCACCCTCAGCATGTTTGAGTCTGGGGCTGGGGGCCTCAAAACCATCTCAGCCCATAGCTTTCTGAAAGCCCTGAGTCTCTACCTCCCTCCAGAGAAGCTGAATGAGAAACATCATTCGAAGGGGCAGCTAGGTGGCGCAGTGAATAGAGCACCGGCCCTGGAGTCAGGAGTACCTGAGTTCAAATCCGGCCTCAGACACTTAACACAAAAAACTAGCCATGTGACCTTGGGCAAGTCACTTAACCCCAACTGCCCTCCAAAAAGCAAAAAAAAAAAAAGAAACATCATTCGCCAGATGACTCGGTCATATCTCTCTTACTCAAGAACATAGACAGGAGACAAGCAGTATAATGGGGTTCAATGCAGATTCCCTGATGTCAGAGCTGAGTGTCATCTGTGGTAATTAAAGTCAGTTAGATCCTGTTTGTCTGGCAAGGTTCAAGTGCTCAGCTCTCCAAGCATTTCTCGGGGCAGGAGAAGCCAGTGGGGAAAATGGACTTAGTGATTCTCTTCACCGCCAAGCAAAGTTCTCCTGAGAGGACTGTGTGCCTGGCAAGCTGTCTTTCTCATTGAGAGCATATTATTTCCAATAACTTTGAAGACATAATTCATATTCTTTGCACAGGAGATGGGCAAACATTCAGCTGCTCATCAGGCCGAGCTAATGAATGGAGATTTTAAACAACATTTCTTTTTCCTCCTATTTATGTTTTAAAGCAGCAATTATCCAATTTGCCACTCTGTTGATTTCTTCTTATCTCTCATTGTCTCACTATCTCTTGTCATCTCTCTGACTTTTTCCTTCCAGACCCCCTGATCCTGCCTCTCAGTGTCCATCTCAATGCTAGAGCACTTGGAGACACCTCACACTTGCACAGTGGGTCCCTCAGACCAGGTTCCCCAAGTTCAAGACACTCTGTGGGTCTGTATCTATCTAAACCCATATCCCAGAGTCCTCACTGTGTTTATGTCTCATTAGCCAGAGGACAGAATTAATTCCAAGCAAAAGCATTTTGTAAAATATAACATGCTAAAAAACAAAAGACAGCAGGATAATATTTCTTCCTATAAACTTGGGGTCTGCTTTTCCACATACAGCTTCAAGGGGGACAGTAGATACACATAGGGAGCAGGTATGGAAGGCTACCCATTTGGGGAGCATATGTACCTTGTAGGGAATGTGGGGGCAGCTCCCACCTCCAACAATGCTAACATCTTCTTGCCCAAGCCTGGAGAGCATCTCTCTGCTGGTTTGAACTTAATCCTCAGATGATGTGCTTGCCACATTCTTTTCATGGGAGAAGTGATCTCAACCATTTCTGGGCTTCTCTGCTGTAGCTCAAGCCTAGCACACTCAGCCACTGGAATAGTGGAAAATCTTCCCAGGCCTTTTCTCTTAAAGCCCCCTTCTGTTTCTCTTAGCCTTGGCTGGAATGGGTGCTTTCTCCTCCTTGGTCCTATTTGCTAAGCAATTTGGCATGCAAAGAGAGAACCACTCTCAGGCCAGCCCCATGTTTTTAGAGGTACAGACCCACAGTGGATCTTTAACCTAGAGTAGCTATCTGCTGAGGGGTTTACCCTGTGAGTTGGGGGTATTCGACTACTGGCTCTTGTATCTCTGAGTCACCTTGGTGTCATGAATTTGTTGTGAGGAGACCTGGGTTATAATCTCATCTTGGGCACAAAGAAATCACGGGCAATACACTTAGCACAAACTATCCTGCCTCAGTGCTCTCTCAGAAGGACTACTCTCAGCAAGACACCAGGCCAGACTTTAGGTAAAAAAGTTCCAAGGAGCCCCAAATTGGTGAAAGCTAGCTCAAGTTCAAGGGTGTTTACTCGAGTCATCTTTGGTCTTTCACAAAATCTTTGAGATGGAAAGAAGAGCTTGGAAAGGAATCATAGAATATTTGGGCTAGGAGGATTCTTGGAACATAGAATGCAAAATGTTAGCGCTGGGAAGAGACATTTGAATGAATGAATGAATGAATGAATGAATGAATGATAAAGCATGTTTTAATGGCTACTATGTACCAAGCACTGAGCTAAGTGCTGGGTGGTACAAATGTGAAAATGACAGTCTCTCCCCTCAAGAAGTTCCCATTCTAATAGGGCTTTTCTCTGCCCTAGACTCCTCAGGCAGTCTGGAGAATCCTAGGGACCCCTTCTTCCAATCATGTCTTTATACATAGGGCTACAAAGAAAACCAGTCATATTGAAATACATTTTTGAAGAGGTATGCGCAGACCAGCCACAGTGCTGCAGCAGGTGGGACAGCAAGGCAGGGTGGCCCAGAAGGCACAGAAATGGGTGTAAGGAAATGTCAGGAAGTCTAACAGGAAAACCATTGATGATCCTTGAGATGTAGTAGCAAGATGCATGGTAAAATCATACAGTGAACAAACATTTAGTAAGCACCTACTGTGTGCCAGGCCCTATGCTGAGGACTGGATGGACAATGAAAGGTAAAAACCAGTCCTTTCTCCCAAGGGGCTCACAGTCTAATTGGTGAGCCAACATACAAACAAGCCATATGTAGGATGAAGTGGAGGTAAGAGACAGAACGTAACTGAGCGTTAATTAGAACAGGGAAAGGCTTCCAAGGAAAGGGAGATATTTTTGCTTTTTGGAAGGGGGAAGGCAGGGCAGTTGGGGTTAAGAGACTTGCCCAAGGTCACACAGCTAAGTGTCAAGTGTCTGAGGTCAAATTTGAACTCAGGTCCTCCTGACTCCAGGGCTGGTGCTCTATTCACTGCAGCACCACCTAGCTGCCCTGGAAAGGGAGATTTGATCTGGAATTTGAAGGAACAAGGAGAAGCAGAGGCACAGAGGGAGAGTACTGAAGGCAGCTGGG
>CM053602.1:51544988-51605126 GCA_028646575.1 Pseudocheirus occidentalis
AAGAAAGAAAGAAAGAAAGAAAAAGAAAGAAAGAAAGAAAGAAAGAAAAAGAAAGAAAGAAAGAGAGAGAAAGAAAATGGGATTGGAAGGCATAAAACTTAGGCCAGCATCAATGAGTACAATAAGCTCTGTGTGACCCTGAGCAAGCTATGGCACCCCTTCTACCTCAGTGTTCTCATCTGTAAAGCTGGTTAGTCTCTAGGTACCAGCAGCTCCACTTTCAGCACCAAAGACAGCTCAAGCCCTGTGGGTTTTATGCTCCTAGAAAGGCTGGCTGGTAACTGGGCTACCATTCTCTTGCCCAGGCAAGAATGCTATCTCACATTTCTCTAACTTAGCACTGCCGATGGTCCTGGAAAGTTGGGAGTACAAGTGATATTAGCTCTATTTTACAGAAGAGGAAAGTGAGGCCTAGAGAGATCAGGTCAGAATTCGAACCCAAGGGCAGTGATCAAGTGCAATGGGGGGAAACCTAGAGAGGTTATTGGGTGCAGTTGGGGAGGAGGAGGGAGAAATGGGGAAAGAGGGTCAGGACTTTGGAGGAGGCTGCTTCACCATTCCTTCTAGGGCACCAGCAGGAGGTTCATTGAGCTCTCAACTTACCGAAGGAAAAACATCCTGGTTACAAATGCAGGATGGAGGGAGAGAGCCCATTGTCTAGGGATGCCCAGAATGAAGGTGACCCTCCTACCACACCAGTCACTCTATTAGGCCTACTCCCTTAATAGCCAGAGGTGTCCTAAAAAACCCATCCCGCCTTGGCCTGGGCCAAGCCTTTCAGAGGACTGGGGGCTCTGAGATTTAGATCTGAAGGAGCCCAGCCCCCTCATTTTACAGGAAACCAAAGGAGGTGGGGACTTGCCCATGGTCACCCAGCCAAGACGTGTCTGTAGTAAGAAGTGAATCAAGGCCTTCCTTACCCCAAATCCTGCACCTTTACCACACCACCCTGCCTCCCTCCTTGCCTCCTCCCAAGTCTGGGGATCACTCTAGGCCAGGGGTGGGGAACATGGGACCTCAAGGCTGCATGTGGCCCTCTAGGTCAAGCATGACCCTTTGTCTGAATCCAAACTTCACAGAACAAATCCCCTTAATAAAAGGCTTTGTTCTTTAAAACTTGGATTCAGTCAAAAAGTCGCACCCAAGGACCTGGAAGGCCACATGTGGCCTCGAGGCTGCAGGTTCCCCACCCCTACTCTGTGTTATTCCCTGCTAGAGCTCTTTCCCCTTGCCAAACACACCCAGAGGAGCCAGTGTTCTCTTTCCTACTCGATCTCTCATTTGGGCAGTTTTCCCCAACCCTGATCAGCATGAGGTGCCAAGAGGGAGGAAGAGAGAGAGAGAGAAAGAGACCTCTTAATGTCTGGCCAGAGTAGGGTCAGGTCCTCCCAAAGGTAAAGGGATGGACCAGATGCCCACTGACCACCACTGATGCTATAGAAGAGACACCCCTACTGGGTGGCAGGATTCTGGACTCCAAGAGCAGTAGGATTGGGTTCGTGCAGCCCCCCTCCCCGACTTTAGTCCTGTGCTCCCAGGTTTAATCAGCTCTTTAATGTAGTGTTTGCTAGGAATGACATTGGGACATAGCATGCCAGGCCTTCCCTCTGGGCATGGACTTGTGCCCTTCAAGAGGCCTACCTTCCAGATCTGGCATTCTTCTGCCCACCAACCTCCCCCAATCCAAACCAGCCCCTTCTAAAGCAACAGTCCCCAAGGAGAATCAAGGTCCAAGACAGACCCTGCCTTCCTTAGCCCCAAACCTGGCCCCTTTCTTGGTCCTTCTGGTTCAGATGTGGCATCTCCTCCCAGCTGCCTGGGCCTCAGGGTCTGCAAGTGGCCTCTTCTCCCTTTGTCCAGGCCCTGCACCACATTCTGGGGTGAAGGAAGGGTCAGGTTTCAGGAGACTGAGCCAGGGTCCACCTTCACAGCTAGACACATCTGGTAGTTTTGGGAGGGAGCCCAGATGCTGCTGGGAGGTTTGAGGCTGTTATTGTTGGTATCCCACTCTAGAGTAGAAGGTTCATGTGGGTTAGTACCATAGAAAGCATGTCCCACCCTGGCCCAGCACAGCTGCCAAAGCTATCTAGCCGGCTCTCACTGAGGAGTGCCATTCCTGATGTGGGCCCTAGGGGCAGGTCTCATTGCTTGAGGGCCAAGAGCTTGAAGCTGTCATCCAGGATGGACCGCCTGTTGCGCCTCAGTTTCCTCTGCCGCTGCTGATAGCACAGGACCCCAGACAGGACCACCACGCCGATCAGAAGGATGAGCCCCAGAACAATGAGGACTGAGGCTAAAGTCTCCACATGCTTTGTAGGGACCTTAATTCCCAGGATCCGGACTCTGGCTTCCATATCTTCAGAGGATGCCACTGGAATGGCAGGAGAATGAAAAGAATAACCCAATGGGGTGGGGTGGGTAGGGCATGGTTGGCTGTTAGTGGGGAGCTTGGGCAGTAGGATACCTGCTGTGTTGGAAACCAATGGACCTGGGTTTGAGTAATGACTAGATGTATGACCCTGGGCAAGCCACCCAACTTATCTGAGACTATTTCTTCCTCTGTGAAATGGGGATACTACCTACCTTGCCTCCCTCTTCCATTTGTTGTAAGGATAAACCAAGAAAATAGATATAAAAGCCCAGAGAGGGTGAGCAACTTGTCTGAAATACAACAGCTAGTAAGTAGCAGATCCAGGATGAGAAAGCACTGGGAATCAGGAAGACCTGAGTTCACTTGCTAGTTGTGTGACCCTGGGCAAGTTATTTATTCTATTTCCTCATCTGTAAAACGAGGGGGTTGGACTCAAAGGCCTTTTAGCTCCACATTTACGATCCTCTCACATGAGATTGATCCATCCATCCATCCATCGATCCATTGATCCATCCATCGATCCATCGATCCATCGATCCATCCATCCATCCATCCATCCATCCATCCATCCATCCACCCATCCATCCATCCATCCATCCACCCATCCATCCATCTTTCTATCCATCTATCTATCCATTAATCCATCCATCTATCTATCCTTCTATCCATCTAGATATACATATATCTATCCATCAATCCCTCCAAAAGCATTTACTAAGTACCTACTATGTGCTGGACCCTGGGCCCCCAAGTGATTCAGGTCAGCTCTCTGCTGATCTGAATCTAAATCTCAGTTTCCCCCTCTGAAAAATCAGACTCAGTTCTCTGTAAGGTCCCTCACACACCTAAGGTGGGGGTTTGGGCCGGTGCAGATACAGAGGAGAAGGAAGAAATTGAGGTAGCCCTTGGCTAGCCTCATTAGGAGCTGGCCAAGCCAGCTAGGGCCCCTGGGTGCCCCCCCACCCTTGGTGAGGACCCCAGCTCCTGTTCCTCCCCCTCGAGCAGTCCTTGCTTGCATGGCACCCTCCGTACCTGATCCTTGTTTTTCGTTGATGGTAGTGGTCACAGGCTCTGCAAAAAGGAGGTAGCAGGTTAAGCCCCCAACTCAACACCTTGTTTCTCTAGTTAGGCTGTGTGTACAAGGGCGGGGCACTTAGGGACAGGGATGGTAGGATATTCCCATGGTCCCAAGAGGAAAGTGGCAGCAACTATAGTAGGGACAGCACTGGATTGGGAACTAACAAAAATTCCATGTGATCTTGGGCAAGTTTAGTCCCTACTCCAGGCCTCAGGGCTCCCCCTGTTTTATGAGGGGGCTAGCATTCCAGGGCCCCTCCCAGGTCTGATAGTCTGTGTTCTAAGACCCCTCCCCTCACCCTAGCTTTTACATTCTCTGTTCTAAGTTCCCTCTCAGAGCGAATGTTCTAGGTTCTAAGGTGTCCCCTAGCACTGACATTCTGAGGTCTAAGGTCCCTCCTAGCTCTGGCATCCCCTGTTCTAAGGTCCCTCCCAGCTCTGACATTCTGTGTTCTAAACTTTGGGGTCCCTTGAGACATCCACAGCCCCTGCCCCTCCCTTTACTTTTACCTCCTTGGGCTAGGACAGTGAAGAGAGTCTCCATGCCAGCATGGACGTGGTCAGCCACATGGCAGTGCATTAGCCATGTTCCAGGGTTGCTGGCCACCATCTCCACAGCTTCAAAGGTCCCTGGGAACAGGTCCACCACATCAGCTCGGTAGCTCTCCCCACTCTGTCAGAGAGATGTGGCCAGTGAGAGGAGATGGGAGAATTCCAGGCCTTTTTCAAACTGGTAGCGAGAAGGGATCGTGACCCTTAGGCCCTGGATCAGCCTCCAAGTAGGACAGCCCAGTCTCTGCTGGTGCTCTCAACCTGAACTGGAAGCTGAGAGCCTGGCTTGGTGCCATGCCAACACTTCCTTATGCCATTTTTTCTGTCAAGAGGCCCTTTGGAAGCTGGCTTAGATTCTAGCTTCCCCCTTCTCTGCTCAGGGCTTTCCTTTCCAGCCCCGTCAGCCCTGGTAGTTATGGGCAGAGAGTCAGAAAAATCTGAGTTCAAATCCCACCTCAAGCTTTTATTAGCTGTGGGACCTTAGGCCAGACCGTTCGCATCCTTGGATCTCAGTTTCCTCATCTGCAAGATGAAAAGACTGGACTAGATTAGGGCTTCTTAACTTTGCTGTCAGAGACCTTGTGGGTCATCAGGCTGGTGAAGCCTACAGGCCTTTTCTCAGAATTATGTTTTTAAGTGGAAAAAATGAAAACCAGAGGATTACAAAGGAAATAAATTCTATTGAAATATGCTTATTAACACATCAAATAAAAGATTTCAAAGAGGCAAGGTCAAGAACGCCTGGACGAGATGACCTCTGAGAGCCTTTCCCATTGGGCATGGGGGCTTCTCTGTGTGACCTTGGACAAATCATTGCCTTGGGCCTCAAGGGGCTGACTAGTTACTGTTCAGAGCCTCTTCTAGCTTGTGATCTCGGAGCCTCAGACTCAGGGAATGCAGAATGGGCTTTATGCAGGGGGTGGGGATAGGCCCAGGAGTCTGGCATAGCTCTCCTCAGACTGAGCCCACTCTGGCTCACACCCTGTGTGTGACCCTCTAAGAGCAGGGAAGGACCCCAACTTACAGCAGCCCTGGGGGTCATTCAGAGAATCCCCCCTTCTAGGATGGCTCAGCACTGACCTGGGCAGAGCACCAGGGAGCTAGCTCTTTAGTCTTCCTGAGACAGACAAACAGACAGACACACACATACACATACTGACCCACAGAATCACACAGACACACATAGACAAACAGAAACAAATACATATATGAAAAAACATTTAAAAACACAGAGAAACACATAGAACGCAGACACAAAGTAACACAAAAAGACACAAAATATACAAATACACACACAGACACACACAGAGAAACACAGAAACACATTGTCACATAGTAAACACACACAGAACAAATCTACACAGAGACACATACACAGACACACAGAAACTCATAGAGAAATAAAGAGACATAAACACAGACACAAAAACACATGCATAGATAGAAACATTCACACACAAACACAGATACATACAGAACATACAGGCAAAAACCAGATGCACATTCACATAGACACACACATAGACAAACAAACCCAGAGAAACACACACACAGAAACACACACACATTCACACAGAAATACATGGAAATATACACAGATTCAGATATACATGTGCACACACACATTCTCACACAGAGACACACATAGATAAACAGATGCATATACAGAAAAACAATAACAGACACAAAGAAACACAGACACACATAAAGATAAAGACACACACCTAGACACAAACAAACACACAGATACACAGAAAAACATAGGGAAACACAGAGAAAACACACAAAACACATACAGATATTCATATACATTCACAGACTACATACACACAAAGAAACACATGTATTCCCAAAGATACATAGATAAGCCCAGAACCACACAAAGAAACACAGAAACAGACATAGATACACAGAAACATACACAGACACACACACATATTGACACAGAGACACAGAAAGAAAACTAAACATACACACAGACATAAACAGACACACAGAAACAGAGCGATTCACACAGAAACACGCTCACAGAGACACAGACACACAGATACAAGGACACACAGAAACACACCAGCACACACAAACATAGACACATCTACTCATGTGCTTATACACAGATATGCAAATACCCACACATAGACATATATACACAGCTGGCAGCTCTCTGGTTCGTCAATGTCTCCATTTAGATGTGGACGCAGCTCAGTGGTGTCCACTGATCTTCATCCTTCTGGCTAACAGGCCCCCCTGAATATAGCCTGATGAGTTTGGGGTTTTGTTTTTTGGCTGTCACATCACATATGTTCACTTGTTGAGCTGGTGGTCCACTAAGACCCTTCAGATCTCTCCACTACCACCACCACCACACACACCCCTGCTCTGCTACACAAAATGCCTTATAGCCTGTGCTTATGAAATTGCTCTTTTGAATCCAACTGCAGCACATTACATTTATCCCATTTATGTTTCAATCCCAAATCCATGAGAGCAAGAAGGGCTGGGCCCCAGGGCCCAGCATGCATTCTTTTCCTTTGGCCATGGGACAGGTGACAACCCAATTCCCTCATCTTCCCTTTTCCCTCCCAGCCACCAACTTCATGCCCCACTCACCCGGTAGAGAAAGCTCTCTGCATGGAAGTGGATGGTGTGCAAGTCGATATCCTGACCCATGGCCAGCATGTACCAAGCTACTCGCTCTCCCTGGTACATAGTCAGCCCCCTGAGGTTGGCATACAGCTTCCCATTAATGGCTGCAAAGAAACAGGAAAGGCTTTGCTGTTCATCCTTTCCTCTCCATTCTTGTTGCCTCCCCTGCCACCCATTCACTTATATCTGGACCATATTAGACTCCCTGTGCCCTCAGTTCCATCCTCTACATGTGGCTGGTGGCATCTGCCTTAGATAAACACCATCACAATATCCTGGCCCTCTGGGTCGAGGACTTTTTATAATGGCTCATGTGTCTCCAGTGTCCTAGAGCTTACACAATATTCTCTGTGAACCCCCCAACCCCAAATCTATACTTGTTGCCTTCACTTTCTTTCTGCTCCATCCTCTGTGGTCTAGCTTTGGTCACCATCATTCAGCAGGCCAGACTCTCTCCAAAGCTGCTACATCTAGTGGCCTCTTTTCCAGGCTCGGCCTTCTTGCCCTCTCTCCACCTTTGGTGCCTCCTGGAAACTCTCCTCTCTGGGCTTTTGTGGCCCTGCTCTCTCCCGCTTCTCCTCCTGCCTTTCTGACTGTTCTTTCTCAGTCTCCTTTGCAAGATTTTCCCCTATGTCATGCCCTGTAACTGTGGGAGTCCTCCAAGGCTCGATCCTGGGGCCATCTCATCTTCTTTTGGTGATCTCTGTAGCTCTTATATATTCTACCCCGATGACTTCTAAAACCATACAGATCCAGCCCTAGTCTTGCTCCTGAGCGCTGGTCTCCTGTTGCCTCACAGTGACATCAATCCTCTTCGAGAATGAAGGACAAACAATGATCAACTTGGCTGTTTCCTACTGGATGGCCCACAGGAAAACTTATCATATCCAAACCAAAACTTATTCTTTCTTCCCAAACTTCCTGATTTTTGTTCTTCTAACACTGACCTTGGAGTCAGTCTTGGCTCCTGCTCCTTCCTCCCACCTCACATACACACAGACATAGCATGTCACCCACTTTGCCTCCCCAACATCTTTGGCATGGGTTCCCTTCCTCCATTCCCACAAGTACCACTCAAGGCCTGACCCTTCCCATCCTTGACCTGGACTACAGCCTCCCTGCCTTAGGCCTCTCACCCCTTCAATCCATCCTCCACATGGGTGCCAAAGTGATAATCCCAAAGCATGGAAGGGGCCATTCCATTCACTTGCTGAGAAATCTCAGTGGCTTCCTATTGCCTCAAAGACTGTACACAGACTCTCCTTTCTTGGGCATTTTAAGCCCTTCACAACCTGGCTCTAACCACATTGGAGCAGCATAGCATCAGGAAGTCAAAGGATATGAGCTCTAAATCTGGCTTCACTACCTACCACCTGTGAGAGCCTCTTGCAGCTTCAGGTTCTTGTTTATAAAGAGGGGGCTGGGTTAGATGCCCTCCAAGGTTCCTTCCAACTCTAGTACAATGAGCCCATGAGTCTCCCTCTATTACACATTCCTCCCTTTCATGTACTCTATGGGCCAGCCAAAGCAGCCTTACAGTTTGTAAGATGTTTCATCTACTGATCCATGCATTTGTCCATGCTGTACCCCATGCCTGGAGTGTACTCCCTCCTCAACACTACCTTTTAAGATCTCTAGCATCTTCCATAGTTCAGGTCCAATAGCCCCTTCTACATAAAGTCTCCTCTGATTCCCCAGCTGCAATGTCCCTGCCCTTGGGCAGCTAGGTGGCACAGTGAATAGAACACTGGCCCTGGAGTCAGGAGGACCTGAGTTCAAATCTGGCCTCAGACACTTAACACAAAACTAGCTGTGCGACCTTGGGCAAGTTTCTTAACCCCAATTGCCCTACCTTCCCCCCTCCAAAAAAAAGCAAAAAAAATTCAACATTCCTGCCTTGTATTTTCTTTGTATGTGCCATGTATATCATACACATCTATATTGTGTCCCAGGACAGAATGCAAGCTCCTTGAGGGCAGGCATTGCTTCATTTTTACTTTATACTTGGCACCTCCAATGCCAAGTATGGGGTACACAGTAGGCATCTGATAAGTGATTGCTGAGTAAGAAACACCTCCATTATTTCATCCCAAGCAAGGGAAGTACAGTTATCCCTTCCACGTCACGACTTTCCTCATTGCGGCTTTAATAAGAAATTAAATGGGAATTTTGGGGGAGTTTTGCAGAAGCTGTAGCTCCATTTTAGCAACTGGGAAAATGAGCGGAAGTGATTGAAGGTAACAGCTAGTTAGTGGTAGAGCCAGCAGGGACTCAAAACAGGGTCTTCTCGTTCCCCTCCCCAGCCTACTAGGCCAATGGGGGAAGAGCCAGCTCTTCCCCTGGCAGCCTGTCCCAAGAGCTGCCTTCCCCATGGCCTTCCCAGTAGGGAATGGTGCCGCCTCCAGGGCCACACTCAGAGATTGGCCCTGTCTGAGGGCTTCTTCTCTCTCCTCTCCTATGCCCCCCCCACCCCAGTCAATTAGCAGCCAATTAAATACAAAGGTCAGGTCCATTTATTGAGGAGATTGTTTTCCTTCCAACCATGTGCAAGTTGGACCAGACAACCAACTGTGCCATTCTGTGTCTCCAGGGAGCCACCACTGATGGTAGCTCTTACATCTGGCCCCTGCTTTCCACCCACAGTTCACATACTTATCACCTCTCGCCCCCTAATTGGTTTTAACTGCTTGCAACCTTGCTCTTCCCTATTTCATCCCCCCACACTGCCACCAAACTGATGCACCTATTTTTAGTTAACACGCTCCCCTCAGCACTGAACAGATCCCCTTCCCACCACGGCTTACTCTACTCAAACACTTTGATGGCAATCAAACAGAAACTATCCAATGTGAAACTGAACTCTCCACAGCTGGGTTTGGGCCTGCCTGCCTCACAGACCTGTCTTACAACACTCCCCTTCACACAAGCTCAGGTCTGGCCAGACTAAACTACCAGACATTCCTTGAACTGCACAGCCATGCCATTCCCCATCTCTGTGTACTTCTGCACACCATGTCCCATGCCAGGAGTGCCCTCCCTCCCTCGTTCTACCTCAGAATCCCAGTGGCTCCTGCTGCCAGTCACCCCCTGATGAAGTGGCACCTTCCCAGCCCTTGCAGGCCATGGACACTCCCTCCTCAGTCCTCCCTGCCTCACACTCACCTGCATGGTACTCTTGCTCCCCCATTGAAGGTAAGCTGGCTGAGGGAAGGGGTTGTCTCCTTTGTGCATTTGTTTCCCCAGCTGAATCAAATCAGATTGAATTCAAACCCCTTCAACAGGCTGGCCTCACCCTACTTTCCAGCCTGATCTCCCATGATTCCCTGACGTACTTCACTCAGGCCATCACCCTCCACACAGCAGGTTGTGATACCCCATCCCTTTCTCTGTGTATATTGAGGCCCTGCCCCTCCATGGAACCCAGTGCAGACCCTTACATAGAACAAGCACTCAATACATATTTGGTCAATGGAATGAATGAATGAGTAAATGAGGCAGCAGAGCATTGGATTTAGAGTCAAAGAATATGGGCTCAGATCCCAACTGCCATTCCTTGCTATGTGACCTCAAGTAAGTCCCTCAATGTCTCTGAGCCTCAGATGCCACATCTACAAGATGGGAATGATGGATTTAGAGCTGGAAAGGCCTTTCATTTTACATAGGAGGAAACTGATGCCCAGAGAAAGAGTCTTGTACAGGTAATAAGTGGCAGAGCCAGGATTTGAACCCGGGCCCTCAGAATCCAAATCCAGTGTTTTGTCCACATTATTAGGCGTCTTCTAATCACACTGGTGCTACCTTCTCAACACTTACCAATCAAACCAACACTGGCATCACTTCGGGAAGGGCTACATTATCCCTGTGACCTCCCCCTTACCACCAGACCAAACCTCCCTTCCATGACCACCCTTCTCTTTGGGTGTGCTCTCCCCTGCTGAGAATGACAGTGTCTAAGTTCTTGCTTTGGTATTTGAATCACCAGGGCTTAGCGTTGTGCTTGGTCCAGTGTTCATTCATTCATGAGGGCCCTCCCCACCATCCCTTGTTGTCTTCTCCAATCAAACTCTAAGCTCTGAGGGCACAGACCACAGAGCTTCCAGAATTGGCCATACAGTCCAGTGGAAAGAAAATGGGGCTGGGAATAATGAGACCTGGGTTCTAATAGGAGCTTTGTAGCTTATGAAGCTATTTGGGCAAGTCACCTGACCTCCATGGGCCTCTGTTTCCTCTTCTGGAATGAGAAGGATTTGGACTAGCTGGCCCCTGAGGACTTTTGTGGCCCTCCATCTGGTAGTCCATGTGTGACTTTGGGTAACTTCCTTCCCTTTCCCAGGCCTCAGTTTCCTCCCCTGTCAAGTGTATGGATTAGACTAGTTGGCCCCAAGGACCCTTGTAACTTCAATATTCTAGGACTGAGATCTTTTCTACCTGTGTCTTCCTGTGGTTCTCTGGTTAGTGGGCATGAGGCATCTGGGCCTGAGGCAGGTCTCTAGGATGCAAGCTCTGAAGGGAAGCTAGGTCTCACCGTATCAGAAGCATGCCTCCAGCCAGGGTGTGCAGAAGGGTCCTCTCCCTGCCAGGACCCACCCCCCCCTGCTACTGCACACGCTGGGGCCAACAAACCATGCATCTTGTTGCTTTCTAGGAAGGTTTCATCTTGCAGGTTGCTGTGGCCTGAATCTTGGGGACCATGGGCTGCCACATTCTCTTCCAGGTACCAAGACTGGTTCTCATCAAAGATCAGGAATAATAGGGCAAAATCCCGGTCCACATCCCTTCGGGCCCCTGTAGCCCCAAGTGTCCCCTTCCGGCAGATGACCAGGGGCCCTACCAGGCCACTGTACACATCCTGGAAGAGAAAATAAGAGGGCTGGGGATGCCCCTCACCCCTCAAGTCTGGAGGGGAACAGGAGAACTTGGGACAAGTAGGGGTGCTCATGGCATTAGGATAACTGCTGCTACTCTCTGTATGACCTTGGGCAGGCACCTTTCTCTCTGGGCCTCTGTAAAATGAGGGGGTTGGACTCCATGGCCTCTAAGAACTGGCTTTAGGGCTAAGATCCTATGAGTGACTTTGGGCAAATTGCTTCTCCCTGGACCTCAGTTTCCTTTTCTGTAAAATGAGAGGATTGGACTAGATGGCCCCCGAGGTCCTCTGCAGATCTCAGATCATATACTGGTATAAGCTCTTTGAACATCAGTGTCTTCGTCTGTAAGTGAGTGGGCCAGCCTCTGAGGGCACTGCCAGATCTAGGTCTAGGGTTGTCTGGACTACATCAAAGTGAAGGTCCCTTTCTAGTTCTTGGTCTTCTGCTTCCCTGGTCTGCTCTGCCAGGCTCTTCTCCAAGAGGGGCACAGACTCTCACTCTAGCTGAACACTGAGGCCAGGGACCTTCCCAAGTCAGAGGCAGAGCTGGAAAGAGAACCCAGGTCTCCAGATGGCCAGGCTCCAGCTCTTCAATGCAGAAGAAAATCCTGGAGTTGAGAATATCAAGACTCCCCAGGCAGCCAAACGCATTCCAGCAGCCTGTAATCAGGAGGGCTTGTGTGCCCCTGCCCCACCCCATCCTTATAGAGGGCCAGGCCAGACTTTACCTTGATGGGATCCACAGCAGAGTAATAGATCCAAGGGATACAAGCCGAGTCATTAGGCCCAGGGCCAGCTCGTTCAGGGACACTCCATTGGTACATGATGACCTCACCTGGACAGAGACAGGGAGAACTCTCCAGAAAAACTTGGCCAGCAGGTCCTCCCAAACCCAGGCCACCCTGGGCCACAGCCAAGACTCTGCCAAACACTCTCCAACAAGCCAGGCTAACTGCCATCATGTCCTTTCTTCTTCTGGAAGGCCCTTCTGGCCACTCACCCTCTCCCCAAATTATACCTGTCCTTCAAGGCCCACGGCCACCAGGAAGCCCACCCTGACTGCTCCAGGCCATAGTTATCTCCCCCCCTCCCACCCCCAACCTCCTAACAGGGCTTATAAATTATGCAAATATCAACCACACAGTCAATATATATCAAAGTAAGGACTTAAAGAGAGGGGTCTTCCTGATTATCTATCCTGCTAGACTAGGGGTGTGTGTGTGTGTGTGTGTGTGTGTGTGTGTGTGTGTGTGTGTGGTGTACTTCCTTTTCCAACAGAATGTAGAGGGCCCATACTGTCCTTCAGTTTTGCCTTTCTATTTTCAGTACAGTATCTCACACATAAATCAACATGCCAAGGATCTATGATTTCCCAGATGTTGGAACTCCCAGGGTAGGAAATCCCTCTACAGAATACAGAATGGGTCTCGAGCCTTAGAAATCCTCCCGAAGCTCAAAATGAAACTTAAATAGCATGCTCAGAGGTCCCAGAAGCAGAAAGTATTGTAGGCTGGATTCAAACCCAGGTCTTCCTTTCTTTCCAAGTTTGCAATGATCCTGGTGGCATGGTCTTACACGTAATATGTATTCAATAAATTCCTGTCCAGAACAGGCTATCAGTTACTCAATCCAGAAGCACAGATGAGCCAAGGGAAAGGAAAGACAGCCCCTGCCTTCAAGGTGCTTATGTTCTAGTGGTGGAGACATGTACATATAGCTATACATATGTATGTATTATGATGTGTGTATGTATGTATATGTGTGAGAGAGGGACAGATAAGAGACAGAGACAGAGAAAGAGACAGAGAGACAGAGACAGAGAGAGAGAGAGACAGAGAGAGAGACAGAGAGAAGATGAAAGATGATCTACAAGAGGAAGACACTAGGGAGGGCTTCCAGTAGAAGGTGGTGTTTGAGCTCAGTCTTGAAAGAACTTTGGCATTCCAAAAGATGGGGGTAAGGAGGGAGTATGTTACAAACATGCACAAAGCCCCAGAGACAGGGACTGGTGCACCATGTGTGAGGACCAGCAGGCAGACCAGAGTGTCTGGCTAATGCATAGAGCAGGCAAGGTGTAAGAAGACTGGAAATCTGGGAAGGGAGCAGAATGGCAGGGGCTTCCCATTGGACCCTGGAGTTGATGGGGGTCCCCAGAGTTTCATTTAAGAACATCTCATGGCATGCTGGGATCTCAGAGCCAGTTGGGCTTCCTGGAGGCCTTGGGTCCAATGCCGACCTTAGCAGAAAGTCCTCCTCCAATGTACCCGACAGAAGGACTGTTTTTCCACTTGAAAACTTCCTGAGACAGGCAATCTATAACTTTCTAAGGTAGCCCACTGTACTTGGAGAATTCCAATTATCAGGGAATTTTACTGAAGTCCTCACCAGCTAAATTAGTTGCTGTTTACCTTCCTCTTCTCTGAATCCAAGCAGGGAAAATCAAATCCCTTTTTCCCCACTGGAGATCCCACAAGGGACTTGGTCCTCCCAGTCTTAGACTATAAGTACCTTAGTAATATCTTCTATCTGAAGGAACTTGGAATGTTTATCCTAGCAACCAGTAATTGGATAATAGATAATAAAAAACTGGAAGGGACACTTAAGGACATCAAATCCAACCCCCTCATTTTACAGATGAGGAAATAAAGTCCCAGAGAAGTTATGTAACTTGATGGATTTGAACAAAAGTCCCTTGACTCTACCCACTAGGCTTCCTCTCCAGGCCACGATGGCTGCCTAAGAGTTGAGATTTAGTCTGTGGTCAAGTAAACAAATGTTACTCCAAATTAAGCTACGTAGCCTGTCATGGACCCACAACTCTGGCCTCATTGGTATGAGGATTCAATCAACCTGAGATTCTGCACTAAGGAATGAATCCATGGCCCAATCCTGACCAGTATCCCAGTCTCTGAGAATGTGGTAAGGGTCCTAAGAAAGCCAGGGGTTCAAAACAAGGGCACTGCCAGTACAGAGCCCCCTGCCCCCTGCCCAGAATAATCCCACTCACCAGGCTCAGCGGGCTGCACTGAGCCCACCCCCTGCTCCAATACCCCAAGGGCATGAAGAGAGTAGGGGCGGCTGGCATTGTTCTTGAACACCACCGTCAGGATGTCGCCAATCTCTCCCCGGATCAGTGGTCCTGGTGAGGGGGAAAAGAGGACAGGGCTGCATTTATGGGTCAGAAAGAGAAACAGCCTGAAGTGGGTGCAGGCTCCTCCACCTGCCAGGCCTCGTAGGAAGGGGGCAGAGAGGGAGTATTCTATTGTCTGACTCTAAATCCAAGGGCAGAAGGGTCAAAAGAAGGGGTCAAAAAACTATGGCCTGGCCCGTGGGCCAAATCCTTCTGGCCAAAGAGCTGCAAATGGTTTTTATATTTTTAATACAATAAAACTTTATTTAAAAGTATAAAAACAAAACCTAAAACATACCCTGGGCCATACAGAAACAGGCAAGGGAACGATTTAGGCTAGAGTCTTGTCCCTACTTTTAGCAGGAGGGTAGCCTAGCTGCTTAGGCCTGGGGCAAGGAGAGCAAAATCCTTTGGATTCCAGTCAGATCACCCCATACCTACTGCATATTCCCTAAAATGACTATGGAGATAAGGCCGGTCTCCGAAGGGAGAAAAAAATATGGTTAGAAAAGGTCACATCTTTAAAAAAATTAGAGAAAATAACCTTTATAATTGGATCAAGTGAGAGTTCTCAAGTAAACAAGGGAGAAACGAGATAAACAGCATCACCTACAAGCATTTCTCAGTTATTTGCCAGGCCCTGAGCTGAGTAGAGGAGAGTCAAGGAAAGGAAAATGGGCTGGAGTCTCAGTGGAGAGGGAAAGTGCTGGGCTTGGAGGCAGGAAAACCCAAGTTCAGATTCCGCCTCAGATACTTCCCAGCTGTGAGACCCTAGACAAGTCACTTCACCCTGTTTTCCTCAGTTTCCTCATCTGTCAAATGAGGATATCAAAAGTTGTGAGTATCAAATGAGATCATATTTATTAAAAATGCTTAGGGGGCAGTTAAGTGGCACAGTGAATAGAGCACAGGCCCTGGAATCAGGAGGACCTGAGCTTAAACCCGGCCTCAGACACTTAACACTTACTAGCCCTGTGACTTTGGGCAAATCACTTAACCCCAATTACCCTGCCCTCCCCCCTCCAAAAAAAAGACCAAAAATGCTTAGTACAGTGCTTGGCACACAGTAGGTATTTAATAAATGCTGGTTGTCATTACAATTCTGTAGTAGATATCCACTAAATGTCCATTGAATTGATTAGGCAGCTAGGTAGCTCAATGGCTAGAGACCTGTGCCTGGAGTCCAAAAGTCCTGAATTCAAGACACCTTTAACTGTGTGACCCTGGACAAGTCACTTAAAGCATCTGCCTCAGTTCCTTCTGAGTATCAAATGAGGATTATAATAGTAGCCAATTCCTAAGGTGACTGTGAGGATCAAATGAGATATTTGTAAAAACTGCCTAGCACCCAGCTTTATAAATGTCAGCTGTTATTATTAGAAGGAAGCCAAAATCCATAATTGATGGGGTCCAGACAAGCTCCCTCCACAGCCTGAGGCTGAAGGCTACGCAGCCTATCAGGAGTGGTCACCAGAGCAAATGGTTTTTGTAACTGGATTTTTTTGTCACAAGTTTGAGTTCATTTGGGGCGGGGAGAGGAGAGACATTTAAGGAAATGACTGATAAAGTATCAAAATTTTCAAAAATAATAGTAAGGAGTAACATATGCGTCAAATGAGGAGGCAGGCTGGGCAGTCAATGTGTGGTCCAGCTCTGTGGCCTGGTCAGAGGGAGGGAAGAAGAGAGGTTTATGAAGCACCTACTATGTGTCTGGCACCATGCTAAATATTTTACAAATATTATCCAGCTTGACCCTTTCAATAACTCTGAGAGGTAGCTACTGTTATGGTTCTCATTTTACAAATGAGGAAACTGAGTCACACAGAAATTAAGTGACTTGCCCAGGGTCACCCAGCTAATAAGTATCTAAGGCTGAATTTGAACTCCTATCTCCCTGACTCTACATCAGGGGCTCTATTTAATGAGCCACCTAGCTGAGAAGGTATCCAGCTGCCTCTGAACAAATCTCAGACATCCTTTCCTCTTAACTGGGTGTAAAGGTTGTCACCAAGGACCCCATTTGGCCTTAGATGAAGCTTTAATCTGGGCCTTAAACTGGTTCTATCCTTCCCCCGCCCCGCCCCCGCCACCCCAGACACAAGCTCCTAGCCTCAGATCAGGCTGCCAGGTTCTAGGGACAAGGGAGGAGAGAGAAGGGAATGGATAAAGAGGGGAGAGGATGTTGGTATGCTTACCCAGAATTTCCAAGTGCTCTTCTGGGCCAGTCCTTGAATGGGGAGTCCTGAAGGTGCCATCGCTATACTCCCTGTACACAACTTTCTTATACCGAGAACCCAGGAGCCCATCTTCATTGGTCAGAAAGACATGGCCATAGCTGGGAAATCCAGAGAATAGTCATTAGCACCTGGCCCTCTGAGCACGGTCCATCCCTTTGGGGGACAAAATTGGGGGGGGGTACAAGCTCATTTCTAGTTATATTTAACAACTCAGGAAGAACTCAGTCCCATACCATAGATGGAAAAACTGAGGAAGTGATCCTCCCCTTCCTACAGGTACATCCTGAGGGTGCTCTTGTGTGGCCAGGGAAACAGAACAGGTTGCAGCTGCTGCCTGACCTCATTCCATCAGGTTCTCTTGCCAGTTGCCCCTCTCAATGGCTCCCCATGCCCAGGGGAGGCAAGCCAAGACAGTGGGAAGAACCTTGGGCTGGATGCCAAGAGAGTTGGCTCTGCCACATATTCAGTTTGTGACTGTGGGCAAATCATCTCTGCCCTCTGAGCCTCAGTGTCCTCACCTGGAAAATGGGAATAACACCACATCCATCTAAAGAAAGGAAGTCAGACCCAAAGCTCTGAAACCTGTAATTCTAAGTAGTGAGGGTGGCAGGCTAGGAGGCAGGAACTGGGCCTAATTCCTGGTTCTGTCTGCTGCCTCCTCATTGAGTGTGTCCCCTTGAGCAAGTTGGATCCCCCAGTAAAAATAAAAACCAGAGGGCCAAGCGGTTCTCCATGAGAGCCAGAGAATCTTGGCTTCCAGCACACCCTGAGGACAGGGGGCATACTACAGTGACTCACAGGGAATACTTCTGTCAGTGTCTGGTGATTGCTACAGATACCCAAGGCCCAAGAAAAGAAGGCCCAAAGCCTCAGGAAACACTGTCCACTTCCCACTGGAGCCCAGAGAATTGAAATCTCTTTAGAAATGGCAAGGATGGCTTCACCTTCCAAACAAAATGATAAAGAAGAATGCCAACTGGTGTCAAGAGGCCAGAGGATGGAAGAGCATCTTGGGGAGGAAAAGAGGCCAAAGAAGGAGCACAGGCTATGTGGGGCTAAATTAACAGGTAGGAGGCTCTTCCCCCAGAGGAGGAAGGCAGCCCCTTCTCGTCCTCCGAGGAGTGGGGATGGGCAGGTGGGGTGAGAGATCTGTCGGTAAGAGGAGGAAGAAGGCCTCCAGTCAGTGAGCAGTCAGTGGCTCCCTGCTAAGGAAGACAACAAGCTGCTTATCTGTTGGCCTGTTCTTCATACCATCTCCTAGAGTTGTGCATCCTGGACATGGTACTGAGCCTCCCAAGATCCATCAAGCCTCACTCACACATTGCCCACGTCTGACTACTCAGGATGGTGAAAGCAGTGCAAAGAGTTGAGTCTGGTTAAAGTCCTGGACAAAAGACTTGAGACCAGGGACACAGGTGATGTCATGTCTCAGAAAAAAGAAGTGAAGGCAGGCAACTGAGGCTGAATGCAAAAGCATGGCCCAGGCCTGCCAAAGGCCAGCATAGCTCAGAATGAATGAAGAAGCGCAGCAGAGGGGTTGGTTCAAGAAAGGAGTGGGGTCAAAGGGACAAGGCAGAGAGAGCGAGCACAACTACCTGACTCAGGATCCTAGGCCCTCAGAGACCACGCAGTCCAACTGCCTCATTTTACAGAGAAGGAAACTGAGGCTGGGGAAGGAAAGGGACTTGTCCAAGGTCATTCATAGGCTCCTAGATCTATACTGGAAGAACCCTCAGAAGCCATCCAATACAACTCCCTCTTTTTTCAGAGATGAAAACTGAGGCCCAGGGAGAGGAAGGGATTGCCACATACAGGGACAAGGGAAGGAAAGTGGTTTACCCGGGGTCATGCAGTTAACAAGTATTTGTGGCAGAATTTGAACCCAAGTCCTTCTGACTAAGCTCAGAGCTCAATCTACCATGGCACAGTGCTTCCTGTGTTTTTTTTCTCCTGCCTAGTAAAATGATCTTCAGCTTGAGAAAGGCAAAACAAAAACAGTCAACAGGGAGGTGAAACCTTTACTAAGTGAGTAGATAATATTGGCAGGTTCTCTTTGAAAAGTGATGGAGGGAACTGAAGGGGAACAGACTAGAGGAGGGCCAATGTACTGATTTTCTAAAAGAAAACACGCAGGAGTCCCCAAAGGGAGCTAGCGAACTCGGATTTGCTTTCTGACAGAATTCTAAGATGTATTATTAAAAAGCTGTTATCTGGGCAGTTACAGAGGGAAATGTTAACACCAAGAGCCAACATGACACTGTTTCACCAAGAACAAGTCACGCTAGACTCGCCTCATTTCCTTTCTGAGAGGGTCACTAGCCTAAGGAGATCAGGGAAATCCTGTAGACTTTGTATGCCTAGACTTCACCAAAGAATCTGACAGAGCCGTTCATGCTGCCCTTGGGGCCAAGATGGATGTGAGCCAAACAATGTGGCAGAGGTAGGCAGATTCCGTACATGGTAAGAAATGCTCCATAGTGGTTGGTCACTGGGAGAGCTAGGACAAGACCTTTCCCCTCCCTGGGCCTCAGCTTCCTCCTCTGTAAAGTCAGGGGGTTGAACCAAATGGCATCTGAAGGCCCTTCCTGCCCTAGCTCTAAGAGCCCATGGTCAGACCCAATGAGGAATCGTTAATAGGTTCATGTCAACCTGAAGAGAGGGTGTCTCCAAGCCTCTGTCTTTGAAGGGGAGAAGAGGTGAGACACACACACACACACACACACACAGAAGTGAAGAAAATGGAAAAAAATATATCAATTGCTTTTTTTAAATAAAAAGATATGATCAAGTACTTGACTTCTTTCAATTCGATTCAGAAAGTCTAGTAATAGGCACCATGCTATACAAAGACAAAAACAAAAGAGTCCCTGCCCTCAAGGAGTTTCCACTTATAAGACAGCTAGACTCTGCAGAGCACAGCAGTCAGACTGCAGTCCGGCAGTCACTTCCTAGCTGTGTGATCCTTGCCAAGCCATTAAATACCTTTCAGCCTCAATGTCCTTCTCTGTAAAATGGGGATAATGGCCCCTACCTTAAGGAGGTGTGAGATCAGATGAGATAATACAGCTATAGGGCTTTGCAAACCTTAAAGCATTAGAAATATGCTACTTGTTGTTATTGTTGTTGTTGTTCTATTGAGGGAAAAAGGACTTCTACCCAAATAAGTATAACACAAGGCACAGAGTGGAGAGGAAAACTGAGAGATGATTCAAACTGTCTAGTGATATTCAAGCAGAGAGAGAACATTAAAAGCTATAAGGATTAAGGAAGGGTCACTGAGGTGGGGGCACCTACATTTGATGAAAGAGAATGATTCTGAAAGGTGGAGAAGAAAAGGAAGTGTGTTCCTGGCATGGGGCACAGCCTTTGCAAATACATGGAGGAGACAGGGAAAGTGTTATTCTCATTTTAGAGTAACTGCAACTCTCTGAGACTCATTTTGTAGGCGAGGAAACCAAGGTTCAGAGATATGCAGTCACTTGCCCAAGGGCACACAGCAAGTTAGTGGCCAAACCATGACCTGAATTTCCAATTCCAACTCAGTAAACACATTTTTAGCACCTACTCTGTGCCAAGTATAGGGAGAACACAAAGCTTAACACCCCTTTACTGCCCTCAAGGTGCTAACATTCTGTTGGAGAGGGTAGTACCAACACAGAAAAGTACATGCTGGATCATTGGATGAAGGAAAAGGTACTAACTCTTTCCAGAGGATGACATACCTATACCAAGTCTTGAAGGAAGACTTCCAAGAGTAATGAAGAGAGAGAATATTCCAGGCACACAGAGGCAGAAAGGTTGTGAAATGTCCTGGTTTGGCTAGAATGGACATTTGGTGAAGGCCAGATACATAAAAACAAGGTGAAAAGGTCAGCTGGAAGCAGGGGGTGGAGCATATGAAGTCCTAGACCAAGGAGTTTTTAAATCTTCCTAGAGGCACTAGGGAGCTACAGAAGAGTTTTGAGAAGGGGTGTGACCTGATCAGTAGTTGAGTAGAAGATGGAAGGGCAGCGGGAAAGACTGGCAGGCAGGGCAGTTAGGAGGCTATTTGGATAGTCCAAGGCAGGTTGATGACCCCCTGCACTAAGGAACTGGCTTAACTGGTGGTGAGGTGATAATATGGGGACAGATGCTAAGAATGTTAAAAAGGGAGGATTGATAGGGCTTGGGAACTGACTGGATCTGAGGAGGGAGAGGAAGAAAAGAAGGGCCAGTCAGGCTCAATGTTGGAGTGCCTTCAACAAAAATAGATGAGTCTGGAGAAGGGGCAGAGTACATTTAGAGCTGGAAGAAATCTCACAGAACCCAGAGTTCACCCCCCTGATCTCCCATGTTAGGAATGGGGAAACTGAGGCCAGAGAAGCTGACCAAGATCATACAGGGAGTAAATATTAGAGGTGAGATTTGAATTCAAGTCTCCCTGATTCCAAAGAGAGCACCCTCTCCACTGTGAAACACTGCCCAGAGAGTGCTAGCCTCTCCACTTGGCTGCAGAGATTTGGGAGACAGAACAAATGCTAGCTAGACAAATCTGTGAATGCCAAGCAGGTTTCTGAAGATGGAGCCTTGGGGACCGCCCCTCCCCCCACCCCCTACCACAGAAGCAGAAAGCAATGGATGATTCACTGTGGGAGCCACCAGACAAGTGGGAGAATCAGGAGCTGGTACACAAATCAATGTATGTGGGTGGTAGATGGTGCCAGGAGCTACAGAGATCAAAGAAGATGGAGACGCCAAAAAGGCCAGTAGATTTCCAATGTAGGAAATCAGTGGCAAGTGTCAGAGGCTGGGGCAGAAGTCAGCTACCAAGAGAGGAAGGGTGGGCCGTTGGCAGGGAAATGATGGCCATGGGAGATTATCCTTTCTACAAGTTTGGCAGTGAAAGGGAGAAGGGAGATGGAGGCAGGGAAACAGAGGCAGGCTTGTAAATTGTGGGGAGGGAGTCAGCATAGAGGGAGAGATTCAAGATAAGTGGGAGGAAGAGGCAATGGTTGGCAGAACAGCTGTGTACAGGAGCCAACTGACAACAGGTCAGCTACTATGTGCCAGGCACTGAGGTGTATTCTAGGCATGGAGGAACAGTCAGTGCAAAGGCGGGGAGAATGGAGATGGTGAATAGGCCAATCTGATTGCTTTGTACCAGGTATAGGGAGAGTACAAAGCTTAACACCCCTTTACTGCCCTCAAGTGCTAACATTCTGTGGAGGGGAGTCACATGTAAGAAGATGTCCCACACATGTCCCACACGGTTAGAACAGGTTGTGAAAGGCTTTAAACAGAGGTAAGATTTGATCTTGGGGCAGCAAGGTGGCACCATAGTAAATAGAGTGCCAGGACTGGGGTCAGGAAGACCTGAGTTCAAATTTGACCTCAGATATTTACTAGCTGTGTGACCCTGGGCAAGTCATTTAACTTCTGTTTGCCTTGGAGGCAGCTGGCTGGCTTAGAGGATGGAATGCTAGGCCTAAAGTCAGGAAGACCTGAGTTCAAATCCAGTCTCAGACACTTACTAGCTATGTGACCCTGGACAAGTCACTTAACCCTGTTGGCCTCAGTTTCCTCATCTGTAAAATGAGCTAGAAAAGAAAATGGCAGACCATTCTAGTACCTCCGCTAATAAAACCCCAAATGGGGTCATAGAGAGTTAGATACAACTGAAAAATGACTGAACAACAAAATATTTGATCTTAGAGTTAATAGGGAGCTAGCAGAGTACACTGAGGAGAGTGCCATGGCCAGCCTGAGCTTTCTGAATGTCACCAAGGCAGCTGTGTGCACAGTGGATTGGAGAGTGGAGAGACTGGAGGCAAGGAAGCCAATTAAGAGGCTGCTGCAACGGTTGAAGCCAGAGGTTATGAAGGCCTGAATCAAGGCAATGGCTACACAGATGAGACACATTATGGAGGAAAGGAACAAGATTTGGCAGCTAAGTGGGTATGTGGGCCAAGTAAGAGAGAGGATCACAGAACGTGGGTTGGAAGGGCCCTAAACCCAAAACAGCATTCCTACCCTACCCCCTGGACAAGGCCATCCCACCCATGCATGAAGGCCTCCAAGGAGGAGGAAGCTACTCCATCCTAGGAGTCAGACTGGCTGCTTTGTCCAATCTCCCAATCTCCCCTCTGCTCCAAGGTGAAGGCACAGGGATGGGGGCAGCAAGAGTCTAGATCAGAGGTGGCAAAGCAGCACCTGAATCAGATTCAAATGTCACTGGGAAATGTTCACCGACAGAAAAATACAATGCAACATAGAGAATATTAATTTGTGGTTTTCTAATTCAATATGTGGGCCCCAGAGATGTTTTTCTCTTTGAGTCTGATTATCACTGATGGTCCAAATAGCCTCCAAGTGAATCCTTCTGACAATTAAGTCGGGGAAGAAGAGGAGCATTGTGCAGCTGGGAAGGCCCAGTGGAGACGGTAGCCAGGCTTGGGGAAGAGGAAGAATAGGAGGAACTCCTGGTGTGGAAAAACCCTCTACCAACACACAGCAGCCACTGATCTCCTCATGGTCCTGACTCCATCCATGTGGCCACCTGCCTCTAACCTAAGCTTAGTTTGGACTCACCCTCCAACCAGACTGGCCCACTCTCTATCATTCATCCATAGATCGTTGAAGCAGTGAGAAGTAGTGCATGGAGGACCAGACTTAAAGTCAAGAACATCTGGTTCAAATCTAGCCTCAGACACTTACTACTTGTGGGACCATGGACAAGTCACTTCTGCTCTGTGGACCTCAGTTTCTTGGACTAAAATGAGAAAGTTGAACAAGGTACAAGATCGTATGGGTGATCTTGACCAAGTCATTTCGCCCCTCCTCAGTTTCCCCATAGGTAAAATGAGGAATTTGGACCAACTGGCCTCTGAGATTCCATCCCTCCCCCCCCAACCCCCAGCTCTATAACTTGGATCCTCTGTATGACCATGGGCTTCTCAAACTTTTTCAACTTATGACCCCTTCCAGCGTTGGTTAGTGGCCTGACAGCCCATGCAGCATATGTGTTCAGAACCAAGGCCACAGCAGGACACCATGGATTCATCACATACTTGATTTGTAATTACTTTTCAGGGGTTGTACATTCAGGAACCTCGTACTGCTGCCAAATTTTTCATGACCCCAACCCACAGTTTAAGAAGCATTGCTCTACAAGACCTTTGCCTGATTTCTTAACATCCCTTCAGTTGCTTTAAGGCCCAGCCCAGGTGCCCCCAAACACAAGTGACCTCTCCCTCCTCACATTTCCCATCGTATTTTGCCTAGCCCTCTCCCCTAGATCACAGCTTGGTGACTTCCCCCACATCTCCTACCCAGGGAAGGGCCAGGAGACCTTTACAACCCAGAGTGCCCTGGCCTTGGATCCTTCCTCCCTCCTTCTCTCCCAGCAGACCTCCTCACCTCTCCTTCTCCGACTGATTATGCCAATTGCTCTCCCAACTGCGGTCTGGACAATAGTCCCACTCCACCTCCTCAGCCATGATGTAATAGGTGCGAACCACTTGGTAACGCTGCCGGGCTCCAGACATTCTGCCTTGGCACCTGGAGACATTGTAGGATGTCCTCATTCCTGCCTGGAGGTGGCTGCCTTCTTGGCAATAGATCTCAAAGGCCCCTGGGAAGATGAGAGACATGGTGGGAAGATCTGCCTCAGAGGGCCATGCAAGACATGGTTCTGGCCAGGGATCCCTGGAAAATATAATGACAAGGACCCTGATGCTTCTGAAATGCTTCCTTGGCAATACTCCCATGAGACAGGGAGAACACATGTTAACCTACCCATTTTACAGAGGAGGGAACTGAGGCCCAGCTACTCCATATTAGGTGGGAAAGAAACAAAAGAAGAAAAAGAGAAAAGAAAAGCTACTCCAGGTACCATGAACAAAGGCATGGAGTTGGGACATTGCAATTAGGGGCAGAGGGATTTGCCCAGTTATAAAATGGCCAAACCAGCATTCAAACCCAGTGATGCTCTCTACTATACCACAGTGCCTTTGTCAGGTAGCCACCCCCTAATAAGGGGAAGAAAGATAAAGAGGAAGGGGGATGGGGAGAGAGAGACAGAAGAGAGAGACAAAGAGAGAGACAGAAAGACAGAGACAGAGAGAGAGGAAGAGGGATAGACAGAGATACACAGAGAGAGACAGAGAGAAAAGGAGAGGCAGAGATACACAGAGAGAGACAGAGAGAAGAGAGGGAAAGACAGAAACAGAGAGGGGGGGAGGGAGACAGAGGGGGAGAATGGAGAGAGAGAGAGAGACAAGGAGGGAGGGAGAGGGAGAGGGAAAGAAGGGATCTGGGCAGGAAGTTATAAGAAAAATAGGGTGGAGTTGGGGAAAGTATCTCCATGGAACAGGGTCCATCAAACATCTTGGGGTTGTGGGGTGTGGGGAGTGAAGAAGCTCTCAGTGCTTTGGTCTCTGGCCAGCAGGGGCCCAGAGGGAGCCATGCCCACCACTAGCACCATAAGGTCCCCTCCAGCTCTGGCCTTGAGAACCCATCTTCCTCATTCATCTGTGTGCCGAGAGTTCTCTCACTGACCAAGTCAAGCCAGACAGCTGCACATTCCATTGTGACAGCTCGGAATTGGCTGTCATGGTACTCTAACAATGGAATGAGGACTAAAATCTGACTTTGTCAAATGTTCCACATCAGAGGTTCAAGATCAGAGGACATGGGCCAGCCACTCATTTTCTTTCATTCCTTGAGTCCTCAGCTCAAGAGTCTATGATGGTTCCCTACTACCTATGCAGTGACATCATATAGGGGGATGAGGAGACCTGGCCTCCAATTCTGCCCCTGATACTTTCCTACCTGTGTAACCCTGGCCAAGTCACTTCCTCTTTAGAGGCCTTGGTCTCTTCCTTTGCATGAATGAGGCAGTGGGAGTAGAAGATCTCTCATGTCTTTGCTCACTGGCCCATGTACCCTGACAAGTCAGGTGGAACACATTCCTGCCCCCAAGCCTGCCCGCTTCGGGTGTGGCCAGCTTTCCAGGCACGAGTCTGCAACCTTAGGGCTGTCCTCACACTCAGGTGGGTGCCAGGCCTTGTCTCTCTCACATCCATCCTCTTTTCTCTAAACTTGTGCAAGACCTCTGGATCAGCCTTCTCACTGGGCTCCTTGCTTTAGGTCTCTCCTTGTTCCAAGCCATCCTCCACAAGCTGCTGGGGTGATTTTCCTAAAACATATGGGCTGATGTCGCCCTTACTCAAGGACCTCCAATGGCTCCCTATTGCCTCGGAGATGAAATCTAAACTCTGCTTGGCAGCTAAAACCTTTGTCCACCTTGACCTCTTCCATTCCCTCTTGTGCTCTTCCCACCAACTTATCATGTATTGGCGGGGCGGGGGGAGAATATCTTTAATTATTTACATGTTAACCTTCTGATAGAATATCAGCTTCTTGACAACAGGAATAATTTTACTTTTATCTTTATGTCTCCCCTGTACCCAGCACTGAGCTTGGCACATCATAAAATGGTCCACTGATTCTCTGGTCTAAGGGTCCTCCCAGCCTGGACATTGTACAAACTGTCCTTGCTGTGGCATTCTGGATTTTGGGGTCCTGTTAGATCTGACATTCTGGGTTTTAGAGTCCCCACTAGCTCTGAAATTCTGGGTCCTGGGGTCTCTGCTAGCTCTTACATTCTGGGTTTTGGGGTCCTTGCTATGACATTTTAGACTTTAGGGTCCCTGCTAGATCTGACATTCTAGGTTTTAGGGTCCCCACTAGTTCCGAAATTCTGGGTATTGGTGTCTCTGCTAGCTCTTACATTCTGGGTTTTATATTTACTGCTGACATTCTAGGTTTTGGAGTCCCTGCTAAATGTGACATTCTGGATTTTAAGGTCACTGATAGCTCTGACATTCTGGGTTTTGGGGTCCCTGCTCTGACATTCTGGGCTTTGGAGTCTCTGTTAGCTCTGACATTCTAGATTTTAGGGGCACTGCTGTGACACTATGGGTTTTGAGGTCCCTACTGGGACATTCTCAGTTTTAGGGTCCCTGCTAGCTGTGACATTCTGGGTTTTTGAGGTCTCTACTAACTGTGACATTCTGGGTTTTAGGGTCCCTGCTAGTTCTGACATTCTGGATTTGGAGGTCCTTGCTCTGATATTCTAGATTTTGGGGTTCCTGCTAGACCTGACATTCTGGGATTTTGGGTCCCCATTAACTCTGAAATTCTGGGTTTTGGGGTCTCTGCTAGCTCTTACATTTTGGGCTTAGGGTTACTGCTGACATTCTGGGTTTTAGGGTACCCACTAGCTCTGAAATTTTGGGTTTTGGGGTCTCTGCTCTGACATTCTGGGTTTTGGGGTCCTTGCTGTGACATTCTAGATTTTGCAGTCCCTACTAGCTGTGACATTCTGGGTTTTAGGATCCTTGCTAGATCTGACATTCTGGGTTTGGAGGTCCCTGTTAGCTGTGATATTCTGGGTTTTAGGGTCCCTGCTAACTGTGGCATTCTTGGTTTGGGGTCCCTGCTAGCTGTGACATTCTGGGTTTTGGGGTCCCTGCTAACTGTGACATTCTGGGTTTTGGGATCTCTGCTAACTGTGACATTCTGGGTTTGGAGGTCCCTGCTAGCTGTTTTTCTGTTTTTCTGAGACCCCTCTTCCTGTTCCAATGTTCTCTGTTCTCTCCATCCTCTTTATCTCATAGGAGGATATAGAAAAGCAAGAATGGGGGGCCAGGGATTGGAAGGAGTGGGAGGAGAATGAATATTGAGAAAGATATGTCATGGAAAAAAGCAAAAGGAATTATTATTTTTAAATTTAATCCTTTTTGATTTTTTTTCCCTGACCGATTAGAGCAGAAGGAAGGGAGAGGCATGTTCCTCTGTCTGAGGAGTTTGCCCCTCCCTCAACCCCTCACAATATTCAATAGGATCAGAAAGCAGAAGGCCAATAATAAATGTTAGGGAAGAATGATGACCACCCAATCTGAAGGGTGACATTTACCTGCTGCTCTCAGTCCAGTGCAAGTGGAGCCCCTTGGCTCAGCTGATTGGATGGGATTTTCTTCCTGAGCACCAATGGGAGCCATGGAGGCAGTGGGAGATGCTTAGAGTATCCCCAACGCCAGCAGCCTAGGTCCCACAAGTAACAGGGCTCTCAGCCCCAACTTCCTGGTTCTCTAAGCAGCACTGTGAACACCTATTGGCTGCATATTGAAAACCAGGACTGACTTCACAGGCCCAGGGTGGGGCCCTGGGGCACTTCTTCCCTGGGTCGCCTCCTCCTTGGGCTGCCTGGGCCTAGCCACCACCCCTCATTCAGACTCAGTTTCCTCCTCTGTAGAGTGAGAGAGGGCGCAAGATGGTCTGCAAAGGCCCAGCAGACTCTGGGCCCCAGCTCCTGGATTGCTCAATACTGCTTGTTTTCAAACATATCCCTCCTCTACCCAGAGAGCTGCCTATAGTAATAAAAAAGAAAAGAAAGAGGAAAACAGGCACCCTGACAGAAGTAACCAATATATCGACCGAGTCTGATGACACATGTGATGCTCCATACCAATGGCCTCCTACCTGGGCAAAGCCGGAGGGAAAGAAGGAAGGAGGGAAGGAGGGGGGCTTCTGTCTGTCTCAGAGGTGATTCAAGGTGACTGGGTGTTTACTGTTGCTATTTGTGGTTTTAATATCACTTTCATTCCACAATACAAATCCCCCCCGAATTTAGAGTCTTCCTGGAAACAGCAGATAAAAAAGGGAGGGGAAGGATGGTGAAACCAACTGTCTATCAATCCCATCAGATGGTTCATATAAGGCTCTCCCATCTTTCATTCTCCCTCCCCCCTTCCTATCTCTCTGTATCTATATAGAGATACTCTCTGAACCAATAGTTCTATGGTATTCCTAATGGAAGGTCAGAGTTCATTGGGTAAAGTCCCTTACCCCAACTCTTCCAGTCTTAAGCTTATATTATTTCCCCACAACATACTCTGTGCTCAAACCAAAATGTATTCTCCTCTGCCCCCAAATCTCCATGCCTTTGTTGGTGATGTCTCTGGGCCTAGAATAACACCCCACCCAGCTGCTCTCTTCACCTGCCAAATGTCCAGCCAGTCTCAACCCACCTCTGCCTATCACCCACCCACCCACCAACTATCACCAGTACTGGGAGCAAGCCACCTGCCCTCCAGGTTTCTTGGCCTCTCTGCTCTGCCTAGCTCTAATGGGCTAGTGAGGAAGCAGGATTGCCTGGGTCTAAGTATTCCCAAGCCCTTGGGCCCAGCAGAAGTAGGCCCCATGGCCCCCTTTTATCTGGCATAACACCTGGGTCCCCACACCACACTGGGAAGGCCTGGCTGCTTTGCATTAGGATGCATGGGTGGCTCCCAGGCCTCCTGGAGGGCCTTTTCCCCTCTTCTGTCCCCTCTCATGATGGTGATCTCATTTGCTCTCATGGATTCAACGATCATCTCTGCTATTCTATGCTGATGTTTCTCAGATCTAGCTTCTCTGCTGACCCCACAGGCTCCCATCTCCAGCTGCCTGTTACACATCTCCCCCTGGATGTCCCATGGACATCTGAAATCCCCACATGGCCACAACATCTCATTAGCTTTTCCCCCCAAACTCCCATCTTTTCCCTCCCTCTCGCCCCCATATCCAAGCTCTTGTCAAGGCCTGTCAACCTGACCTTTACAGCATCTCTCACATATGTTCCAAGGTACAGGCCCTCACACCTGGACTATGGCAATGCCTGCTGACACGTCTGCCTGACTCAGTCTCCCCACTCCACTGCATCCACTCAGCTGCCAGTGAGCTTGCTAAAGTACAGGTCTGAGCACAGCCCCTACTAATAGACTCCAGTGGTTCCCTATCTGGGATCAAACATAAATTACATAGAACATATATTTGATTATATGTATATATATATATATATATATATTATTCTATATCGTGTATAATATATAATAATCTATAATCAAATTTATAACATATTTGATTTAATTAACGTATCACAAATATTAAAAATCCAATATAAAATCTGGTCTACATACATTTCCAGTCTTTTTTTCTGTCTTTTTTTTTTTGGAGGGGGGAAGGCAGGGCAATTGGGATTAAGTGACTTGCCCAAGGTCACACAGCTAGTAAGTGTTAAGTGTCTGAGGTCATTTTTGAACTCAGGTCCTCCTGACTCCAGAGCCAGTGCTCTGTCTACTGCAGAGCCACCTAGCTGCCCCATTTCCAGTCTCCTTAAACCTTCTGTAGCCATCCCCTCCTCACAGATGCTCTGATCCAGGGACAAAGACCCTTCATCTCCCAACTCCAGGCATTCTCCCTGGCTGTACCCCCTGCCTGGAAGTCCCTCCCTCCTCATGTTCACCTCCTACCTGGCTTCCTTCAGGTCCCAGCTAAAATCTCCCTTTCTAAAGTAAGAGGGGGATGGGGGGAGAAGGCAATAAGCATTTATACAGCACCTACTAAGCGCCTAGAATTTTACAAATATGATCTCATTTGATCCTCACAACTCTGGGAGGTTAGGTGCTATATGACCCCCATTTTTCAGTTAAGGAAACTGAGGCAGACAGAAGTTAAGTGACTTTCCCAGGGTCACCTAAGTGTTCGAGGTTGGATTGAAATTCAAGGCTTCCTACTGACCCAGCACTCCATTTAGAGAGTGACCTAGCTCTGAAGCTGTCCTAATCTCCCCTAACTCTAGAGTCCTCCCTCTGTTAATTGTGGCTGAAGAGGCCTCCAGTTTGGATACAGTTGTATGCATATTCTCTGCCCCATAGGAGCTCCCTGAAAGCAGGGGCTAGTTTTTACCATTCTTGCCATCCTCAGTGCTCAGCACAGTGCCTAGCACATAGTAGGTGCTTAATAAATGTTGACCGAGAGGACAGATTCCCCCCACCACCACAAGCCAAGTCAGACACTGGATGGCCTAGGAGAAGAGAGAGAAGGGGAGAGGCCTCGTAGGCCACCAGGGTAGTAAAAGCCAAGAAGAGTCCAAAGATTTGGGGCAGTGAGGAAGGACTGGGGGATTAGAGGGGGGCCCCACCTCTCACCGTCCCAGGGACCTCATAGGAAGACAGAAGCCTTACCTGGAGTGTCTGGATGCATGAGCACTGTAGCAAAGGTGTGTGGGAAGAGGGAAGCTCCAGCCTTCCTCATGCCCAGCATCTGGATAGTGTGACCCTCGAACATGGCTCCATGCATGTCAGTCTCGGTGCCCAGGCTGAGCAAGTGCCAGGCCACTGTGTCCCCCTGGCATACAGCTAACCCAGGTAGATTTGAGAAGACAAAACCATTAATCGCTGAAAAATAGGAAAAAAAAGCCCAAAGATGAAGGTTAACAGTGGGGGCAAGTCTGATCACACCAGGCCCTTCTGGCTCAGCCAAGCCACTGAGTTGGAAGGAGGCTATGGCTGCTACCCACCACTGACAACACAGGGTTTGCAGTGAATAAACAATTGGTAGATTTCTTCTGCAGATTTATAATGACAATTGCTGTTTATTAAGCCCCTACTATATGCCAGGCACTGTACTGTCCATTTGTTACAAGTATCCCATTTGATCCTCACTGGACTTACACAAAATACTATTGTACCCATTTTACACCTGAGAATACTGAGGCTAGCAAGGAATAGAGTGACTTCTCTGAGGTCACTTAGCTAGAAAATGTCTTGGGCCAGTTTTGAACCCAATCCTTCTTTCTGCCAGATTTAGTTCCATATGCTTGGGGCCTATATAGTAAATGGTCTTTTCAGAGTATCCTACAAAATTAAGATGACAGGTGGCATTTATTATGTCCCTACTATGTGCCATGCACTGGGCTCTGCTCCATTTAATAATATTATTATACTTCATGTTCATGACACTCTCAGGAATTATGTGAAAGACTATCGTACCCATTTGACCCCTGAGAACACTGAGGCAAGCAATAGTTGAATGACTTCTCTAAGGTTTCTGAAATTAAAAAGTGAATCATGCCCATTGGGAACTCAAGTTAGGTCCCTAAACACAGTACATGTCCTTTTCAGAAAATTCTCCCATATAATTATACTGACCACTAGCATTTAGTGCATTCCTACTATGTGCCATGCACTGTCCTATGCCCCATTTAGTAACATCATTTTGTTTTTGCTTTTTTGGAAGAGGGAAGGCAGGGCAGTTGGGGTTAAGTGACTTGCCCAAGGTCACACGGCTAGTAAGTGTTAAGTGTCTGAGGCCAGATTTGAACTCAGGTCCTCCTGACTCTAGGGCCGGTGCTCTATTCACTGCAGCACCACCTGGTGGCCCCAACATCATTTTATTTCATGCCCATGAAATTTTTAGGAGTTACATGAAACACCATTATACCCATTTTATCCCTGAGAATACTAAGGCAATGAATAGTGGAGTGACTTATCTAAGGTCTCTAAGTTTAAAAGTGAATCAGCCTCATTCTGAACTCAATACTTCTTTAAACCAGGCTCAGTTCTATGTGTCCTCACCATTCTTCCTCCAGAATTCATTAAATGTCCTTTGCAGAAAAGTCTCCCATATAATTATATGGCAAACTAGCATTTTTGCTATGTGCCATACTATATTTGCGCCATGTACTATGCTAAGTTCCATTTAGAAATATCACTATTTCATGCCCATGACTCCCTTAGGAGTCACACGAAATATTATTATACTTAATTTCTGTATGTAGGAACACTGAGGCAAAGAGTAGTTTACTGACTTAAGGTCTCTAAGTCAAAAAGTGAATCAGGCCCACTGTGAATTCAAGTTACCTCCCTAACACAATAAATTGTGTTTTCAGAGAATTCTCCTATAGAATTACACTTAAAATTGGCATTGATTGTGGCCCTACTATGTGCCATGCACTACCCTATGCCCCATTTAGTACTATCCTTGTATTTCATGCCAATGTCTCCCTTAAGAGTCACATGAAATATAATTATACCCATTTTACATGTGAGAACACTGAGGCAAAGAGTAGTTTACTGACTTAAGGTCTCTAAGTCAAAAAGTGGATCATGAAAACATTTCTAAACTCAAGGCTTCTTCACCCCAGGCTTAGTTCTTAGGTCTAAGGATCTTGCTAGTTCCTTAACACAATAAATATCCTCTTCCGAGAATTCTCCTATAGAATGATAATGACAACAAGTATTTAGTGCTGCCCTGTTAAATACCATGTACTGTTCTCTGTCCTGTTTCAGTGACTTCTCCAAGGTCTGTAAGTTAAAAAGTGAATCAGGTCCGTTGGGAACTATAGATAGCTCCCAGGTGTTTTAAATGACCTTGTCACACTATTCTTCTTCACACAACAAATGTTCTTTTCTGAGTATTCTCCTACAGAATTATACTGACCACTGGTATATAGTGTGGCCCTACTATGTGCCAGGCACTGGGCTAGGACCTACCTAATAATAACAGTATATTTTACACTAATTATATTCTCAGGAGTTCCATGAAATATAATTATACCCATTTCACCCCTGAGTGACTTCTCTAAGGTCTCCAAGTTAAAAAGTGAATCAGGCCCACTGGGAAGCCAAGCCTCTTTTACACCAGGCTTAGTTCTAGGTGCTCTCCCCTTTCTGCCCCCCTCATTCAGTAAACAGCCTTCTCCCAGTACTCTCCTACATGAATCTAACAAGAACCATCAGGTATTAAAAACTTTCTGCATCCCAGGAGTCATCCTAAGCCCATTTCAGAAAAATGATTTCACATGATCCTCACAAACACCTTAGGACTTAGCTACAATATTATTCTGCCAATTTTACCTCTGCAAACACTGAGGCAAAGAGTAGGTGGATGACTCTCCAGGGTCACTAAGCTAGCCCGTTTCTGAGTCTAATTTTGACCTCCCTACTTCCCAACTTCATTCTTGCCCCTCTATTCACTAAACCACCTCAGTGTCTAATAAACATAAGGACAATTCTCCTACAGAACTAGGATTCAGTAAGCACCTATTATGTGCCAGATACCATACTCTTCCCTTTTTAGAAATATCATCCCCGCTGATCCTCATCACAACCTTAAGATTTCCATGCAATCATCTTATACCCATTTTACACTTGAGAACAGAGAGGCTGCAAATGGGTAAAATGATTTATCCATGATCACTAAGCTAGAAAATGTCTATCTTGAACTCAGGACTTCTCTGCTCCTGACTCAGTTCCATATCAGCTCAGCTTGATGACTGCCTGATCTATTAAATGGGCCTTTGAAAGACTTCCTCAATGACAATGACTATTAGTATTTAATAAGAACCCACTATGTGCCCTGAAGTAAGCAAGGTACTTTTTCCAAACATCTCCTCACAACTAGATCGTTACAACAACCTCAGCACTTAGACCCAAATTATCCCATTTTAAGCCTGAGAACACTGAGGCTGAAGAGTTCCCTGACTTCCCCAGTGTCAGTAAGCTAGAAAGTGTCCAAGGCCAGTTTTGAATTCCAGACTTCCTACCTCCAGACCCATGGCTTTATGTAACAATCTACCTAGCCTTCATTGTTCAAAGGGACCTCAGGGGAAGTCTGCTACAATACACTTATTCCACAGACAGGGAAACTGAGGCTGGAGACAAGAATGAGTGAGATAAGGGGAATCGGAGATTTCTGATGTGTGAGGTTCTCACAGATTCTTCTTTGACCCTTCGAATTCCTACAGATCAGGAAGATGACTAGAAATTCTCACATCACAGACTAATAGTTCAAAAGAAGCTCCAGGGCCAATCCCATATATCTCCAAAAGGGGAAAGTGAGCCAGAGAGGCAAGGTGGGATCCCACATTGAGATCATGTGGCCACACATTTCAGGGTAGGAGAGGGCCTGGCTGGCCTGTGAAAGAGGGGCTTGGGAGACAGGGCCCCTAGGTTCCTGTCTAGCTTGAGACCTAAATGCCAATGATTAACTCCAGGTAAGTTACTTTGCCTCCTTGGCCTCAGTTTCCTTCTCTGCAAAAAGACTGGGTAGGACTAGCTGGACTCCCAGGAACCTATCAGCTTTAAATCTCTGACCCTGTAAACCTAAGCCCCTTCCCCTCCTTAGACTCAATTTACTTCTCAATGAAAACACTGAGTTGAACTAGTTGGACTACAAAGGCCCAAGAAGTTTTAAATCTCTGATCCCATAAACCTAAGCCAATTCACCTCCTTGGCCTCAGTTTCCTTCTTTGTAAAAAGACTGGTTTGGACTAGCTGGTCTCCAAGGGCCCTTATAGCTTTCTCTGGCCTGCAAGGGCCAAAGAAATTTTAAGTCTCTGATCCCCTAAACTTCAGCCACTTTACCTCCTCAGCCTCAGTTTTCTTTTCTGTAAGATGGGGAGTATGGAGGCGGTCAGGGGACCCAAACCCCTTTTTGTCCCAGAGCCCTTCAGCATTGTAGTGAAGCCTTCTCAGAATCAGCTTAGGAAATGCTCACTATAAAACAGAGAGGACCACAGAGGAAACCAGCAGCATTAAACAGTTAAATCCAAAGTTCTACAAAGCTGAATCAGGTCCTGGGCTGAGACTCTCAATCACCAAATCTATGCCAAGGGAAGGCTTTTCCTTTTTTCACGTGAACCCAGAGAGCGAAGGTGGCATATCATGCCTGCTACAGCAAAAACTAAGAGACTAAAGAAAAAGCCCTGGAAATGGTTTTTCTAGAAATCTCTCACAAAAGAATGGAGGCTTTTTCCCCCACTACTAACACTGTCCCCTGCTGGCTGGAGAAGGCACTGAGCCCAGATAATGCAGCCCCATGTTTCTAAAGGTCTGCCATTTGAGCTAGAGATTGGATCAGCAAATACTTATTAAGCACCCTCTCTATTCCAGGCACTGTGGCAGGGGTTAGGAGAGAAGAAGAAAGGAAGCAATCCTTGCCCTTGAGGTACTTAAAACCACAGACCACTTCCAAGGAGGGAATAACAGCCATCATAAGTGCCCCCATCTACATCTCTGGAGGCTTCACTAGGCAAGGCCTCCAAGGGCACCAGCCTGTACAGGATGAAGGGAACACGGAAGCTCCATAACCACTGCCAATATGGGGGGTCTCTGTGGCCTTCTGCACCACTGGGATAATCTCATCAGAAGCTAGGTAGCTCAGTGAGCAGAGCCCAGGGTGACAACGGGAAGACCCGAGTTTAAATCTGGCCATAGACACTTACTGGCTGTGTGATCCTGAACAAAGTTACTTAACCCCCTTTGCCTCACCTTCCTCAACTCGAAAATGAGGTGTTCTGATAACAGCAGTGTCCAATGAGATAATAATTTCAAAGTGCTTAGCACACTGCTCAATAAATCTTCTCTCTCCCCATAAAGTCATGAGGCTGGAAGGGGTTTTAAGAGATTACAGGAGCACAGCCCACTGGTTCTCAGTCCACTGGTTTTCAAAGGGTGGTCCAAGTGCCCCCAGAAGACTTTTCAAAGGGTCCACAAAGTCAGAACTATTTTCATAGTTCTAAAACACTTTACTTTGTAAGAAGGTAAATAAATGTCAAAAGCTATAACCCACATAAACAAAAGCTCTTGGAGGGGTTATCAGTCATTTCTAAGAGTGGAAAGGGGTCCAGAAACTGAGGCCCAGGGAGAGGAAGGGACTTGTCCAAGGTCACAGAATTGCTAAGTGGCAGAATCAGGATTTGAACCCAGGCCTTCCAAACCCAGTATTCTCTGCTGCATCACATGACCTCCTTCATTTATTCCACTTCCCTGACAAATGCCCTCCTGTCTAACCCCAGACACCTCGCTCCTTTAAACCAAAATCTTGCATAGCTCTTCTGTACCTTCCCATGGCATTCTAGGCTCCTCATAATCAGACACCAGGAGACCTTTGCAGCTATGTCTCCCATCAGCCCCCTCAAGGACATCTCTCAGAAAACTGGGCTGCACTTGGAGCCTCCAGCAGGTACCAAGCTTTCATCTCCCCAGTTTTGCTCACATTATTTCCCATACAAAGGAGAGAGGTGTCTTAGGACACATAGAACATCAGAGCTGGGGCAGGGCAGGGCAGAGCAGAGAATGGGGTCTCACAAAATACTTGTTTGCCATCTTTCTTGTGACTTAATCATTCAACCCTCTGAGTTGTGGTTCCCTGGGGTGGGGAGGGGCAGGGTTGATTACCCTGCCACAACTATAGATACCTGAAGCATTGAAATGTTGGCATCATATCCCCTAAGTCTACTATGAGCACCAGGTAAGCAAGGACCACACGTCACCCAAAATAGGACCCTCTGAATGTGCTGTCTCTGCACATGATACCGGCTTCATTGATGGCTATTGGTTTGGGCAATATCCAAGTCGAGGGGAGCCTTAGAGATCATTCACTTTAAAAACTCCTCACTCTCAGCTACCCAGCCCTGGGAACACAGCGGCTCCTTAGGTAAGGCCTGGTTTGGCCCACTCTACCTCCCCCAGGCCATCTCTCCCCCAGGCTTATCAAACACTAGGCCAGTCTAGATAAGCCCTAGAGCCCTGGTGGCTGGAGGGAGGCAAGAAGTGGGAAAGGCAGACCCTTGCCCTGAAGAACTGGTGGCTGGAGAGAGGCAAGAAGGGGGGAGGGTAGACCATTACCATGCATCTTGTTGGAGTCTAGGAAGTTCTCATCATCTTCCAAGAGGTATCTTTGGTCCAATATGGCGGCATCCTTGTTGGTGCTGCTGTACCAACTCTCATTCTCATCGAAGACAGTAAAGAGAAGAAAGAATTCCTTGTCCACACCTTTCTGTGGGTCCCAGGGAGAGAACAGAGGATCATAGGTCATAGACCTGGAGCTGGAAGGAACTTTAAAGGTCATTGAACTAGGTACTATAGTGACAAGAGTGCCAGGCTTGATGTTTGGAAGACCTGAGTTCAAATCCTACCTTAGGTACTTACTATATGACCCTGGGCAAGTCACTTAGCATCTCTGTCTCAGTTTCCCCATCTATAAAATGGGACTATAAAATAGCCCCACCCTCATAGGGTTGGTTATGTGAGGATCTCCTGAACTTTGCAAGACTTAAAGCTCTATATAAATGCTAGCTCTTATTACTGAGTCTATCCCTTTCATCTTTGAGGAAGCTCATCTTTGAGGAAGACTCAAGAAAGAGGAACATCCAGCCCACAGTCACCTGGCTAGCAAGAGACTAAGACAGGGTTCAAACTGGGCCAAATCTGGCACTGTATCCCTCTCCGAACAATGACTGCACATGCCAAGGGTCAGGGTCAGTGTTCTGGAGCTGCCTGGCTCGCTTCCCCAAGACCAGGGCCCAGAAACAGCACCCAGCTGGGAGAAGCTTCTCAGACAAGCTAGCCTAAGAAGGTAAATTAGTCAGGCTGTGTCCAGGAGAGAAAGAGCAAGAGGGTCAGAGACTAAGAGAAAACTAGGGGACAAGAGGAAGTTGGACTAATGGGACTGAAAAGTAAAAAAGGAGAGAAGCTTGGGGAGTTGTTGAGAAAAAAGGAGTACCCCTGAATTCAATAACTATTATTTGTGAGCTGATAGCTTTTGGAAGAGGACCACAGCACCATTCATTTCGAACCTCTAAAGCCTAACTCATGAACACATGAAGTCCTGACCCCTTCACACACCCCCACAAACAGCTCCAACAGACCATACTCCAGCATACCCACTCCAACCCAGGCATCCCCCCCCCACCTTGCTCCACCTGCTTGCCATTGGCCTCCAGGGAGCCCGCTTTGCAGACCAGAAGGGGCCCTACTAGGCCAGAATTGGTGTCCTTGATGGGATTGACAGCTGAGAAATACATCCAAGTGAGACAGGCTGGGTCCTTGGCAGTGGGGCCAGCATGGGGAGGGACTATCCAGCGGTATGTGACCTTCTCAAAGGACTTGGCGACCAAGCCATGTTGATGTGACCCTGGATTGGATCAGAGATTTACAGTTGGAAGAGACATCAAAAGTTATCTAATCTAAGAGTTCTCAATCTTTTAGGAGGTTATGAACTCCCACGTCCCAGGCTGGTGAAGTCACTGGACCCCTTTTCAGAATCATGTTTTTAAATTCATAAAATAAAAACATGGGATTACTAAGAAAGCCAATTATATTAAAATACAGTTATCATAATGCTTTCTAAAAGTTCGCAAGACATCTCCCAGCCCCTGTTAAGAACCTTGCATCTACCAAGACAACTCTGCAGAACTTAAAATCAAAGGTGCTGTCCATCTCCAGAGAAAGAACTGATACAGACTGAATGTGGATCAGAGATACTTTTTCTTCACTTTTTTATTCTTCCTGGGAGTTTTTGTCTGTGTTTTCTTTCACACAACGACTTATATGGAAATGTGTTTTGCATGACTACACACATGTATATCAAATTCTTTTTCGATAGATATTTCAATATTGAAAGCCTTCTCAATGGGAGGGGGGAGAAGAGGAAGGGAGAGAATTTGGAACTCAAAATTTGAAGAAGAAAAAAAGAATGTCAAAACTGTTTTTATATATAATTGGGAAAATATTAAATAAGGAAAAAAAGAACCTTGGATCTAGTATAAAATTTTCATTTTACAGATGAGGAAACTGAGGTCCAAGGATTAACAGTGACTTGACCAAGGTCATCCAGGTAGTCAGTGATGGAGGCAGGATTCAGACTCTAAAGCCAGAATTCTGCCCACTGGTACCAGGCTGCCTCTCAAAATGCCAGATGATGGGGTCAAAGAATTCTGCACAACCAAGGTCCAGATCAACCACTTCTAAGAATCCAAACAAGAAGCCTTATCCCATAGAGATGGAAAGCCACAAAGGTGAGGTAGTGTGAGGCCTAGTATGTTCCAACTTTGACATTGACTAGCTGGGTGACTGAAGGAAAGTCTTTTCCCTTCTCCAAATAGGGTCTTGGTTTTCTCATCTGGAAAATGGGGATGATAGTATTTGTACTGCTGTTGATGGAATGAGAGGTAGCCAGGAGTTAGGTGGCAAGCAGACTCCAGGCCTGAAGTCAGGACAACTCTTCTTCCCCAGTTCAAATCCACTCTCAGATACTAGCTGAGTGACCCTGGGCTAATCATTTCACCCTGTTTGCCTCAGTTTCCTCATCTATAAAATGGACCAGAGAAGGAAATGGCAGACCACTCCAGTATCTCTGCCAAGAAAACCCTAAATGGAGTCATGAAGAATCGAACAAGACTAAAACACCTAAACAACAGCAGCTGGAATGGGAGCTGTCCCCATCTTCCACAGGGCAACACTGGCCCTGCCCCACTTCCTGCTGAGCTGAGACAATGGCTGCCAAGGCCTATCCCAAAGAATCAAGTTCTCAATATGTTTGAGGCCTCATTCTTCCAACTCTCCAAGCTGAAAGGGCCCTCAGAGGCCATCTAGTCCAGTCTATCACCTGACCAAGAATTCCCTCTTAAGAACTCCAGGAAGAGGGAGTCCAGCCAATCAACTCTGGGACAGCTCAAATTGTTAGTGAGTTTTCCATACTTTGCAACTATACCTTCTAGGAAACATCCCCCTCTTGCCCCTGGTTCTACCTTCTGGGGCCAAGTAGAATGAAGCTAACACCACCTCCACACAACAGGCTTTCAAATACTGGCAGACAACTACCAGATCTTCTCTTTCCTAGAATGAGCATCTTCAACCACTTCCACTGATTCCCAATGGCCATAATATAAAGTCCTTTCCTCAACCTGGCTGTCCTTCTCTGGCCCCTTCTGCAACAAGGAGCCCAGAAAACTCCCCTGGTGGTCTGACCAGGACAGAGGAAGGCAGGCCTCATTCAGAATATCGTGGTGAATTCTGGAATCCACAGATTAAGAAGGACTCTGAGAAGCTCATGTGCATTGTGGGCATGTGTAGTCTGGAGAAAAGAAGGTTCAGACTTGAGGGCAAAAGAGCTGTCTTCCAGTAAGGGCTGTCATGTAAGGGCTGACCTGGCAGCCATTGTCTCAGCTAAGCAGGAAGTGGGGCAGGGCCAGTGTTGCCCCGTGGAAGATGGGGACAGCTCCCATGGTAGGCCCTCCCAGGCCTAGCTTGAGGATTCTGTGATTAGAAGACAAGATACAGAGGCCAAGGACGTCAGGAAAACCTTCCTAGCAAGCACAGTTGGGCCCAAATGGACTGCCTCAGAGGTGGTGAGCTCCCCATCCTTGGAAGGCATTAAGGAGGAGCCCAAATGCTACCTGTTGGCAATGTGACATTTGAGATTCCTTTAGTGGAGGATCCCTCAGGGCCTTTCCAACTCTACAATGTTACCTAAGAGAGCATATGGAGAGCCTGAATGTGACCACATAATGCCCCTGACACAGGCTGACCTGGAAATCTATTCAGGACAATCTGGTCTTGAGCAGTTGGTTTCTATTTATTTAACTCAGGCATAGGCCTTTCCATTTCTCCTTTATTAAATATCATCTTCTTTGAGTCTTAGTATGATCAGGGTGGTCGTCTGTGCTCCCAGTTCTCTGACCTGTCAATTTGTGGTTTCCAGAATTCTCCTGAATGAGGCCTACCATCCTCTGTCCTGGTCAGCCTACACGCCAGTGTAGTCAGCTCTGGTGAGGGAATCATGAGAGCAATTTGGTACATCAAGCAACCACTTAGGGCTCTTGATACTGGGTGAAGCAATTTTTGCAAATCTTGCCAAGGGAAACCCCCAGGCCAGGGACTGACTGACCATCATTGTATACTGTGCCCTCGTAGTCCTGGTCATAGAAGATGCCATGGGGCTGAATGCTGAATGGTTGTGAGGCTCTATTGTAGAACACTATCTCGATGGTGTCTCCCACCTCAGCCCTGATCACCGGCCCTAGGTGGGGGAAAAAGGAGGGCTGAAATAAGAAGGGTTTTGGAAAGAAGGAGGAGGGGGCAGGCAAGAACAGGAAGGGAAGGAGGGAGACAGACCAAGGAGGCCCCAGTTTAGGGTTTTAGTAAGGGCTCGTTGACTGATTCAAAGCAGAGGAGAGCTCAAGCTTTGTCTTTGTATCTCCAGCACCAAGAACAGTGCCTGGTCCATAGGAGGCCATTATTATTGTCCATCCCTCTATCAGCAGCACCCCCACTGTGGATGCAGGAGGAGCTCAAACCAGGTCTTCCCCAGCACAGGAACTGATTGCTCCCAGTTATTTGGCCTGCCCCAACCCCATGTTCTTGAGGCCCCAACTCTACCCTGGTGAGGCTCACCCATGATGCCCAAGTGCAAGGTTTCCTCAGACTGTGGCAGCTTTGTCTGGAATGTCTCATCTGTGTACTGGATGTATCGGACTTTCCAATAACTTCCCCCAATCCGACTGGAACTCTTCTGGAAGAACTTTGCTGAGTCACTAGGACAGGAAGACCCAATTGTCACATGACTTTACTCCCCACCTCCTACCCCCCTTGAGAGTCCCAGGCCTTGATGTAGATGACTGGAGGGGGCAACAGCCATGGGATGTTGTGGAATTTGGGTTTGGGCCACAGTTCCTAAAGTCACTGGACTGTGCAAACAAGCAATACCACTGTTGGGTATGGACCCCAAGGACCAAGGGGAAAGAGTGCCACGTATAGAAAATATTCATCAAAGAAGTCAAAGCAAAATGAGTTGTTAACTGGGAGTGCTTGAACAAATCAGTACGTAAAAAGCACGTGTTTTTATTGCCCAGAAGTAAGCAGAACCACGAGTCAGGAAAATTTGGCTTCAAATCTGGTCTTAAACACTTACTAGCTGTGTGACCTTGGGGCAGTCACTTCTCCACTGGCCTTAGTTTCCTCTTCCGTAAAATGAGGAAGTTAGACCCAATGGCCTTGGAGCCAGACTCCTTTGCAGTAACAAAGCTATAAGCCAATGATCCTATGATCAGCTCAGTGACTGATCATGACTTCCAAGGGCCCCTGATGAAGGAGAGGGCACATGGACCTGAGGTATGGAAGGAGGAGGTCCCCAGTGCCTAGATGGTGACTTATTTTGACTACACTTATTTGTTAAGGAGGATTTGTCTATTTTAGGGTTGGGGGGTCATTGTGGAGAAACAGCAGTGACGGAAAAACATAAATGCCTTCATCAAACATTAAAAAACAAAAAAAGGAAACCTACGTTCTCCTATCTCCATGGGATACTAGGCAGGCAGCCCAGCCCAAAGTGCAGTGATGGGCCCCATCCCACTCCCCTAGCCATGTCAACACCGCCTGCCCCTTCCCCAAACACAGGCCCTCTACCCCCTGACCTCTGTGGAATGAAAAGAGTACCTGATTTAGTAAGGGGACTTGGCTACTGACTGGAGGACCTTGGGCCAATCCCTCAGTGTCCACAGTTGTAAAAGGAGCTAATTAGAATTGATGAGCCCTCTGACATAGAACAAAGCATTTTGGAGCCTCCAAAGCAGGCTCAAAGCAGCTCTCAAGGACTGCTGTCTTCATTTCCAGAGATGAAGTGATTTGCCCAGGGTCACACAATGAGTAACTGTGACAGCCAGAATTCCCGCCCAGGGCTGCTGGCAGTGGCCCCTGCAGCAGACTGGACCTGGAGCAAGACTCTTCATTATCCTAGCAGGACTTCTGACTCCCAGGGCAGTACACCAAGCTGCCTGGTAGATGGAAACTTCTGAGTTAGAGGCCTCTTCTGGGAGCTACACTTGGGCCTTGATTCTCCAAGTACCATAGTGTGTGTGTGTGTGTGTGTGTGTGTGTGTGTGTGTGTGTGTGTGTGTGGACCTTGGACAATCCTGGCTGGAGGACTTGGGATGTGACCTCTCTGGGCCTCAGTTTCCTCATCTGTAAGATAGGGGGGTTAGCCCAGATTAGCTCTAAGGGTCCCTCCAACTCTGAACACTCCAGGTCCTTTCCTAGATCTGATACAGTAAGTCTGTGAAGAAGAAAAAAGCAAGAAGCCCCTGTGTTTGCTGTGGTGCTCAGGTACTGGGGAAGGCCAAAGCAGCCTCCCCTACCAGAGGGCCACCTGCCTACCCTCCCGTGTCCCACAGCCCAAGTCCCACAGGATCCTACATCTAGAGCAGGAAGGGGCACCAGAGACCAGCTAGTCCAATTCCCTCATTTTTCAGAGGGGGAAACTGAGGCCCAGGGAGGGGGAAGGGAAAGGCTTGGAAAAGGCTTTCAGAGGCCAACTAGTGCAACTCACTCTTTTTAAGAAACCTGCCCAAATATAAACACCACAGAACTATAGTTTAATTTATGAAATAATACATTTTTGCAAATCCAAGATTAAAAAAAATAAATCTTTGGGAACAGGATCTTTTGTACTCTTACGCTACACATACTATGTTATCTTTGTAAAATTTTTCTGTAGCATTATGTGCCCTGTGTGTTATAGATTTGATGACCCAGAACAAGTTTTTAAAGCGAAAATAGTATTATAAGAGGGAGGATTAAGTACTTCTCAAGGTTACTGATATGTAAACCTGACTTGCTAAAACTGTGCTTGCTCTAAAGGTTAGAAGAAATGGTCACTTTTCAATGAAGAAATTTTCATAATGGAATAATTTAGACTGATGTGATATGGCCCATTATGAAAATAAAATACTGCTTAAACTTCAAAAAGAAAGAAACCTGCCTGAGGTCACCTACTCTGGTAGAACCCCAGAAGCCATCTCATGTAATCACTCCATTTCTGAGATGAGCAAACTGAGGGCCAGAGGGGAAAAATGATTTGCCCAAAGTCAGACAAGCAGCAGGATTTGAACCCTGGTTCCTCTTGACTTCCAAACCAGAGCTGTTTCTGCTTGTTTCAGTCACTGTTCAGAAACTTCCCAGCTTGGACCAGGCTCTCGGTCTGGGCTCTCCATGCAGAGTTCTGTGGTCATGAGACCTCCAGCATGTTCTAGCTCAGCCAGTAGGTATCTGAGCATTCACAGCCCAAGAATTTGCTGGGGGAGGTAGGGGGGGAGGCAGAGGAAAGGAGAAAGGCAAAAAGGAAAACCAAGTGCAGCGGAAAGGCACCTGTGCCCAGTCTGGAGGGCACCTCTTACCTGCCTGGTTCCTGAAGGCTCTTCCCAGTTCTTCCATCTCTCCCCGTGGGCCCATAGTCCCAGCGCTCCTCCGAGGCCCCAATGAAGTACCGTCGGACTTGGCCTGTAAGGGGGGCCTTCCAGGGGGCCGTGGAGCATGCCTTGACCTCATAGAGTGCCTGCATTCCGCCTAGAGAAAGGACAGCATGGTAGGCAGGGGACAGTAGCCCCTAGTCACCATCAGGCCTGGCGTAGCCAAGGAAGGACCCACCATACCCACCGTCCCAATCACACCCCCTCATTTAAGCCCATTTCTCTTCCCCTCATTCTCTTCTGAACTCTCTGCTTCCTTCCCAGGTACCAACAATGTCCTGATTTCCAAATCTAACCGTCTCTTCTCCATCCTCAGACTTCCTGACCTATCAGCAACCTTGAACACTGAGGATCAACCTCTACTCCCCAACACTCTCTTCTGGATCTCCTCCTCCCTAGCAGACTGCTCCTTCCTAGGCTTGTCTGCTAGCTCCAGGTCACAGCATCCAACCATGGACATCCTCCAAGGCTCTGCCCTGGGCCACCTCCTCTTCTACCTCTGAACTATCTTCCTTGGTGATCTCATCAGCTGCTAGCCCTGGTCTTTCACATCGTCAACTGCTTTGGGGGCCTCTCAAATTGGATGTCCCATAAGCATCTCCTCAGCAACATGTCCAAAACAGAACTCATTATCTTTCCCCCACATTTTCACTTCTTCCCAATCCTCTCACTGATGTCAAGGTTGTGGCCATCTTCCCAGTCCCCCAGACTCACAACCTCCATTGTGAGCTTCCAAAGACCAAGTCTACTCATGTCTTTTCCTTCCTCAATAAACTCCCATGATTCCCTATTATCTTCAGGATCAAATCAAAAGGCCTCTGTTTCACAACCAGACCTTCTTCTCTTTCCAGGCTTCCCACACTTTCCTCTCCTCTCTGTACTCCATGATCCGGTAACACCAGCCTCCCAACTGTTCCTCACATTTCCATACATGTTCCTCCTTCTCCCAACTCTGGACATTTGCACTAGCTGCTCTCATTCCTGGCTTCCTCAGAACTTGTCTCCAGTCCTACCTTCTGCAGGAAGCCCCTCGGTGGCTAGAATCTTCTCCTCTGAGATTACCTCCTGTCTATTTCTATATATCTTGTATCTAATTATTTACAGGTTTTCTCTCCCATTAGACTATGAGCTTCTCAAGGGCAGAGACAGTATTATTACTTTTCTTTGTATCACCAGCACTTGGTATAAACCCTGGCACATAGTAGGCACTTAGTAAATGCTTGTTGACTGACTACCACCAGTCTAACTACAGCCCCAGAGGTCTGAACTCTCTCTACTAACAAACAGAAAACTAAGAGCAGCTGCTGCCCTCTTGCTCCCACAGCTCAGGTGCCTTGCCTTCCATACTGTGCTAACATACAGGTATTCTTATTCTCTGCTACCAGGCACTACTGTCTTTCTCCCAGAATGCCACTGTCTTTGCACACAGTACCACCACAGATAACCACATAGTCTTATTCTCCTTCTCCAAACCCTATTCCAGCATCTTCAGAATCTCTAGGTTTCTGGGCCCTCTATCTGGACAGTCCATGCCCAAAGACCCTCCCTTCATAGAGTCTCTGCAGAGGACCAGGAGCACCTAAACATCATACCTCTCAGATGACTGTTCACTTGGCAGCTTAGTAGCCAACTGCCAGGGACCTGGGGCACCATCTCAGCCGTCACAAAGGTGGCTGGGAATAGGGAGGCAACATCTGTGTGGTGGCCCTGGATTGTCAGCATCTGCCCAGGGAAGAAGGCTGTGTGCACGTCCACCTCACTGCCCATGCCAAACAAGTGCCAGGCCACACGCTCCCCAGCACACATGCTCAGCTCAGGCAGGTTCCCAAAGACAAAGCCATTGATTGCTACAAAAAAGACCAAGATCCCAGAACATCAGAGCTAGAAGAGACCATGTAGAATATCCAGCCCAACCCCTTATCACCTTCCGGATGAGGAATCTGACGCCCAGGGAGGGAAAGTTACTTGTTCCAGGTCACACAGATGACAAAGCTGAATTTGAACCCAGGTGCTCTGGCTCTAAATTCTGGGCTCTTCTCACCACTCCATACAATATCTTCCTGGGCAAAAGTCCTCATTCCCTCCTCACTCTGTACTACCTTCGAGCCAACCAAAGATTGGAGGGCTGAGGGAGAGGGGAGAGGGGAGAGGAGAGCAGAGAGGTAAAAGTTCTTGCTATATAGGGATAAAGATCTGGCCTCTTAAGGATGGCAAGACAAAGGCCCAGACAACAACAACAACAACAACAACAACAAATATTTAACATTTATATAGGGCTTTAAGACATGATCAAAGTGTAAACTATGTATCTTGAAAGATGTGAGGCCATAATCTTCATCATTTCATCTCCAAAATATGGGATGAGAGCATCTAGGCTCATGGCTCTAGACCTGGAAGGGACCACAGAAGCCATTTAGCCTAACCCTCTCATTTTACAGAAGAGGAAACTGAAGTCCAAGGAGGATTAATGACTTGTCCAAGGTCACACATAGGATCTGACATCTAGGACTGCAAGCACAGAGCAGAGCCTAGTAGAAAGTCAGAAGATCTGGGTTCTAGTCCCTGGGCTTCCACTGCTTTTCTAGGTAATTGGAGGTAAGTTATTCAACCTCTCTGGGCATCAGTTTTCTCACCTATCTTTGCACAAGTCACTTAACTCTTTCAGGCATCAATCAGTCAGTCAACAAGCATTTATTAAATACCTACCAGGTGTACCTGGATGGCACTGTCCTAGGTGCTGAGGATATAAAAGGAGGCAAAGCCGGGCTCTGTCCTCAAGAAGCCTACAATCAAATAGGGGACCCAACATGCAAATAAATACATACAAACAAGCCATAGCCAGGATAAATGGGAAATAACGACAAGAGAAAAGTCACTGGAATGAAGAGGGGATGAGGAAGGAGGCTTCCTGTAGGAGGTGGGACTTTAATTGGGACTTAAAGGAAGCCAGAGAGGAATTCAGCAATGAGAACAAAAGAGGGAAAAGATTTTGGGTGTAGGGGACAGACACAGAGAATGCCCAGAGCTGAGAGATGGTGGAGGGTCTCGTTTGTGGAACAACCAGGAGGCCAGGATCACTTGGCCAAAGAGTATATGTCAGAGAGGTAGGAGGGGGCTAGGTCACAAAAGGATTTGAATGACAGAGTATCTTGGACTGGATCCTGGAGGCCATAGGGAGCCATTAAAGTTTACTGAGTATAGAGGTGACATGATCAGACCTATGCTTTAGAGAAATCCCTTTGGTGGCTAAATGGAGGATGGATTGGAGTGGGGAGAAGCTTGCAGCAGGCAGCGCCCCCTCCCCACCCCCAAGAAGGATACTGCAATATTTGGAAATGGAGGAGATGAGGACCTGAACAGTAGTGGGGGCAGTGGCTGAGGAGACAATGGGACATTCTCAAGAGCTTCCACAGAGGTCAAATTGCCTGGCTTCAGCAACAGCTTTGAAATGGGGGAGTGAGTATGAGGAGTAAACAGGAGGAAGTGGGAGGATGGGGCTGCCCTTGACACTAATAGGTTAGGATAGTTTGGGGGAATGATAATGAGTTCAGTTTGGGACATAAGATATCTACTGGATTTCAATTCAAGATGTCTGAAAGGCAATGGGAGATGGGAGATTGGGGCAGGGTAGGCAGATGTGAGAATCCTCAGCACTAGAGAGAGTAATGAAATCCATGAGAGCCAATGAGATCTCCATGAAATGGTCTAGAGGGAGAAGAGAAGGGGCCCAGAACAGAACCTTGGGGGACAGCTATGATGAGGGGGCATAATCTGGAGCAGGATCCAGCAAAGTAGACAGAGGAGCCTCCTGAAAGGCAGGAGGGAGACTGGGAGTGAAAGAGAGAGAGAGGGGGATGGTGAGAGGGAGAGAGAGAGGGAGAGAGAGAGGGGTGAGTGACAAGAAAAGAGATCATCAAAGAAAAGAGGGTGATTGAAAGTGTCCAAGCTGCAGAGAGGTCAAGGAGGAAAGGCCTTGGTCTGACAATTAAGAGATCAAAGGTAACTTCAGAGAGAGCCAACTGGGCATGCCAATGGAATCTCAAGCCAGAGTGGAGGGATTCAAGAAGAGAGAGAGAGGAAGGGAAATGGAGGCAGCTCTTACAGGGGTCCTTCTCAGGTTTAGCCACAAAAAGGAGAACTGTAGGATGAGAGTTAGGGAGAATGTATGGCTCAAGCAAGGAGTCTGCGAGGATGGGTGTGTGTGCAGATAGGAGGGAAACAGCCAGCAAGCTGAGAGATGGAAGAGGAATAAAAGGAGGGAGTCTGACTCAGTGGTCCCTAAGGCCCCTTCCAGCTCTAAAGCTAGGACACTAGGAGCTTCCATTTTACAGATGAGGAAACTGGGGCCCAGAGAGGTTGCTCAAAGTCACACAGGTAGTAAGGAAAACTTACAGAACTCCCAACCACACAGTCTGAAAAAGTCCAGGTTAAAACAAAGAGAAAAGGGAAATAAAGGTGTGGAGAAATTCCTTAAAGTTCAATCAAACTTTCACCTTGCCAGGGTCAAGTCCACAATCCCTCTCTCCTGGCTATCCGAAGCCATCAGATGTCCCACCATCATCATGCCCTACCCTGGCCCATACCTCTTACCAAGAGCCTGCCTAGGTATGACCTCACCCTCCCTTGGACCTGAGAAGGAAGCACGGTATATTGGGCCTAAGGTTTGGAGTCAGAAACCTAGTCTTGGGCCTGGAGGAATCATGGTACTGACCCCAGGGCCAGATCTAGGTTTAGAGACAGCCCAATTCAGTGGAAAGAGCTCTGGCCTAGGCCTCAAAGGATTTGGGCTTTAAATATCAGCTCTGAGGCCTGCTATCTATGCCACCTTGAACCAGCCTCTTTTCCTTCCTGGGCCAGTTTCCTCCTCCATCAAATGAAAAGGTTGGACTAACTGGTCTCTGTGGCCTCTCCTAGCTCTCTACATTCATTTAAATAGGTAACAAAATGTAACAACTATGAGAATATTGTTTCCTCTAGACTGTGATGTCCTCAAGGCAAGGGGCCAAGCCTCATATCTCGGAACCTCCCCTCCCTTGACCCCATCTGCATGTGCACACACGTGCACATACACACACACATGCACACACACATACACTATACAAGTTGACTTGAGCTGTGTCTTGTCTGTCTCTTGCTGGGGCTTCCTCTGAAGGTAACAATGGACACTGGGGAAGATGGGGACAGGGTGATCAAAAGGGGAAACAAAGCAAGGCCTGCACCATCCACTCTGATAAGGAACATGCTACTGCAGGGCCTGGCCAGGAGCTGAGGAGGGCAGCCCTTGGTAGGGGGTATAGTCAGAACATTGGGGTGAGAGCTCAGTGCCAGTCACAGCTCTGCCTCCAGGAGCAAGTACAACAGGTTTAGTTTGGCATTTAAGGCCCTTCATGGCCCAGACCCCTCCTATCTTTCCAGGCTTCTTAGCCTTACTCCCCACCATAGACTCTTTGGCCCAGTGACTCTGCCCTCCTGACTGCTCCACCATCTCAGCTCCGGGACTTCTCCCTGGCTGTCCCCTATATCTGGAATGCTATCTCTCCTCTGCTCCAAATACTGGCCTCCCTGGCTTTCTTTAAGTCCCAATTGAAAGCCCACCTCCTCCAGGAAGCCTTTGTGAAGCCCTTTGAGTTCCAGGGCCTTCCCTCTGTTCACTCTTCCTATCAATCCTGTATCCTTGCTTTGTATATATTTGCTTGCTTGCTGTCTGCCCTTTTAGACTGTAAGCTGCTTGAGGGCAGGGACTGTCTTTTGCCTCTTTTTATATCCCCAGCCTTAGCACAGCATTTGGCATACTGTAGGTACTCAATGAATGCTTGTTTTAGTTTTATATCCCAAGGGACCAGCACAGTGCTTGCCACAGAATACTACTTAATATAGGTTTCTCGTTAATTCCTTCCAGCTCTGACATCTTAAGAAATTTGGGAAAGGCCAATTCCTCACCCAAATAGGCAGGCCTTCTAGAGTTCCTGATGATCTGCCTGATGGCAGTGGCCCATCCTACTGGGCCATGGAGAACACACACTCTTTGCCCACCTGCAGTTTTGCCTTTGCTCATCCCTGGGCACCAATGGCATGAGACACCCCCATCTTATCAGGCTGTATCACCAATCAGGTCAAGGATGTGAAGGCCCACCTCCACCTCTGCCTCCATTCAGCAGGCTCACCATGCATCTTGTTGCTCTCCTGGAAAGCCTGATCCTCTTTGTCCACTGAGGCAGGATCTGAACAGAAGGAAGCAATATTCTCATCCAGGAGCCAGCTCAAATTCTCATCCATCACGCTGAAGAGGAGGAAGAAGTGTTGGTCTATATCCTGTCGCCTGGGAGGGGAGCTTCCAGCCAAGGTGCCTGGAGGCAGGAAGTGAAAGGGCCATGAAGAATCCCAAGAGCTGGATGACAAAGGGGACAGGAGAGGAAACTGAGGAAACATCCCATGAGAAAAGAATGAGAAGAGGGGAGACTAAGGAGGTTTGGTCAGTGGCAGGAAGGGTGTATAGCCTTCTGATGTAGGGCTCTAATTAAAACTGAAATAGCTTACCATGTGCCCATCCTGACCCAGACCCAGCCAGGGCCACACCCAGATCCCAGACAAGCCCCACCCTGACCACAGTCCCGCTCCTAATCACATTCCCAACTCTGATCACATACTCAGCCAGGCCATAACCTCCCCTGGCCAAGACCCCAATCTCACCACACCCCTTAAAATCCCTCCCCCAAACCTGCCACAACCCTAAAAATCCCTACTCCAACCAAGCCCACACCCTGAGCAGGCCCCTTCTGGGATTCTAGGCCAACCTTGATCAGCCCCCACCCTGGCCACACCCATGTACATACCACAGTGAGTTTACCAAGGAGGTGAAGAGGAATAAGATGGTAGTGTAAAAAGGGATGAAGAAGGGCAGTCCTGCTGACTCGCTGTGACATTGGGAGTCTTCATGCCCCAGCCCCTTCCTGTTGTGTCTGGGCCCAAGACATTAGGCAGCTCTATAGCATAGCCTGGTGCCTGAGACCTCCCACAAGGAAACACAAAGACCCACAGGGAAAGCCGCCCCACAACTACCTTGTCCCACCACACAAAGGCCTGCGCTGGTTCTCCTGGCCACTTCCTCTTCAGCCATAGCACAGGCTCCCAGATGCCTGGGCTCTCTGTTTGATCTACTGACTAAAAGCAGCCTCAGACTGGGGGAGAAGCTGGTGGCCTACTGGTGGCTCTAGGTGGCGGTGGTCAACATCCCCATCCCAAAAGCAGGTCCCAGATTTCTCCTCTGGCTAGAAGACTCTACCTCTTTTGCAGGTGACGAGGGGCCCAATGAGGCCAGAGGCAATGTCTCTGGGAGCATCCACGTGGGAGTGGTAGATCCAAGTGAGGCAAGCAGGGTCAGCATGGCCAGGTGCATGGCCCTCAGGTATAGTCCAGTTATAAGTATGGCTCCCCCCTGGGGAAACGGCATCATCTGCTTTCAGCCCCCCAGAGGTACCGTCTGGGTACAGGGAACCTGGGAAACAGAATAAATACAGGTGTCCTCCTTGCCACTATTGATCCGCATGAGGGGGCTGGGGGGAAGATTAGTCTGGGAAGCAAGACACCCAAGTCACCTGAGTTCTGGTGCTGGATTTGGGGAAGGGGGATTCTGGGATCTAGCAGGTACCAAACTGAGGGAGATTCTGTCCCATCCCATACCTCAGTTCCCTGAGGTGAGAAAAGTTTTACCCAGCAAAGATAAGAGCTCCTAAGGCCCAAGATACTAAGAGAACAGACCAGTTTTTACATGAATAGTGAAGAGAATGTTGCATGAGGAGTCTGCCTTACACTGCCAGGGCCTGGGCCTCCCTGGCACCAAAGAGCAGTCTTCTAGTGGGTACCTTTATGTCCACTCACTCCCCAGCATCCTTTTAGGGGGTGAGTTCCCCTATTAGAGTCTAAGTTCCCTGAGGCCAGGGATCATCTTAGGGTTGTATTGGTATCTCAGTATTTGGCACAGGGACTGGCATAGGTTTCCTTTGTGAGTCAAAGTATTTTTCAAGTTTCACAAAGTTGTTTTCTCCCTCCCTCCCTTCTTTCCTCCCTTCCTCTCTCCCTTCCTATCTCATTTCTTCTCTCTCTCTATCTCCCTCCCTCTCTGTCTCATCCATCTCTCTGCCCCCCTCCTTTTCTCTGCCCCTAACCCTCTCTCTGTCCCCCTCCCTATTTCTATCCCCCCTCTGCCCTCTTTCTATCCCTGCTCTGTCCCTTCCCTCTCTCTGCCCCCTTCCCTCTGTCTCCTCCCTTCATCTCTCTGTCTCCCTCCCTTTCTCTGCCTCTTCCCTCTCTGTCTCTCACTCTCCCTGGTTTTTCATTAATAAAATAAAGGAACTGGACCATATGAGGCACACATAAAGTTCCCTCCACCACTAAATCCTAGGATCTCTTCGATAGGACCGTTTGAAGAGCCTGGTTCCAGACTCATGGCCACCTGTCCCAGATGGTGTCAGCACTGGCTGGGGTGAGTCCTTTCCCTTTCTCGGGCCTGCTCCCTGGGGTCACCTCATGGTGACCTAGAGCCCCAAATAGGAGCCAGAACATCTGGGCTCAAGATTCAACTCTTCTATTACCTTCCTGTGTGGCTTTAGGCCAGTCCACACTGGGCCTCAGTTTCTTTTTCTGTAAAATAAACATGTTGGAACTCTAAAGTCCCCTTTGACTTTCAAGCTCTGTGAATAGCACTTCCAGATTTTCCAAGCACTCTCCCACAAATCACACATTCGATCCTCAACATAAGCCAAAAGTAGTTATTAGCCCTATTTTACAGAGGGGATCACTGAGGCCCATAGAGGTCAAGGAAGTGCCCATTTTGGCAGCAGAGCCAGGCCTTGAGTTCAGGTCTCCTGACTGCTGGCCTGCAAGGGCCCTCTGGAAGCCCCTCTAAACTCCCTCAGATCAGGAAAAGGGGCCCAGCCTGGGGAGGAAAAGGCATGCCGGCTGACCTTCAGAGTCTTTCTCGTAGAAGACACCATGTGGGTGAATTGTGTAGGGGCGTCTGGCGAAGTTCTTTAGGTGAACAAGGATGACATCCCCCACTTCCCCCCATAGCACAGGGCCCAAGAAGCCCAACCAGGCTGGCTTGGCCACCTCTGTTGTATAGGAGCTGTCTGAGTATTCTTTATAGACCGTCTTATGGTAGATGCTCCCAATTCGGTCCTTGCCAGGCTCCAGGTAACCAGCAGCCACCCTGAGGGGAGAGAGAGAAGCAAAAAAAGCAGTGAAAAGTGGTCCTTCCTGAGAGCAGAGGGCTTCCTGAACTCCTCAGCTAGTGATGCCGGGGCAGTCTATGGGGCAATCTACAGACACAGTATATGGACACCTTCTTGGGGGCATCTTTTGAAATATAAAAAAGAAAATCAGTTCACAAAAGAAAGAAAAGATTAGGGAAAACAAAGCTGACCCTTTTTTCCCATCCATGTTCTCCAACCCCCCAAAATCTATCCATGGATGCCAGGTCAAGAATCCCTGCTCCGACATCTCAAGGTTGGCAAATGGCTGTTCTTACAGCAACCAGGGGAGGTAGACAGTACATCTATCATTATCCCCATTTAACAGTGAGCAGACTAAGTCTTAGGAGCATAGAGTTGAAGGGAACAACTAGTCTAATCCTCTTATTATACAGAGAAGGAAACTGAGGCCTGGAGGAAAGTGACTTGTCTAAGGTCACACAAAAGATTTCAGAGAACAGCTAGTCCAACCCCCTCATTTTACAAAGGGGGAAACTGAGGCCCAGAGGAGGGGAAGTGATACCTAAGGTCACATACTTAATATATGAGAGAGCTAGGATTTGAACTCAGGTCTTCTACCTTCATTGCCAGTACTCTTCGGCTATACCAAGCTGGCCATTAGTGTGGTCTGAGGCAGGAGAGAGGCTGAGGTGACCTTTCAAAGCCTGTTCCAACCAAGGGTGTCTGGGATTCCAAATCTGGCTGAAGAGGGAGATGGTCTTTGTTGGAAAGGCTGGGCTGCAGCCTGATCTCCAGACCAGTTTTCTGGTTTGTTTTCTGGGAAGTCACATAACTGAGATCAGCTTTGGAAAGCTGGGCCAAAACTTGGAGACTCTAGAGCTCCAAAGTAAGTCTTTATGGGGAAAGACAAGCTGCGTTAGAGAATCTAAAGTCGGACTATGAACTTGGGCAAGACGCATATCTGAGCTTCAGGCTTCCCATCTGTAAAATGGACATAATACTCTCTGTACCCCATACCTCACAGGGCTCTAGATTATAAAGTGCTAAAGGAAACTGAACATCTGTGATTACCCATGGGCCCTGGTCAGAAGACTACTCTACTTACTAGCTGTGTGACCTTGGTATAGTCCCTTCACCTCTTTATGACCTCACTTCTCCTATCTGTAAAGTAGAGATTATGATATTCATAATGCCGTACCCCGCAGGTACGTCATAGGGAAACTGCTTTGTAAACCCTATTGTTGACATTCGGTCATTTCAGTCATATCCAACTCTCCATGGCCCAATTTGGGGTCTTCTAAGGCAAAGATGCTGGACTGCTTTGACATTTCCTTCTTCAGCTCATTTTACTGATGAGGAAACTGAGGCAAACAGGGGGAAACATCTTGCCCAGGGTCACACAAGTAGTAAGTGTCTTCCTGATTCCAGGCCTGGTGCTCTACCCACTGTTGTCTCCTAGCTGTCACTTTGTAAACCTTAATGTTCCCCTAGATATGGGAATTATTGTTACCATACTAGAGTCCTAAAGAGGGATTGTGGGGTAGTAGAATACTAATCTGGAGTCAAAGGACTTCATTTTAAATCCTAATTCTGCTGTTCACTAAGACTTACCTTGGGTAGGTAAGTCACTTATCTCTGAGACTCAGTTTCCTCATTTGTAAAGTGAGTGGGCTACGCTAGAATTTCCCTAAGGTCTTCAAGCTTAGAGCTCCCCATTCCTAAAAGGTCACTCCCCAACCCATAGTAGAGGCCAGGACTCTTCACCGCCTCGCACATGCCCCACCAAGGTAGAACCTACTTGTCATCTTCCACTGACTTGCCCGTGATGATGTTTCTCCCCTTTGGCAAATAGTTCCAACGGACTTCTCGGATGCCCAGGTAGTAAACCCGGGTGGTCCCCTGAGCCAGATAAGGCCACAGTGCCAGGATGGAGAGCAGGGCTCCCGGAAGCCACCATTGGCCCATAGCCTGCATAGCTCTGGCAGGTACACGTAGGGGTGACTGCTGCCCTATAAGAGAGACACCAAAAAAGCCTTGAGTCTATGTATGTAGCCAGAGAGGCTACCAAGGAGGGATGAGGCAGGGGCCTAGGCCCAGGGCTATGGAAGGAAAGAGAAAGACCAGCCAGACAGCAGGACAGTAAGGCCATGGGTCAGCCTTTCCCAGGATGCACTGCTCCATAACTTTAAGATGTGCAGGTCTGACCCCCCTCATTTTATAGAGAAAAAAAGTGAAAACAGCTTGAAATAGCCTGGAACTGCACTAAGATTTAAGGGACACTGTGTATGTGTTCCACTTGGAACCGAGAACCAGGCACCTCTGGATACAGCATGTCTCCCTGTGCAGTATGGGGCAGTGGAGAGGGTTCTCTGCTAGAGATGACACAAAGACAAAAATGAATCGTCACAAGATGCTAGATTGCCAGCCTCTAGTCCCAGCATCTTTCTTTTCTTATTGATACAGTTTTGACTTGGGGTCCACTAAGACAACCAGTCTCATATGACTACTTAACTGTCCACCACTCAGCTCACTCTAATGAGAGGCCAGAAACTCATGGAAGAGTGGGCTAACTTTGGGGATCCCAAAGGATTTACGGAATTCACAAAAATTAGGGGCTTGACCTTCACCAGGACTCTTAAATGAAAAGAGGGAAATAAGAGTCCATCCCTGTCTCTGCCTCAGTCTGGGGCCTACAAAAGGGCCTCAACTGAGCCAGTGGTGAAGAGAGGGAAGCTAACAGAAAGAGACACCCAATCTGCATCAGCCTCTGCTTCTCCAGAGGCTGAGATTACAGCCAGCTGCCACCACACCTGGCAATTGATAAAGTTTTTAATTGCATATTCAGTTCATTAATCCTTTATTTTTCTATGTTGTTAATGAAGAAACAGAAGAGTGAAGGGCATGTTGATGCTTTTCTGGTGGAAGGGAGAGAGCAAACAACTTTCTCCCCTATTGCATTATATGAGAAGGCACATGCTATAGCCAAATACCATGTACAAATAACATCCTGTGGGTCAATTACTGGGCTAAGTGCTTAGAACAGGGCCCGGGAAAGACAGAAATGTCATCCCTGCCCTCAAGTAACTGGGCCACAACAAAGAGAACAATTAGAAACACACAAGCTACATATATGGAGGGGAGGAAGATAAAGAGTTTGAAACACCTACTATGGGCTTTACAAATAGGATTTCATTTGATCCTAGCAATAACCCTGAGGGGCAAGTGATCCCCATTTGACAGTTGAGGAAACTGAGGCAGCCAGCAGTTAAGTGATTTGCCCAGGGGCATGGAACTAGTAAGTATCTGAGGCTGCTCTTGCACTCAGGTCTTCCTAACCTCAGGTCCAGCATTCTAGTCACGGCCCTACTGAGCTGTGTCACCATAAGGAGGAGATAGAAGGCCCAAGTGATTTGTCCTGCTCCTTCTGGGCTATCCAAAGCCCTCGGGAGCACTGTGCCTGCCTGCCTTTCCTGTTATCCCTTCCCAGAGGATAAGAGTGCTGCCATTTCCCACTGCAGGCTTCAGACTACCCCTCTACAAAAGGAGAAACTAATCTCAAAGAATCATAGAATTTCAAGTAAGTCAACTAATCCAACTTGTACCTAAATGGGGATCCATCTACAGCATCTCACCACCTTGCTATTCGACCTCTCTAGTCACAGGGAACTCACTACCTTCCAAGGTAGTCCATTCCACTTCTAGCTGAAAGACACTCCTAAGCACTATCAGTCCATTAATGAGGAGGAACTATACAGCACTAATGCTCTCTGTGTGACCTTGGACAAGTTCCTTTCCCCTCCCTCAGTCTCAGTTTCCTCCTCTGTAAAATGAGGGAGCTGGACTAGGTGGTCCCCAAGGGCCCCCTTTACAGGCCTAGGATCTTACCCCAGCAGGTAGCTCAGCCCAGGATTGCCTGTAATCTACCTAATATTTCCACCTTTCCCTGGCATCTTGTGACCCCAGGGAAGGCCCAGTGTCAGAATCTCAAGATGTCAGAGCTGGAAGGGGATCAGCTGACTAGTCTGAGCCCATTTTACATATAGGGAAACTGAGACCCAGAGAGGAAAAATGACTTGGCCTCTTACTCTCCTCTCCAAATTGTGGTAAAACCAAATTAGATAATGCCGGAAATTGGATCTGGTCTTCTCTATTCCCTTTAAGGCCCTGAGGAGATTCTCAATCCCATTTTATAGACCTTATTCTGAATCAGAGGCAACTTTCAATCCCCAGACCAGTCAGAAAGCCCAACCTGTCTCTCACAGTGGAGCTAAGCAGTCACCCCCAGAAACATAGACACAAGAAGGAATATATAAGCACACTTGCCTGCCCACGAACCCCACACACACCCCTGGCAAGCTCCCTAGGAGAGGTCACTGGACCAGAACTGGAATGCGAGAGTTTTCCAAGGATCCATCCATGGCCCCTCTCCCTTGACAAACTCATCCACTTCCATGGCCTCAATCTCTATGCTTGAAATTGAAATGCTGGCTCATTTGAGGCTCATTCAGTCCATATTAATCACACAATCAAGTTTCTGGTAGCTGTTTTCTCTAAACTCCCAGGACACACTCTTTCCTTCCTCAATGAATTCAATGCCTTGCTCACAGGCTTTCTCTCTTCCCCAACTTCTGCCCTCATATTAAGGGACATTAGCATACATACTGGTATTCCTCTAAATGATCTTTCTTTGAGTCCCTTTCTATCCCCTGACACTGCCACCACCCACCGTGGTCCAGGCTCTCCTCACCTCCTGCCTGGACGATTTCCCTGGCCGCTAGGTAGCTGCCTGCCCTGGCCTCTGGAGGTCTGCCTGCCTCAAGCCTCTCCCCAGTCCAATCCAGCCTCTGCTGGGCTGCCAAATCGATCTTGCTTAAACACAGATCTGACTGGGTCACTCCCTTGCTGGTCCTGGAACACTACAATCCATCTCCTGACTATATGAATCTTCACTGGCTATTCCCAATGCCTTCTCATATCTTCCTTAACTTTCTTGGCTTCTGTAAAGTCCTCCCTTCAGCAAGAAACCTTTCTTAGTCAGTCTAGTCAGTCTTCCTTAGTATTAGTGCCTTCCTTCTGAGATTAGCTCCATGACCTCAAACATCCTAACTTCCTGCTTCCTCAATTCACCTCTACTCCATCTCAGCTATACTTAGAGATGGCCATACGCTTGACCTTGCCATCACCCACAAAAGTACCACTTCCATAAGTATGAGCTTGGAAATTCCTGCATATGATCAGAATATATTGGCATTCCATTTTTTCCTCTGCCTTGTAACCCCTAGCCCAGATCGTCATCCTCACTGTGACCCTCAAGCCCTCAGTTTCTTCCCAGGTCATCACTTCTACATTCACTACACCCTTTCCCGTCTTGGTACTTTGGTGAATCTATTGAAATCTACACTGTTGGGGGCAGAGCCAAGATGGCGGCATAGAAGCAGCAAGGTCCCGTAGCTCCCACACCACCACCCTAAACACTCATAAAATTATGAGCCCAGACAAAGTCTAGGACTCTCAGACTCACAAAAATACAGAAAACACATCTCTCGCTGAAGGCAGCTCGGCAGCAGGGGCTCAGAGCGGCGGCCGGGAGCAGAGGCTGGCCCAGCCTGAATCCGAGACTGCGGCCAGGCCCAGGGCAGTGGGAAGGAGCCAGGCTGAGCTGAGCCGAGCCACGCTGCAGCCAGTCTGCAGAAGAGAGGATCTACAGCCTCCAGCACCTCCACATCTGCCAAGACATGAGGAATGGGGAAGGAAGAGGGGCAGCTCGCACTGGAGCAGAGACCAGCCCATCCCAAAACTGCAGCCATGGCCAGGCCAGGCCCCAGGGCAGCCAGGAGGAGCGGAGCCCAAGCCGCAGCTGGAGTCTACTTCAGAGAAGATCTAAAGCACCTGCCTGAGGGGATCTTGAAATCCCCCAAACCAGGGTCAGAGACGATTAGTGAAAGTGAAACCTTGAAAATTAATTTGGGGGTCGAAAAGCAGGTCAGCCAATCTGCCCCCGGAGCAAGGAAGCAGTGGGGGAAGGGAAGGCAGTGGCCCCCACCAGGCTGCTTCAGAGCCTCTGGCCAATTAATTGACTGGCCAACATGAGGATAAGGAAGCAAAATAAGAACAGCAATAAAACTCTAGAATCCTTTTTTGTGGACAAAAAGGATCA
>CM053602.1:51605626-51622925 GCA_028646575.1 Pseudocheirus occidentalis
ACCAGAAAGTAAGAGAGCAGAGCAGGAGAGGGGCTTTACTGTGGGATTGCTGTTTTAGGGTTGGGGCAGGGGCAAGATGGGGAGAAAATGTGTAATTCAAAAATGTAATGAAAATGAATGATGTAAACAAGAAAACAAATAAAAAATATATATATAAAAAGAAATCTACGCTGTCCTCTAATTGATTTTTTTCCAATCATATTTTTAGTTTCAAATTCTTTCCCTCCCAGCTCCCCTTCTCCTATTGATTGACAAAGCAAGAAAAGCCAGTATTCAGTCAGAATTTTACAGGTCTTTACAATCAAGCAAAACCAATTTCCACATTTACCATGTGCAAAATAATCTATGCTTCAATCTGTACCCTGAGCCCACATCATCAAACCTTTGGTACCACTGTGTCAATCAGAGTTCCTAAATCTTTCAAAGGTCTTTGAATTAATGCTATTATTGTTATTGGATAAATGGTTCTCCTGCTTCTGCTCACTTTGCATGAGATCATATGTCTTCCCAAGTTTTTCCAGAGTTTTTCTGCTCATCATTTCTTATGGAACAATAGTATTCCATTACATTCATACCCAACAATTTGTTCAGCCATTCCCCAATTGATGGACACCCCCTCAATTTCCACTTCTCAGCCACCACAAAAAGACCTGCTAAAAATATTTTTGTACATGTACATGCTTTTCCTCCTTCTCTCATACAGACCTAGTGTTGTCCAGTGAAAGCTTCTTTGAAGAACGATGGTTCTGTAAGGTTCAATGACTTTTGGGGGCATAATTTACAATGGTGGTGTCAGCCTCAAAGGCTAAACATTGACTTAGAAAGCCACAAATTAACAAGAGCTATGTCATATTGTGTTTTTATCTGTTTTGTTAAACCTTTTCCAAAGCCATTTTAATCTGGCTAGGCAGCTTGCAGGCCTTGAGTTTGACAGTTCTTGAAAGGATCCCCTGGCCCCCTTATCCTTTTCCCAATTTTTCCCTGCTCATCCTCAGTCTTGGATCACTCCCCTCCTCACTCCCCACTCTCTCCCATGCTCCTCCTGTGCTGCTGAACAAAGTCAGTGCAAACTATGAAACCCTTCCAACTGGGCCCATTGCAAATTTCTGTTGCTTAATTTCAACTGGGCCCTCACTGTAACATGGCAATTGCTGTAGACTTCCCTAATCAAGTAGCTATCTCACTCACCACTGTGATTTTTCTCAAACCTTCTCATCCTTCCTCAAGCCACCTTTGGCCTCTCCTCCCCATCCTCCAGCTGAGAGCCTTGCCTTCTATCTACAGATAAAATGGAGTCTATTCCCAGACAGCTCCCTTGTCTCCCCTCTTCCTCATCTCAAATCACTTGCATGCCTCCCGACATCATCTCCTTCACCTCCCATCTGCTTCCTTTCCTCTTATTATCATCTTTTCTGACGTCTTCATTCAACTAAAAGTGCTCTCTCCAAAATCATCCTCTTCCTGACTTCCCTGTTACTGTCCATGGCATGACCATCCTCCCAGGCACTGAGGCTCTAAATCAGGGTGGGGAACCTGTGGTCTCAAGGCCACCTGTGGCCCTCTGGGGCTTCAAGGGCATCCCTTTGACTGAATCCAAACCTCACAGAACAGATCCCCTCTAGGTCCTTAAGGGCAGCCCTTTGACTGAATCCAAACCTCACAGAACAGCTCCCTCTAGGTCCTCAAGTGTGGCCCTCTGCCTGAACCCAAACTTGGGTTATAAACCTTGGACTCAGTCAAAAATCTGTACCCAAGGACTTAGAAGCCACATGTGGCCTCCAGGTCACAGGTTTCCCACCCCTGGCCTACAACTTTACTGAAGCTATTAATGGTCTCAATTAGCATCTTTGCTGATTCCCTAGAATTTCTAAAGAAACCATCATGCCATCAGCAAATAGGGGGAGTTTTCTATTTCCTTTGCCTCTTTTTGCCTTTGATTTCTTTTTCCTTCTTTATTGCTTTTGAGAGCGTTTCTATCATTGTGTTGAATAAGGAATTCTTACACGAATCACTGCAACCTCCTCGATGTGATTTTTTTTAATTTGAATTAATATTCATTGATGATGTTGATGCTGGTTCTCCTTTGTGTTATTGTTCCCTGGTTTACTTACTAGGCATCTCACAAAGTTGATCTGGTAGGATGCTTGCTTTCTCAGATTTAAAGTAGAATTTGTATAGTATAAATCCTGATTGTTCTCTAAAAGTTTCATAGAATTCTTCTGTGAATCCACCAGGACCAGGAGGCTTCCCTTTCAGTATTTACTTTCCAGCCCATATAATTTCTTCTTCTGAAATTTAATTCTTTAAGACCTCTAGCTTGAGTATTTGACATTTTTGAAGGAATTCAATTTTGGGGGTGTTCTCATTTTTGCTGGTGTATGTGTATAATAGGTTCCGATAATTCTCCTGATTGTGTTCTAATTTCCCCTGGTTCAGTTGCTAGTTGGTCAATTGGATTTTCTGCCCCCTTCTTTTTCTTCTGATTGGACAAAGATTTGTCAATTTTGTGCATCTTTCCAAAGAACCAGTTTTTATGTTTGCTTAGCGTTTCTGCAGTTCTGAATGTTGCTGGCCTCCATTCTGTTCCTTGAGCAAGGCACTATCTCCCAGACTGGTGCTTCTTCACTGGTTCTCCATCCATTCTGCCTGGAATACTGCCCCCAGACCTCTCCTGCCAATTGGCTTCTTTCACATCCCAACTCAAATCCCACCCTCTGTAAAAGGCTAATGCAGGGGTGGGGAACTTGGGGCCTTGAGGCCACCTGTGGCCCTTTAGGTCCTCAAGGGTGGCCCTTTGACTGAATCCAAACTTTACAAAACAAGTCTCTTCTACGCCCTCAAGTGTGGCCCTGTGACTGAATCCAAACCTCACAGAACAAATCCTCTCTGGGTCCTCAAGGGCAGCCCTTTGACTGAATCCAAACTTCACAGAACAAATCCCCTCAATAAAAGGATCTGTTCTGTAAAACCTGGACTCAGTCAAAAGGCCGCATCTGAGGACCTAGAAGGCCACAGGTGCCCTCAAGGCCACAGGTTCTCCACCCCTGCTCTAAACCAAAGTGTCTTCCTTGACTCCTCACTCTCATCCCCATATCCAATCTATTGCCAAGTTCTATCATTTCTAACTTTGAAACATCCTTCCAATACAATAGCTTATCTCCTCTGACATGGCCATCTCCTCCCTGAGCCTCAGTTTCCTCCTCTGTAAAAAATTAAAGGACTGAACTAAGTAGTCTCAGAGGTCCCTCAGATCTTAGGTGTGACCTGGGTTGAGTGATTTCCCCTTCATGAGCCTCAGTCTTCTCCACTGTAAAATGCTGTTTGGACTAGTTGACCTCTGAGGTTCCAAGTCTATGGTACTATGAGCCTGTGCAACAGCACTACCTAACACAATCTGAAAACCCCTTAAGACTGAATTGGGACAAGGAGGCTAAAGCTTAGAGCATTAATTTAATTTCCAGGCCCAGGTACAAAAGTCTGCTCACCCAGAGTAGGGAACTTCTGGCCAAGACACCATCATGGCCAACCTAGAGGCAGGGAAACTGCACCCAACTGAATCAATACCGCATCCTTGCTGAATAAGGAAACTTCTTTTTGTTATGCATGCCAAATTGTGTCCCAATCCTAAACCTAAACTTGGGCCAATCTGAGTCAGGCTTGGCCTATATCACCTGGTTCGTTGATTGATTGTACCCCTACTACTGCATCATCATCATCATCATCATCATCATCATCATCACCTTCTTCTTCTTCATGATAAAAATAGCATGTATATAGCACCTGGTATGTGCCAAGAGCTTTACAATTAGCTCATTTTAGTATAAGTTCCATGAAGGCAGGACTCATGTCATACCTAAGTTGTGTGGGCTCTACAAAAATGTTTATTGAACAAATGAAAGAACTACACACAACTGCGTTCAAAGGCAGATACAAAACAATGCAGGTGTGTACTGACTGCAGTGTAAGGAAGGAAAGAGGAGTGAGGGAGGGAGAGAGCACATGTGACCTTGGGAAAGTCCCTCACTTCTCCATAATCTGTGAAATAAGGGGCGTGGTACAACCAGGTTCCCACCATGTGCTCTGCAGACAACAAGAACTAGACCAACATCAGGAAGTAGACCAGATGATCTCTACAGGCCTGGGAGTCTAAGAAAGAGGGGGAAAAGAGAAGGGAGAAGCACAGGACAGGAAGTATAACAGGAAGAGAGGAAGGAGGGAAGAGGTCAAGAGTTACTCCCGCTGCCAGAGGACATGGGAAAAGTGGCCCTAGGCAAAGGTGGACTTGGCAAAGTCTCAGGATCAGACTGGGAGAGAGACTTTGTTCCACCCTGGGAAATTAACATCCTGTCCAAGGAAGATATATACACCAGGAGAGACTTTGCATACTGTTCTTTTCAGGTCAAAGTACAAGAACACTGCACTTCCATCCCCTTCACCTGGAGCTAGGCAGGCCCAGCCAAGAGAAAGGACAAGTTCAGGAGTTCTCATTCTAAAACACAACCAATACTTATTGGGGGAGGAGGGGACAGCTCTTGCATGTCAAGCCCTTCCTGCTCACTCACAAAATGTACCCCATACCTGGACAATGGTGCTATGCTTGGCCTCCCCTGTCCCAAGTCTCTCCCCCATTCCAGTCCAAAGATCTTCTGCTTAGCTTTCCTAACGCTCAGGTTTGGACTCAATAAACTTCAGTGACTCCCTATCACCTCCAGGATCAATGCTCAAAGCTCTCCACAACCTGAACCCTTTCTAACTCTCCAATCTTCCATTTGATGCTCTCCACAAACTATAAGATTCAATTATAACAGCAGTTCCTCAAACATGATGCCCCATTTCCAGCCTCCCTGTGTTTGTACTTGCTGTCCCTCATGCCTGGAATGCTCCTTCCCTCCTCACCTTTTCCTTCTGGCTTCCCTGGTTTCCCTCAACACTCAACTCAAATGCCAGCATAGACTGTCAGAGTTGGCAGGGACTCAGAACACAGAATATTGGAAGTAGAGGGGCCTCAGAACAGAGAATGTCACAATTGGGAGATACTTTAAACACAGAATGTCAAAACTGAAAGGTACCTTAGAACAGAGAATATCAGAGCTGATTGGGTCTTCAGGACACTGGAAGTCCCAGCTGAGAAGGCTGTCAGCAGACACAAAGTCAGAGCTTGGAGGGACCTTAGACCATAGAATAGGAGAGTTTTAAAACTGTGATAATCAAGAGACTTTACAGATGAGGAAACTGAGACTCACCATGAGGAAATGGGTTTCCCAGGGCCATAGAGCTAGTAAGTACCAGCTATGAACCTGGAGCTTCTAGACTCCATAAACTATACTCTATCCACTAGCCAGGGGTGGGGAACCTGTAACCTGGAGGCCACATGAATCCAAGTTTTACAGAACAAATCCTTTTATTAAGGGGATTTGTTCTGTGGAGTTTGGATTCAGTCAAAGAGCTTCCCTTGAGGACCTAGAGGGCCACATATGACCTCAGGGCCACAGGTTCCCCACTCCTTCAGCTATGCCATATCGCTTGGTACATATGGTAAAGGAAACTGAGCCACAGAGACTTGCCTATGGGACCCCCATGCCTGGCTTTATCTAGCACACCTCAGCTACCAGCAGCATCTCAACCCAGACCTTGGCCTACCAAACCATACTGACTCTTGGCAGTCTCTGGGCTGTCTAGGCTGTGACTGGCTCACTCATTGTGGAAGTGTTCAAAGTCAGCTCTTTGGAATCCGCTTCATATCCTCACATTACCAGTTTTAAAACCACATCAAAGCAGAACTCTGACACAGGGCTGGTTGGGGGTTTTTTAAATACTTTAAGTGGTTATACCACACTCACTCGTTCACACTCATTACCTCATTGGCCTCTGGGGGAGGTGAGTGAGGGGAAGAGCAGGACTGGGAGTTCCCAGAAAAAATTCAAGCTTATAGGCCAGAAAAAATGGCACCTTCCAGCTCACTGACCTTGAAGACTTTGGCTGAGGGAGAAACTGAGGCCCAGGGAAGGGAAGCTCATGTGGAACTTTCAGTTTAGTATCTGAGTTGCTCCTCAGGCTTTGATTCCCAGCTCTGAAGGCAAGTGACTTCACCACCCTCTGCCTCAGTTTCCTGACCCCTTGGGTCAGTTCTAAGTTTCTGGGGCCTATAAAGTCACATGGGTATAAACAGAAACCAAATTACCACCCAGATCCCAGCCAATGAGGTTTTTTTTAATTTATCACAACATGAAGGAGGAAATTGAAGCCCAGAAAGGGGAATAGGTACAGTCTCCAAATAAGTTCATCCTGCCCTGAGACAGGGGCCATCTGATCCAAGCCCTTTATTTTAACTGAGGCCCCAGGGAGAGGAAGGGTCTTGCCCAGGCAGACAAAGAGGGCAAGAATTTGCACCCAGATTCTTGGGCACTGAATGCACTTGCTCTTGCCACTGAACCCCATGCCACTGTGCCCTCTGGGTGCCAACACTTTGGACCTTGTTTGCCTTCTGGGGGGAGGGGGAGGGGAAAGGAAGGGGGAAGGAAAGGGAGAGAGAGGAAGGGGCTTACCTGGCCTCCTGGGCCCAGCCCACGGCAGCCTGGGGGAAGCCAGGCTCAAGTAGGCCTCGGGGGTCTCGGAAGGGAGCCCAGGGCTTCTCCCCAGGCCTAAGCCCCTTCCCCAGCCCGGTCCAGAAAGTGGAATTGGCCCAACCTGGGCCGAGATCCTGGCAAGCACTCCTAGAGGCCCAGGCCAGGCCGGGGCCCAGGGGCGGGGCCAGGGGCCGGGGGGCGGGGTTCAGGGGCGGGAGCCAGGCGTCTTTGTTATCTGGGCTAGAGGAAGGGGTTAGGGAGGAGGGGAGTTGCAGCCCAGGCCTGCTGCCCCATAGTAGACCACCAGCAGCTGGGCCAGCCCCCTGCCACTGGGCCCTCTTCCATAGGCATCAGCCAGCAGGAGAAACGGGGTCCCTGTGTTCCCACCCTCTGTAAGGCTTCCCTATACCAGAGACAGGCCTGGGAGGGCCCTTACAACAGAGTTTGTGGAGCTGGGAGGGACCTAAGGACTGGGGATGTCAGGGCTGGGAGGGCCCTTAGAAGAGGGGATGTCAAAGCTGGGAGGGACCTTAGGACAGGGAATGTCAGAGCTGGGAGGGAACTTTAGAACACCAAATGTTTGGTAGAGACCTTAAAACAGAAAACATCAGGGTTTGGAAAGGATCTTAGAATATGGAACATCAGCATTGGGAAGAACCGAAGTGTCAGAGCCAGAGACACCTTAGAACACAGAATAGCAGAGCTGGAAGGGAAGCTTAGAATATTAAATGCTGGAAGGGACTAGAGACATCATCTATTCTAATCCCTTCAGTTTTCAAAGAAGGTAACTCAAATCCAGAAGAGGGAAATCACTTCCATAGATTTCAAGCTAGAAAGTACCTTCCAGCCACCTTCTGGTCTAAACCCCACCCACAGTCCTTAACAATGAAGAAGCTAAGACCCAGGGCCATGAAGTCACTCAGCAGGATCCCACAGTGGTAAGTGACAAAGGCAGGATTTGGAAGCCAGGCCCTCTTGCTCAGAACCCAATTTTCTTCCCACTATACCAGGCTACCACCAACTAGCAAATGGTTGAGCCTCCAAGGCTCAAGACCTGAGGCCTATTGCCTCACCCCAGTAACTGTGCTTCTGCCCTCCCAGACTGTTTCCTGCCTTCCTGCTACTTCCTCTAACAGGCTGCCAGGCCTGGCACAAAATCGTAGGGCAATAGATCTCCCTTTAGGAGAGCTCCACAGGCCCCCATTGGAAAACCAAAAACAACCAGAAAGAAAGCTCGACTAGAAGTCAGGAGACCTGGTTTTACTACTGAGTTACTAACTGGTAGGTTGAGTGGTCTTGGCCAAATCACTTATCTCTAGACTTCATGCTTAACATAAGGCTGTAAGACTTGCTGGTCTCTTCAGTGTTGTTAGACTATGTTGGTATCCTCTATCCCCATAGCCATCTATATATTCAAGAGCCCTCAAATCAGCCTCTCACAAGGAAGCAGCAGGCAGAACCAGAAAACACATGGGACAGGAAGGGTTCTAGTCCCAAATCTGCCACTTTTACTAGGATATGACCTTGAACAAGTTACTCCTTTCTAGGCTTCACTTTCCTCATCTGGAAAATGGGAGGGTTGGATTAGATTTAGGGTTCTCAATCTTTTATGGTAACTCTGCAAGTCTGGTGAAGGCTGTAGATCTCTTTTCAGAATCATGTTTTTAAAGAAATTCCTAACTGAAGGAAAAGCTAAGTTTCAATTGGAGGTTTGTGCCAATAAATGTTAATTTTTTTTTCCTATCCAAATTTATAGACCCCTTGAAATTTATCCAGAGACCCCTTGGGAGGGGGACGGTTAAGAAACCCTTCCTGCCAGCTGAAAAATACTCTGTTCTGGATACTAAGGATACGGGATGTCAGAGCTGGGATGGGGCCTTAGAAGAGGAAATATCTGATTCTGACTTTCTAGATCCCAAGGTCCCTTTAAGATCTCCCAAGTTTCTCCCAGCCTTCTGAATGTGTTTGAGGTAAAAAGGAAATCTCTGTCAAAGGATGAAAATTGTCCATTTCAAAAGCTGCTAAAGTCTCAACCAAAAGACTGGAAAAGTCTTCAGAAATCATGGGGCACAGGGATTGAAGAAGGAAAGGAGAAGGGTGAAGTCTCAGAAGCACTACAGAGAATGCCCTAAGCTGGCTTACCAATGGGAGAAAAGAAGGGCTCAGGAAAGGGGAGAAGGGGGCCCAGAGCCCTGCCTCCATCCATCGGCCTTACTTGTTAAAGAAGTGTCCCAAGCTAGCAGCAGCTGCGGTCGGTCCTGAAGGCTGGCCTCACACTGATTTCTTGTGACTTGAGAGTCGGGGCATGGTCTTGGGAGGAGGATGGGCCAAAAGCACAGGCCAGGAGAGCAAAGTCTCTGTCATAAAGTTCTAGAGGTTACCTAGTACCCTTGGGGACCAGGGAGCTGACCTAGGCTTGGGCCTTCGGCTGTGGCCAAATGGGAACCCCTCAGCAAGATGGGAGGAGGAAGGCCTCTGCGTCATCACCCCAGCTCCAACACCCCCTTCTTACCCTGGACCTGGGAGCAGGAAGATGAGAACAGGATTCATTAAGCTGGGGTCCAAGTCCAGGCACTAAGGTTTTTATTGCAGGGAGGGGAAGGAATGAAACTATGACTCACAGGAGCCAACAGGAGACAGGTTATAGACCTCTGGGAACCATCAAAGGGCCAGGCCAGGTGGCAGGCAGGCCTTTAGTAATCAGTGGGAGCAGCCCCGCCTCCCTCCCCGCTGTGGGTGCATCTCCAGCACTGAGAATGGAGGAAACTACTGGTGTTTGGTCGAGCCCTGGTCTGCAATTCAGAGTTCAGATCCATCCAACCCATCCACCCATTCACCCATCCATCCATCCATCTCCCCCTAAAAGCCTTTAAAAATGATATCAAAATGAGGAGGAGGAGGAGGAAGAGGAGGAGGAGGAAGAGGAGAAGAAGGAGAAGGAGGAGGAAAAGAAGGAGGAGAAGGAGGAGGAGGAGGAGGAGGAGGAGGAGGAGCCAGTTCTGCCTCTCTTATATCCAATTCACTTACAAGTCAAGACATCACCTTCCTAATGTCATGGTCCTCTTCAAGAATGAAGGATGAACAACAACAACCAATATCCATGCCATGCTGCTTTTAAAATGGGGATCTTCAAGGGCTAGGGAAATGGGAGATACTGTTGTTGGGACAATAGTAATATACCTATTCACTCTATTTTACAGATGGAAAAACTGCCTCAGTGAAAGTTAATCTTTCTATGGCTCATTTCCCTCTGCCCAGCAAAAGACAGTCTCTCTTTTATTTACCTAAACTACTGTCCAATTTAAATCCCAAATTCTCGATGCCCATCAATTGGGGAATGGCTGAACAAGTTGTGGTATGTGATTATAATGGAATACTATTGTACTATGAGAAATAATGAGCCGGTTGCTCTCAGAAAAACCTAGGAAGATTTACATAAACTGATGCAAAGTGAAATGTACTGTGTACAAAGTAACAGCAATATTGTAAGACGATCAGTTGTGAATGACTTTGCTATTCCTATCAGTACAATGACCCAAGACAAGGTTTAAAGGACTTATGATGAAAAATACTATCCACCCCCAGAGAAAGAACTGACGGTGTCTAAATACAGATTGAAGCTTAGGGTTTGGGGGTTCTTTTTAAATTTTTCTTGGTTTTTTCTTTTCTGTATTTTCTTTCAAAACATGACTATTATTAATGTTCGCATGACTATATACTTATAACCTATATTGAATTGCTTGCCTTCTCAATGGGAGTGGGGGGTGGGAAGGGAGGAAAGGAGAGAATTTGAAACTCAAAGTTTTTTTTAATGAATGTTAAAAATTGTTTTTATATGCCACTGGGGAAAAATAAAATACTAAATAAGAGCTCATAAATAAATAAATCCCAATTTCTCACTCATCTTAAGGACCAGATTGGGTAGGCTCATGAGCAAACCTCATCCCCCACCCCACCTACTACGTGCAGGGCCCTGATGTAGTAGGGTATACAAAGAATAAGGAAGCAGGGCCACTGACTTCTAGCTAAGGGATTCAGACAAGCACAATAAGACAAGAAGAGTGTGTCTGCATATGCCTCAAAACCAGGAAAACCCCAGTTCAAATCCCAGATGGGATGATGACTGATAGTGGGACCCTGGATCAATCACTTGAACTCCCAGTGTCCCCAGGCAGCTCTCTAAGGACCCAAATTGCAGAGCAGATGCCAATTTTCATTGAGAAGGCTCCTTTAAAAGAAAAAAATGTACCAAGCACTGGGATTTTTTTTTCTAATTTTGTTAGATGGCTCTCCCTGGGCCCAAACATTTTGTGAACTGGAACAAGTCAGTTATCCTCTTTCTGTCTCAGTTTCTCCCTCTGTAGAATGAGGCCAACCTTAAGTCCTTGATCCTTTTTAGAAATACACAATTTCAATTCCAGAAAATCCTGCTCTCCTAGGCCCCTTAGAGATTTCTTTTGAGAGTAGTCAAGTCCCATTTGCTCCCAGAAGAGCACAAAGCCCCATGGCCCCCCAGTGGGAGGAGAGCTAGGCAATTTTTCCAACCTTTCAAAAAGGACTCTGCCCCTATGAGTCATGTTCAGGCTTGCCTTTGGCTCTTCACTCTGCATTCTAGTCTCTAGCCAACTTTAGAGGATAAACCCAAACCTGCCTCCTTCAGGAACCACTCTCTTCTCCTTCCTGCTGCAGTGGGGGACAGATGAGGGCTAGAGTCAGGGTTCAAATCCCAGGTCAGCTCCTTCTTACCTATGTGACTTTGGGCCACACTTCCTCTCCCTGAGCCTCAGTTTCTCCATCTGTAAAAGGAGAACATTGGTCTAGATGGCCTCTAAGGTCCCTTCCACCTCTCAGTTGATGACCCTGTGATATTCTGTACCACTTACTCTCCATCCCACACATTTTGGTCCTTAATTATAAACTATAGCCCTTCCACCCTTTGTGTGATTCTTATCTCCCCAACTCCACACCCTCAGGGGAGGGATGGAGTCTGCTGATTTTACTGTGGTCTATGGTCTTCACAACATCCAAAGCAGGGTTAAACACATAATTGGCACTCCTTTCAAGATCATGCTGTCTGATACCCTCCCGTGTTTTCGGAAGACTGAATGTCAGATTGGGGAAGTGATTGGACACACAGGTAGGAGGGGAAGAGCTGGCATACTTGTTCTGTTGGTTTCAATTTGTTGCAAAGTTTATGTAGTACCTAATGAAGGATCAAGGTGAGAGAAAGCCTGCAAAGAAGAGAAACCCACGAGTTCAAATCCCGCATTTGACGCATATTGGTCACGGGAGAAGGAAGAAGTGTTCTGGATGACTAACCCTTTAAGACTATAAATTGCACAGGAAATGTCCTTATCCAGAAAGTCCCATCTACCAGAGATCAGAGGTCCAGCCAGTTCCTCTCCCTACTGAGTACAAGGAGAGAAAACAGCAGGTCTTGATATGGAACACCTGAGTTCTGATCCTCCCTCTGATACATCCTGGAAACCTGTCCCTGGGCAAGTCTCACTTAACCTCTCAGAAGATCAGGTAAGACTCTTAACCTAGAGAAAAGGTGCTAGTCTGCTTTGGGAGATGGAGCTTCCTCACTAAAGCCTCCTCATGCCAATGAAATGGCAAGTTCAGTTCATAAAAGAGTAAGATAAAATCCATTCAACATTTAGTAAGCACCTACTATGAGCTGAGATGCAAAGACAAAAGTGACACAAAGTCCTTGCCCTCAAGGAGGTTCCATTCTAACAGGGGAGACCCAATGTATAGATTTAGAGCAGGAAAAGACATAGAGGCCAAGGGCAATCTTCTCAATTTACAGATGAGGAAACTGAGGCACAGTGTGGCTGTGACTTTCCCAGGATCATATAGCAAGGTTTTGCTGTTGTTGTTCCTCCTTGTCATTGTTTGAAGGGGACCAGTGACGGGGGTGATGTCTTGAGTCATGACTTGTGCATCTGAATTGGATTTAAGTGAGGCAGAACTATACACTTCACCTCAATCTCCCCTCCAGAATCATGGCAGCTTGTGGCAAGACAAAAGTCAGTACAGTTGGTGATGGCTCAGGATGGAGTGGATGACCTTTGATATCTGACCAAGCTCTAAGCTGCCTTCGTGACTATTGGAACAAATTATTCTCATCCACCCATTTAACCAGGGAAGTCTTCACATGCTTGAGGTAGCCATCCCCCAGACTCAGCAACCCGCCTCATCAGTTACCCTCAACCTGCTTTGGCTCATCTGTCAAGACAGTTTCGCAGAGCATGGCTGCTGAGCATGCTCCAGCTTCTTGGAGTGAGGATGAGGGGTGGGTGCTAGGTGGACCCTAAAGGTGGATGAGCAGTCCTGAAAAGGGCTCAGTTGGGGCAGCTAGGTGGTGCTGCAGTGAATAGAGCACTGACCCCGGAGTCAGGAGAACCTGAGTTCAAATATGACCTCAGACACTTGACACATTTTCTAGCTGTGTGACCTTGGGCAAGTCACTTAACCCCAATTGTCCTGCCTTCCCCCCTCCAAAAAACAAACAAAAAAGAAAAAGGGCTCAGCAAGCCCTCAAATCAGAGGTCCTAATCCTCCCAGAACACCCCATACAGCAAATAGTGGTAGCAAGGCAGCTAAGTGGATATCTAACGGTGGTTAGAGGGCTGGGTCTGGAGCCACTAAGATCCGAGTTCAAATCTAGCCTTAGACACTTATTAACAATGTGATCTTGGGCAAGTCACTTAACTTCTGTTTGCCTCAGTTTCCTCAAATGTAAAATGGGGATGATACCATCTACATCCCAGGGTTGTAGTGAGAACCAAATGGAATAATATTTGTAAAGCATTCAGCACAGTTCCTGGCCCATAACATATAAATGTTAGCTATTAGTAGTAATAGTGGCTCAGTTATAAGACAACTCTACAAGTCTCAGAATGGGAGGAAATGTCTACATTCAGAGAGAGATCTAGAAAGAACAGAGTTTAAAAGGGTACTGAAGCAATCTACATGCTCTCATTCTTTTCCATGTTTGGTTTTGTTTCTTCTTTCTCATTTTTCACTCCATTGGTTACAACCCTTCAATACAACCAGACTAATGTCCAATGTGAAAGTATTTTCAGATCCTATACTTGACTGAATGCTGCCATGGTGGGGGGGGAGGGGGGGAGGGGGGCGGGCGGGGAGAGAGGGAAGGGGAAAGGGAGGGGAGAAAAATCTGAAACTCAAAATTTGAAAGGCTCAAGTTCCAATTGTGGAACTGAATCTTGTAAACTAAAAGTAAATAAACAAATCAATTTAAAATAATTTTTTAAACTAGTCATAGTGACTGATGTTCATTTTGAACCCAGGCCTTTCTGATTTCCAAGTACAATGTCCTATATAATGCACCACAAAGAAATATATGTAGATTATATAAAAATGAATGCAAGTAGTTTGGGGGAAAGTGCACTACCAGTTAGGGAGATTAGCATAGGCTTCCTGGAGGTGGCTTTGAGCTGAATCTGGAAGGAGACAATGTCAGGGTACTTCCCTTGGGTTGTTGGGTCATAGTGGGAGGGAAGGGAGGACTCAACATGTGCCCAGGTAAGTACAGTGCCTGGTTGGGTCCAGTATCTGGGGCAAAGGCAAGCTCAACCCATCAAATGCCAAGCATAACTGCCTACTGTGTGGCAGAAACTGTGCTGGGCAGGGGGAACCAATGAGGGAAAAGGTCATGGCAAGGGGTCCCTGAAGCCCACAGCAGGCCCTGGGAGGAAGAGCAAGATCTCAAGAGGCAGAAGGAAGAAGGAGACTGGGGAGTTGTGGTCACCAAGGCCATCCTAGAGGAACAAGCTAAAGTGGGAGATCTAAGAGAGAAACACAAGTATACAATATAACTGTTCTCAGTGGTCAGAGAGATAGGGCAAAGAGGAGGCCTTGGTAGATTTGAAGATATGTGATGGTGATGGGGGCAGGAGGGGAGGACAGGCTAAATAGAGGGAGGGAGATACTGGAGGAAACTCCTTGGCCGTCAGACTAAGTAGTCCCCATGGCCCCTGCCTGGGTCCCTCCCCTTTCTCATTAACTCAACTCAAGCTTCCTGTCTAAAACCAGGTTAGACTTCCCAGGTTGGGGATGCCCACCAAGGCTTATCTATACTATACATCTGTCATCATTAGTGCCCAACACAGGTGCCCTGAATAAAGGGTTTACTAAGACCCTATAGCCAGCCTATAGCTAAGCAGGACTGATTCAGACAGTACTGCTCAGACTCACACAGCTCAGACTTGCAAAGGTATGAGCAAAGGGCATGACACAGGAAGAGGGGCAGAAGGGAATAACATGTGACCTTTTTGTCATTGTTTCTGAGGAACATGAGTAAGACTGGTTATCATCAAATAACTGGAAGAGGTAATGGCCTCAGTTATGAGGGTCCTTAGACTATCCCAGCCCCAAGTCCCAGAGATCACAGAAGAGAAAATGGCTGAGCTAGAAGGGCCTTTAGAACAGAGGACAGAGAAAGTTCAAGTTCCACTTCCCTTAAAACAGAGACTTGAGAACTGAAAGGGTCCTTGGTATAGGGAGCAGACAATGTCTGATTTCCATGGCTCTTAGAACAGAGAACAGACCAGGACCACAATATACACAATCACTACAAAAATACTAATGGAACACACACACACACACACACACATACACATACACACACATAGGAACTGAACACTATGAATCTATAATTACCAAGCCTGGCTGCATAGAAGAGTTAAAAATGCACGTCCCTTCTTCCTCGGCTTCTAATGATAAGATTCATTTATGTTGAGTGTTTTTGCTTAATTGACCTTTTTCCTCTCTCTTCTTAGTCTTTGCTAAAAGAGATGGCTAGTAGGGGAGGGGAGGGAGGAGGGCTATATTGAGAAATTAAGCTGATTTAAAAGCAAAAGCCATCAATAATTTTTTTAATAACAGAGAACAGAAAATGTCAGCTGTGTAAAAGTCTTTCCTGAGAGCTCATCTGGTCTATCTTCTTATTTTTACAAATGAGGCCCCCAGGGGTGTGTACAATGTTGGAAATATATAAAAGGATCCAAGGAAAACAATTCATGGTGGGGGGCCCTGAGGCAAGATCTGACTGAATGGGGAGTGGGCAGAGCATTACTCTCATTCAGGACTGAGGGCACCCATGAGCCTTGGTACAGGAAGTCAGTGAGGGAGCTGAGGCAAAAGTCAACCTTGATGGGTGACCTTGAAACATACAATAGCTTTGGAGTTTGGAGGAGAGCAGTTGACATTTCCATTCTGTCAGTTACTAGCTGTGTGTGACCTTGTACAAGTCCTTTCCTATTTGTAAGCCTCTTTTTCATACTTAATAAAATATTACCTTTCCAGCAAAATTTTCTCTATTGTTTTGCTATATTCTTTCTGGTTCCAATTTTGAAATGGTTTCTTGTTTCTTCCTTCTATTTTCTGCTTGCCACAGGTATATCATATGTCAGAATCCTTGATTTGGTTCAGGGTTAGAAATCCCTTGTTAGAAATGTTCCTTGTTAGAAATTCCACCACCCTGCCTACCACTGGGAGCCTTTAGTGTGTCACTCCCTTCTCCACTGAGAGGCACCCTGGACCCAGGCATGTGGCTTGAACCAGGTTTAGTCCTGAGGGATCTTGGCTTCTAATAAGAAAGATTCCAGCCACCTCCACATGGCTGCTTCAGAGATCACAGTCTATAGATTGCAGGGGGCCCAAACAATCATTCAAAGGCTAAGTGCTCTTGCCATGAGCTGCCTGGATTGTAATCTCAGTCTTGGGCGGTAGTGCTGAAATGTGTGACCAGTGAGCCAAAGCTGGTGGGGGCTGCAGAGATGGCAGTCTCCTAATAGCTCTGGAAGCTGCAAAAACCCCAGTGGTTTGGGACAGAGCTCTCCCCTCTGAAAGCAGGGTTCTTCTGAGCCCAAAATTCAAGTAATTGACTAGCAACATGAGCAGGCAAAGGAAGCAAAGCAAGCCCAGCAGTGCAACTTTAGATTCCTTTTTGGGGGACAAAAAGGATCAAAGCATGGAACAGCAGGAAGACAACACAGTAGAACTCCTGCACCAAAAGCTTCCAAGAAAAATGTAAACTGGTTATAGGACATAGAGGAGCTTAAGAAGGATTTTGAAAACAAAATAAGAGAAGTGGAGGAAAAATTGGGGAGAGAAATGAGAATGATGCAAGATAATCATGAAAAGAGAGTCAACAACCTGACTGAAGAAAATAACACCTTAAAAATAGATTAACTCAAATGGCAAAAGAGGCCCAAAAAGCCAACAAAGAGAAGAATGCCTTAAAAAGTCGAATTTGCCAGGTGGAAAAAGAATCTCAAAAGTTTACTGAAGAGAATAATTCCTTCAGAATTAGAGTGGAGCAAATGGAAGCAAATAACTTTATGAGAAATCAAGATACTATTAAACAGATCCAAACAAATGATAAAATAGAAAGCAATGTGAAATATCTCACTGAAAAAACCACTGACCTGGAAAACAGATCCAGGAGAGACAATTTAAAAATTATTGGACTACCTGAAAGCCATGATCAAAAAAAAAGCCATGATCAAAAAAAAAAAAAGAACCTAGAAAGCATCCTTCAAGAAATTCTCAAGGAAAATTGCCCTGATACTTTAGAACCAGAGGACAAAATAGAATTTGCAAGAATTCACCAATCACCTCTTGAAAAAGAAAAATCACCCAAAAAAGAAAACTCCTAGGAATGTTATAGCCAGGTTCTGGAGTTCCCAGATCAAGGAGCA
>CM053602.1:51623425-51653503 GCA_028646575.1 Pseudocheirus occidentalis
GTTGGTGGAGCTGTGAACTGATACAACCATTCTGGAGGGCAATCTGGAACTATGCCCAAAGGGCTATAAATAATTGCATACCCTCTGACCCAGTAATACCACTCTTGGGGTTGTATCCCAAAGAGATCATAGAAGTAGGAAAAGGATCCATATGCACAAAAATATTTATTGCAGCTCTCTTTGTGGTGGCAAAAAACTGGAAACTTTAGGAGATGCCCATCAATTGGGGAATGGCCGAACAAGTTATGGTATATGAATGTAATCCCTACCACTTCTAATAGCCTAATCATTTTGACTGAGACATATTTCCCCTCCAGAACGTAACACAATAGGAACAGTCTGAAGTGAAAACCAGAAGTTAGGAAGCAAGATGCCAAGTATAGAGAGGAGTAACCAGAATTATAATATCTAGAATGTGAAAAGGCTGGTCAGGAGGCCCACCCAGTCAACACTTATCCAATTTTCAGATGCCACAAAGCCAAGAAGTATAGCTAGGATCCTGAATAAAAATCTGGAGCCAAAAAAGAAATTAACGGGCCAGAACAATGGGCTAAATCTAATAAGGTGGAATGGAAGAGGGATCAAGAACAAGTCTTACACTTGGGTTCAGGAAACTGACTTTACAAGTGGCAGATCAGGAGAGACTAGTGGGTAGGTCAGCAGGTTGTCTGAAAAAGATCTAGGGGTTGTAGCAGACCACAGGCCTAATAGAAATCAATAATATGATATGGCAGCTGAGAAAGCTGATCCAATCTTGGGATGAATTCAGAGAGGCAGAGCTTTCAGGAATAAGGAATAAATCTTACTCTACTCACCTCCTCATTTGCAGTATGTTGTTCAGTGCTGGGCACTGCCTTTTTGACCCGCTCCATTTCTGACCTGGGCCGGTTCACCCCTCCTTAGACAACCTGGTGGTCCCCTGTTCCCAGGGGTCACCATATTGATGCTGAACTTAATGTGGACACCCAATCAGCATAGCAGACAGCAGCCCAGAACTCTTGGGCTCAAGTGATCCTCCAGCCTTAGCCTACTGAGTAGCTAGGACTAAAGGGTGTGCACCACCCTGCCCAGATGAATGCCACCTTTTAAAATAGACCCTGACAAGCTAGAGAACATCTAATCAGTTAATCACTTTCTCTATGGGAGGATATGACCCTGGATAAGTCGCTTCACCCTGCTTGCCTCAGTTTCCTCATCTGTAAAATGAGCTGGAGAAGGAAACAGCAAACGAGTCCAGTACATCTGCCCAGAAAGCCCTAAATGGGCCCACAGATAGTCAGACACAACAACAGTAACTATAGGAGGAACTGTGTTACGCATTATGGCACAACTACAATAAAAAAGGCAATTCTTACCCACACAGAGCTTATATTCTAAAAAGGGAAGATAACACATGAAAGGGGGAGCTGACAAGGGGTTAGGGGAATAGCAGAAGGAAGTAGGGGCATGGTGGCCAGGCCTGGAGAATGATGGCTGGCTACTATGGACCCTTCCTCAAAATGCATGTTCTGGGAGGAAGGAGTGTAAATATTGCCAATGGAGGGTAAGCAAAACAGAACAGGACCTAGGGCCTATGCCATATGAGAAGACAGGTTTAGCCTAAAGAGATAGCTCAGGGGGAATATGATAGCTATGTTAATTATCTGAAAAACTGTTATGTGGAAAAGGGATTCGATTTGCTCTGTTTATCCCCCGAGAGCCGACAAGGAGCAGCAAATATAGACTTGACATCACAAAAGCTTGCTAACACAATGAGAGCTGGCCTCCAAAATGACATGGGGCTGCCTTGGAGAATAAATGCCAAGTTCCTCTTCCCTGAGAGTCTACAAACGAAAGCTGGCTGGTGACTGGGAAGGTGATTGCAGAGGGGATTCTTATTTAACAATGAACTGGTCACTAAATGGACCTTGAGTTTCCTTTCTGATTTTACGACTAGGACCAAGAAGAGAGAAAGTGCTAAGAACAGGCTTATATGAAATTCAAAGGGGGAAACTTAGAAAGGTCAGGGGGAATTGGAAAGGTGAGGGAGAGTCCAAAAGGTTGATTCACACATCATCATACTCTTCTTTCTGCTTTTAATTTAAAAAAAAACAGGGGTGACTGGTTTGTCAGAAGCTGGGCTTCACAATGGGTGGTGGGTTGGAGAGAGAATGTAGATATGAAAATAAAATCTAATTTAAAAAAGAAACTCGAGCCCATCGAGAATGTTTGAATTTTCAGCCTGACTTGTAATTGCAGAATAAGAGGCTTTCTTTCCTGTTAAAGAAATTTCTGGCATTAGCTAGCAGGTGGGAGAAGCAGTTATTGGGCAGGAGGGGCCTTCAGTGAGGGTGTGATTAAGAATGGCTAACACTGGGTGTTAGCTGAACAAAGGAAACGGTGAAATTGACCTGGGAAGGCTAAGAAGGCAGCAGCTGTGGTCAATTGCACTAAGGAAGGTACCAGCCTCTCCCAGAATGCTCCCTACCAGCACATAAAAGCAGGGAAAGGGAGGCTTAGCTCTCCTGGTATTTGTGAGATGAGTTAGGTGGAACTTTCAAGTTTAGAGCAAGGGAAAGGCATTAGAGGGTTCCTCTGTCATACTGGAGGAGCACAGCTGCAGGGGGCCAGTTTCTGGGAACATCTCCCTTTGTTTCTAAGGTTCTGTGAGGAGGTTTTCCTTGGGCTGTGAGCTCCCCTGAGCCGGTGATGTGGGGTGCCACTAAGTAAGCCTGTCACTAGTACAGGGCTGCTGGGACTCTATTCTAGGGGAAGAAATTTGAAGGGTGCAAAAAATTAGTATATATGCTCTTTTGGCCAAGTCTAAGTAGGTGAGGGGGGATTAGTAGGTTGGAGGGCGACTAAGAGAGAGGGGTTCCAGGAGATCATGGGGACAGTGGAGTGTGTATTCTTTAAATTCCCTCAGTTCCCAAAAGAAATTACCGGTCTCTTGCCTACCTGCCCTCAATAAGCATGGAAATTTGCCTGGAGGCGGGGAGAGTGATCAAAGTGTTATACCCAGCTATAGGACAGCTGGGTGGCTCAGTGAATAGTGCTCTGGGCCTGAAATCGGGAAGTCTTGAGTTTAATTCCAACCTCAGACACCTACTCCTGGGTAAGGTAGTTTGCCTCAGTTTCCTCATCTTTAAAATGGGGCTCAAATAGTACCTGCGTCCCAGGGTTATTGTAAGGATCAAATATGATAACATTTGTAAAGGGCTTAGCATCCTGGCACATAGTACTTAATAAATGTTAACTATCATTATTTTCCTCCCAACATGCTATGTGTGAGAGAGCCTTTCTGGGGCTTCTCTGAAGGAGCATGTCACTCCAATCCCTGTGAATTAGACCAGATGACTTTGGAGTCCCTTCTGACACTAAGTGCCTGTCCCTAAGCCACTGTGGTAGCTTATTCTCCCTCCCTGAAACAGAACTTGTCTTTAGTTAATTCTAATGTTCTTTTGCCCTCATGAATTGCACAGTTGCCTTGAGTAGTTATTTTTACTGCTCACCAGGGAACCAATCGACAAGAACATCCAAGGGGCTTGGTACCATGCTTTTGTGTCCCAAGGGCAACAGTAATTGAGAACGGAAGGGCCTCAAATGCAAGCCCCAGCTTTTTCAGGGTCAAGACGCTCAAAATTGGACTCAGAACCAATTGGAATCTCACCCCTTCCATTTAACTTCCTATATGACCACAAGGCCCCAAGGCATGACTTAAACCTCCCTGAGACTTAGCTCCTTCTCTGTAAAATAAGGGGATTGAACCAGAGCACCAGCTGGCCTCTGAGGCCCCTGCCAGATCTAGGTGTAGAATCCTGTATACAATCTTCTCCTCTCTGGGCCTCAATTTCCTCCTCTGTAAAATGAGGGGGTTGCCTTAGCTGGTCCATTTCTGTTCTAGATCTGTGACCGTATGACTGTTTATTGGTCCTTCCTTTCTTATCCCTGGAGCCTTGAATGGTCCTTTGTTCATAATAAGAACTTTCAGAAATATTTTATTGAAGCCAGAGTCCTACAGGGCTGAGGAAATGTAAGGCATGAGATTTACATACACTTGTAGCCATTCAGAGCATTACAGGCATACCTTGCTTTATTGCTCTTCGAAGATAGTGCATTTTTTTTACAAAGTGGAGGTCTGCGGCAACCCAGCATCGAGAAATTCTATTGAAGTCATTTTCCCAGTGGCATGAGCTCACATCGTGTCTCTGTGACACTTTTTGATAATTCTCACACTATTTCAAACTTTTTCATTATTATTCTATCTGTTATAGAGATCTATGATCACTGATCTTTAATATTACAACTCTACTTGTTTTGGGGCACCATGAATAGCGCCCATATGAGACCATCAACTTAAACGATAAATGTTGCGTGTGTTCTGACTGCACCACTGACCTGCACCACCCTCCCTCCCACCCCCCTCAGCCTCCCTATTCCCTGAGACATAACAGTACTGAAATTAGACCAATTAATAATCCTACAATGGCCTCTAAGTGGTTAAGTGAGAGGGAGACTCAGTAGATGTGGCAAACTTCATTGTTATCTTATTTTAAGAAATTGCCACAGCCTCCCCAGCCTTTAGCAACCACCACCATAGCAGCCATCTACATTGAAGTGAGACCAGCCACCAGCAAAAAAATTGCGACTTGCTAAAAGCTCAGATGATGGTTAGCATTTTTAGCAATAAAGTATTTTAATTAGGGCATGTACATTTTTAGATGTAATACAATTGCACACTTAATAGACTATAGTATAGGATGAACATAACTTTTATATGTACCAAGAAACTAAAAAAAAAAAAATCTGTGTGACTTGCTTTATTGCGATATTTGCTTTATTGCAGTGGTCTGGAAGGGAACCCACAATATCTCTGAGGTTATATCTGTCTATATTATTTTTTCTCACACACACACAGCCTCCCATCATTTTCTTTTCTTTTTCTTTTTTGCTTTTTGCTTAACCCCAAGGCAGGGCAGTTGGGGTTAAGTGACTTGCCCAAGGTCACACGGCTAGTAAGTGTTAAGTGTCTAAGGCTGCATTTGAACCCAGGTCCTCCTGACTCCAGGGCTGGTGTTCTATTCACTGTGTCATCTAACCACCCCACACCACCATTTTAATGAAGGTAAAAAGTTGTATGTAAGTCAGTCAAGTGACTGGCTTTGACAAAAGTACAAACAACCACACAACAATTTGTGATTTTTTTCCTCTTGCTTTATACTTTGGGTAAATCATTTTTCTTTAGGCCTCAACTTCCTTATTGTTGTTTAATTGATTAGTCACTGACTCTCTGTGACCCCATTTGGGGTTTTCTTGGTAGAGATACTGGAGTGCTTTGCCATTTTCTTCTCCAGCTCATTTACAGATGAGGAAACTGAAGCAAACAAGGTGAAGTGACTTACTCAGGGTCATACAGCTAGTATGAGGCTGGATCTGAGGCTGGATTTGAACTCATGTCCCCTGATTCCAGGGCTCATGGCTCTATCCATGGTGCCATGTAACTGCCCAATTCAACTTTCTTACCTCCAATATAAAGCAGTTGGATACAGATCAACAGTCACTCCAGTCAGGGCTGTATCTTGACCCCAAGGGGTGGGTTATCTACCAATGGGAAGGTGGAAACGAGTCACATCTATGCTCCCGCTGTGCAATAGCCAATCAGAGGGCTTGTCTCCAAAACAAACACGCCTCATATTACTGCGTATCCCTCCCACCACTATACAACCTCCCAACCTCCCTACTTCTGCCTTTGGCCATCTGCCCCTTAGGGCTGTTGTGATGTAATGATCTGGGCACCCCCAGCCACCTTGGTGCCATTAGGAAAATTCCACTCTAACCCCAACCCAGTATCTCTATACCCAGCCCCTCCAGATCACATCAAATTGAGGAGAGGGGCAGACCATGATAGGTGAATAAGAGTTTCCACTCCCTTTTCCTTCTGAGTGGGACAGAGTGAGTCTCTCAGTCTGAGAGGGTCTGGATGATCAATCAATAAAAAATATTAATCACAGGCACTGTGCTAAGTGCTGGAAATACCAAAAGAGCTAAAAAAACAGTTACTGCCTGTCCTCAAGAAGTTTACAATCCAACAGGGGAGACAACATGAAAATATCTGTAAAAGCAAGCTATGTACTAGATAAACAGGAAATAACGACTAGGGGGAAGCCTCTGGAAAGAAGAGGGGTTGGAGAAGGTTTCCTGTAGGAGGTGGGACTTTAGTTTGAATGTAAAAGAAGTTGGGGAGGTCAGTAGTCAGTGGAAGAGGGAAAGCATTCCAGGCATGGGGATCATCATCGCAGGATAGGTAGTGCCCACAGCTCAGATACCTTGTTAGATCTTATTTGTGGAACAACAGCCAGGAATCCACTGTCACTGGGTGAAAGAGTATGTGAAGACTGGAAATGTAGGAGGGGCTGAGTTATGAAGGGCTTTAAATGACAAATAGAGCAATTTGTACTTGATCATAGAGGCAATAGGGGGTCACTGGAATTTATTGAGGGGTAGGGGTGGTATGGTCAGACCTGTGATTTAGGAAAATCACTTTGGTGGGTGCATACAGGACAGATTTGAGAGAGGAGAGACCTGGCAGGCAGATCCCCCCTTCCCCCAGCAGCTATTGCAATAGTTCAGGTGTGAGATGATGAAGGTGTGTACCAGAGGGGTGGTAATATCAGAGAATAGAAGGAGAGGGGTGGGGTATTCCAGAGATGGTGCAAAGGTGAAGTTGGAGGCAGCTAGATGGTGCAGTGAATAGAGCACAGGCCATGGAATCAGGAGGACCTGAGTTCAAATCCGGTCTCAGAAACTTGACACTGAACTAGCTGTGTGACCTTGGGCAAGTCACTTAACCCCAACTGCCCTCCAAAAAGAAAAAAAGAACCAAAAAAAAAGGTGAAGTCAGCAGACTTTGGTCACAGATTGGACATGTGGTTGGGGTGGGGAGTGATAGTAAGGAATCCAAGATTCCTTCTAGCTTGTGAGCCTGAGGGACTGGGAAGATGTTATTGCCCTGTAGAGTAATAGGGAAAGTAGTAGAGAGGGTTTGGTGGAAAGACAATGAGTTCTGTTTTAGACATGTTGAGTTTAAGATGTTTACTGGACATTCAATGCAAGATCTCTGAAAGGCAATTGGAGATGTGTGATTGGGGCAGGGCAGGTAGATTTGAGAATGACAGAGATGGTAATGAAATCCATGGGAGTCAGTCAAATCACTAAGTAAAGTAGTCTAGAGGGAGAAGAGAGAAGGATCCAGGCTAGAACTTTCTGGGACACCCATGATTGGAGGGAGCGATCTGGCGGAAGATCCAGCAAAGGAAACTGAGAAGGAGCAGTCAGATAAGGAGGAGGGGATGTCCTGAAAACCTTGAGAGAAGAGCATGTTAAGGAGGAGAGGAATAGGGGACTGAACAATGAGTTGTACCATCCATTGCAGATCTCCTTATACTTTCTCTCCCTTTCCCCACTTCAAGGAGGTCCCCTCTTCTGAACTTCCTTATGAGTGTCCTCCCAGCCAAGGAGGCTCACAACCTTGATATCATCCTAGATTCCTCTCCCGCACTCACCCCAAAGGTCCCTTTCTACCTTGACAATCTCTCTCCTATACTCCCCCTTCTCTCCTCTGACATTGCCCAGCACCCTAGTTCAGTTCCTCATCACCTCTTGCCTGGACGTTAACCTGCCAATTGGTTTCCTTGCCTCCATTCTCTCCCTTTGTTTATCAACCTTCTACTCAACACAGTGATCATTTTCCTGCCCACCTCCTCCACCCCAATAAATTCCAGCAGCTCCATTTAACTCTAGAAGGGCATTTAAAGCCCTTTACAACCAGGCTCCTTCTTGACTTTCTAGTCTTCTTAGATTTTTCTCTCCTTCACATACTCTACAATCCAGTATGATAACATATTTTAGAGCCTTCTTGTCATTAGACTGTGATATCCTTAAGGACAAGGACCATCATTTGCCTCTTTTTGAATCCCCATGCTTAGCACAGTGCCTGGCACATAGGAGCCACTTAATAAATATTTATTGGTTGCTTGTTCCCCCAACATATACAAAAACACACCTAAAATATCCAAATATGTATATGAAATTAAGGGATCCCATTCATTAAGTCAAGGGCTCCTAGTCTGACTTAGGAGTATGAGAACATTTGATAAACCTAATGAAATTGTCCAGTAATAGTCATGCTAGTGATAAAAAGTATGGATTGGAGAAAGAACAACTCTATGATACTAAAAAAACATTGCTATGCTCACAAGATAAAGTTTTCTTGATTAAATAAATTATCTTTAGTTCATTTTATTTCTTCCATGGATATGAATGGTAAACTCTAGAAATATATTTCTTTTTACATGGAATAGTAGGTCCAGGAAAATTTACCAAAAGCCAAGGGATTCAGGGACACGAAGAAGTTGGGAAGCCTTGCATTAGAACCACAGAAAGAAAGGGGAATAGATTTATACTGAAAACTTTCTGCTGGTGGGGACAGCAGAGACAACTGGCTTTGGGTTGGTTTTGCATTGGGAGTAGTGACCAGTTTAAACCAGAAAATGGTAACTTCTGCTCTTTTAATTTTACACAGTGTGTATCCTTTTTTTAAAGTATCTTAAAATTTTTACCTTTTTGGCTAGCTATAATTAATTAAATTATTAATTAATTAATTAAATTTAATTTTAAAATAACAAGCAATTATTATTTACAAATCTGCCTCTATCACCTAGGACATATGCAAGGATTTTTCAAAAATTTCAAAGTCTGTTCAAACCACATTGCTGTCAGAGGGAGAACAAAAAGGGATTCCTGTTGTTAATAAGTGACATAAAAGCATTTTAAAATACTGTTTATTTTATCTGTATCTCATCTTTTGATTTTTTGTGTATATTTTATGCTGTACATAATAGTACCAAAGTCCAGGTATATAGTTAATAAAGAAGAGTATATATATTGGGGGGAGTACATTCAAAATTGTTTTACTGATGTGGGGTGTGCAAGCAAAAGAAAGTTTAAAGATTTTTAGACTTAATGATCTATTAGGTCTCTTCCTGTTCAGTTAAGTATTTTTTCTTGAAAAGGATTATTTTTAAATTTTAAACTGACGACTATTTTTAATTGTGTCTATTAACCTATTTTTCCCTTTCTACACACTGAAATTTTAAAAAGGACAATTCCTTCATATATAATATATATTATATGTTATATATATGTGTGTGTGTGTGTGGGTGTGTATACAAAACCCTGCAAAAATAAATTTCCACATTAGTTATGTCCAAAAATGGATTTCTCTTTCTGAATCTTAAGTTTTCACCTCTCTGGCAGGAGTTGACAGATGTTTCATTGCCCTTCTTTTAGTCTTATGGTTTATTATGTGTTGATCAGAAGTCTAAAATCTGTCACAGATAGTTTTCTCTATCATGCTATCATTGTATAAATTATTTTCCTACTTCTAATCATTTCAGTCTGCATCGATCAGTTTAGAAGGGTCCTCCCAGGTACCTCTAAAAAGGTTTCATCATTTCTTCTGGTACATTACCAATTACATTCATGACCCACAATTTTTTAGCCATTCCTCAATATGAGGGCAGTACATTAGTTTCCACTTCTTTGCCACTGTCTGAAGAGCTGCTGTCAATATCTTTGTGCCGATCAATCCTTTTCTTCTTTCTCTAATTTCTTTGGCGTATAGACCAAGGTAGTGGTATAGCTTGGTCAAAGGGAACATGCCCAATTTACTCACTTTCTGGGCATAATTCCAAATTTTTTTCCTGAGTGGCTGGGCCAATTCACAGCTTCCCAAACAGTGATCTAGTATACCTTTAACAAGCGTGTATTAAGTGCTAACTATTTACCAAGCAGAGTGCAAATATTTCTTTGGAAATACAAAGAAAAGCAAAATTCCAAAATAAAACCACCATGGTTCCTTCTCTCAAGGGATTTGCATTCCAGTGGAGGAGATGGCAATAGCCTAGGTACATACAAAATATATACAGTTATATGAAGGTAATCTGAGAGGGGAAGGCATTGGCAGCTGGGGTGGAGCAGGAAAGGCCTCCTGAAGAGGTTAGGATTTGAACTGAGACCTGGAAAAAGCAAAGGAAACTAAGGGAAGGCTTGATCGGACAGAGCATTCCAGTCCTAGGCACGACCAAGGAAGGGAGGCGACATTTGGAATATCCTGTTTGCAAGTAGTCCAATGTGATTGTATCATATCGTGAGCGAAGGGTGAAAGTTGAAAGACTAGATACAGGAAGCAGACAGGTTATCAAGAGCTTTAAATGCCAAATGTGGGATTTTGTATTGTGATCTTGGAGGTAATAGCGAGCCACTGGAAATCCTTGAGTTAGGGGCATGAGCAGATAGTATAATTTCGCATACTTCTCATTTGTTGATTGCTTAACTGTTTAAATACTGATACTTTTTGTGTTATCGAATTCTGTATATGGATATATGTATGTGTATGTATATATATACATATATATATTCTGTATATTGGATACTGATATGCTCATATCATGGAGTCCAGTGTAAGTACTTGTATTGAGTTCAATGTGAGAAATTTGGAATCACTAGGAGAAATGCTCGTATTGTTCTTTTTTTTTCTTTTTGGAGTGGGGAAAGGCAGGGCAATTTGGGTCACACAGGTCACACAGCTAGTAAGTGTTAAGTGTCTAGATTTGAACTCAGGTCCTCCTGACTTCAGGGCTGGTGCTCTATCCACTGCAGTGCCACCTAGCCACCTCCATATATTGTTCTTTTACATTTAAACTGATTGAGACTACTTGCTTTTTGCAAAAGCAAAATGCCCTAACAACTTCTTAGGGTGAGAAAGCCTGTGCCTGAAGTCTCCAGGTAGCTCCCATCCTTTGCTATTTCTCTGAGACTTTCTCGAACTGAGTCTTCCTGCCTGCTGGGTAAATTTTCAATTCCTCTTGGTTTATCCTAGCAGTGGCAAGAATCCATGATGGAATTTCAGGAGCCCTTTGGGATAAGGGTCCCAGAGGAATTTGCTTGGACCTCTATGGGGATTACCTATGCAAACAGGACCCTTCAAGAAGTTTTGTGTGCCCTATATAGAAAGGGACACTTTGTTTATCCAGTTGAATGGCCTTATACACTGAGAAAATCATGGAATAGTTTCTACTTAGGATAGTTTTCTCATTTGAGAAAGGAGCTATGCCAAGTTGACCACATATCCCTGTGGGGTAAGCTCCACATGGTTTGGAAAGCTCACTACAGACTAGTTTCTGCTTGAGACAGAAGCCAATTTTCTTTATCTTTACTCTTTTACTTGTAGGTTGAGAGAGTCCGGTAGTGCTAATAAAGCTAAGCAAGCAGAGATATTTGGTAAACTTTGTGGAAAAACAAAATCTCTTCTTTTGTTGACTGATTTGGGGAACTTTATGAAATGTTCTTTGTTCTCCAAACTTCAAAATTTTGTAATTAGAGGTAACTGCAATTTGACCTATGAGGTTGCATATGATAATGTGATATTAAGTTTTATGATGAGGTAGATTGAGTTAGAGACTCAACTATAAGGCACCGGGGAAACAAGTGAATAAATACTGATTATATAGAGACCATCAAGAACTGTTCTGAATTTGGGACTAGCACTGTGGGGGAAAAAAGAAAGGAAAAAATGCATCCCTAGCTTTTTTTTTCAGGGGATAGCAAATTTCACACAGGAAGAAATGTGTAAAAAAAAGAACCTGGGCTGATCTGGGCATGTCCAGTTTATGAGGGGCCTATGGAGCACATCTGGATTGCCTAATATGGATATTTCAGCATCCCCTACCATGTAGGTGGGATGGCCTCCTTTGACTGATTGTCTTTGTCTTTAAAGCTGGGAGGCGGGAACAACAGATCTTTCTGGTAAACCTGCTGTGCCCAGTGTAGGCCATGACTGAATCGGTAAGAAGGGAAGGTCTCTCTTTTCCCCCACCCTTTCTTTTATCCCTGGCTCAAAGAAATGGGCCTGGGAGTGTTTGTTTCTCTTCTGGGTTATTTGTCCTTGGTTTTAGGTGCTGGCAGTTTTCATAGGCATTTGGAATTGGTGCCATGGAGACCTTGGAGCCAGGATTGCTGGAATGACGGAGCCAGCCAAGCCAGCATGGAAGCCCTGAGAAGCCAGGGCACCTGGGACTTGAACTCAAGGAGGATTTTGAATTTGGAACTGGGACTGTGCCCTATGGGAATCAAGCTAAGCTAGGAACCTAATCTTCCTTTCCCCAGAGACTGAGCTAATGCAGGGCAACACCATTTTCCATTAGCAGCTCTGCTTGGTTTCAACTCCACAAAAAATATCATGCCTCCCCCAGGATAAATTGATCACCCGAAATTTCATCACCATGAACATATCACTTTTGAAGACTGGAGGGTAGAACAAATAAACTCCCAAAGAGTTCCTTTATAGAGGGCTCAGAACTTTCTAGGTAACTCTCCGTTTTCCATGAGCAGCTTTGCTTGGTTTCAACTCCACAGAACATCATGCCCCTATGCCAAGTCACTCTGTGTCCCCCCACCCTTTTCTCACGTTCTTTTGTGTGTTGCCTTCCCCTTTGCATTGTAAGTTCCTTAAGGACAAGAACTGGTTTTCTTTTTCACATTTGTATCCCTAGTACTGAGCATTGTGCCTGGTATACAGTGAGTGCTTAATAAATGTTCATTGAACTGAATTGATACAGAAAAATTACTTTGGCAGCTTAGTAGAGAATGGCTTAGAGTGGAGAGAGGCAGATGGAAAGATCCTTAGAATGTTCTGAATGTCGTATTCAAAGGTCCCTCATAGCTCTGACAGTCTGTGTTCCAAGGATCAAGAATCAATCTCAAATTAAATTATCTCTCAAGGTCCTTTCAATTAAGCTCCAGACACATCAATTAGCATCTGTTACTTCTGTATTTTGAAAACCTTTAACAGCCCTAGCAGTATTGCTCTTAATCTTGTCTCATGCAGCCAGCTCCAGATTAAGGGCCCAAGGATAGACACCACTTACTATGACGAAAGCAGACCCAAAGAGGGGCTACCCCTGGCGACAGCCCAACAGTCCCAAATCTGCATCTCACAGACCTAGTGGGAGCAGACAGCTACTGGGGCTCCTGAGGCTCCCTCTAAAGTCCCACTTCTGATGGCTCAGGGATGAGGAGGGTTCAGTGGCCTTCGAAAAACTTACCCTTAGCTAGAAAATCTTCCAAGATGCTCCCTGGTGCTGAGTTGTTTGTCATCATCCAAGGTTCAACCTTGGTAAAGTCCTCAGTGCCCAGTGCTAGAAAGTTGATAACCAAGAAGATGAATTTTTATTTTGTCCATGGCAATTCATGAAGAAATAATGATCTTCTGAGATGTGGAGGGACTGAAATCTGATCAGCAGATGAATAAAAACCTTCATAAATCCCTGAGATAGATATCTCAGGAAATATCTGAAGAAGGTCCCTGGGGAGAGAGGGGAGCCAGGTGGTCTGGACAAAAGAGAAGAGGCCAGTAGACAAGTCAATAGTTAACTTTGGGCACTGACTGTTCCCTCTAGGCCAGGGAACTAGGCTCTTCAAACTTTTTTCATCATTCTTCTCTATCAATAAAAAAGTTTTGAGTATGTGCACATGTAATTATTTCTAAATTATATCTGTGTATAGAGAAGCAGTGAGTGGCAGTGAAGAGAGAAATGTCCTTGAAGCCAGAAAAACCCAAGGGTTGTCATGTTTCTGAGCCATCTTGGCTCTTTTCGTGATTATTGAATTTAATTGTTCACTCAATGACTATGCTCATGAATGATGTTCCATTAATATGTGTGTACATATATTTATATATGTGTATACACACACATGTACCTACTCTGTCTCAGACAAATCACTTATTCTCTCAGTGTTCCAGAACAACCAACTCTCTAAGACAGTAAGGTCTGAGAGAAGATGTCAAACTCCATTGCGAAGAGGATGTTGCTTGCCCAGAAACTGCCTACATGCCTAGATGAAATCACCAAGTCAGTCCCTATCCCTATAAAAGGACAACTGGAGCAAAAACCCCACACATCATAAAATTTACACAAGAGTAGATATTTAGAAATGGTGAACTAAAGATGGAATAATATTTGATCAGAAAGACAATAAGGAGCCCCTGACACTTCTTGAGCAAGAGAGTGACACGGTTAGACTCATGCTTTAAGAAAATCACCAGCATCTGAGCAGAGGTTGGGTTGAAGACGAGAGAGACTGGAGGCAGGGAGCGTAGTTAGGAGCCTATTGCAGTAGTCTAGGAAAGAAGTGAACTAGTCAGGTGACTATGAGAGTAGAGGAAAGAAGACTTTGTGGAGGCGTAAACTACAGAATCTGACAACTGATTGGCTACCTGGGGTAAGGGGGAGAAGATGCTACTGACACCATCAACTAGAGTAACAGGAAGAGTGATAGTGCCCTTGACAGAAATAGAAAAGTTGGAAGAGAGGTGGTTCTGGGGGAAAGAGAATGCAATGAGATGTGAGATGCATAGCCCAACCCAATCCTTCCTGCTCATGCTGTGGGACTAATTTTGAATCATCCCAAACCAAAAGGGGGTGCTTTTATTGATCACAATCTCAGATCCTAGAGCCCAACCTCTGAGGAGTGCATAGGCTGAGCTGGTGGTGGTGTGGCAGAAGGAGAAGAAGGGTGAGGGAATATTCCCAATGGTACATGCACAGCTGTTGCTGTAGGTGTCCAAGTAGTGGTTAGGTTCAAACTGCCTTGAACTTGAACATTAGGAAGGGAATATCAGGGGATAAGAAGAAGTGTGTTGGAGACAAGTTCTATAACCTGCAGATGTACAACACTAAGGTCAGCATTCTCTCAGTCAATTTAGAGTTACATCTGGTTTTGCATACTCAGCATGCAGCACACATTTTTTTCATGGCCAAGGGGGTATTACAATAAAGAGATTAATTTTTCATAAAGAAATTTTATTTTATATATAACATTTTAGTAACATAAGGTTGTTAAGTGTTTATTGGAAGACAGTCAAATAAAAAAATAAAAACCAAGGTGGCCAATTCTGTTTTTGTCAACTGACAGTTTACTCTTGGTCAAGTTTTCAAAAGAGATTTGATTGGAAACAGAACTGGGAATCCTGATTCACAGAGATAAATTGTTATAAAGAAAATCCAAGTCTTGTAAGCATAGGTAGCAAGACTGCTTCTAAGGGGGCACTGAACATTTTGAAACTTCATTGATTTAAAATCAATGTGGACTTTCAGGTTATTGTAGAGATCAGTGAAGTTGTCTTTCAATGATTCATTATTGTTGAATTTTTCTGGCTCAATATTAAAAAGATTTCATCTCCAAATCTTATTCATTTGAATTTGGCTAGTAGGAATTATTCCTACAACTGCTTTTTTCCAAGTTTTCAAATGTACAATAATGCTCCCCACGTGTGCCACTTCACAATTCTCTCTACAATCCGTACATTTTTTTCTCTAACTTCTTTTGAAATGTTTCAATAGGATAATATAGTTATTTATTAAATATTCCCTGTTCACCTTTGACATTCCACCTTTTTATGCCCCCAGGATATATGTTTACTCAGGTTGGGAACCCTTGTACTATGCCATACTGTTTTTCATTGGGGAAGTTAAGAATCAAAAAGCACAGATTCAACTTCCATCTCCTGCCTTACTTGCTGTATGACCTTGGCCTTGGACTTACCTTCTCTGAGCATAAGTTTTCCCATCTTTTATACAGGGATAATAATGCCTTTCACTTCTCTCTGCACCCCTACCTTTCCTCTCAAGGATATTAGGAGGATTGAATGAGATTTTGGAGGTCAGTCCTTCATTTTACAGATGAAGAAAATGAGATCCAGAGAGGGCAAGTGACTTGTCTAAGAACACCCAGGAGATAAATGCCAGAATAATAATAAGAATAACAATAACAATAATAATAGTTAATATCTATATAGTATTTACTGTGTGCCAGGTATTATGTTAACCTCTTTATAATTATCATCTCATTTGATCCTTACAACAACCCTGGGAGATAGGTACTGTTGTTATCCCCATTTCACAGATGAGAAAAATGAGGCAAACAGGGGTGAAGTGACTTGCCCAAGGTCACAAAGCTAGAAAGTATTTGAGGCTGAATTTGAACCAAGTTCTTCCTGATTTCAGGGCTAGCTCTCTATCCATTGCACCACTTAGCCACCAAGGTTAAAGTATATATACGAAATGATTAATAGTGGATCGTAGTAGTGAGGTTAAAGACATTAGAAACCTTTTAAGCTGAGACAGAGCCAAGAGAGTGGAGTAGAAATACAAACTTGGTGTGGGCTTCCCTCCGATCACTTCCAATACATGTAAAAACAAACTTTAGGGCTACAGAACCCACAAAGAGACAAAGAGAAACAAAGCTCCCACTAAAAGAAGCCTGGCAGGCTGACAGGAAGGATCTATTGTACCAGGCTAAGAGCTGAATGCAGCCACACATGAGCCTCGTCGTTCCTGGCCCCAGGGGAGCCCCTACCAGTGGTGGGCCCCCAGAGCAGACTTCAGGAGAGAGGATCACCAGCAGTTATGGTGGTTCTCAGAATTATCAACCCATTAATGCCAAAAAGAAAGTAAAAAGTCAGTGTGGAACTTTGTGAGAACAGGGGGACTGAGAGCGTGGTCTGGCCCCTGTCCCTAGGGTGAGAAGCAGCGGAGGTACAACGGCTGTACAGCCACTATTGCCTGGCTGTCTCAGGAGCTCCTAACTTGCAGATTTCAGGGGGACCAAGTGACTATTCAGAGGGTAATCACTCTTACTTTAAGCTGCTTGGATCTGGATCGCAGTCTTGGGTGGTGGTCCTGGTGTGTGTGACCAGTGAGCCAGAGCTTGTGGTGTTTGTAGAGAGGGCTCTCAACTTAGAGTTCCAGCAGCTGTGAAAACCCCAGCTATTTGGGGAAAAGCTCTCTCCATTCTGGAAGCAGAGTTCTACTGTGGCAAAGCACTCAAAAGTCAAGTAATTGACTGGCAAGATGAACAAGCCCAAGAAACATAATCAAATCATAGGTACCTTTTTGGAGGACAAAAAGGATTAAGGCATGGAGTGAGAGAAAGACAACGAAGTCAGAACTCCTACATCAAAAGCATCCATGAAAAATATGAATTAGTTACAGGCTATGGAGAAGCTCAAGAAGGATTTTGAAAATCAAGTAAGAGAAGAGAAGGAAAAATTGGGAAGAGAAATGAGAATGATGCAAGAAAATCACAAAAAGTGAGTCAACAGCCTGCTAAAGGAAACCCAAAAATCTTTTTTACTGAAGAAAATAACACATTAAAAAATAGACTAACTCAAATGGCAAAAGAGGCTCTAAAAGCCAGTGAGGAGAAGAATGCCTTAAAAAGCTGAATTTGCCAGATGGAAAAGTAATTTCAAAAACTCACTGAAGAGATTAACTCCTTCAGAATAAGATTGGAGCAATTGGAAGCTAATGACTTTTTGATAAATCAAGATACTATAAAACAGAGCCAAACAAATAAAAAAATAGAAGACAATGTGAAATATCTCATTGGAAAAACCACTGACCTGGAAAATAGATCCAGGAGAGATAATTTAAAAATTATTGGACTACCTGAAAGCCATGATCAAAAAAGAGCCTAGACACCATCTTGCAAGAAATTATCAAGCAAAATTTCCCTGATACTCTAGAACCGGAGGGCAAAATAGAAACTGAAAGAATTCACCAATCACCTCTTTAAAAAGATCCCAAAAAGAATATGCCTAGGAACATTATAGCCAAATTCCAGAGTTCCCAGGTCAAGGTGAAAATATTGCAAGTAGTCAGGAAGAAACAATTTGAGTATTGTGGAAACACAATCAAGACTTAGCAGCTTTTACATTAAGGGATCAAAGGGAATATGATATTCCAGAGGTCAAAGGACCTAGGACTAAAACCAAGAATCATCTACCCAGCAAAACTGAGTATAATGCTACAGAATAGAGGATTTTCAAGCATTCTTGATGAAAAAAAACAGAGCTGAACAGAAAATCTGACTTTCAAATACAAGAAGCAAGAGGAGCATGAGAAGGTAAACAGGAAAAAGAAATCATAAGGAACTTATTAAAGTGGAACTATTTACATTCCTACATGGAAAAACGATCATTGTAACTCAAGACTGTTCTCAGTATGAGGATAGTTGAAGGGAATGTATGTGTGTGTATACATACATATATATGTATGTATAAGAGGGTGTATGTGTATGTAAATACATATGTGAGTGTGGGCATATGTATGTTTATGTATACATAGACAGAAGGCACAGGATGAGTTTAATATGAAGGGATGATATCTAAAAAATAAAATCAAGAGGTGAGAGAGGAATTTATTGGGAGAAGGAGAAAGGAGGAGATAGATTAGGGTAAATTATCTCATATAAAAGAGGCAAGAGAAAACTTACAATGTAAGGGAAGAGCAGGAAGGTGAAAGGGAATGGGTCAACCTTACTCTCATTGAATTTGGCTTAAGGAGGGAATAGCATATACACTCAATTGGGTATCTTACCCTACAGGAAAATAGTGGGGTAGGGGATAGGAGTGGGGCTAATAGAAGGGAGGGCAGATTGGGGGAGAGTGTAGTTAGAAGCAAACATTTTTAAAAAGGGATACGGTCAAAGGAGAAAATGGAATAAGTGGGGGGTGAGATAGAATGGAGGGATATACAGTTGGTCTTTCACAATATGACAACTACGGAAATGATTTGGGTAACTTCACATGTACAACCTATATTGAATTGCTTATCTTCCCAGTGGGGGTGAGGAGGGAAGAAGGGAAAAAAATCTTGAACTCAAAGTTTTAAAAACAAATGTTTAAAAAATTGTTTTTTTTACATGCAACTGAGAAATAAAATGTACAGGCACTGGGGTATAGAGGTCTGTCTTGCCCTGCTAGAAAGTTAGGGGGGTGATGGGGGAAGATATAGGGGAGAATGGATTGGGGGAAGGGATATTCGGTGGGCTTGCTATTTTGGGGTAGGGGGTAGGAGAAAGACAAGGAGAAAAAATTGTAACTCAAAATCTCATGGAAATGAATGTTGAGATCTAAAAATAAATTAATTTTTAAAAGAAATCTTTTAAGCCTATCATGTTTTCAGTAAAAGGGGGTTTTATTATAAGAAACATAAATGACATCTAGTAAAAATGCAAAATTATGCAATTATGACAAAATGTTTAAAAATTCCACATATTTGCCACTCCACCCTTCCCAGACTATAGTACTTCTTCCTACCTAACTGAGCACTGAACATTTAATACCTTTTCAAAACTGCCTTAAACAGTGAATTTGATGCCTTATAGACCATACCCACCTTGTCTCATGCACCACTGCAATCAGTTGGAGAATTAATCTAACACTGACTGTGTGCTATAATAAATGAAGATGGAAAATAGAAATTTTGTCTTTACTTTCCAGTAAAGTCTTAGTTCACATTTTCTAATTATAGCAGAAGATTCTACATAAATAATCTTTCAACACAGTTGGCAACACATCATTTACACTTGTAGAACCACTATAATTGGTTTACTTTAAGTCTTCTGGTAGTCTTCTTGCCTTGGGACTTCCACTTTTGTTGAATAAGAATGTTTAGCCTGGAGAAGATAGGTCTATGATTGGTCCAACACTCTGTGCCATGCATTGCCTTTGTTATTCACACAGCCTATCTGTCTCTTCTCCTTGTAATGACATAGTCTATTAAATTCCAATGTTTGCTGTGAGGGAGCATCAATGAAGTTTTATTGCATTTAAGTAAATGGAAGACAGAGTTGGTGATGAGAAGGTCATGAGATGCACAATTCTTTGGTAGTAAGTGACTGCTGCTCTTGCTGTTCCTGACTCCATTACTCCCAAGGACTCCTTACCATATCTGTACCTACTCAGGCATTAAAATCACTCAGAATTATAAGTTTGTCCTGTTTTGGCACATTGATAATGAGGCCCTCCAGGTTGTCACAAAATTTTTCTTTGACCTCATTAGGGTTTATCATGGTGGGAATATAGGTAGTGATGACAGTGATGTGATGTTTTCCTGTAAGTGGCAATCACATTGTCATGATCCTGTCATTCACTCCTTTTGGGAGGTTATTTTATAAACTTGTTGATTAGATTAGTTTTTATTTCAAAACCTACACCAGCTTCACGGCGTTCCCCTTCACTGTGGCCACTCCAGAAAAACGTGTATCCAACTTCAACTTCAGTAAGCTAGCCTTTGCCAGCCTTGTTTCACTCAGGGCTACCTTTGGGATGTGATACCTGCTGAGTTCTCTCTCAACAGAAGCTGGTCGTCTTTCAGGTTTATAGGATTTTGTGTTGTCCATAACGTCCACATTCCATTCACCAGTGGTAAGTGGAATCATCTTTGCAAAAGTTTCTCTACTTTGTGTGTGTGTTTCAACTGCAAGATGGGATTGTTACCAGCCACAGTAAGCAGGCCAGGGTTATGTGAAGCAGACAATTTTAACGCACCTTTTCTAGCCCCTTCCTCACACCAGGAGGTGGACAGTGTGGTCTGGGGCCTGTGGACAGGACTGTGACTACAATTCTCAGTGTATCTGTACCTGTTACTTCATCAATTATCTGTTGCCACAGGACATTGGAGTATGTAAATATGGTAAAATAGTATGGATGATGTCTTTTGACTCACTCATAAATTGTATTTGAGGCAGAGTTCCTCAGAGTTATCAGCCTCACTCTCTCTTCCAGAGCCATCAAAGTCCAGTGGCAAGACAGAAGTCAAAATGACCATGATGGTCTGGGATGCAGAGGATGATCTTGGAGTCTTTGATGTCTAACCAAGCTCGAAGTGCTCCAGAGGGGCCATCTCCAGTTGTCTTGATCTATATCTGGCCACTGGACCCAGATGACTCCAGAAGAGACAGTGAGGCTGGGAACTTTGCACAGCCTGCCCTCACTTAAATCCTATTCACTTGCAAGTCACGGCATCATCTTCCTGATGTCGGTCCTCTTCCAAAAAGAAAGACAAACCACAACCACAAGTGATCCACAGTACTTGCTTCAGCCACCTTCATGGCCACTGGAACAAATTGTTCTCATCCATTTATCTGTGGGGGAAGTCTTCACATACTTGGGGAAGACACCCATCTAACTCACCAATGGGTTTGAAGCCTGTCCATTACCCTTAACCAGGTTGAGCCTATCTGCCAAAACAGTTTACTGGGATGTGGTCAGGAGCACGTTGCAGCTTCTTGGAGCCATAGGTGAGAGTTGGGGAACATGTTAGACACCAAAGGTGGATGGGCAGCACTGATAAGGGATCAGCAGCCCTCACCCCAGAGATACTAGTCTTTCTTGAACACCTGTACACTTCCCCCCCCCAAATAAAACAGATAAATTTGATACAGCGGAATCTTAAAGCTTTTGTATGAGTCAAGTTAATGCAAATAGGATAAGAAGGGAAGCTTTCAATGGGGATTTTTAAATGTTTTTGCATTAAGTATGTATATATGTGTGTGTGAGTGCATGCATGCGTGTGTGTGTAATTTATTGATTTTTAGTTTCCAACATTCACTTCCATAAGATTTTGAGTTTTAAATTTTCTTCCCCTTCTTTTCCTCCCCTCTCCCCAAGATGGCATGCAATATAATATAGGCTTTACTTAGACATTTCTATTAAAGATATTTTCACATTAGTCATGATGCAAAGAATTAGAACTAATAGGAGGAACCACAAGAAAGAAGAAACAAAACAAAACAACAAAAGAAAAGGAAAGCAAATAGTATGCTTCAATCTGCATTCAGACTCCACATTTCTTTCTCTGGATGTAGATAGCATTTTTTCCATCATGAGTCTTTTGGAATTGTTTTAGATCCTTGCACTGCTGAGAAAAGCTGAGTCTATCAAAGTCGGTCATTACACAACGTGGCTGTTACTGTATACAGTGTTCTCCTGGTTCTGCTCATTTCACTCAGCATCAGTTCATGCAAATCTTTCCAGTTTTTTTCTGAAGTCTGTCTGCTCACCATTTCTTATAGTACAATAGTATTACACCACATTCATATACCACAACTTGTTCAGTCATTCCCCAATTGATGGATATCTCCTCAATTTCCAATTATTGGCAACCACAGAGGAGCTGCTATAAATATTTTTGTACATGTGGGTCTTTTTCCAGTTTTTATGATCTCTTTGGGGTAAAGACCCAGAAGTGGTATTGCTGAGTCAAATGGTATGCACAGTTTTATAGCCTTTTGGGCATAATTCCAAATTGCTCTCCAGAATGGTTGGATCAGTTCACAACTCCACCAACAATGCATTAGTGTTCCAATTTTCCCAAATTTTCTCCAACATTTATAATTTTCCTGTTTTGTCATGTTAGCCACTCTGATAGGTATGATGTGGTACCTCAGAGTTGTTTTAATTTGCATTTCTCTAGTCAATAGTCATTTAGATAATTTTTTCATATGACTGTAGATAGCTTTAATTTATTCCTCTGAAAACTACCTGTTTATATCCTATGACCATTTCTCAACCGGGGAATAACTTGTATTCTTATCAAACCAAATCAGTTCTCTATATATTTTAGAAATGAGGAATTTATCAGAGACACTGGCTTTAAAACTTGTTTCCTACCTTTCTGCTTCCCTTCTAATTGTGGCTGCAATGGCTATGTTTGTGCAAAACCTTTTTGATTTAATATAATCAAAATCATCCATTTTGTATCTTATTTGGTCATAAATTCTTCCCTTCTCCATAGATCTGACAGGTAAATTAATCCTTGCTCTCCTAGTTTGCTTATAGTATCAGTCTTTATATCTAAATCATCTACCCATTTTGATTTTATCTTGCTATAGGGAGTAAGATGTTGTTCTTTGCCTAGTTTCTGGCATTCTATTTTCCAGTTTTCCCAGCAGTTTTTGTTAAACGGTGAGTTCTTATTCCAGAAGTTGTAGTCTTTGGATTTATCAAACAGTAGATTACTATAGTCATTTACAGTTGTGTCTTGCATACATAACCTCTTCCACTGATCCACCACTCTTTTTCTTAGCCAATACCAAATAGTTTTGATGATTGCTGTTTTATAATACAAGTTAAGATCTGGTACAGCTAGGTCACCTTCCCTTGCATTTCTTTTCATTAATTCCCTTGATATTCTGGACCTTTTGTTCTTCCAGACAAATTTTCTTATTGCTTTTTCTAGGTCTATATTTTTTCAGTAGTTTGATTGTTATGACACCAAATAACTAAATTAATTTAGACAGAATTGCCATTTTTATTTTATTAGCTCAGCCTACCCATGAGCAATTGATGTTTTCCAATTATTTAGATCTGACTTTATTTGTGTAAAAAGTGTTTTGTAATTGTGTTCATATAGTTCCTGGGTTTGTTTTGGCAAGTAGACTCCCAAATACTTTTATAATGTCTACAATAACTTTATTTTTTTTTTTTGCTTTTTGGAGGGCAATTGGGGTTAAGTGACTTGCCCAAGGTCACACAGCTAGTTTTTGTGTTAAGTGTCTGAGGCCGGATTTGAACTCACATCCTCCTGACTCCAGGGCCGGTGTTCTATTCGCTGCGCCACCTAGCCGCCCCTACAATAACTTTAAATGGAATTTCTTTCTATCTCTTGCTGTTGGGCTTTGTTAGTAATATAATAGAAATACCAATGATTTATGTGGGTTTATTTTATATCCTTCAACTTTGCTAAAGTTGTTTATTATTTTTAGTAACTTTTTACTTGATTCTCTAGGATTCTCTAAGTATACCATCATATCATCTGCATAGAGTGATAGCTTTGTTTCTTCTTTGCCTATTTAAATTCTTCCAATTTCTTTTTCGTCTCTTATTGCTAAAGCTAAAATTTCTAGCACAATACTGAATAAACAATGGTGACAGTAGACATCCTTTTTTCACCACTGAGCTTATTGGAAATGCTTCTAGCTTATCCCCATTACATATAATGTTTGCTGATCGTTTTAAATAGATACTACCTCTCATTTTAAGGAAGACTCTATTTATCATATGGTCTCTAGCATTTTTAATAGGAATGGGTGTTGTATTTTGTCAAATGCTTTTTCTGTATCTATTGAGATAGTCATATGAATTCTGTTAGTCTTGTTTTTGATATGGTCAGTCATGCTGAGGGTTTTCCTAATACTGAATCAGCCCTGCATTCCTAGTATAAATCCTACCTGGTCATAATGTATTATCCTCCATATAAGTATTTTATACAAAATTTTTGCATCTATATTTATTAGGGTGCCATGTACTACTGAGAAAAAGATGTATTCCTTTCTATCCCCATTCAATTTTCTCCAGAGGTCAACCATAGCTAATGTTTTAAAAATTCTATTCATATCCTTAACTTCTTTCTTGTTTATTTTGTGGTTAGATTTATCTAGTACTGAGAGGGGGAGGTTGAGGTCCCCCACTAGTAAAGTTTTGCTATCTATTTCTTCCTGTAACTCCCTTAACTTCTCTTCTAAGAATATGGATGCTATACCACTTTAGTAAGGATATTACTTCATTGTCTATAGTATCTTCTTAGCAGGATGTAGTTTTCTTCCTTATATCTTTTAATTAGATCTATTTTTGCTTTTGATTTGTCTAATATCAAGATTACTATGCCTGCTTTTTTTTTTACTTCAGTTGAAGTATAATATATTCCATTCCAGTCTTTTACCTTTACTCTGTGTATATACATCTGGTTCAGATATGTTTCTTGTTAACAACATATTGTGGTATTATGGTTCTTAATCCAGGTAGCTATCTGCTTCCATTTTATGGGAGAGTTCATCCCATTCACATTGACAGTGACATGAACAATTCTCAAAAGAACCATGTGAAAGACGGCTACAAATCGCTAGTAAAAAGGGAAGAACAAATCAAAGTAACTGAGGTTTCACCTTACATGAAACAAATAAGCAAAAAGAACAAAAGAGGGTAAGAGTCAATGCTGGAGAGCCTGTGAAAAGACAGGAACACTAGTAAATACCTTTAAGTGGAACTGTGAATTGGCCTAACCCTGGAGTGGGGAGCCAGCAGCCTCGAGGCCACGTGCAACCTTCTAGATCCTCAAGTATGGCCTTTTGATTGATTTGGATTCATGGGGCCACAGTTGAGGACCGAGAGGGTAACGTGTCTTCAAGGCCACAGGTTCCCCACCCCTAGCCTAACCATTCTGGAAAACAATTTGAAGTTATGCTAAGAAAGTTACTAAAATGTCTGTACCCCTTAATCCAGAACCCCAGTCACTAGGCATATACCCCCCTGGATGCCAAAAGCTTCAAGGAAGATGCTCTATTCACCAAAATATTTATAGCAGCATTTTCTATAGTAGCAAAGAACAAAATGCAAAGTCAATGCCAGTCGACTAGGGGATGGCTAAACAAATTGTGGTCCCTGAGTATCATGGAATAGTGTTGCATCGTGAGAATGGATAGAATGGATCACTTTAGAGGAAACTGGCAAGGCCTCTCTCTAGGGTAAAGTAAGCAGATCAAGGACAACAGTCTGTACAATGATAACAACATAAGAGGAAAAACGACTTTGGGAGACTTGAGAACTCTGATGAGCAAAACTATAAATCATGAGGCCAAAAGAAAGAAGACGAAATCTACCCCTCTCCTCTTGACAGAGAGCTGATGAACTTAGAATGTAGGAAGGGATATAAATTTTCAGACATGGCTAATGGGAGAATTTGCTGGATTATGCAGCTATGTATGTATATATGTGAATATATATATATCTGTGTATATATATATGTATGTGTATGCCTTTGTTTCTTATAGTGTGTGTGCATCTATGCCTTTGTTTCTTAAGGAGTGTGTGTGTGTGTGTGTGTGTATGTGTGTGTGTGTGTGTGTGTGTGTATGATATGATTGGACCTACAATTTAGGAAAATCACTTTAGTGGCTGAATGAGGATAGACTAGAATGGGGAGAGACATGGGAGGCACACTGCCCCGCTCCAATAGCCATTGCAGTAATTCAAGTATAAGATGATGGGGACCTGCACCAGGTTGGTGGCTGTATCAGAGGAGAGAAGGGGATGTATTAAAAAGAAATTGCAAAGGTGAAATTGTCTAGCTTTGACAAAAGATTGGATCTGAGGGATGAGAGAGAATGAAGCCTCCAGGATGATTCTTGGGTTGTGAACCTGAGGGAATGGGAGAATGGTGGCACCCTCTACAGTAATAGGGAATTCAAAATGTGAAGAGGGGAGGGAGAGCATTTTCTTTGTTCTTGAAGAGGACCATGACATCAGGAAGGTGATGCCATGACTTGCACATGAATTGGATTTGAGGGAGGGAGGGCTGTTCCAGGCCACCAGCCTCACTTTCTCCACTGGAGCCATGTGGGTCCAGTGGCCAGATATCAATCAGGATGACTGGAGATAGCCCAGCCCAATGGGAGACCTTGGCCTTTTAAGGGAAGGTCTTTAACAGGTGTCAGTTTGAGACAAAGCACATTCAGTGATTAAGGCTTGATAAGAAATGAGGCAGATAATGGCCTCTTTTACCTAGTCAAAAAAAGTCAATCTTGGAGGGGAAACCTCTGGGGTTTCTGGCCCAAAACAGAAAGAGTTATTAAAATTCACTGGGCCCAAACAATGACCAAGCGGGGTTTGACCTGGGACCTACTGTTGGCCAATCTGTTGCTACCCTCAAGTAATTTCCATTCTAACATGGGATGTAACTTGTACATAGAAGGTGCCTACCATAAGGGGAAGGCATTAATGGCTGGGGACAGGGTATTAGTGGAAAAGGTCTCCAGAAGAAGGAGGTATTAGAAATAACTCTAGGAGCTGAGAGTCTAATTAGGGGCATAAGACACTTATGGAAACAACTTACCCAAAATGGAACAGGGTCACTTGCAAAGGGAAGATAGAAAGAAAATACTGCAATAAATTTGATAAGGGAGGGAAGACTAATAATTAGGGGGTAGGAGAAAAGATGAGGGAAAAGTTCATTTTGAGGGGGGCCCTGGAAGGAAGAGGAGGACTTCAAGAAACAGAAAAGATTTGGGGGCTTCTAGTCCCAGAGGAATGAGCTGAGGCAGGAGAAGACCTAGCAAGATCTCCAGATCTAAGGGAAAAACACAAATATACAATATAGCTCTGTTCCCAGTGGCTAGAGAGATATGACAAAGGAGAGGCCTTGGAAAATGTGAAGATATGTAATGGTGATGGGCGGGGGGAAGGTTTTCCACTGAGGGTAGGAAGGGATGATGTGCTAGATAAAGGGAGATACTGGAGGAAATTCCTTGGTCATTCAGATAAGGAGATGGGAGCAGCCATGGCCCTCTCCTACCCCAATACAAGCAAGCAAGGCAGTCCCTACTTCAAAGGGCATGTACTCTAATATAGGAAGAGTACACATAGAGAGGAATGCTGGCCTGGGAAGAATTGGGAGGAAGGTGATTGGAGTCAGACAACAATTCATAGGATTGGTTCTGCAGTCAGGAAGACTTGGTTTTAAATTCAGCCTCTGTGGCCTTGGGCAAGTCACTTAAGCTCTGTCTGCCTCCATTTCCTCATCTCTACAATGGGACTAATAATAGCACCTACCTCCCTGGGCTGTGGTGAGATAGTTTTTAAAGCATTTTGTATATATTAAAAGAACTATATACATGCTAGCTAGTTATTATATTGTTATTGGAGACAGCTAGGTGGCTCAGTAGGTAGAGCACTGGGTCTGGAATCGGGATGGATCTGAGTTCAAATCCAGCCTCAGATACTTCCTAGCTGCGTGACCCTGGGCCAGTCACTTAACCTCTTTTTGCTTTAACCCACTGGGAAAGGAAATGGCAAACAACTCCAGGATCTTTGCCAAGAAAACTCCACAGACAGTATGGCCCAAAGATTCACAAAGAATTGGACAGGACTGAACCTTGATGCTATATTGCTACTACTAGTATTATTGCAGAGATGGGAGTGTTGATTTGATTACTAATCTCACAAATAAAGCTGGAAAAGGGAAAGTGGTTTGGCACAGAGAAGGCCCTAAAATGTTAATGAGACAATTACATCCCTAAATCTTACTATTTGGGGGCAGGGGGGGTCTGGACCTGTGATTTTATCCCTGTAGGGAACTCTAGAATGGAAAAACCCTTCACTGATTTATCTGTCACATGGAGAGAGTCAAGGGACTTGGCCACAGGTTCACAGCTCCTATACTATAGGTCCTATAGGAACTATAAGGTGTCAAAGATAGGACCTGGATCCAGATCCTTTTGGCTCAGACTACAGTGCTGCATCCATCCCTTACACTGTGCTGCTTCAAAGAACGGTCTCCAGCGCCCTCACAGTCTGGAACCTACAACCTTGCATTTGACACTGCCTTTCTAATGCTGCCGACCTCCTGTGGAAGGTTTTGTCTTCCCAGCTAGTCCAGGGGGGCTCTTTCCCCTTTCACCCTCCAAGGCCAAGCCTGGCTAGATCCAGACACTGTGGTCTAGAACTACATTAACCAAATCAATCAGTGGATCAAATGCCTACTATGTCCCAGCACATCCTATGGGGGAGACAGCCTGTTAACAACTAAATACAAAACAAACTATGTACAAGATGAATAGGAAATATGACCAAAGGGAAGGAACTAGAATTCCAAGCTGTTGGGGAAAGTTGCATTTGAGTTGGGATTTGAAGGAAGTCAGGGAGGCAGGGAAACAGAGAATTCCAAGGTGGGGGGAAGAATAACCATTGCTAAGACACAGAAAAGTGGATGGAGTGTCCTGGGAGATGAACAGTAAAGTTGAAGACCATTCACAAGCTCTAAAGACCCTCTAGCTTGGACATTTTATGGTTTTGGGGACATAGCCTTTCTCTAGGATCATTCCACCCCTATGTAAAAAGAGGAGGCTTAGGCCAGATCAGAGATCCCCAACCTGCAGTATGTATGGAGTACAAAGAGGGTAGGAGAAACTTGTCAAGTGCTTTGGGAATATTTGGTAGATCACTGTATGTTAATTATGTCAATGCTTGGATTAAGCACCTACTATTTCCAGATCTCTATTTTATTTCTTCTGTGCATATGCACAGTAAGCTCTGAACTTTATTTCATCTCATATTGAGTAGGGGTACTCTGAGGTTTATGGAAATCAAGGCAAAGGTGAGGGTTTGCTGGAAAAGACGAATTATCTGTGGATTAGTATGATGATCTTTAGGTCTCCATAGCCTGTCATTTGTGGACCTTTTACCATAATAGATTTGGAATCAGAGGTCCTACATTCAAAATCTAGTACAACCTGTGTGACCTTGGTCAAGTCCTTTCAGTTCTAAGGTCCTTAGTTCTTTCCTCTGCAAACGAGGGCATTTAGTCGGGGGTGGGGGGTGGGGGAGGGTGTCTAAGGAACCTAGTGGTTCGCAGTCTCTAAGACAGGCTCGCCCAAGCTCGCACAGTTAAAAGTCTGGGGGTTGCTAAACCCACCAAGGAGTTAACTTGCTTCTGGCCAAGAGTGAAGGTTTCAGGTTGCCCCCCCCCTCCCAATCTCACCAAAGCCAAGGGTAAGGGCACCCCCCCCCCTTCTCCTTTCCTTTCCCCTCCCCTTTTCTCCCCTCCCCTCCTGTGGATCTTGCCCTTTCCTGGCTCCCCCCCTCCAAACGCGTGCCTCGAGGTCACGTGTCCCCCTGCCCCAGCAGTGACGTATGCGGTCCTGCCGCCAATCCGAGATACCCTTCGGGCTCGGGGCTCCGCCCCCCCAGCAATGGGGCGGGGCCGGCGGCTGGCCTGCCCGGGACAGCCTGAGGCATCTTGGCCAGTTGTCGGAGTTCTGCTTTCGACTGCGGTGTGTGTGCTCCTTTCTCGTCTTAGTCGGGTTCTCAGTCATGGAAGGGTCTTCAACAGTGATGCCTGGCTTCCTGGCCAAGCTCTGGGCTCTGGTCGACGACTCGAGCACCGACGATGTGATCGGTTGGAGCCCGGTAAGGGCCGGGGTGGCTGCGCGTGCGCAGCAAGCGGGTTGGAGCGCGATCCGGGGGACTGGACTCCTCGAGGTGTCGGAGCGCTCAGCACTGCTGGACGCTTCGAGGGCCAGGGTGCGTGGGGAGGGGGCTGCGCTCCGGAGCCCCGGGCTACGCATGCGCTCCTCCTGCTACCCGCTCCCGTTGTCTACTTGCCTACCCCGATTCCCAACCCGGGCGCCACGGTTCCGGGC
>CM053602.1:51654003-51681395 GCA_028646575.1 Pseudocheirus occidentalis
CCGGCGGCTATGTTTACCTGGGAGGGTTTGCAGGAAGACTTCTGTCGGAGAGTTGGGGTGGCCTCTCTCCTCCCGCGCCAAGGTTTTGAAGTGTCTATTAGCTTACTGATTTTGCACAGTGGGGAGTTTGCAGGGGGCTATTCCATCTGGGAAGAGTAGGGGGTCTCAAGAGTTTCGAGGGAGGATTTCTTTTGCCCTGCAAATTTTGCAAAGGGGCTTCTCCTGCTGGCTGGAGATTTTTTTGTTTGCTTGTTTGTTTTCTTTTGTGTTTGTTTGTTTTCTTTTGGAGGAGGAGGGAGAGTTGGGTCGAGGATCTGCCGGGAATTGCCGGGCTCGGCTCCTGCCTGAACACTGGGATGATGGCAGTTTGCAGGGTGGGAGTATGCAAGGGGCCACTCTTGCCAGCAAGATTTTGCAGGGCGGGAAAGTTTGCTGGACACTCTCCTTGCCTGCAGAGAACTACTTATGCTTGGAGAGCCCCCTACTCTTTCTTGCCTGAAAGACTTTGTTGCATTTGAAGCAGCCTCCTCCCCTCCCCCCTCCCAGTTTATTGCCGTCCAGAGTTTGGTTTTCTCTACCTGCAAATGCCTGTTGCCCGTCATCCCAGCGGGCTCACAATTAAAGAATTCCAAAACTGGGAATGGGAAGGCTTTCTAGTGCCCCCCCCCGGTTTTGCATAAATTATCCCTCCCAGCCCCCTTGCCCTTCCAACGCCCTTATCTTACTCCAAGACTCAGCTCAGGGGACCCCTCCTTAATTACCTGTGTGACCTTGCTAAGTCATTTTTAAATCCCTGTACCTCAGTTTCCTTCTCTGTAAAATGAGTGAGGAAGTCACTATATATCTAATCCGATTTATATGACCTCTAAGGTCCCTTTAGTTCTAGATGTAAGATGCTCAATGTGACCTTGGCTAAGTCCCTTCACTTTTCTGAGCCTCAGTTTTCCCATCTGTAAAAAAAAAAAGGACTTTACTAAATGGTCTCTGAGGTCCTTTCCAGCTCTAGAGCAAGGATGCTATGGGAAACCTCTCCTCAGCCCTCCAGCCTTTCTCTTTAGATTGCTTTGTACATATTTACCTGTCTGTATAGATTGTGTTTTTCCAATAGACTATAAGCTGTATGAGGGCAGGGACTGTTTTCTCCCCCATTGGAACTGAACAACTTCTATTTATAGTAAGAATTTAATACAAGTTTGTCTAATTGAATTTAAAGGATTTCAAATGCCCTCTTGCCCAGCCTGATAACTCTTCCCTCCTACCCCAAAGTAAGCTCTCTGAGGGCAGGGACTGTTTTGGTTGTTGCTTTTTGTCCCCAAACTTTGAACCTGGGAAACCTCTTAATAAAGGCTTGCTGAATGATGTTTGTTGACTGATCAGCTAGCTCCCCTCCTCCTTGCCAGGCTTAGCATCGTGCCTGGCACAGTGACTGCCTTGGAACTCAGTTGCCTCCCCCCCTCCAGGTGGGCATCGAGTTCTGCTTGGGGACATTGCTAATCTTGCTGCCGTTTTCTTTCCAGAGTTTACAACTACCTCCCCTGGGCCAAGCACAAGTCTGATCCTTTCAAATATTTGAAGACACTTATTCCCTTCTCTTCCTGCTTCCCCCATAAGACTTCTCTTGAACGCCAAAGTCTGACTTGGGCTCATTCTGCAGAAATCCCTCACCTGCCTGCCCCTTCCCCAGGGGCTCTTTGGGATCCCTGCTTACTGCCAAACTGGAGAATTCTAGAGCTAGAAAGGTCCTCAGAAGGCTTCTCTCATTCCTATCTCTTCTTGATGGTACCTAAATACCTCTGACTAGTGAGGCAGCTTTGTCAGGTTGTGATGGCCAAGCTTCCAGGTTAGCCTAGGTCGCAGAAACTGCCTGGCCCAACCCAGCCCAGTTCAGCCCTTGTGTGAGCAGGAATTAGGCCCCTTATTCAACCTAACCACTGTCAGGTGCCAGGTGGCCAACTTGGGCACACACAAAAATGAAGAGGTGGGCCAGCTAGGACGGACTGGAGCCTCAGACTTGGTAATCAATAATCACCCTTTCTGAGAAGTCTATTTAGTGTTGAACTCTGGTTTAGACTCTTTCTATGTTTGTCTGCCTGTCTGGATGTCAGTTGACATCAGAATGGATTTTAACATTTACTAAGCCCCCATTAAGTATAGTAGATTTGGGGCTATGGAGAGAGGTGACAGAAATAACCGGTTGGGGGTTCTGTTTAAAAAGGGCAAAACTTCTAGAGTTAGTTAGAGAGGCTGGGTTCAAATCCCCGCTTGGTTACAGATCAGCTGTGTGCCAGTGGATCTATCCCCAGCTCTAGACCTGGCTCCCTCAGTCCACCCGGCATCAGTGGAGCAGTACACATTTCCAGAGGTCAGACAGGCTGCTTCATTTGGCAGTCAAGGCAGTAATATTTCTCTAGTACTTTAAAATCTCCTAGCCCCATTTTACACAACCTTCTCCATAGGAAGAAACTGAGGCCCTGAGAGGGGAGCAGGGACTTGGCCAAGGTCATACACCTTGCTAGAGTTGAAGCCCAGGATGGCTCAGAGTCCAGTGTTCCTCCCACTGCACAAAATGTCATTTAACCCTTTTCCAGCTTTTGCTCCTCAGACCTTTGTACCAATTGATTAGCCCAATTCTTAAAACTTAGGAGAATGACCTCAAATAGGAAAATTTACTAAGTTTTTCTACAGCAAAATTTTTAAAAGTCATAGATTGGCATAGAATTAGAAGAGACTTTTACCATAGAGCATGGAATATTACAGCTAGACTGGTCCTAGAGATAAGCCAGTCTAACCCCTTCATTTTACAGATGAGGAAACTGAGGCCCAGAGTGCAGAGGGGATTTGCTTAAGGTCTTGCTAGGGAGTAGGTGGCAAAAGTAGAACTTGAATCCAAATCACAACCATATATTGGTCTAAGCACACTGGCTGTAAGAGCACCAAAACAGTTAACTCATTTGGGAATAGTCTATCAAGAATTTCTTTAATGCTGGTGCTTCAAAAAACCCCAGGGGTTAAGTCATTCTAAGCCCCAAGGGGCCTGCATGGTTAAATTTGCATGTGTTAACCAACACATGTATGATTGCTCTGGGAAACTCTTAGCTGAAGAAAGGGACAAGAATCCACGGGCATAGTCCTGGAGAGCCAAGCCCGAGGTAGGGCAGGGAGTGCTGTAATGTGAGAGTGGGGCCTCAGAGCAAGAAGATACTGAAGCCAGCTGCCTGGGTACCACCAGATGGCTCACCCAGCCAGCTGCAATTCCTCTCAGAATTCTCTATCGAACTTGAAAGCCCAGCCTAAGAACCATCTTCTTCCTGAAGCCATTTGTGATCTCTCCCAGCTGTTGGTACCTCCCCAGATGGAATTTCATAGGGATCAATGTCAAGTCTTCCCCTTGCAGTCCAAAAAATCAACTGCACCCCTCCCCTGCCCCCTCATATCTTGTCTGGTTTGGCACACACTTGTTGGTGAACATGTCTCCTGCAAGAAGAGCAGGGACTCTGCTTTTTGTCCTGGTGTCTCCAGTGCCCAGCACAGTGCCAGGCACACAGAAGAAAGTACTTAGTAAATACTTGGTTGAATCACAACTGGTAGCTGCCTCCCCCATTTTATTGTTCAATGGCACAGTAGCCTTGTACTGGTTTTAACATATATACTTGTTGGCCTTCACCATGAGTTGCCCAAAAGGATCATAGAACCCCTTGGGAATCATTCAGTGCAGCTCCCTCCCTCATCCTACAGCTTTGCATAGTGATACACCTAGGTCACAGGTGGAGGGGGTGGAGCAAAGTGGAGATTTGAACCCATGCTCAGATGTTCTCCTTGTGTCTCTCTGTTGCCTGCTGAGCTATTGGAGACTCTTCCATGGGTGTGGGTGTTGTGTGTGCTGCACAGTCTCCCTCCTCTCTCCAGGAGGCACACAGACCAAGCCTCACACTTATTACCATGCTACACGCAAACCATTTCCTTTTGGAGTTTATGCCAGAATGGCTCCCCTGTCCACAAACACTGTGTTATAACCCTGCTGGTGTTTTCCTAGTTACCATCAGGGCACACACATGCTAGGCCACTGTGGAACACCATCTAAAAATGTCTGACATTCCATAAGTTAGAATCGCTCCTTGTTCTTGGCAAGGGAAGGGGATAAAGGCAGAGGCTGAAAAAAAAGTATTTATTTGTAGGAGAAAAACTATGTTCTTTCTGTCTTGTCAGTTAATGAAATTAACTCTAGAATGAATCCAAGTATTGAAGAGTAAAATGAATAGCAAATCAAATCAGGGCCATTCATATCAGTCCAGTTTTGTCACTCCATTAATTCCACCCAATTACATTTTTGTCTTGAACTCAAGTGTTTCTACCACCCCTCTCCCCCCCCCACCCGCCCCGCTCCCGCCCCCCAGAATAGCCTTGCTCTGAGCCAGAGAAGCATTGGCCCTGTCTGGCAGGGCCTGCTGAGCTGGAGCCTGTGGAAGGCCCATGGAGCTAGGGTCTCGTTTGGAGAGGCTTGTTAATCCCAAGGGTGGCCATCAGGTGGGGAATCTTGTTTTCAGCCTCAGCCCCTCGAGAAGTCTGAAATCACAGATCTGTGGATTGAAGTAAGTCTCTAGAACTCCGAAACAACCTTTGTCTTATTCTCTCTTTTTCAAAACGTTTTTTATCATGAACTTAATAAACATCAACATCTCAATATACAGAGGACAAAAACCAGTGTCGTATATGAAGCTGAACCTCCCTTCTGTCCAGGTTGGTATTTTTAAAAAAAATCTACATTAAATGTAACATGGTGGTAACAAAATTGAATGACTTCCTGCCTCTTCTTCTGTGTCTCATTTAAAATGCTTCTTGGGTCCTCTGGCATCTTTCTGCCACCCACCAACTCCTTCCAACAATAGTAGCTAACATATCTCTAGTCTTTTAAGGTTTGCAAAGCATTTTACACATGTCCTTATCTCATTTCGTTCTCATGACAAATGGGAGCTCTCTTGTAGCAAGTAAATTCCTTCAAGCAGAGTGAATTGACAGTGGCTCCAGCCAGGAAGCAGGCAACTTCAGACATCTGAGGTTGGGCTTGGACATCCCATTGATTGGCCTTCTCCAGTCTTTCCAAGTTGCTGTTAACGTAAATACCAGAGAATGAGTTAGCAGTAGCTGGGGGTGGGGGGGGGGTGGGGGTGCTGATAGCCTGGGAAAACGATATGCTTTTTTTCTATGGTCTGCCTTTAAGGCAGTGGATCCTTCTCTCTACCCATCCTTCAGAGCCTGAACTGGAAGGTCCCAGGAGAAGGCGATCCATCAGTAGGTTTTAATAAAGCGTATTATCTGGAAATAACGGGCTAACAAAGCTTGAACACCAGGATTGTAGGTTGGGTTTTTTTTTAACCTAGTAGAAATTTGTATTTGTTTTTGAGATGAAAACATTATCTGGCAAAGCATAGGTGGTCCCAGAAGGAGAAAAAAGGGCCAGGAGTGACAAAGGAGCATTCACAGTTAACTTTCACCTAGCATATTGCCTGCGTGTGTCTGTTTTTGTCCCCAGTATTCCTGGCCCTGCCAAATGTGTCAACATCAGAAACACATCTGATTGGATCAGTGGAAATGACATTGAAGAAGAGGTATTAGCATTGTCTTTGCCACTGCTCACGATGGACCGTGCCTTCTTTCTGACTTGTAATCAAACTGTTCCCTAGGCATCATCCCGTTTCCCTCCCCCCCCCCCACCCACACACATACACACTTGTCTGTTTGTATCCCCAGCGCTTGTATACAGCAAGCACTTAATAAATACTGTCATGTAAATGGTGCTTCTGGTTCTTCTCGCTTCACTATACATCAGTTCCCACGAGTCTTGCCAAGGTTCTCTAAGTTTGTCCTTTTATCATTTCTTAATGACACCATATTCCATTCCATTCTGAGAACACAGTGTGTTTAGCCATTTCCCAAGTGATGAGCACCCACCTACTTTGTGCACCATGAAGGCCGCTGTTCTTATTCTGACCTATATGGTGCCTTTCTCTTCTGTCTTTGACCTCTAGGGTTTACACTTAGTAGTTGTATTGCTAGGTCAAAGGGTATGCTGAGCTGAGTGACTTTTTGCAAAAAGAGCCAAATGGCTTTCCAGAATGGTCAGCCCAGCAGGGCATGTTTGTGCCTATTCTCACTTAGCCCTTCCCAGCCATTTGATCATCCTTTCCAATCTCATGGGTGTGAAGTACTGACCCTCAGAAGTGTTTCAATTTGCATTTGTCTTACTATTAGTCATTTGGAGCATTTTTAAATGGGGTATTGATTGCAGTTCTTTCAAAAATGGCCCACCCGTAATCCTTTGACCTATTCCTATCAATTCCTTATGTATCTTGACTAGCAAGCCTTTATTAGAGAGATTTACTTCAAAGATTTTTTAAACCAATTAGCTATTTCCTTTCTAATTATAACTGCATTGATTTTTGTTGGCGTAAAACCTTTTCAATTTTATTTAATCAAAACTCTCCATTTTACCTTTTCTGCTCATCTTATTCCATTGTTCAGTTACATCTTCCCCTCCTATATCCATAATTATGAAAAATAATCTCCTTCCCTTCCCCTCTGATTTGTTTATGATAAGAGAGGTTTTTCTATAATGTTGGCATGGTGTGTCAAGGACAGAGAGCCAGCCTCAACATAAAGAAACTCGGGGTTCAGGTCTTACCTTTAACCAACTCAGTATGGGTTGTGTGACTCTGGGCTGTCAATTAGCCCCTGAGCTCTAGGCAGCTCTTAGACTTTAAAGTTACCCACACCAATGAAATCAAAAGTTTACTTCTTAACTCTAAGAGCTTTTGTGTTTAAATCATATATTCATTTGGAGTTCATAGTGGTATATCATAGGAGGGTTTGGTCCAAACCCAATTTCTTTCAGACTACTTTTTATTTTGTCTAGTAATTATTTTGTGGAATAGAAAGGGGTCCTTATGGCTGTAACTGGTATATTTTTATATATATATATATATATATATATATATATATATATATATTGAGCATTGTGTTACTGTGTTCGATTGTCCCTACGTACAATCTAGGTTTTGTGTCCCTAATCTGTTCCATGGACACGTTTTTCTATTATTTGGTCAATACCAAATTATTCTGACAATTACTGCTTTGCACTGTAACTTAAGATCTGTTCCTGCCAGGTCTCCATTGTTCCTTTTTTCATTTCTCCATTGAGATTATTGACTTTTTCCTCCAGATGAATTTTGTTATTATTTTGTATAGTTTTCTGAGTTGTAAAACACTGACACTCCTCAGTGTAGAACCAGATTAAAATGGATTGAAGAAAATATTTAACAAAATAAGTAAAAATAGAATAAAATATGGATAGCATTACATTTTGCAACTAAGTCCACACGTAGTCCATAGGGATCCTTATGGACAGTTTACTGATCCCATTTCCCTTTGAGTTTGACACCACGAACTGATTCTGTAAATTATTTTCTTAGCATGACTGTGAACAATTAACATCCTGTAATTTTTACTGTTATTTACATCAACTACATTTTCAAATTAAATTCAAATTCCTTATTCTGAATTTAAACACCAAATAAACCTTGAGCATTTCCATATTCCTAGTAGAACACAGGAGAATTGTATATGAAACAGTGAAACTCTTCTTTCACCCTTCCTACTTTAAAATATATATGATAAATTCCACACATTACTTTCCAAACTGTTTTGTTTGTGTTTCCTTATGAACTTCCTTCTTTTCTGTGTATATTTTTAAAAACATGTTTCAGTGACTTTTTTTTGGCATCACTATTGCTAACCTCCCTTCCCCCCCCCCCCAATAAAAACTTGCTGAATAAAACAAGCAGTCCCTTGTAACAACTAAACCTGGTTAGGCAACACAAATCCATTAGAGGCCATGTCCAGAAATGTGTGCCCCTTGCAACCACTTATACCCCGAGTCCATGGCCTCTCTGTCACAAGGTAAAGGACATGCTTCATCATCATCAGAGAAGGGGGGGCCATCATGGCATTAGTCAGCTTTCAAAGTTGTTTTTCTTTATAGCGTTGGCCTTGTAGAAGCTATTATCAAGGTTCCTGCTACCCAGATTCTTTGAAATCATTTGTTGTCATTTCATACAGTGTTGTAATGTTTCATTATGTTCATGTAACCCATTCCCCACTTCAGAGTTTGCCATTTCTGTTCTTTCCCTTTTCAGGATTAGGGAGTTGGTTTTACTCATCTACATCCCCCCACCCTTGTAACTCTCCCTTCCTCATTTGTTTGACTGTTGAGTTTGATGGATTTCTCTGCCAGTGTGTACATTCAGCCCCTTCTTGAGGTACATCTGGTTCTTTCTATCTCTACTCCTTCCTCCATATTTGTATACTCTTCTCATGCACTCTGATGATGAGAAATAGTTCTGTCCCCATTCTTCCTCCTCTGTACCAGTGTATTCCATCTTTGGCCTTTGTTTCCCCTCTTCAAAACCTCAGAACAGAACCAGTCCACCTAGAGCTTCTCTGGCTTCCTCATTTATTAGCTCCTTCAATACCTTTTAAAGGCATTAAGGTTCTTAAGGGACCTTTGTTTCTTCTGCACCATTAGAATGTTAGCACTGCATCATCATTCAGCTCCTTCCAGTTGATGAAATACATTTCCCTTTCCAGATTTCTCTGGACTCTTATGTTTGTATTTCAGAATTCCTACTCAGCTCTGGTCTAAAGTCCTCTATTATGTTAAACTTGAGTTTTTTTTATTTGTAGGATAATACTTAGCTTGGCAAGGTTGGGTTTTTTTTTTGGGGGGGGAGGGGAGTAGAAAAGTACATCTATATTTTTGGTCCTTTAGATCTCCTGTTTATGATAGAAGCTTCCAGAATTTAGGTGATCCTGCCTGTGATTCCTTTCACATTTGCCATTCCAGCTTCTTGCAGTATTTTTTCCCTTGGTGTAGGAGCTCTGGATTTTGGCAGTGATGTTCCTGGGATTTTTCCTTTTGAGGTTTATTTCAGGAGGTGTTTGGAGGACTATTTCCATCATCACTTTACCCGCTGTTTCTGATATGTCTGGGTAGTTTTCATTTATAATTTGAACTTTCCAGGCTTTTTTAAAAACTGTGGTTTTCAGGGAATCTACTGATTCATAAATTATTTTCTTTTCCTTGACATATTTTCCAAGTCATGTTTGGTATTAAATAGTGTACATTTTCCTTCTGTGCCTTCAATCTTGGATTTTGTTCCAATACTTCATGCTTTTTCATAGAGTCATTGGGTTCTGTTTTGTCTCTTCTTGTTTTCAGAAAGCGCTTTCATTTTTTGTTTCTTTTTTTGGTTTGTTTTTAATCTGCCCCCCTGTTTTGTGGTAATCAGGGTTAAGTGACTTGCCTGGGGTCACACAGCTAGTAAATATCCGAGCTCAGATTTGAACTCAGGTCCTCCTGACTCCAAGGTCCATGCTCTAATATGTCACTTAACTGTCCCAAGAAGTGCTTTTCTTAGGCAAGATTGACCACTTTCTGTTTTAAGGAATGGATTCTCTTTCTGATTCTTTCCTCCATAGACTTTATTCCATTTTCAAAATCCTTTCATTTCTTCTACCTGTTCATTTCCTTTTAGAAAATCCATTTTTTCTTTTGAGTCTCTGCTTGGAGTTATCAGAAACTTTGTCTCCATCTGGGATGAATTTGGGGGCATTTCCAGATGTAGAATAATTCAGGTTACTGGTCAGTAGCTTTATTTCTTTTCTCATCTCTCTAACTTTAGTTTTTGAGTTGGGGCATTGTGCCAGAGCTAGGTTCCTTCATCTTTTGAGTTTAGGATATGGGGTTTGGCCATGCTTGGCCTTCCCCTCTATCTCCTGGGTTCCTTTGCTGACCTCTCTCCTGGAATTAGTCTCTTCCAATGCCTTAGGAGTTTCTGGTATCTCTGGCCTGCCTCTGGGTAATTTGGGGTCATGCTGCTAGGTTCCCCTCTTAGGTACCTGCTCTGGTGCTGGTGGTGGTCCTCTTTCCTGTTGCCCTTGGGCTAAATGGCTAACTTTCTGTGCTGTTTTTGGAGTAGAAATCATTGGATTTCATGATGATTATTTGGACTGGTACAAATTTGAGTTTTTTATTGGAGAAGGTAAGTGGGGTGGGGGTGGTCTGCATTTGTTCAGACAACCATCTTGTCTGGCAACTAGTTCAACAAAACTAAACAACTAGTTGAAAAAAGATTCTATCCTATGTAATATTCCACACTCCTAGTCCTCTATTTCTACAAAAAAAGGGCGGTGATGCCTTTTTATCTCCTCGTTGGGGCCAAGCTTGGCCATGATGTCACAGCATTCAGTTTCAGTTGTTTTGTTGTATCTATTTCTTCCTTTAAGTATTTTTCATCTCACTCATTCATTCAAGGCCTGCGTGTGTCTTACCTCCTACATAAAAATAGGCATATATCCCAATGTATATATTTTATATACACACATGCATGCACACACAAACAGATTTGAGAATGATTTTCTTTTTCATCCTGCTGGGTTTTAGTACTCAGTATTCATTCCCTTCTAACTATTCTGTTTCAGACAGGCCACATATGGGTAGTATGACTTTCTAGGGCAGAGATCTGAGGCCCAGAGAAGAAAGGATTTATACTTGGAGGGAGTAGAAGAACTGGAGCCTGAATCTCCACCAAATCCAGTGGTCTCACCACTTCCTTCATTGCATTGTATTGAGTGTACATTGGCCAGGACCATGCCCGGTACCTAATGGGATGTCTTTAAAGAAAGCAGTTGTTGTTTTGATTTTGTTTATAGTGGAGATTTATCTAATTGAATGAGATCCTCTTACTCCATTAGCCATGCCTGCTCCCTAGTCTGCCTACCTATTTGCCAGCACTAATTCCATTGCCAATACTCCAGAAGTCCCCATTGATCAGTTGGTTGATTGATCTAGCACCTGCTGAGGCAGAAAACCTGACAGACTGAAAGCCCTTGTCACTCATTTGGCCTGCTTTGCCTGCTATGAGGCAGGCCTACTGTGAAGTCAATGAGAAGGTGCCACAGTCTATACTCCCTTAAGGAAAAAGTAGCCAACATTTGTGACGGTTTGTCAAATATTGGCCCAAGTCAATTTCTTTTATTCAGAAGGCTCTGGGTCCTCTGATGACCCAAGGGCAGACTCAATACCACATGTGAATCTTCCCCATTTCCTGACTACTTCTTAAGGTCAAGAGGGCTCTTAGACTTGTAATTAGAAAACTAGGCTTCAAGTCTCAGCCCAGTCTCTTACCAGCATTGGCCTGGGCCAGGTCATTTGCCTTCCCTTGAGTTGGTGGCTTCCTCTGTAAAATGAGATAATCACACTTACACCACCTTCTAGGGTTATTGTGTAGAGGCCACTTTTAAAGTGAGACATAAGGCAGAGTCAGTATGATGGCAGAGGAGCAGTAAGTACACAGCCTTTTGTGCCCACCCAAAATACCTGCCCCTCAAAAAAAAACCCACTAGATTGAATTCTAGTTAGGAAATTTCAAGAAAATCACAGTGAATCATGTTTCCAAAGTTGACATTATGAGACAGAGAGGTCTGTGGGCCTTAGCAGAGGGTAGGGGCAGGTGGTAGTGGTGATCTGGTCTGTAAAGTCTGTAAAGACAAGAAGATTGAGGAATTCTGCTCAGCGTAATGCTGAGCCACCATTCTGGAGGCCTAATGATGAAACCTCCATCCCTGAGAGAGAGGTAAAGGACCCAGAGTGCAGAGGGAGAGAAATAATTTTTGACATGGCCAGTGAAGAAATTAGTTTGGCTTTACCATGCACTTTTGTAACTTTCTCCTTTTCAGCTTGGGGGTGGGATGAGAGGGAGAAGATGGATTTTGCTGATTGCAAAAATAAAATTGAGTTTAAAAAATAAAGTAAGCTGCAAATGAAACATTATTCTTAGAGCACTGGATTGGTTCATCTTGGTGCTTTATTGGTTTTAGTTTTAGTGTCTAAGTCTGGAGTCTCCAGATGTACAGTGAGTTCCTAAAGGGCAGCTTGGGCTCCAGGCTGACCAGGGAACAGCGTGTGATGAAAGACTTCTTCCCTTTATTTATTTGGTAGTCCTCCCTCCAGTGCTCTGGCCCCAATTGTCTTTGGGTCATCTATACTGTTTCTTTCTAATTCTATTAGAACTGCAGAAAGATCGATCTTTCTGCTCTTGTTCTTGTTTGGAGCAGTGAAAAGAGCCATGTGCTGTATTCACATATTTATTGGTGACTTGGATAAAGCTGCATATGTCCCTGACTCCCACATTTGCAGATGATACAGTGGTGGGAGGGACAGATCTTGACAGCGAACATTAAGTTGAATCTAAATCAAAGGGGTAAAAATAAATTGAATAGTAACAGATGGAAAATCTTAACACCTGGATTCAAAAAATTAACTTCACAAATAAAAGATGGAGAAGTTGCAGCCAACCACCTGTTGGAAAAAAGAAATCAGAGGGCTTTGGGGGGACATCCAATTGTAATAAATTGAGTGATGAGGCAGCCAAAAAGCCGTCAATGCCATCTTGGGCTACATTAAGAAAAGCTGTGGAAATGAGGTTTGCTCTGGTCTGTGTCCTAATTGACGTGGAACTGTGGAGAGCAGTGGTGACAGATTGAGCTAAAAAACACTGACTTATTAGAAAACCACCAAATAGCATTATCTATGGCACATTGTATTCTTATTCTGTTCAGTGTAAAAGTTCTCAGAATTGTCTAATTGAACCCCTCATTTTAGAGATGACGACACTGATGTCAAGGGAGGGTTACATATTTGTCCAGGGTGATACACTGAGCTTCTCAGATGATATTATTGAACCCAAGCCTTGGGCTTTTACCATTTGGTTCTAGGAAGCACAGTTGAGGAAGGTCAATGATAAACAGGAGAATATTGGGGAATGGAAGCCAGGGTGGTGAAAGGACTTGGGGTCCATATTGTTGGCAGATAGATGGAAGGAAGTGTGGTTGTTGACCTGGGCCTTGAGGGATGTAGGATTATAGACCTAAAACAGCCAACCCCAAATTGTTGTGATAATTCACCCCATTAGGAGAAAATGTCCAAACAGGCATGCCCCAATACCCGTAAATTTATATATATATGTTATAATACATTAATTACTAAGAGATCAAAATAGTTGAAGTTAAAAAGATATGATAAAGATGACTTCACAAAAAACTTTTATTTACTAACATAGAAAACCTTCCTATTCTCAGTTAAAATGAGAGTTTTGGAATGAGAGCAGCATGATTGAATATGCCTTGTTATTTTAATTTTTTTTTTTAGTTTAAGACTCGTTAATATAGCAACCCAAAGGGCTGGTTTTAAGTTTAGTTATTTTGGTTATTGGTTTTAATTGCTATTAAAGCTTGAGAATAATTCCCTCAAAAATTCATATAGATCCAAATGGGAATAGTGGCTCAGTTTACCACATCAAGATACTGATTATGCAAAGATTTCTGTTGAGAAACAACATAGTATGGTGGATAGACTGTAGGACTTGGAGTCAGAAAGACCTGGGTTCAAATCCTGTATCAGACTTATTAAGCTTTGGGCCCCTGGGGAAGTCACTTAACCTCTATCTCAGTTTCCTTATCTGTAAAATGAGTGGGTTGTACTCCATTATGTTTTAGGTCCCTTTCCATTCTAAATCTATTATATTAGAAAATTTAACTTGTAAATTTCCATCTTTCCTAATTGGGGATGAGGGTTAGGAGATGGTTCTGGGGGCTCGGTACCGGTGGTTGTTTCAGGTGGGAAGAAGGAATCAACAGCAGGGCAAATGGCAGGCTGCCTGGGTAGCCCCTGATCACCTGGTGCTAAATGGATTTCATCGCTGGCATCTGTGTTGTACTGTGGGGTGGGGCTCTTGGGAACAGGGCCACAGACCACTTGATCCCCAAGCCCATGGCAGCTGCAGCAGCTGTTTCTGCGCCTCCAGGACTCCTTTGGGGGAGAAGAGTCCCAGCAGTGGAGCTGGGGCCAGATGATCTAGGAGGGCTGGGCTGCTACAGCAGATGCCTGGGTGCGGGGACAGGGAAGGGGAGCAGATTTGGGGATTTGCACCTCAGTGAGTCATCTAATGTACTTGTAGCTTGGTAAGCCACTGACCTAGGAGCTGGAAGGGACCTCAGAAGTTTCCTAGTCTAATGCCTTCATTTTAAAGATGAGGAAACTGAGGTGCAAGAAGGTTTATGATGTGTGTGTGTGTATGTATGTGTGTGTGTGTTAGACTAGTCATTACACACAATTCCTTCCACTTGGGAAATTCTGTGGTTTTCCATCTCCTGGAATATGAGCAAGGAGAGCTGCTTTTTGAACCCTGGCCTATCCATTAACCCCTTGTATGCCACATTGGTGGGCATCCCTGTGTTCATCTGTAAATGAAGGCTGGATGCCCTGGTCCTTGCTGCCTTTGATGAGCTAGGATCAGCCAAGTTTTGGGGGCCCTATCCCACACTCCCATCTGGGTTTGGTCTTTTACTTTAGCCCTGTGAGGTTGTGAATTCTGTTCATGTTGGAGCCGCTGGGTGTCTGCTTTTTTTCTCCTCAGTCTGTTTCTTCTCCTTCTGATTGATCCAGAGTGGTAGGTAGATGGTCTGTTGTGCCCAAATGCAGGCACCCCCAACCAGAATGGCCTCCATCAAAGTCTGCCCTCTCCCTCCTTAGTATTCCCTAAAGGCCCTTCCAGGAACAGGAATGCAGTCCCCATTGGAAGAGCCATTTAGACTGCTCTAATTAATTAGTCAGACATTCTGTCTTGTGTCAGTCAGGTCTCTTGCTTACTTGTGTGTCCTGAGTGAGGGAACGTTGAGCCCTGGCCAATGGTGAAATCTATGTTAAATTGTTTTCTCTGACATAGACTTTGAGCCCAGTTGCAAGCTGGTGAAAAACAAACCGATTTTCCTTGAAGTGATGTACTCTCCCTCCGCAGTTCCTGTATCGGAGTGATTAGATTTGGATATTTATAGCAGGAGGTTTGGGCCTGGTAGGAGGAGGCCGGCCTGGAGAATGCTGCCATCTGGCGGGGTTTGGGAGAAAACTGCCTCCACAGCAAGGCTTTCATGGTAAACAGAATGGGGGCCCTGGGGATGGACGGCCAGCCCCCCACCACCACCACCACTATTTTATAGAGAAGCAGACACACCCAGAGAGCAGAGAGGGACCTTCATTTTCGTAGAAATAAAAGAATTATACTATCTTCTCCCCTTTTTCATAACATGACCCATATAAATAGATTTCTCAAATCATTTTATTCAAATAAAATAAGAATTTATTAGCATTTGATGACACAAACACATCTTATAATACACAGGCTTATTTATTGATAGAAATCCTTGATAATTTTCATGTTGCTAACATAAAAGACAGCTTGCTTTAGAGTCTAGGGAACTGGCCTGGGAGCCCAGAAGGCCTATGCCTTACACCTCCTGGCTGGGTGAGCCTGTGAGCAAGGCCTTTCACATGACAAGAAGCTGAAGAGAAGGTGAGTCCCCCTACCAGTGAAATAATAAGCCGCATTTTTATCCTTAACCTAAACTTAGAAAGATGACCAGAATGATATGTGATGAGGCAGGTGGGTAGGAGCTCTCCTTAGAATTAGGAGCAAGCCTTGTTTCTCTAGCCTTTCTTTTTTTCTCTTCCCTGTATGGGCTATTTGAGGTCTTTCAAAGGACAAACAAAGGAATGGAGAGGCTGAAAAGACCTTGGATAGAATTTCCACTTCCTGGGGGTTCTTCTGTCCTTAGAGCAGTCAAATCCAGGTTAACTTCAGGAACACAGATGTGAGCCACAGTGAATGCTAGGAATGATTTTGCCAGCAGGAGGTAAAAGAAAGCCCAGACTTGGCTATTTTCTAATCCAACCCCCCCACCTCCCACCCCCAGCAGAACACCCACTTGGAGCTCCCAGTTCATTGACCACCCAGGAATTTCAGACTTTTTAGGTCTATTCCCAGACAAAACCAACCTAGACTGGCCCCAGCTTTTCAGGGTAACTCCTTGTTCCTCTGGGAGCCAGTTTGGATCTTGTTTGGGGGGGCCAGGGTTAGGAGTGGAGGATGTGAAAGGACACTAAGTCCATTTCTTCAGAACTAAATTAGGCTTGGCCAACTTGCCCACTGACTAGGTATTTCACTTAGAGCAAGTTATTTCTTTCTAGGTCTCAGTTTCCCCAACTATAAAATAAGGGGGTAAGACTAGATAATCACTGAGGTATTGATATATGATCATTTTGTAGTCAGTTACTGAGGAGTTAAGGTAGGAGGAGCTAAGAGTTAGAGATCCTAGACACTGGACTTAGTGTTACCCCCTGAAGTGTGGAGTCAGTCTGTGGTTTGTTGGAAAGAGCATTTTACTCTGGAAGTCAGGAGACTCGTGTTCTAGTCTTAACTCTTAAACTGACTTATTAGATTGTGGCCCAGAATGGCTCAGTTTTGATAATTTAAAATTTTTCCCCTTTCTAAAAATCTGTAAAATAAGGAAATTGGATTCTGTGATTTCTAGGTTTTTCATTAGGCCATTTAAAATTCATAAATTTAAAAATCTAAATTCTGAGTCAACTCAGTTTGTCTTCTCTTTTTTGGAAGAGGATAGTCCTTTTTCTCAATGGGGAAGGAAGCAAAGATTTTTGTTTTATTGGCCAATTCGAAAGACAAGGGTTCCAGTGGGAACTGCTCATTCCTAGTCACTTGGTAGGTCAGTTCTTTGAATGTGAATACTGATCTGCAAAGGGAAAATAGTCGTGGAAATGTGGACTCAGCACTTCACCCTGAGCTCAGTGAGTGTGCTGGGGCACCCCCCCCATGACCCAACCCTCAGATGATTTAGTAAGCAGGCTTCAAAGATGGCTGTGGTCAGAAACGTCATTGCCCTGTGGTCAGCCACTCGTGCTGAGGGTTGGTTGGCCGTCTTCTGGCAGACATCCAGCCCCTCCATAGGCCCATCCTTCAGACCCTTCCAGCTTGGTAAGGGCAGTCAGAACCTATGCTCCACTATTACGGACTTCAAGAACCCAGGGCCATTTTCATGCCAAGGTGAAGAGACAGCAAAAGACTTAATTGTTATAATCTATAAAATGGAGGTAATAGTGCTTGCTCTACCTGCCTGCCAAAGCCATTGGGAAGTTTGCATGAGATGATAGCTAAAATACTTTCTAGCGACCATGGGTCATAGAATTAAATTATGGTTATCAGCTTGTCAGCCTCCACATGTCCTTCTTAGCCCTTTACTTCCTCACCCTTCCTCATTTCGGTGTAGGGAACCACCTCTCCTTCTGTCCAGTGTTCTCAATCCACAGCCTTGGAATCATTCTTGATTTTCTTTCCCCCTTCCCTATATCCTCCTGCCTGCCATGGAGCAACGCTATTGTTGGCTTGCAGTTCACTAAAATTCTTGGGTATTTTTCAGACAGACTATTGTCTAACCACAGCTCTCTCATGTTGGATGTGTGAAGTTCATTCATATCTTGGGTTTAATATATCCCACACAGTGCTCTGACCTATCAAGATCTTTTTGGAACCTGAACTTTATCAGCTAGTGTGTGTTTACCCTCCCTCTCAGCTTGATGTTGTCTGCAAATCAGCAAGTTGACCTTCATCCAAGTCACTGATAAGAATATGTGATTTGGAGGCAGCCAGGTGGTACAGTGAATAGAGCACCAGCCCTGGAGTCAAGATGACATGAGTTCAAATCCAACCTCAGACACAACACTTACTAGCTCTGTGACCTTGGGCAAGTCACTTAACCCCAATTGCCCTGCCTTTCTCCCTCTAAAAAAAGATAAAAAAAAACAAAAAAAGAAGTGATTTTGGAAAGACTCCTTCTAGGTTAATGCAAATGAATTAATGACTACTCTTGGGGTCCATCCGTTCAATCAATTGTACTGCCATCTGGGCTGCGGCTTTCCATCTTTCCTCTAAGAGGAGCAGGAGATAGTTTATAAAAAACTTTGCTAAACTTGTAATGGATTCTACCTCTAGCATTCCCTGGATCTACTATGCTTAGTGACCCTGTTAGCAAAGGAAATATGGTTAGTCTGGAATGAGCCATTCTTATTATGCTGACAAGTGCTTCTATGTTTCTGCCTCTGAGAATCCCCAGCTTCAAGGCCCAGCTTTGATTCTGCCTCCTACAGGAAGCCCTGTCCATGGTCAGTAATGCTCTTCATTGAAGAGAAGTACGAAATCTTGTATTGACTATATGTCTTTTTACATTCTGTATTTGGAATAGAGTGTAAGCTCCCTGAGAGCAGAGATTTAAAAAAAAAATTACTGCCATATAGTGTCTTGTACTTTAAAAATGTTTATAAATCCTTGTGACTTTTCTCCACCAACACCCCACCACTCTAAGCATGGATTTAGAGAATTCCTTATGTATACACAAGGACAGAGGTATATGACTAAGTTGCTTATACTCTTTTAAAGGGGATCCCAGGGCATTGGGCCATGACTTTTGGCTACAGGTTTACATGAGTCTCTGACGTTGGTTGGTACATGCTTGTCCATCCTATGGACACTCCTTTCTCTGCCATGTATGTTTGTCTTCAGTGCGTGACCTTTCATGCTTTTCTTCTTTCTAGAACGGCCAGACCTTCTGCATCTTGGACGAACATAAGTTTTCCAAGGAGCTGCTTCCCAAATACTTCAAACATAACAATCTGTCCAGCTTTGTCCGCCAGCTCAATATGTGTAAGTATGGCACTTCATGCTCTGGACCAGGCTCGTTGATTTACACTGATGTCTTTCACATCTGAACCCTCACTCCCTGTTGGATGGTAGCCATTCCAACTTCCAGTCATCTTTATATCATCATTCAAAGACAAGAAGTTTCTCTCTTCTTGTGTCTTTCCTATTCTAAACTCAAACCTTGTCTCAGTAAAATTTTTGGACCTTTCAGAGCCAGGGCCTGGGTTTCCAATTCTTGGAGGAATAAAAACTATTCATCCAGGCCCCAGCCCCCTTTCCTATGTTGGATCTAAGCACTTTGCTGTTGGGAGAACAAAGAGCCAGTGGATTAATTAGTTCAAGGAGTAGATACTCTGTGTATATGTCTGTGTGTACATGGCATGTGCATGTGTGTATATGTGTGTGTGTGCCTGTATGTCTTGCTTGACCCCAGAATAGGAAAGCCAGGCTTGTCTTTCTGAGAAGGAGTAAATGCACCCATCTGGACCAGAGGGTCTGATTTTGCCACAGAGGGCAGACCCATTTCAATCTGTTGAATCTCTTGCTGAAGGGATAGTGGCCACTTCTGTACCTGGTAGTGCTTAAGTGGGGCGAGGTTGAATGTCTACTTGTTGGTAAGTTTCTCACTTCAAGGAGAAGCTAGAAAATTCCCAGTGAGGAAACTTCCTCTTCTCTGTAACTCACTGTCTTAAAGAGTTGCCTGGGCACCCTGAGAGGGTATCTCAGAGCCAGGATGAGACAGGAGCTAGACTGGAACCTAGATCTTCCTAACTCTTGAGACAAGCGTTCTAGGCACTGTACCACACTGCCTTTCTAGGCTGGTGCTGGGCTCTTAAGATAGTGTTTGAGGAGGATGGGAAATGACTTCCTATCTTTTCTGTCCCTTTAGACTTTGGGGAGAAAAAGCAGTATTCTGTCTTGGCCTTGGCTCACATGGGCTATGAAATTCTAGACTTTATGGCTCCCTCAGGGTAGAGAATTTTGTCCTCTGTGCTCCCATGGGAGCTAGATCCTAGGTGAGCTTTGGCCATTCTCTTCAGATTAGCTCCTGGTCACTGCAAACCTGGAAAGTCAGGCCCAGAGTCAGGCTTCTACTCTCTCTTGGCTGGGTTGTTTCAGGAAACCAGTTTCTAGTCTTTTCTAATGTCTGACATGTGAGCAGGTACCTGAAAAGAAAGCAGTACACAGGCTGTGGCCAACGTCCTGATGCACATTGGGTCACTCTGGTCCTCTGTGTGGGTGGATTTCTTACTTCTTTTTAAAAACTTGGGCTTGGCTTTCCAACTTTTCTGAGGCTTTGCTTCCAAGACCTCAGAGAGAGGGGCAGGGGGACAGGAGGGATGGAGTTTGGGTAGAGGGCTCATGTGAAGTGTCTTTGGTGCCTCACAAGGAGATGATCAGGAGGCTCACCTTCCTCTTCAGAGGTGGCTCCTGCAGGCCAGGCTGTGAGCCCCATGACTAGAGCCTAGCCATGACCCATGTAGCCCAGTGAGCCTCCTCAAATGCTGGCAGGACAAGCAGTTAGTCAGTCATAAAGACTGTCTGCTCTGAGTCCGAGGGCTGCAGTTGGCTCTTAGCTCTTGCTGATATGTCTGTGTTCTCCTTAAGAGAAGCCAGACCCCGAGAGTAGGCTGCCCCCTGTGGGATTTTGGTGAAGGGAGAAAGAATTAATTGAAATGGCAAGTTAGACTTCTGACCACATGAGGGGGAAGTAATGCTTTCAAAACTCATTTGAGAAAGGGAAGTTTTTGTATTTTCAAGTGAGTTTGTTCCAGAGTTCTCCCCTAGTGTCTGAGGGTGGCCCCGCTACTGCCCAACCTCTGCCCAAAAACAGAAGCCAGACTGCTGGCCAATGGCAAGTTTTGTTTCCTAGCTTACAAGACCCTTCTCCTATGGCCTCCTTTGGAGACTAGAAGGCCACACTCTTCCTTTGCCTATGACCCACATGGCTAGGCTTTTAGAGATCCACATGGGAGAGGAGCTTGGGGCTGGCCAGCACTTGGGGGATGAGACTTGGCTCGGTTCACTCAGCAAGCCCATTCTTTGGATGGATCTCGTGGCCCACTAAACGAGTCTCTGTGATTTAGTAGGCTAGGCCCACTGTTGGGCTCTGCTGTCATAGCACTTGAGAACACAAAGACATCCCTGGAAAACTCCTCCTTGGCCTCAGGGGGCCTGGGGAAGATTTCCTGTGGAAATTGCTCATTGGTGGCTGAGCACTTTGCACCACCTTCCTGGCCTTCTGCTGAATCCTGGCTTTTGAGATGGTTTGTTTAGAGAAGGCCCTCCCGTGTTCTCCCGTCATATACCTTATCCTGGCTTGGGTGAATCTTTGGTTCACCCCAGTGTCACTTCATTTCAGAAGCTTTTGTCTCTCATTTCTTTAGGAGAGTGTAAGTTGCTCAAGTACAAAGACTTTATCTTTGGATCCCCAGTGCCTGGCACAGAAGAGGTCCTTTGTCCATTGACTGACTAGGGTTGAGTATATCGTAAATCAGGTTACCAAATCCACAGGAATTTGAAGAGAGAGCAGATACTAAGCACCTGAATCTTGAACAGATCTAAGATTTTTGAAGGGCTCTGCATGTAAGCTCTTTGAGGGCAGGGATGGTTATTCTGTCTTCATATTGGTGCTCTGAGTGCTATTCACACATGGGCCTCAAACTTGGTTTGTTGCCCTAGACTTGAGGAGTGAAGTGGCCCGGCCAGCCCAGGGCTGTTGTTGGCAGTTCCTGTGGCCCAGGTGGCCCTGCCAGAGCTTGGGCTTGACCTGAAGTGCCTTCTAGGGCCCAGGGCTGCCAGGAGAGACTTGTGTCAGATCTGGCTCTGGCAGTACCCTGAAGGAGAGTGGTGTTGGCCCCCTAGGCAGAGGAACAGGGCCTCCAAAGGGCCCACAGCTCCAGGGCACTTGGTTAGGTTCAAAGAAGAGGAGCTTGTTGGCCCCAGTTTGAGCCCCTGGATGCTTTTCCTTTCCTGCCCTGAGTGAAAGCCCCAAGGCAAGCAGGTAGGCAGCTGTGGATATTTCCTGCTCAGGTTTCCTTGGGTTGGACTCTGTCTCCATCTTCCTAGCTAATTGTGACCAGGTAGTGCCTCTTGCAAGGCACAAGAAGAGAAAAGCCATTTGGGACTTTGCATCTATGCTGAGGTGGCTTCTAGCTTAGAGAAACCCTAGCCACCAGACCTCTTTTGCCCTCCTGGGGCTTACAGTTGAGGAGATGGAATTAGACATGAACAAAGCAGAACCCTTCAGTGTACATGACAAGTCTGTATGAACCCTTAGGGCTTTCCTGGGGCCTGGCATTCCCTCTGGGTCTTGGGAAGCATCCCCTGCACAGCCAGTGCTCTTAGGCTCTTAGTGGCCTTAGGGAATGAAGATTCTAGGAATAGTTAGTATAGGAACATACCCCAGATCTTCACTGGGATATTTAAGGTACTGCTTTCTATGGGTAAAAATGGTGTTATATCCTATTGGGCTGTTTTAGAAAAAGTTGTCTTCCCAAGGGAAAGAAGGTAGGCACACACAAGCATGTGGTTGGGGGGAGGAGGTAATTAAACTCTTGAACATGTGAGGAAGAAGTAAAGTTTTAGAAATCAGTGAGTGTTGGTATAGATATATGGAGTAATCCTCCCACCTCTTCTCACCTGGATACCTTTCTCCTTGGTCCTTTAATCTGTCTGGCCCCTGGACTTGGCACATGAGTTATGAGGGTCAGATCTCCTCTCGGAGCTTAGAGCAGGGGTGATTTAACTGGAGATCTATGGAGTGTCTGGGTATAGATTTCAGGGGCTCCATGAACTTCAACAGTAAGGAAAAGAAATCTTCTATTCGATAACTTCCATGTGAAAGTTAGCATTTCCTTCAATAATGAGTTAAGAATTTAGTTCAAAACCTTTTTTTCTGAGAAAGATTCTCTAGAGAGTTCAGTAGCATGGCCAAGAGAAAGTTGGGTCTGTGGCTCAGGGGAAACCAGACAGGACCACCAAGTGCTCACTCACTCTGGCTCCCAGGCCCCCTGGCCCTCCAGGGCTCCATCCCCATGGTAGCTCCTGTCATCCCCCAACCTCCTCCCACCCCCTGGTTCCAGGCTGCCTGTCATTACCCAGGTGCCTGTGCTTGCTGGAGTTTGTCCTTCCTCCTGCCTCTTTTTGAGTCATTTCCAAGAGCAAGCCAAGAAACAGAAAAGAAATACAACCAAGACGTTGCATTCTCCTCCTAGGCAACACAGGAGAAAGAGTTGGTGGGGGGCAGCTGAAGGTGACGCTATTGGTTGAAGAACGTTTGAGGACCATCTATGGATTTCCATTGTCTCTGCTCTCCCTGTGGCCTGTTATCCTGAAATTGGTCATTATGTGCCATTAAAAAAACACCACCGCGCCAAAAGCCAGGCTTTTGAGCTCTGAATCCCTAAATTTAAAAAGCAGCCTGGTTATTAGAGCCCATTATGGCACTCAGGGCTGTACAAATGTTTGGCAGTTGTTGCTAAGTTATTTGGGTGATTTTCCACCTTGTGCTCAGCACCATTCCAGTGACCTTTGCTCTTTCTTTGCCAGATGGCTTTCGAAAGGTGGTTGCAGTAGAGAGTGGGATGTTTGTCCCAGAGAAGAATATAGCAATTGAGTTCCAGCATATGTTCTTCAAACGAGGGGAAGCCAACCTTCTGGAGAACATCAAGCGTCAGGTATGTCGCCTGGCGCTGGCCTTGGTCTGGGAGGGAGCTCCTGGATATTTTCATGGTGGCCATATGGCTCAGTGATCCATGAGGCCCAGGGATGCTGCCACTGGGGTTCTCTGTCAGCCAGGAGACTTTTTTAAATTCAGCTCCAGGCCTTTCCTGGCAGCCCCTTCCACTTCTGGTCACTGGCCCTCAGGCCCATGAATCTTCCCTGAAGTTTTAAGAAGTGGCCAGAGGAGAAACTGGATTTTGATTGTTTGCCTAATGAACCCCATGTGTGGTTTAACAGTAGCTGCTGGGCTATGTCTGTCTCTCCAGACCCCCCAGAGTTTCCTGTCAGCCAAGGCAGGCTACAGAATTGCCAGGCTAATTTTTCTGCTTTTGTAGACAGGTTGTAGATCTGAGGCATCTATTGATGTTGTCAACAGTGCACATGGATGCCATGGTCCCTGACTGGATTGAAATATGGGTCCCAGCAAGGCCCGGCTGCTTTGGAATGTTGCCTCGGTTAGGGTAGTGTGTGGCCCACTCTGGAAGAGCCAACCCAAATGGCATTTCTGGTTTTGGGGAGGTTTGGGGATGCTCTCCTCTGTTAAGTTATTTGGAAGAAGGGAGAAAGAAGGCAATTTGAAATGTTAATCAGGGTTCAGGCAGAACGTTGGTCTACACAGCGTCTGTTCCTTCTGAGACCTCTTGTGGTTCTTTGGAGGAAGCAGCGATGGGACCATAATGGGCTCTAATAATGGGCAGATAGCTTTGGGTCCAGCTGTGCGCCACCCCTCAGAGGATTTGCAGGGTTACCCAATGTAACATTCATTTCATGGGTCAGCACATTGCACATGGAAGTCAGTGAGGATTCTGTCATGTGCCTCCTCCTGCTGACTCATGCATGGCCTTGTCCTGCCTCCCTGCTATGTACAGAACACTGGAGTGGAGAGAGAGAGAGACAAAGTTTGGATAAGACAATTCTTCCCTTGCTTGAGGCCAGCAGGGATGGGGCTATACACAGCACAGATCACCTATGATACACAGTAGGCATGAAGATATTTTTCCATGACTCAGATGATGTCAGTTGACCCTTCTGTAGCATGTTTTAATCCCAACAGCACGGTATGATATAGTAGACTGAGCACTGGCTTTGGCATTCAAAGCCCCAGGTTCAAATCCTGCCATTGTTCCTTTCTATATAAAATGAAGGCATTGGATTGTGTCATCTCCAGGGTTCCTTCCAGCTCTGGAAGGACCTTCTGATCCTGTTTGATTCTCACAATACCTCTGTGAACAGGAAGTAGTCTAAAGGTATGTTCTTTTCCCCATTTGACCCATGAGGAGGAAGACTCACACAGATGAAGCAAGCCACTTGCTCAGTAAGCTAGTCCAGAAGCCCACCCAGGGCTTCTGTTTTCCTCCTAGGTTCAAGGCCTGTCTCCTACATTTCCCTTCTCCTTGCCCTTGGGCAGCAATCTTAGGTGCATCTTGCAGAGGAGGTGTTGGCTTCACAGGATCCCTCTTCATCCTGGAGAAGGGCCCTCCACCATGTCCTGCAGATGTGGCCATGCCGGCCCCAAAGCCCCATGACCCCATGACCCCATAGTCCACGCTGTATGTGCCCCAGCCTTCCTGTTGCTCCTCAGTTTGGCGGCCCTCTTATTCCCTCACCAAGTTGTTGGTTCTGCAAATATGGGGCCCCTCCAACCTGTATCATGGTACTGGGCACATAGTAGCTCAGGGATTGAGGCAGGGAGCCTCAACTTTTTGCTGTGGCTACAGTTGCCTGACTGTTCCAGCCCACGCTTGTTTCTGTTAATGACTCAGTGTAATGCGTAAGTGAGGGGACGTGAAGAGGCGGTAAGTGTACTATGTTGTTTTTCACAGTTCACTTTTTACTGGGATTATTACTGCTGTTGGTAAGAAATAGTGCCGTGGGGGTCCGAGGGAAGGTAACCACCTTAAGGCACTTTGAAATCAGGGGGCTAATGCAACTGGCAGCTCTGCCCGCCATGCAGGCCACCTCCCACCATCAGTCTTGTTGTTCTCCTAAAGGCAAAGGGGCTGTGACCTAGCTGGTGCCACTGTGGCCAGAGCGCTGCCCCCTCAATGCCTGCAGGATAATTTTGCTTGTATTACCTGCTTTGTAAACACTGAAATGCTTAGTAAACAGGAACTGCAATTTGAATTTGTATTCAGCCTCTGGGAAATGTTATTAGAAACTCACAAGGGGGGGGGGCTTATGGCGTGGGCTGGGCTCTGGGTCCACATGTGTTGGTCACTTACTGCTTGAAGTTAGGGAAGGCACTTTGTCTGTTGGGGTCTCAGTTTCCTTGTCTGTAAAATGGGAGGACAGGACTAACTGTGCTAAGCAGCCATGTGCTGAACACTAGAGAAAACATTTCCCAAGGAGGTGACATTCTTAGGGGAGACAGCATGTACATCTGAGTCTACATGGAATAAAATGAAAGAGGAGGATTACACACTAAGTACAGGCCAGGAGGGTGGGAGGAGGGCACTAGCTTTCTGTAGAAGAGAGTAGTGGCTAATCTCTAAAAGTCTGGACTTATAATTGAACCATCATCAACATGCAATGTAGCATGCTCTCATTGCTCAGCTGAATCTCAGATTGCTGATGGAAGGAAAGAGGGTAGAAGCCTAAGGAATGGACCCTGGGTGAGGGGAATGTGAGTTGACAGAGTGGGGGTCAGTGACCATGTCTCTGACTGAATCGCTCCCTCTGATCACAGGCCAGAGGGGCAGAATCTCTGAATTTCATAGTTGGAAGCTGATTTGTACAGCCCATACACAAAAAAACGCATCTCTTTACAACATGCCCAGCCAAGTGTTCTTCCACCTTTGTCCCCCAAAGAGGGAGCCCCCCATCTCTGGAGGCAACCCATTCCACTCCAGACAGATCTAGTAAGAAGTTTTCCCTTACAACAAGCCTCAATTTCCCCCTTTGGACCTTGCACCCATTGCTTCCAGTTCTGTCTTCTGGGGTCAAGGAAAACAAGTTTCATTTGTTTTCCAGTTAGCCTTTCAAATTCTTGAAGACAACTATCATAGGAGTATGTTTGTATGTATGCGTGTATGTGCGTACATACACATACATAGACATGTATGTGTGTGTTTGTGTGTGTATATATATGAAGAGCCTTCAGAAGACCAAAAATTCCTTCCAGTCTTCTATTGTTTTGGTCAAACACCCTCAAGTCTTTCAGTTCTCAGGGCATGAGCACAAGGACCTTTATCATCTTGCTTTCTGCTCTCCATCTAATCAGTAGCCTGGGGTTTGTCCTTCCTGAAGGCTGCCACATGGACACTCCTGAATCACAGGGAGCTTGTGGTCCACTACAACCCCTAGATCTTTTTTACTTGGTCTGGCTATTCAACCAGGCCTCCCCCCACCTTCTTGTATTCGTGAGGTGGATGTTTTAGGAACCCGAGTGTAAAACTACACTTAGGTGTTTTGGATTTATCTTAGTGCCTTCACTGCAGTATGCCAGCTGGCCAAGATCTTTCGGGCTATCATCCAGCATGTTGGTTCTCTCTCCCAGTTTGGTGTCCCCGCACATTTGACAAGCATGCCATCTAGGCTTTTATCGAAATCATTCATGTAAGGTTAAACAGCCAGGGTCGAACACAAGATCCCTGGGGCCTGCCACTGGAGACCTCCTTCCAACTGGACATATAAAACCATTCCCCTTTATGGCTCTTCTTTTGGTTTGCCATTCCCCAGACCCCCCACTACCAGGTCTGATGCCATCTAATTGTCTTCTAACCTGGCTCACAACATGCCACTCCATCTTTTGTACAAGAAGAGCTTGAACTACTGTAGCAAATAATGTGCTAAGGCTATCCCTGTGACACTCTCTTGCACCACTTAGTAGTGAGGCTGTTAAGAGAAGTCAAACCGATAAACCAATAAGCCCAAAGATCCAAGTTTCTGGGCTAAGAATTCACTATTTGACAAAAACTGCTGGGAAAATTGGAATATAGTATGGCAGAAACTGGGCATAGACCATTATCTAACGCCATACACCAAAGTCAAGTCTAAATGGATGCATGA
>CM053602.1:51681895-51720893 GCA_028646575.1 Pseudocheirus occidentalis
CTATACGTGATTGTATGCCACCATGGCAGGGGTGGGGGGTGGGGAGGAAGGGGAGAAAAATCTGAAACTCAAATGATTCTGGAACTGAATCTTGTAACCTAAAAGTAGACAAATAAGTCAAGAAAAAAAAAGAGAAGTCAAACCCTCCTCACATTACCCCCAGGCTGGATGAAGTCAGGCTGGCTCTTGGCAATCGCAGCCTCTTTCTCAGATGTTTACTAAGCATCCCTTTAATAAGACCTGGCAGGATTTTGCCAGGAATCTTGGTTAAGCTCACTGGCCCATAGTTTCTAGATTTCTGTTTTCTGACAGTTGGGTCACAAGGAGAGCCCTTTTCCAGTTCTGTTCTCCAGTCTGTTCAAGGGCACTGAGGGGGCTCAACAATTATGCCTCAGTGCTGATTCTTGGGGTTCTGAGGATGTAGTTCATCTTTGTCAGGTGACTCAAGGTCATCAGGGACAACTAGGTGCTCTCTCATTATCTCCATGCTTAATCTTTACCATCAATTCCCCATTAGTCCCTTTTGTTCTGTCCTTTTTAGTCCACTGCTCAATCTCCTGGGCAGAGAAGATGGAAGCAAAATTAAAATGATGCAGTTCTGTCTTCCCCCATTAATGAGATAGCATCCCATCAATCCATAGGAAGGGTTCCAGTCTTTTATCCTCATCCTTTGCCCTACTGAGTTACAAAGAAAGCCCCTTTTACTGTCCTTAACCCTCTGTTTGCACTCATTCTGAGCTTTAGCACTCCTGACACTATTACAGGCCCATACAGTGCTTTTGTGGTCCTCTGTTAACTTGCTCTTGCTTCCAGTTCCCTGTGTTGCTTTAGTGAGTTTCCTATGAATCCACCTTGGTCTCTTTCGACAATTCCCCTTTTCCATTCTAATTGGAATGGTTTCACTTTGTATCTTCAGAATTTTATTCTTGAGCATTTCCCATCCTTCCTGGGCTGACTTATCTTAAAGACTTTTACTAGGTGTGATCCTACCCACCCTTCCTCTAAGCCTTTGAAATCTGTGCTCCCCAAATTTTAGGTACATGCCAGACTGTTTTGGGCTCTTCCTTTGTACATTGCAAACTCTAAAAGATAAGCGTCACATCTTCCCAAGGTACCCTTCATTTCTACCTTGACAACCAGTTTCTCCCCGTTGTTGAGAATTGTCTCCAGAATGGATTTCTCTCTTCTCGTTCCTCTACCTTTTAAAGGACAAAATTATTGTCAAGGCAAGGCAAGAAGTATTTGCTGTTCTGCTTTTGGCAGAAAGAGCTTCAGCAGTTGTCTGTATAATTGAAGCCCCCTCTCCTCCTCAACCCTAACCTATCACTGTTCTGTCCTTCCTTTGTGCCAGGCTTGTAATCTGTTTCCCAAATATCTCATCTACATCCTCTTGCTGTCCAAGTGGTCTCTAGTATATGTCCATAACCAAAGGAATAAAAATTACCTGTTTCTCTCTTGATTGATCATCACTCTGGTTTTTCATCATGCTTTCCCTGTCCTGGTTCTTGGACTTCCTCAAGTGACTAAAGCATCTTTACCCTTTGATTGAGCCAGTTTCTTTTGACTAATGCGGGGTACCCATCCTGAGCCCCATTCCAGCTATGTGAGTCTCATACTACCGTGTCTCAGTGTTAACTCTGAGCTTAAATTTGCCTCCTTGCTTCTTAGAATCTCTTGTTTATCTTGATTGTTAATCATACTTTGTGCCTTCATGGATAGGTAAGGCTAGGCCATGGGCTTGATTGCTGGCTCCATACTTATACATTAGCTCCTGTGAACTTCTGAGTGTCTGCCCTGTTACTCATCTTACATTGTAGCTACATTCTAGGATATTTAACTTGCTGCATATAGATAGTTCTTTTTCTCCTTCCTTTTCAATTTTATATGTAAATAACGACAAGGGATGCAACACTAATAATAGTGAGAAGAAGCCTCTATCCCCATGCCAGAATGACCTGTGTTGAAGGCCTACCTCTGACACACAGCAGCTGTGTGACCCTGGGCCAATCTTAGAACCTCTCAGTGCCCCAGGACAACCTTGCTAAGATGGTCAGCCACAGGCTCCACGTCCAACTATGCTTGTGGAGGCTCAGTCCCTCTCCACGCTGGTAATAGTAGTAGCTCCCATTTCAATAGCATTTGGCTTACAGGACACAAGAGGCCTGTGAAGATTAGTGAGCCGTGTATTATTAGCCAAGATTTTTGAGATGAGGAGGCTGGAGCTCGGACAGATGAGGGCCCCTGTGTGACTGGCTAAAGTCAGCACTGGAACCTAAGAGGGGTGTTGCGTTCTCTGTCCTACTGTTTGACCCCTTGCCTCTCTTCTGAATTCTGGGCGTGCTCATCTTAACATCCTTAGTTTCCTTACCACATGACATTGGTGCCAATGGCATTATAGAAGCAGTTAGCCTGGGCACCACTACAGATTTGGATTTGGGCAGGAGGAAAGGACAAGACTGTTCTCTTGGGGGTAGTGTGCAGAGCCCAAGTGCTGTACCCATATGCAAACCCTTTTGGTTTTAGGTGTCATCTGGGAGAACAGAGGATTTCAAAGGGTGCTCTGATGACTTGCAGAAGGCTCTGGCTGAGGTCCAGGAGATCAAGGAACAGCAGGTTGGCATGGACAACAAGCTGGAGAGCCTGAAAAGGTGGGTGTGGATGCAGGTGGTTTCTCTGAGCCTCAGCTTCTCCATCTGTGACATGGGCATAATAGTACTCAGAGTTATTGAGAATAAAACTCAGCTCTAGGGATGAGAGTTTTTACTGGTTTCACTTCATTTCCCACCATGTGTTCTAGCTTTCCATGGAGGAAGGAAGAAATGAGGAGACATGTAGAAATACTACGTTAGAAATGGAGCACTCTCTGGATGGATTCAGAAGATGGAGGCTCTCATTTCTGGCTTTGCTATGGAGTCACTGGGCCAGGTTGGGCAAGCACCTTGCCTTCCTTGTACTGTGGTTTTTTGTTAAGTAAAGTGAGGGAGTCAGAGTAGCTGGTCTCTGAAGTCCCTCCCAGATTTTGTGCCAAGCAGACCAGGTAACTGGTATCAGAGCTGACCATTGTGGCTATAAGGGATCATCTAGCATTTGCCATTTGCATGATGGAAAGAGTGCTGGCCTTGGAGTCAGGAGATACATGGGTTCACATCTCCATCTCTAACACTTAATGCCTGTGTGACTGTGGGAAGTCTCAACATCTCTCTGAGCCCTCAGTTTCCTTATCTGTAAAAAGGACCAGCTTCAAAAAAAGGGCTTCTCAGGCCCTTACATACTGGCTTCAGACCCCACCACTCAGCTAAAGATGATCCCACCAAGTCACCAGTGACCATCTTTTAGCCTTCTCAGTCTCTGTATTCACTACCCCTTTCTTCTGGGTGTTCTCTCCTCTCTGGACCTATGGCCTATCTCTTGTTCTCTGTGTTTCTTTTTACTATCTGGTTCTGCCTTCTTGGGCTCTTTCTGGATCCTTATTGTATCTCTCTCTACACTCTTGGTGATCTCTTCAGCTCCCCTAGGCTTAGTTATCATCCCTAGTAAATGAGTCCCAGATCTATATGGGGTGTTCCCAAACTTCACCATGTAGTTTGAAGCTTTAACAGTTGTATATCCCACCCTCTGTACTCTCTCTGTGGCCCCCTACACCAAGCCCCCCGTCCTGCATTCTGTCATAGGCTAACTTGCTGCTCATCTCTATCGTTCCTCAGAAACTTACTCTTCTTACCTTGCCTGTTTCTGTCAAGAGTGCTACCATCCTCCTAGGTTCCCAGGCTCACAGCCCCAAAGACATTCTCAGCTTTTGGCTCTTGCTCCTCCAACCCCTTTCCCCCATCTAGATCTTTCCACTCGGTCACCACATCTCATGAATTCTGCCTGTACTCTCTCTTGTCTCTATCCCTTTCTCCACTGGTTCATGTGCTCAGCACCTCTCAGCCAGATTATCACAGTAGTCTCCTGATTAACTTCTACACTTGCACATCTCGTAACTTCTTTCTTGACAGCATCTGTTGTATCCTCTCTCATGTGGACAGCACCTTAGTTAGCGCTCATATCATCTCTCACTTGAATTATTGAAGTAGCCTTATTTAAATTATATTTTTATTTTTTTAATCAACAGTAATCCACTCCTCTCCCTTGGTTCTTACCCTGAGTTCATCTATCACATCTCTGTAAGGAGGGGACTAATGCGTTTTTTCATTAACCCCTTGGAATTATGGTTAATTGTTACATGGATCAGAGTTCCTAAGTCTTTGAAAGTTGCTTGTCTTTCCAGTAGTGAGTGATGTCATTGTATAGATTGTTGCTCACTTCCCTCTGCCTCAGTTTATCTAAATCTTCCCAGGCTTCTCTGAAACCATCTCCTTCATCATATCATCTTTTATTAGAGTACCTTAGTATTCCATCATATTCAACTTGTTCAGCCATTCCCCAAGGGATGGACACACACACACACATACACACACACACACACACACACACACACACACACACACATACACACACACACCTGCCCACCCCTTCCAGTTTCAAATTTTTTGCCACCACTGGAAGAGCTGCTGGGAATATTGGTATACATCTGGATCCTTTCCTTTTCCTCTTCCTTTGAGCTCTTTGGGATTCAAACCTAATGTTGGTATCACTGGGTCCAAGGCCATGCATGGTTAGTTTACTGTTTGGGCCTAGTTTCAAATTGCTTTCCTGAATGACTGGACCAATTCACATTCCACCCACAGGCCCTTAATAGATCTGCTTTTCACTGTGCACCCCTCCCCCCCCCACAGTGTTTGGTCTTTTCCTTGCTGATTTGCTGGGTGTGAGATGGTACCTCAGAGTTGTTTTAATTTGCAATTTAATTTGTATAGATAGCTTGGGTTGCTTCCCTTGAGAACAGTCTCTTCACATCCTTTGACCATTTATCAATTGAGGAACAGCTTTTATTCTTATAAATTGAAATCACTTCCTTTAGAAATTGGATCTTTATCAGAGAAACTTGCCACAAAGATTTTTTCCCCTAAAATAGCCTTTTAATTGTTTTCCCTGACTCTAGGCTCTTCTCTTCCCCAGCCAAATTGATATTCCTAAACTGTCGATCTGCCTGGGTCTGTCTGCGTCACACTCTAGCTCTGTGAGCTCCGCTAATTCCCCACAGCCCCTAGGATGGAGTTGAGATTCTTCTCTTTGGCACGTACCTTTCACAGTCTGCCACAGGCCTGTTTTTCTTTTTTTTTTTCTTCTCTTAAAGAGCAAGTTAGAAAACAAGTACTAACATTGCCCTCTCTAAAATCCCATTTACAGATCTGATTGGATTGTTCTTCTTGAATCTATATACTCTTTGTACCCAACGTTTCCCTGCCAATGGACTTGATCGCTTAAGTAATATGGCCCATCAGATTGCTTTTGTGATAACCCCAGGCTCAGTTACCAGCCCCATTTCCTATCCTTCCCTTTCCGGGCACTCTCTGCTCTGGCCAAATGGACCTGTTTGCTCTACCCTGGACACAGTGCTCCCATCTCTCCCCTCTGATTCCTTCTTTCCAACTCTTGGAGTCTATGGCCAACTTCAGGCCTCAGTTTGGATGCTGCCTTCCCAGAAGCCACCTTTCCTAGGCCTTCCAGCTGCCCCCGCCAAAGCACCTCTGTGTCGACTTGATATTTTGTGTTTACTCCTGTGTTTTCATGTTATTTTCCCCATAGATTATAAGCTCCTTGAAGGCAGGGCCTGCTGGTTTTTGTTTCTGGGGCACCTGCACCTGGCATAGTGTTCAGCACATAAGAGACACTGAATTGAAAAGCAGCTGTCTGCTGTCAAAAGCTCACAGGTTTGTTGTGGAAGCCATCAAGACTTCAACTGTGAAGTGCGTCCTACCCCTGAGAGCGCCCAGTCTCCAGGGAGAGGCTGGCGTTTGGCCTGGGGAGTTTTGCTTGGGTTCTTAGCTTTATCCTAGGTGTTTATGGATCTTCCCCTCTCCCCTTCCCAGGCACAGCTGACCCTTGACACAGAACAGAAAGGATGCTTAGCAATATTCTTCTATTTTAAAGGCCCAACTGATAGAGGGAGGCAGCCGCTCTCCTCTCCTCCCACTGAGACTGGCATTAGTGGGACGCTCTGTACTTTGGGGAGTTGGAGGGAAACATGTGCCCTCTAGGCCTATGCTCCCATCATTTGTAAGACTCAGTGTTTGCAAAGTAATATGCAGGTATTCGTTTTATTTTGACTGAGAGACCCTTTGCCCACCCCAGATAAAAGCTTCATGGGCTGTTCTGTAGCTCACAGATAATCCTACTGTCTGCCTTGGTTTTGTCCCCTTGCCTTCTAGAGGGGACTTTCCTGCCTCCCTGCTGATTAGACCAATGATTAAGGGCAGGGGAGCAATGGGCATCTGTGGCTGTGTACCCACAATGCTGCTGAGAAAGTCTTCTTTCTCCACTGTGCTCTTGGCCTTCTGTGGATTGCCACCAGATGTGACATAAGCTCAGAAACTTGGGATTTGAGACTCGAAATGGACCTTGGGTAGAATCTAGTCCAACACCTGAGAGGAGAGGAAGACCCACCTCAGAAAGGGGGAAGAGACTTACCTGAAGTCACATAGTCGGTGAGTGGTAGAGACAGGATTTGAAGCCAAACTTTCTGACTCCCATCATTCTTTCCATTCCTCAGACTGGGGAGATAATCCTGATCTTCCCAGCCTTAGAACACGACCTCTTAGAAACCCCCACTCTTAAGGAGTGAAGATTGTCATGAATTCCCCAGACTAGTCAACTACCTGGGAAGCCAAAGGGAGATAAATGTGAACCCCTGCTTGAAGAGTTTGCATCTGAAGTGGCCCATGGCAATCCCCCAAGATAGGACATTTATGATGGGGAGGGGGTAGGGGAGGGGAGAAGGAAGCCGGCCGAGAGAACAGACAGGACTCTGTGTGAAGGCAGGCCACACAGCTTTTGGAGTGCCCAAGTACAATGTCCTGGGCACCAGGCATTGACAGTGTGCCGGGCTGCTCCTGTACACAGTTCCCATCTGTTGGTGCCCAGGGCACCAGCCGGCTTCTCATCCAGAGGCCCAGCTTCCTCCTGCCCCTTTTCACTTTGGGGGTCTATTGTATGTTACAGGAATAATAAAGCTCTCTGGAAGGAAGTGGGCAGCCTGAGACAGAAGCATGGCCAACAGCAGCAGCTGTTATCAAAGGTAGCAGTTGTCCCCTGTAGGCTTCTTTTTGCCCTTCTCTGAATTGATGTTAGGCAGAAAGCACCCATAAGCCATGAGCTTGGTTTGGCCATGATTTCATGGATTGGATTTCCCCAGTCGAAAGAACTCTTACCTTCCTTCATCCCTTCCTCCCTCTCTCCATCCTTCCTTCCTTCCTTCCATCCTTCCTTCCTTCCTTCCTTCCTTCCTTCCTTCCTTCCATCCCTCAGTGGCCTGCCTACTGGTAGTGAGCCTCTAGGAGCTTACTCAGCCAGGCTGGACCCAGAGAACCTCAGCTTACTCTGCCACTGGTGCCATGCTGGAAGTCTTTCTGGCAGAGTTGAACTCACCAGAACCTTGGGCCTTTGGGCTGCCACTAAATTGTCATCATCTGAAGGCGAGGAGAAGTGTTAGATGTGTTGGTGTCTAGGAGTGAATGTATTGGTATCTCAGAGTGCTTCGGATAGTCTTTGTTCATGTGAAGCATGGGGTGCTGATCGAAATATACTTTGTGTTCTTCTCAGATCTTCCAGTTCATACTTGGTTTGATGAGAGGAAACTACATTGTGGGCGTCAAGAGAAAAAGGTGAAATTACTGGTTCCCGAGTATTGTCTCTGTAACCGGCCATAATTTCCCCAGTAGCCTCAAGCCTTTCTAAGTACACCTCATAGCCTTTGGTTCAGAGTGTTCAGTCAGGCCATATGTGGCTCATGTGCTTTGTGGGTGGGAAGCAGGCCCTCACTGAGCTGCTGGCTACAGCAGCACATGGTTTTTGAAGGTGGTACTGGAGGGGTTAGTGGATTAACGATGGCAAACTGACTCAGGGCAGCTGATCCTCAGATGGGCAGGCCCTACCTGGTGGCACTCAGTTTATCTTTTAGGATATTCCAGACCTGGAATTAGCCTAGGGAATGCTCAGACACCCTAGAGGTAGCAGGAAGAGGGCTTGGCTGGAATCAAGAGCCCCAAGGTTGTTTTCCAGCTTGGAAACTGTCTAGCTCTTTGACCCTGCCTGAGGATCACTTTCTTGGAGCCTCTTTGTTCTTCTGACCCTCTGGGGATCCTAGCATGTGTACCACCTACCTCACAGGGTTGTTGTGAGGAAAGTACTCAGTAAACCTTAGAAGAAGTAAGAACATTGTTAGAGTAAGAAGGTACTTTCTGAAATCTCCTCTCCCTAGCCCTGTCCCAGGATCCTCTTGGACCAGATCATGGCCCCCAAAGGTGGTCCTGGAACCGTTCTGGGAATGCAGCTGAGCATTCATCCTTCATCCCCAAGCCCTGGCACTCTCAGGGGCTTCCCAGACCCATCCTATAAACCCTCAGCACTAGACCTGGCCTCTTATGTCCCAAGGTTGTGGGCATGCCTGTATCAGTCTTGAAAGGAGAGAGCATTGGGCTTCAGTGCATTCCTTACAGGGCGCCCTTTCCACCAGCCCCCTGGTACCATGCCAGGTACTTGACTCTCCAGTTGGAGGCAGCAAGCTTTGATTAAGCACCACCTGTGTGGAAGGCACCACTATGGTAAGCACTGAGGAGGTAGAGCACTGAGATACAACCCATGCTTGTACAACGATTACTGAAAAAAAGGGCTGATGAGATAAGCAAGAAGGTGATGGTGGGTCTCACTGGGCCTGGTGCCCTGAGAGGGGAAAGGGGAGAGGGCTTCCTCTCACAGGGGGAAGGGGCAGTTGGGGAGTAAGGTTTGCTCCAAAATTGAGAGCATTGATCTTCCTAGGTGTTCTGCTATTGCTTTCTTCACACCAGCCCTGTAAGGAAATGCCAGTAGCCTCCACATTTCACAAGTGAGAGGAAATGCTGGCTGGCTCAGGGAGATCATGTGACTTGGTCCATGTTCCTTTATCTAACCTATGCCAGAGGTGGGATCCAAACCCAGGGGGCTCCTGACTCCCAAGATCACTGCCCTTTGAACCAGGATATGTTGCCTGTCACATGAAGGAGACTTGCATGAGATAAGGCTGGAAAAAAGGAGGTTGGAGTCAGACTGGCAGGCCAGGCTGATGTCCAGACTATCTAAATAAACGAAAGATGACGTCTACTCCCGTTGACTGCTCCTGAGACAAGAGTCTGTAAACCTAAATACTTTAGAAAAGGAATTCTCCCTTGTAAGAGTGGAGTGTTGAATTTGAGTAAACCCTTCCGTGAGGTTATTTCCAACAGACACCTAAACACTAGAAAACAGGCTCCAGTTGGGGCCAGGCTCACTAGCTCTCCTGGCGTCTGCGTGCTCAGCTCTGTGTGATTCTTATTGCTAATAAGTGTTGGGAATGGGATGTCTTTGCAGGTCATTGCCAGATGTGTCTGGTTCCCCGCCTTCGAAGTTCAGCCGCCAATGTGTCCCGATCCCTGTGGAGAATGGGGAAGCTGTGAGTTTGACGGAGAAAGTGATGGTGGGAAGGGGAGGTTTCAGTTGTGTTCATCTGTTAGCGCTGGTGGATTCTTCAGTCCCTTTTGTATCATCGGAGCTGCGGAAAACCAGAAGTCCCAATGGCGGGCTATTCATTCCCAGTCCCTCTCCCCTTTGCTCTTTTTAGGTGGATGTGTTAGACCCTGGTTCTCCAATTGTCAAGGACCCCAATGGCATCATGATTCAAGACATCACAGCTTGTTTGGATGATGATCCCAGTGGTCTTGAGACTCTTACTCCAGCTTCCACTTTTCTTTTATCTCCATCTCTTTCTATAGATCCGTCGAGCCTACTTGAAGGGTAAGCATGAGAATCCCCCTGTTGAAATCTTTTGTGCCTACTAGAGGTAATAAAGAGACTATACTCAGGACTAAGAGTAAGGGTACTATGAAGGTGCCAGTTGACATTTGGGGATGCTGTAAAAAGGTGAAGTAGTATATCAAAGTTATGGGATCCTAGATTTTAGCACTGGGAGAGACCATAGAGATTGTCCAGTCCATCCACCTCATTTTACAGATGAAGAAACTGAGTCACGGGGAGAAGAAGGAACTTGCCCAAGGTCACACATTGGATCCTAAGTCTAGAATTGGCAGGCACCTCAGGGGCCATCTAGTCCAACCCCCTCATTTTACAGAGGGGGAAACCGGGGCACAGGGAGAGGAAGAAACTTGCTCAAGGACACACTGCTAATAAGTCTTTGATGTGGAATTGGAACCCAGATTTTCCTGACTCCAAGTTCAATAGTCTATTCACTGTACTGGTCTTGGAGCAGATCTTATTCTTGACCAGTGGAAAAATGGGTTTTTCTTTGCTGTCCCACTTGGGAGTGATGGTTCTACATTGGTCCATCTACTTTCCCACCTGTTGTCTTTCTTCAGTACTAGGCGGCTTAGCGATAGAACACTGGCCTTAGAGTTAAGGAAGGGAACAAGCATTTATTAAGTGCCTGCTGACTACCAGGAACTCTGATAAGCACTTTCTCATCTCTTTGAGCTGAACCTCAGTATCCTAATCTGTAAGATCTTATGGGTTCAAGCTCAAGTTCTCCCATGAACACTTACTATCAGGGTGACCCTGGGCACCCTTCCTTGGGCCTCAGTTTTCTCATCTGCAACATGAGGGTAGCATCTCCCAGGGTTGTTTTGAGCATTAATCATGATAACATCTAAACAGCATTTTGCAAATCTTAAGGTGCTATGGAAATGTGAACTGCTATTATTTTTTTTGCCTTTTGAAGATTGGGGATTTCTTTAGATAATGGGTCTTCCCTTCACCCCAAGTACTTGGGTTTTTGGTTCTTCAAGAACCTTCCTGGTTCTTGGTCAAGCCTTCAGTGCTGAGCCCCTCTGACCTTCTCAGGACTCATCCTCACATGGGGATCACAAGACCTACCCTAGAAGCATTTAAGTGCCTTGCTGCCTTCTCAAGATCCTTGGGTAGAGAGAGACAGAGTCTAATTACTCAGATGGCCTCAGAAGTCTTTCTATCTTGAAATTGTTCTTCCCCCTGAAAGATGAGGGATGATGGCCTTGGAGGGCCTTGCCAGCTCTAGACCTAGGATTTCTCTGATCACATAGCACTAAATTCCATGATGTTCTCACTCCCTGCTGCCCCAACAGCTCAGGTGTTCCACTGAGTGCCCAGGACCCTCCCCATCAGGATGAGGCCCCCAATTGGCTAGCTGGCCCACTAGAGAGGCCCGAAGAGGGACAGAAGCCATCATTGCCCCAGGACCAACAGAGCTTATCACATTCAGACAAGACACTTAACACTGAAGAACTCAATTGAGCAATCTCATTTGCTCATCTGAGAAATAAAGTATTTCAAAGTAGCCTCATGGAGGACAGAAATTTCAGGCTTGTTAAAAGAATATCATTAAATGGAGCCATTAAACTGAAATGGAAACTTGGGCCGCCTAGGAAAGGCCCTAAAATCCATTGGTGAATGTGAGGCTCAGCATAACCGCAAAAGCAAACACAGAGGAAAGTCTCCAAGTTGTCTGCATAAAGGGCCCTCTGTGGCAGGGAGGGTTCTCCTCAGGCAGAAATAGGGCTTGGGGAGCTAAAAGAGGCTGGGGATGGGCAAGGTCTGGGTGGTCCAAGTGGAGGCTGGCTGAGGAAGGAGGACATTCCAGGGGAGGATCCTCCAGATGTTGGCACTGGGCAAGGGAGAGGATTGTTTGGGGGAGAAGTTGGCATTTGAGGAGCAAGGAAACGGGGGGAGGACGGGGTCTTGTGAGGAGGGGAGACGGTTTTGCCTCTGTAAGGGAGTTGTTTTGAGTAGTGGCTTGTGGCAAGAAGGTGGGGATGGATGCTTGGTACTGGTCTCCAGATGTTGGCCTCTGTCCGTGAGCTTTTGCTCCTACACCACCTGCAGAGTAGGGTGATGGAATCAGGAGATAGGCCTTTGGCTGACTTGGTTGGGGGCTGAATGAGTCAGCTCCTCTCTTTGAGCAGAACCTCAGTGTCCTCATCTGTAAGAAAGGGAGAGAGAGGCTAATACTTAGCATTGCTCACCTCTCAGGTCCGCTGGGATTATCACTAAAAGCTCCAGCTTAAAGGTTTGCTGTCTTAGTGCTAACAGGTAACAGAGAGGATCAGGAGAGAAGAATGGGAGGGAGGCACGTAGCAACTGTCAACAGCAGGGCTTAGAGACAGAGACAGAGTAGCAAGAACAAGGATTGAAGTGGAGTTCCATCTTCGCTGTTAAAATGTCCTAAGAGCTAATGCAGTGAGTGATGGTTGTTAAGTGGGCCTGTCTCCGGCGCACCAAGCTGGAGGAGCCCCAATTATCCACTCTGGGTTTTCGGGCGGCCGTGCTGTACTGACAGCCCTCCAAACCAGCAAGGAAGAAAGGAGATGGAAAATCACGCTTACTTAGGCAACTTAATTAGCCTTAGAAGTCCAACTTAATTAGCCTCATGCAAAGGAACATTTGATCCTTGGGGAAAATTAGCCTCCCCCTACGCAGCTGGAAGGCCTCCCCCTCCTCCCTCCCCTTCTGTACTTCAGCTCCTCCTTTCTTATTTCTCAGGGGTAAGGGGAGCAGGGGGCTTCCTGTAAGAAAAGCACCTTTAAATTCAAGGCCTCATGATGGAAAGGGAAAAGGAAAAGACTGGAAACCCAGCTTCAACACTGACTGTGACTCTGGACAGTCCATTTCTCCATTCTGAGCCTCACTTTCCCCATCAGTAGAAATGGGAAGAGTAATCCTTGCCGTCCTTCCAAGGTTGTGAGAAAAGCCCTTTGTGGCCCTAAAGCTTCAGTGAGGTGGGCTATGGTGTTGCAGGGCACTTCCTGCCAAGGTGGCTGATGGGAGCCTGACTTCCAGGAGGGCTGAGCAGGAGGAGAGGAACACCACGCCAGCTGCTGCTCTGTCCTCTCCTGTGCTTACTTCTCTTGATGTCCCTTAGCTGCCTGAAGCCATTAAATGAAGGGCAATGGCTCAGCCTGTTTGTCACATACAGTGCTTGAGCTGTGGACATCATTGGAGACTGAGTGCTGGGAGGGATTGGAGGCCGTCTAGACCAAGCCCAACATCACCATAGGATCCTAGATGGAGAGTTGGAAGGAATGTCAGTGACCATTCTACTCTAATCCTTTGTTTTACAGAGAAGGAAAGTGAGGCCCAGGACAGACAAGGGATTTGTCTAAGGTCATGCAAGATTAAGTGGCAGAGCTGAGATTTGAACTCCAGGTCACTGATTCTGATTTGAGTTCCTTTTTCCCTGGACCACACTCCCATGCTGATAGACAGATGGCTCTTGCCATTGTGGGTGTGTTCTCTCCTTATCCAAGTCTTGTCCTGTCCCTACCACCACATGACCTGGCAGTTCTTGTCTTTGTCCTTTGCTGACCCTAGAGAGTGCACCAAGGTGGATGGAGGGAGCCATAGATAGGCTGTCCACTATGGCAGTACAGAGCTGAATAATGCATCAAGAAGACTTCCCTCAGGGGACAGGAGAAAGATTTTGTATCCCAATGCAGACCTACCTATGTGCTAGAGGCATTGCTCAGGCTCTTTTCCTCCACTCTTAACGGCTTTTCTGTCTTTTTTTTTAAGAACAGTTTTTTAAGTGTATATTAAGTTGAATACACTAGCTTGAACACCCTTGCTTGTCTGCATCTTCTGCACATCTTCTTTTCTGTGATTTTTTAATGGGTCATTGGTCTTCTTTTATTTTGGTTTTTTATCACTACTACTGCCCCCCTCCCAACTTCCCCACAACTCTCCCCTCCAAAAAGTAAAAGCCTGCTGTTGATATAAATCAGTATAACTAAGCAAAACCAATTGATACTGCTCATGTCGGAAAACATACGTCTCCTTCTGTACCTGCATGACTCCTCTGGAGCCCTGATTGTCCATTGTATTGCTTAGCATTACTTATCTTGACAGTTGTTATTGGGTGAATCTCCTGTTTCAGAAGAGAAAGCTTTTATTTTGCATCAGTTCATCCAAGTCTTCCCAGGTGTCTCTGAAACCATCATTTCTTATTCCCAATAATATTCCATGACATTCATTTGCCCAGTCCATGAGCACCCTCTCAATTTCTGGTTCTTGTCTACCACAGCAAGTGCTGTCATGAATATCTGTTGCTCCCTGATGAGTTCCCTGTCCCAGATGTCCTCAGTTGGGCATGCTTGTGATACTATTTGCCTTGTGGTAGCAGAGGAGGCCCTGATGTGTCTGAGCTGACCAATGTCCACATGTTAATTATTTCTTAGAAACAACCATCTATCCTCAGTGCATGTGATACCATCATTTGGGTTGGACTTAGATGTGACTGACTGTCCACTTCAAATCACTGAGGATTCCCTGGAGCCTGATGATATTGAAGACCTTCCTTTGGAGCTCCACTCCTCCCAGGCCAGTGACTCTGAAGACCCTGTTGCGGTTATTGACTCCATCTTGAATGATAACCATGTATCTACCCAGAGTGGCGGCTTTTTGAACAGGTACACTCTTCTTCCATCAGGGAGGGCTAGCAGAGCAGGGAGACAGGAGGGGGGGAGCCCTGTGAGATTTTAGCAGAGTGAAGCACATTAAGAAAGTGGCTCCACTTTTCACTCCTTTGAAAGACCACCATGGTAGGGTTCAAGAAGGGGTCTCTTCTGCCAGTCGAAGTCCTTGGTGGGTGCTTGGTTGCAGTGGCTGATGGGCACGATTAACAGTTGGGTCTGCCACTTCCCATATTGCTACAGCTAAGTCCAAATTCGGTAGTAACCTTGAAATCCTCCTCATTTCAGCTCATTTGAAGGTTGTGTTTAGAGTCAGCTTGGACAGCTGATATCGTGAGACTTTCAATGTCCCAAGCCTTTTGTGTCCATAGGCTATAGAAGGGCTGCTTCAGGATTGTCTGTCTCATCTAGTCCCTTTGATTGTCTTGTGTTCACTTGGCCGTATTGTCTTTTTATTATGAACTTCAGAGACAGTGTGGCCTAATATATCAGTTGAAATCACAAATCTTTATCCCTTTGTCTGTTACAAACTGGGCAGACATCGGCAAACATGAACCTTTCTATAGAGAACAGGAAACAAGGGCTTGTGGAAAGTGGAATAACTAGAAAGAAGCAATCAAAAAAGCTAACTAACTCCCTCTCTTCTCAACCTCTACCCAAAACAAAAACATAACCCCAGCACCAAGAATAACAAGAAGCACACAGTCCCAACAGCTACAGTGCACAGAGGAAGCCTTGGTCTCATTCCATAGCTGTGTGCCTGTCCCCACCGAGGTTACAGCCTATTAATGGGAACAGCCAACTCACATGTTTGAACTCAGAGAGATGGCAAGGCACGACTGACCTACTGGGGGAGGGAGGGATTAGAGCAGTGCTATTGAGATTGAATTTTAAAGAATGAAGTAGAAAGAATTCAGTAGGAAGGAGAGAGAACAGGAAGGAGACAGAAAGGGGGGAAGGAGGGAAAGAGAAAGGGGGAGGGGGAAACAGAAAGAGGAAGAGAAGGGGAAGGAGGGAGGGAATCCCAGGCTTGAGGAGTAAGAAGAGTTAATGCATAGAGGAGGCTGGGCATCTTTGGGGGGCAGAGAGGAATCCCTTTGGGCTGCTGTTCATCTGTAGCAGAATTCTTACATGTGCAAGTAGCTATTTAAGGCTTGGCTCCAAAACAATAGCAAAAAGGATGTCTTCATTTCCTGAAGCAAGAAGGTTGTGTGCGCTTCAGCAAAAAGCTATACCAGATTGGGGCTGTGAAGACACTAGCGTCAGCAGATAACTGCCCAGGAAAAAAACTGGAAATAATATGTGAGGGAGAAGCAACAGCCCAACTTTTAGCCCCGTCCATGGGCCTTGGCAGAGTTGGACAGTGTTGGCATACTTTCTCATTTGATTTGGGCCCACACTCCCCACCCACTGAGGGTAGGCATGAGTGAACTTTGATTAGTTTGCTCAGCAGCATATCCTTCTGTAGATTTTCTTCTTCTCTTTTTTCTTTCCATATGGCAAAATTTATTGCAAAATCTTTCAGGTAGAATGTCACGTAAGATCACAGAGCATAGAATTTACAGCCAGAAAGGGGCCTTGGAGATCATCTAGTGTTAGCACCCCATTTTACAGAAGAGCAGACTGAGGCCTAGAGGGAGCCAGCTTCAGTGTCATCACCCTTCTGCATTCTCGTGGAACAAGAGTTTTATTCCCTTTTATATGTTCACGTTTCCTTCATTCCTTCACTTTCCTTCACTTCCCACACTCACATCCCTTGTAACATCAGACATTCTATCGGACCTGCTGGACACTGCTTCATTTGGCCAAATTACTTTTGGGTTTTTTTCTTCTCATTTTTCTTCATTTTATTTCTGCTGAGAGAGAAGTGAAACAGTTGGTTCCAAGCTCTCACTGCACACAGTATGTATTAGAAAAGCTCAGTCAGGATTTCTCAGGGGTTCAGGTAATTGTATGGGTGCCTTGCCAGGTGGCTTTCAGAGCAGTATTGTAAAGAGAACAGATCTCTGCAGTATGTGGGGTGGCCCTCCGCCTTGCCCCATCTCACTTCTCCCTTGTGGCATACTCACTGGTGTTCATGAGGGATCCTCCCAGTAACAGATTGCAAACTGGAGGATGGGGGGGGGACCATTTTGGTTTTCATGAAACTTTGTGTTCCCCATGCTAAACACTGGGACTATAGAAAGTAGGCACTTAACAAATAGCCAATTGAAATAGGTAGGAGTTTTTCAGCAGACCTCATTGAATGAATGATCTCTTATACTTCAGGGCCAAGTCAAGAACTGTAAATATTTCTGTGCTTACAAGATCGGCTTGATTATTTTTTCCTAAATGCCGTGTTTCCCATCTGTTGGCAAATTTCAAGCAAAGCACAATTCATTCATTCATCCAACTGCAAACACTAAATGCCAGTTATCTAATGAGAGAAAGTCTGAACAGATAGGACATTACTTGCTGCTGGGAGAAATGTGGCTATTTCCAAATCTATTTATTTTACAAAATTGATGAACTCTTTCAAATTCCTAGCAGCTCCTTCCTCCCTTTCTCTTAGGCCAGTGGAGTACTTTGGAAGAGATTGAGGATGGCTTTATAGTTAAAATTCTTAGGGGTTGTTACCTGTGCATGTGTGTGCATGCACATGCTTGTACACGCGCGCACACACACACACACACACACATTTTCCTTTCCCTCTTTCCGACTTCAGAACACTGCTATGTTGCCTGGAAGGATGGGGAGGGTACTGTGTCTCAGTTCTAACCAATGAGTGATGGCGCTACCATCCTTCTGAATAACAGTGGGCTTTGTAGGCTAGACATGAAATCCCTTTGACTGGAGAAGACCATATGGTTGGTGGTTTCATGTTCTAGGACGTGCCACAATCTGTGAAATTGATGTTTTGTGGTATTTGCCCAAGGATATCCTGTGGTATTGGGCTCAAGCCTTATGAATCCCCTGTCAACTAGACAGCCACGTTTTCCATTTGCTTTCGTTTGCTTTTCAACATAGGTTTTTAACTGCTACTCTCCTCTTCATTTAAGGAATGAAATGCAGGATTTTCTGAATTGCATTGAAGCCAATCTGGAGGAGCTACACTCCATGTTGTCTACGAAGAAGCTGACTCCCGGTCCTGAGCTCATGAGCGAGGTGAGGGTGGCTGTTTATTCTGGGGCCCTGGGCAGATAACATTAGGCCAAGGATTCACAAACATTTGTATTTGAAGAAAAACATGCTGACTCTTGACCATTTTCATAACCCCCCTCCTCCACAGACAGCTGATAGTCAGGGAGTTAGGGGAAGTTAGGCCAGGAGTAAAACTTAGAGATCTCTTTAACCCCAGGACAATGCTCATCCAGGCCTCTTGGACCCAGGACAATGCTTATCCCACTATTTCCTAGCAATGTGACTTTTAGTCTTCAGTCTCTGAACTAGAAAATTAACAGAAGATATAGCCCTTTTTTGAACTTTTTTTTTCCTTTTTTTTTGGAGGGCATTTGGGGTTAAGTGACCTGCCCAGGGTCACATGGCAAGTTTTTTGTGTTAAGTGTCTGAGACCAGATTTGAACTCAGGTCCTCCTGACTCCAGGGCTGGTGCTCTATTCACTGCGCCACCTAGCCTCCCCAAACTTTTCTAACATGCATATCTTTGTAACGTAATCTTTATCATTGTTGTTCTCACTATGACCTGATTCACTTAAAACAGTCCTTGTAAAAGTGACAGTCGCATATGAACACTGGATGCCAGACCAAGACCTTTATCTTGGTGCAGCCATGGGGTCACATTATAGAGAACTCCCAGAATGGAAACTCCTTTCATTGTTGCATTTGCCAATTTCCAAGGTATAAATAAGTGATCACACTGAAAATGGAAAATTCAGCTCTCCAGAACTGGTGAGAGCTGAGTGTAGCAGCATCCCCTCCCAGTGCCCCCATAGCCATGTTGGTCAGGGACAGCAAAGTGAAATTCTTAGATTTAAAGGATTGTGTTTAAGTTCATTTTTTTCTCCTCAGATTTCAACTCCTGAATTTTCAATCCTGAACATGAATGAAACAGGAACCTCATCCAGCATGGCTGACGTAAGAGTGAATACAGTCTTATAGAGCTCTTGGATGGTCCCTATATATGTATTTACTGTCAAACTGTGATGCTTTGTATTGGTTACCATTGTGAAGGATTTTAATCCAGTGGTAGGATTACTAACAAGAGAACTGGAATGAGATGTATTATCTGTATTGTCCTGATTCCCTGACATATGTACAAATTAAGTTCGTTATTGCTGATTGGGGCACATTGGGAAAATAACAGGGGGTTAACTTGAGGGAACCTTTGGGTTCAAGCTAGACAGAGGGGGTGTGGCTCACCCAGAGTCCATTAAAAAAGATGGAAGGCTTTCAATGGACTCCGGACCCTATAAGACTGCACAGTGTGACATGGCATACCAAAGAGCTCCCGGAATGTTAACAGTGGAATGGGATATGAAATGAAAGCTGATGAGGTGGGAGGGATGGTCTTTCGCAGGGTCACCATACTGTTTGGGTGCCACATTTGTGGGAAGGATAGTATGTCCAAAGGGAAGGAGACCAGGATATTTCAGAGTACTAAAGACTAAGAAACTGATTATGCTTAGCTTAGAGAATACTAAGGGGAGGGAAAGATGGTAATAGGTGTTTAAAGGGTCTTGATATGGAAAAAAGACTAGTAGATTTGTCCTGCTTTCCAGTGTTCAAGACTAGAGACACTGAGGGGAAGCTGTAGGGAGACAGAGTTCAGCCTCCATGATTAGGACTGCCCATCAGTGACGGCATTAGGGGCTTGCTCATTATGATTAGAATTCTTGTTCTCCAAGTTTTTCAATGGAGCCTGGCTAACTCCAGGATTCCAGCTCAGGTACAGGTTGGCCTAGATTCCTGCACAAGTGGCTTCTAGTTCTCCAAGTAAGGGAGCTGTGGCAGTTGAAGGGGATGGGTGCTGGCTGGCTGCTTGAGGCCTAAAAATAAGGGGCTGCACCCATGGCAGGGTAGGGAGTAGTGTGTAGAGATTAGTCATGGGCAAAGCACAGCTGGATGAAACACACCACTCAGTGGTCACTACTGTCCTCTACTCCAGTAGAAACCAACTTCTTAAATCCATACTGGTCAGAAGAGACCTACAGGTCAGTTTATTGACTCTTTCCAGATGATTTTGGCTTCTCATGTAGGATCTGGGGACACCAGTACTGGAGTTAAAAGGAACTTCAGAAGGTCCCAGCTCTCATTTTACAACTGAGGGAAATGAGGCCTTTGGAGGTTCAATGGCTTGCCTGGGGAATAAGCAAAGTGCTCTTAGAGGCAGGAGGGTGACAGTTGAACTGAGTGTCAAAAGCAGCTTGGAGGTGGCATTTCTGGCAAGATACCCGGGGCTAGAAGAGGGAGCGTTGGGGTGTTCTTAAGAGGGAGGTTGGAGACTGTTCGATTAGAGAGGTGAGAGGATGACCCAAGAACCTCAAGTCTTGAGCAGGGCAGTGACATGGGCTTAATCAGGCAGCTGGAGAGAGGAGGGATTGAGGAACAGAGAATTTTCCTCTCCTTCCCTCCACAGAGATCCCCATCATGAGGCAGCCTTGGGAGCTGGGGGGAAAGTGGACACAAAATAGTGATTGATCTGCTTTGTTTCGTCAACGATCCTTACAAATCCCACGACATACAGTTAACATAAGTAAGAAAGCATGGAAGAGTGATTCTGACTGATGGCACACACAGTCTTATTCTGGAAGAACTGCCAGCTGTGCCAGAGTCCACCAGTACTGGGTCAGCCTTTATGTATTCCTGTCATTTCTGAATTCTGCCTCCCTTACGCAACCAGTCATCCCATGTAATGAAGATTTCACAAGGAGAAGAACGATTCACAAAACCAAGCAATGCAAGCCCCATGGATGCCAAATCCCACCCCTCCAGGCCGCACCTCCCAGCTTGGTCCTAAGTCTCTAGTTGTCATTGTGCAAGGGTTGTCCTTCTGCACGTCTTCCCAGAATTCCCTTCATCCTTCTCATTGGTCATGCTATCCCTTTCATAACCACAGATGTGAACATATCAAACAGGTAGAAGTGCTTGTTATATATGGAGCATTGTGGAAAGGAAGTGCCTAGGACACAAAGCCCTTGCTGCTAGGGAGCCTCTGGTCTGCTAGAAGGCCATTCCACCTACACTATAACAAGTACTGATATGCAAGGCCCTGTGCTAAACTCATAGTCTCATGGGGAGACAACATGCAGACCGCTATGTCCAAACAAGATATAGACCGGATCCATTAGAGATCGGCTTAGAGGGAAGGCACTAGCATCAGTGGAGAACTGGGGAAGGCCTCCTGCAGAAGGTGGGAGTTTGGATGAGGGGCAGAAGAAGCCAGGAGGTGGAGGTGAGCAGGGAGAAGGGAAAGTGGTGTCAAGTGGTGAGTAAAGAAAGGATGTAGAGAACAGTGTAAGTGAAAGTACAGAGATGGGAGAGGGTGGCCATGTTCAGGGGGTGGGCAGATAGGACATTCTGGCTGGAACACATGGGGCATGGTAGAGAGGAACAGTTGGTAAAGCAGCAGCAGAATTTGGAGGTCCTTGAATGGCAGGTAGAAGTGTCAGCCTTCTTTGGGAAGATATTGGGGAAGCACTGTCTCTTTCTAAGCAGAGAAGGACCATGATGAAAACAGCTTCTTGGCCTCCCCTCCTCCCTGCTCTCTCCCGGTTCTTAGTTATTGACCTCTGTTGTCCTCATGGCCTAGGCCATGTCTGTGACTGAACCTAGACTTGGTGATTCATTTCACACACCTGGTACTGATGGAGTTAGCAACTTCAGATCTGGGCACAGACTCAGTCACAGAGTTGCCAAGCCATGACTCTTTGGGGACCTACATACTGAGTGTTTGTAATGATCATATTACCTGCTAATTGCTTGAAAACAGGCTCTTCTCTTCCCTGGTCTAGCCATTCTCCCTGCCTTCTTCTCTGTGACTTAATTTCCTTAGTATTCCTTCCATAGGTTGTACAGATGAGGCTTTTAGTCCAGTCATTATTTGAATTAATGAGATTTTAGTGTAGTTATTATTTTGAATAATAAAATCATCTTCGGTATTTGATTTGAGTGGTCAAAGGGCTCCTTTTTTGTATTATAATGGAGTTGTAGAGCCTTAGAACCAGGAGAGGTCTTAGAACAGAGAGTGTCAGAACTGGAATTCAGAATGTTAGCTTGATCTGGAAGGTACTTTAGAGACCATCCAGTTCAACTCATTCATTTTACAAAGGGGGCAGATGAAGGTCTCCTACAAGTAAGCAGCCTCTGAGTTAGGGCACGTGCACAAATTGTCCTGCCTTAGCTAATTGAGTTTCTCTGACACTGTTTCCCCCTTTGGCACTCCCATCCTTTGTTCTCTCCTTGGGCTGTGAATGTTTGTGGTGGGCAGGCTACTCCTGGGCTCTTCTTTAAGCCCCAGTCCCAGCTAGCTGGAAGCCTGCCTCAGCTCACCAGAAGAAGCAGCCCCCTGGGGGATTCTGCTGCCCCTTCCCTCTGAGTGTAGCAGAAGGACTCTGCTCCTGAGCAGAACCAGCAGTGCTGCCTTGCCTTCTCTTCACACATGCCTGTTCTGCCTGGGAAATTATTCACTTGTTTTAGGGTGTTTTTTTCCTTAAGTCCACTGTCCTGTTTGCCCAGAGCTGCTTTTTTCCAGTCAGGAAAGGGATTGAATGGCATCGATCAAACTCTAAGCAGCAGGCCCTCCCAGGGCATTGGCCCTCGTACTGTGACCAGCCCAGGAGAACTTGAAAGCCTCCTTCTTCTCTTCTTCCTGTCAGACAGACCAGGCATGTTTGACAAGTCGGCTTCTTTGGACTTCAGTCCCCCATTCAGTGTTTGCTGGTGTCCGTTCAGAGAAATATTGGTCAATATTAGCTCAAGCAGAATCACAACTGCACCATTTGGTACACTTGGCTCAGCAATGCCACTGATTGATTTCTCCCCCTGTCTAGAGAGCAGCAAGCCAAAAAAGCCAGGCTTATGGAATAAGAGAAGAAAATGGACCCATTCTTCTCTCTGCTCCCTTAATGGCCCCGCAGAGGGGCTCTTTCTTCCTAGGAACTTAATTCTGTGTCTAGGAATGAGAAGCCACTAAACATAAGCCTGTCCTTTGTTCCCCCTCTAGACCCTGGTCCCCATAAACAGTGCTGAAGAAGGTGGAATTACCAGTGAATTTGGAGCTGATGGAAGTAAAGGTAGGAGCAAGGTTTGGGCTGGTGAGCAGCAGACCCTCTGGCTTCTAAGCCCACCCCCCCACTGGGTCATTTACCTTGGGATCTTATGTGAGTCATGGCCCTTTGGGGAGCCTCTGTTTTGTCACCTGTCAAATGGAACTAGCTCTGCCTTGCCTCGCCTCATAGGCCTTCTTCTGTCAGCTGGAAGGAAGCAGTGATATGCCCCTTAAAGGAAAAATCCAGAGTCACTTTAGGTTCCCAAAAGGCAATAGAGGAAGTTCAGCATTGTTCAGATGTCCTTCCCTTAGGGGCTTCCTTAGCTCCATTTCCCCACAGGTTGACCAAGTTCAGAGGTTTGTCACCAGCTTAGCCACAGGATAGTGACATTTGGAGATGCAGCAGCTCTCAAAAGACCCTACTGGGGGCCTCCAATCTGGCATCAGAGGATCTGGGTTCCAATATTGCCTGTAACACTTATGGCCTGTGTGACCTGGAGTAAATCACCTCCTCTCCATTGGTCTATTTCCTTCCTTCCACCATGAGGAGGAAGTTGGTCTCTGAGGACCCTTCTGGCCTCAGTTGGGGTCATGTGGCATTCTCATGACATGCATGTCCGTCAGTTGAGAGCCCCACAGCAAAAGCTCAGGGTTTTAAAGTGCTTCTCAAAAATGTTCTAGCAGAAGCCTGTAATCTTTGTGAGGAGGTACCTGTAATAGGAACAAGGCCTGGTATTGACTTCAGGGTTCAGAATAAAAGGCACGAGTCAGCTCTGGTTTTGCTGAGTACGGCCTTTGGCCTTGGAACTAGCGTCTGGGCTGGCTGGTTTGGTGACGGGTAGCAGGATCCGTGTAGGGTGAGCCAGTCATTCTGTGCCCGGCCACATAAAGGTTTGTCTCCTTGGAGGGCTCCTTGGTCTCAGGACGTTAATGTCTCTTGTGCATAACCAAATACTCAGCCCATCTCCCCACAGACATGCAGCTGGTCCAATACATGGGCAACCCTCTGCTCTCAATATTTGAAGACCTGCCTTCCTTTGAAGACAGACCCCAAGATGCTAGAGATTTCCTCCTGGCTACCCTGGAGCACGAGGAGGATCTGCCCACATACTTGGAGGACTCTGATGATCCTCTGTGCCTGGTGGCACCCAGCCTGACAGATGATTGTGAGAATCCACTGGAGTCTTTCGAGGCCCCACTGCTCTCAGAAGACCCTAATGGGGAGTACAAGCTGTTCCCCCTGTTGCTTCTTAGTCCTGTTGCTAGCTTCATCGAAGAGGCTACAGAAATTGAAAATACCACCTGAGCCCCTGGGGCTCCATCCCCCCTGCCTAGCTTCCTCCCCAAGTATGAGAGGCCCCCCCACCATCTGGGGCTCTTAGTCTCTAACCTCCTCACCCTGTCAAAGGGCAGGCCCTTGGGAGGGTGAGGGAGTTACTGGAAGTCCCATATAATCTGGGATTGAAGTCTAGATGAGGAGGAAGATGTGGGATACATTGGAGGCAGGGGGAGGGTCCTGTTCATTCCAAGCCAAAGTTTGAACCTGCAATTCTTAGAGTATGTTGTTCTTGTATAGGTGAGAAAGCTGTGTTTAAGATGTCGTAAACTAGGGCTGTTTTCTTTTGTGATCCAGGGACTAGAGTATTTGCTTGTGCACCATGAGATCTCCCATCCCAGGATTCTCCTGGGCCCGTTTGGTCTGTTACATAGAAGCAGGTTATTTTTCTAGTACTTCAAAGACAGAACAAAGCTTTTTTTTTCTCCTAAAGTTTGCAAGTAGGTTTATTTGCATAGCCATGTGTTACTCTTTTTCTACTCTTAGACTAAAATCTAGTTTGGTTATTTACAATTTTCTTTTCCTATGGAAAATGGAACTTTGAATATGGAGTGTTATTTTTACATATGGCTGCCCCATCCATTGCCCTGTGATCTGAGGGTGCCCCTTCCCTGGGGCTGAGCCTTACCTACACATGTATGGCCTTGTATGAGAACTCACAGGAGTCAGGCCAAGACCAACGCCAAGATGGGCTCCTGGGGCATTTGGGGAAGCCAAAACCATTTCTTCATAAGCTAATTGCCACAGAATACACGGTGCCCCCCCCCGGGATGACAAATGAGAAAAAGATGCACGCAGCTTCCTGAACTCCCAGTTCAGCTTGTCCCCCCTGCCCACCCACTCCCTCCACTCTAATGCCTTAGCCAGGCTCAGTGCTCCAGTGTAGTCCAGATGGGTAGCTCCCGTTGCAGGCAATTGTGTTTTAGAAGTTTGTGGGGAGGGGGGGATGGAAGGGGGGCGCAACTTTCCCCAGTATCCTCTTTGCTTTCTCTTTTACCTAATGAGTCAAGTACCAAAAAGCCGGTAGCAAAATTAAACCCTCAAACTCTCATTTTTATTTAGCATATCTTAAACATTTAAGATATTTAATATTTTGCTTAGCGTGCATTATGAGAAATATAAACTTCAAATAATGTCTGCTTTTTAGAGAATAGTTTCCCCCATCTCCCACCCATTTTTTTCCCATTAGCTTTGCTCTTCTAGTCCCGTTCTTTTGCTTGCTTTGTTTTTGTAGCTCTTGCTGCTTTCTGTATATGCTCTTGGATGTGCTTCTAGTGCCTTCCCCATAAAGAATAGCCTGTCGGGGAAATTATATCTTGGCAAATATTAGTTTCCAGCTGCATCACCTTCCAAATGGCATGTCCTCTTACAACACATACATAACAAGCTAACGCTGTCTTCTTTCTTAAATGAAGACCATTGGTTTTGATCCACAGAAAAGTTCGGTTCAGTACAGTTGACACAATTCACACAATGACGATTGTCTCCTGCCGTGTAGCTCTAATGCTGTTTCAAGTTTTTTTACACAAGGTTAATAAAGTTTCAACAACATTGGATGCTTTGCTTTCTGTCATGATTGGCCACACCCTTCTTTCTCCCTAACCCCAGTCCTAACCTTAAAAGGAACCAACCTCTGACCTTGCCATGTACACAAGCACCTAGGGGAACTGATGAGGAGACAGGATTTCTTCCAGTTCAGAAACAGTGGGGTGCATGGCATGGTATCAGATATAGTGGCAATATAAGTCAGAAGACCTAGTTTCAAGTTCTACCAATTCCATACTCAATTGGTCTGCCCACCCCCCACACCATGAAACCTAGTGGAGTTTGTTAATTAGAGAAGACTTCCTATTGATTTGGAGCCCAAGGATTGAATGGCTAACAGGGAGAACCATATTCAGGAAATGGCTAGTGGGTGGGCCTAGCTGATGCATAGAGTAAAAATAGAATGAGGTCCAGTAGGGTCTCCAAGCTTGTGGGTTGGGATTTGTATTCATCCTGGTGGTGGGTCTTAAGGAGTCCTAAAGGAGGAGGAAGGAAGATGACATGATGAAATTGATAGACTTTGTGGGTAGCTCAACTGGGGCACGTATGGACTGAAGTGAAGGACCCTTATCAGGGGGCGAGTTTACCATCACTGGAAGCCTTTAAAGCATGGCTGGGTGGACAGTTGGGAAAGGAGGGCACAGGGGCTCTGTTGAGCAGGGGTTAGATTAGAAAAAGTCTATCAGTGGTACCCATTTAGCAGCTGAAGGAACTGGTTACCCACAATGCCTTTAGGCCACTCTCTAAGCTAAAGTCTGTACTTGGAGGGAGTATTTTCTTTTCTGAAGTTACCAGCAAAATTGTGAACTCAGACAAGAAATAAAGACAGTCAAAATCGGCTGCTCTCAAAGAGCTGGTATTCTCTCTGCTACAGAAAATAGTCAATGCCAAATAACATTCAAAGTAATTTCAAGGGAACAGAGGACAAATACTTAGAAGATCCAGAGAGACTGGGGAGTGAGAAAGTTCATGGTCACCTGTATAGGAAGAACACATTGGACAGCACTACCCTGCCTAGAGTTTAGTGAAAGTCGGTTTGCTGAATTTTGAGGCATTCAATTGCATTCCTTGAGTTCTAAATTGTCATGGATGGCACTGTCTTGGTTTGGATCCTGTTAGGGGCTCAGAGCTGAACACAAATGGCAGGCAAGGCAGATAGGCCAGTGGGAAAGAGACAACTAGCTCCTAGCCAATGGAGCCTCAAGACAAGTGAAGCAACCACGGAATGCTGATAATGTTACACCAAGGGGCATAGATGTGGGCCATATGTGAATAACCGAACCTAAAGTAGAAGAAAAAAATTCTCATTGACTACTGATATATGACCCTAGGTAGGTCACTAACCTTCCCTGGGCCTTGGTTTCCTTATTTGCAAGATAAAGGGACTAGACTAGATGCCTTCTAATGCAGATCTAGGATCCTGTATTTGTCATGTTAAGATGCCCTATAAGAATGACAATATTTTGGTCACGATAATCTCCAGAGGCTCTAAATGTGACATGTTGGTCAACATAATTTCATAAACAGACTCCAGACCCTTTCCTGTGTCCTAGACCCTTGGGCAGTCAGGTGGGTGAGGCCTGTGGACCTCTTTTCAGAATCAGGTTTTTAAATGCATAAAATGCAGAGAATCACAAAGGAAACTAAATATATTCAAATATAGTTACCAAAATACTGGAAAAACATGCCCATGGAGTTCTCTCAAAGAATCCTTTGTCTAAACAACACACCGTTTCAGGGCACACTTGGGGGGCATGGTGGCATGAGATCAATTTCCTCAGCTGAATATGACGAATCCCCTTCCAGCAGGGGAACTCACCACTTCGAGGCCCCCCTGTGAGCACATGCAGACACAAAATGTCAGGGTACAAAAGCAGAATGCCCAGTGTTGGCCTCTTTCTCTAACCTGTCCCAGAAGCATCTGGATTCACGATTAATTCATCTTTCAAGAAGCAAATAGTAAATTACAAGTCCAGGTGCAGCTTTTTGTTGAGGGTGGGATAGGTTCCTAAGGGAGTGACTGTTTCAGAGCCAGGTATAAGAGCATCAGGCTTGGAGCCAGGAAAACCTGAGTTCAAATTTGAATTCAGGTACTTAGTAGCTTAACCTTCTTGCCTTAGTTTCCCCATATGTCAAATGAGAATAATAATAACATTTACCTCCCAGAGTTGTCTTGGGGAGCAAATGAGATGATAAAGCACTTAGCACAATTCCTGGTCTGTAGTAACTGTTATAGAAATGTTAGCTACTGTTAATATAAATGTCGAGTGGGCTGGGTAGGGTAAAGAGGATGAAGAAAAAGTTTGGAGTGGAGATAAGGCAGTTATCTCACAGGCCACCAATCACACTATCTGTGGAAATTCAAAGAAACATCTACTAGGCCTCAACTATGTATGATTCTGAGGGAGACCCAACGTTGGGGGACATTCCTGCTTTGGAGAGATGTCTCATTAGCAAGCACCCTGTTACAGAGACCAACGAAGGCTTCAGTCACCCTAAAACTAAGCTAATAGAATAGAGGTGTGACATAGTAACATCACAGACATTCTGCAAAGGCCTATAGTAGACAATCGAAGAACCTGGCCACCTCCAAAGAGAAATCATGGGGTCTGAATAGATGGAAGCAGATTTTTTTTGTCTCAATTTTTCTTGCCTTTTAAAATTTTTTTTGCAACATGGCAAATATGAAAATATGTTTTGTTTGAGTTTATGTGTTTATATGGCTTGCCTTCTTAATGGGGTTGAGCAGGAGCTGGAGGAATGGTGAGAATTTAGAACTCAAAATTGTAAAAAATGGATGTGATAGATTCATACGTACAAGCATACAGGTTAAAAAGAAAGAAAGGGTCTGTTTGTCTTTTTTAAGTTATGTCTGACTATCCATGACTCCATTTGGGGTTTTATTGGCAAAGATACTGACATGGTTTGCCTTTTTCTTCTCCAGCTCATTGTACAGATGTGGAAACTGAGGCAAACAAGGTGAAATGACTTGCCCAGGGTCACACAGCTAGTGAGTAAGGCCAGATTTTAAACTCAGGAAGAGGAGTCTTCCTAAGTCCAAGTGCAGTGCTCTGTGCACTACCACACCTAGCTACCCTGAAAATGTCTGTAGTGTTACACAAATATTGGTTAAGCCCCTGAATGTGTAAGGAGCTGTGCCAGATCCTAGGGAAGATGCACAGATAAATAAGACAGTGGTCCCTGTCCTCGGGGAGCTTACTGTCTTGGAGGAGCAAAACACAAGATAATACAACAGAGATTCATAAGAGATATGTTGGGAGAAGCACTGAATTTGGAGTCATGAGACCTGGGTTCAAGTCCCACCCTTGCCACTGTCACTGCCTTTCCCTGACCTTACTTTTCCCAACAGTAAAATAATGTTACTGGACTGGGATGCCTCAAAAATCTGGTCCAATTCTAAGTCTCAGAATCCACGAATTACAGAGTCCTACATGAGGGCCCAGGAAAGAGATCATTTCTGGCTGAACAGATGAAGCAAAAACCTAGAACTTGGAGGGCCTTTTGACCATCTGGGGAAAATCCTTGTTTTCCAGATGAGGAAACTGAGACCTAAAGAAGGAAGTGACTTGCCCAAGGTCCCCCTGGCAGTAAATGATGGAGTTGACCTTTGAAGTCAAGGCTTATGGTCCCCAAGCTGTCCCTCTGCTCCAGTGAAGCTTTGGGTTGTTGACAACTCTCCCTGGGGCTTTCGTATGACCTCAGAGGCCAAGTCCCATTGCAATAGGAAGCTTTGACATACATCCCTTTCACATTGTTTTCTTTCACTTCCTTTTCTTGGCCAGGGAGGTCATTCTTCAAAAAATGAGAACTAGAAGGTCTAAAATTAGAGAGAAAAAAGGCAAAGACGTGAACAATCCATGTCCTGATGACTAACCATCATCATCATCATCATCATCTGAGTATTTATATAATGCTTTGAGGTTTGCAAAACGCTTTCCAAAGATTTCATTCCATCTGGCCTTTCCCATCCTGCAACCCTGATGCAACAGCAGAGAGAAAGGCTTGGCAAATACGGACAAAGTAATTGTACACAGAAAGATGACAGAAATGGCCCCCGGTTTCCCTTTGGTCTGTGGACATGTGTATGCCCCAGGGACCCACCTGTCTGGAACCGAGGTCTCTGCCCTCTCAGTTGACAAAGGGGAAGGACTTGGTGTTCAAACATAGCCTCCTGACCCCAAGATATGGAGGATCAAGGAAATAGACCCACCTCCCGCTGGGGGTGGCCAGTGGCAGGGGTGGGGGGAGGTCAAAGAGAGGAGAGACGGGGAGAACGTCACTCTTAGGGAAGGTAGAGCTTACAGCATTTGACCTAGAGCCGGAGAATGACCTTGGACTGGTACTTGAGGTAGCAAATGGTGCTGGATTCAGTTAGAGGAGTTAGTAGTGTGATGCTCCTTCAAAGTTATCCCTGACCAGCTCAGCTTACTCTCAGCCATGGGCACTCCCTGTATCTCCCAGTCACTTGTACAACTGTCCCACTTCCAGAATCAAGAATTCTGAAATTCCTCTATCCCACTCTAACACGCTTTCATTCCATCTCCTCCCTACACCTCAGTCCTAAACCTCTTCTTAGCACCCGCTTCTATGTTAGCACCCCAGCTCGAAGTTCATTCTTCTCCCTTTCCAATTTTTACTATGTAAAACTAGTTAACCAGTCCCACTTAACATTGTCCTATGCTCTTAAAGCCCTTACCCTTTATTCTATCAACACTCGGGCTTTGATAAACCCCAACCCTTCATCACACCCACCTTCCACTTCCTCAGCACTCACATGCTGTTTGACAGTCCTGGAGAAAGTGACATTACCAAGTTGCCTTTCTCTACCAGTTGATGCCTTTTCATCTCAACTGGGCCCTCACTGTAGCAAAGCAATCTGTATATTCTTCCCTAAATGCTTCTCTGTTGTACTTCCTGTTGCTCCCAAACTCAAGACTCACACCTTCCTTACCACAATTCTGCCAGGATCTGGCCTTATACTTTACACATTTGGACATGATCTGCTTCCTCTCTTACTCTAAAACCTCATGCCATCATCTACCATTTTCTCCTTGACTCCAGTCTCTAACAGGGAGGCATTCTCGCCAAGGCCAGCCCTTGTATTTACTTGTATCCTTGATCCTGTCTCCTCCTTGATCCTGTGCTCCAACAGATTGGCCTGGCCATGTTTCCTTCTCTGTCACCAATCTTCCCTCCCTCCTTATTTACCAACTTGTTTCCTACCTGCATGCAGAGACATTCAGGACATCCCCATGCTTTAAAAGTCATCACTTGATCCTACAATCCTATCAAGCTAGTGTGTGTCTCTCCTCAGTTTCCCAGTCAAACTACTAGAAAAAGTGATCCACAACTCTGCTTTTCATCCCTTCTGCCTCATTCCTCAGGCCCTTGCAATCTGAACTCCAACTTCATTATTTAACTGAAATTGCTCTTTCCAAAATTACCAATGATCTCTGAATTGCCAAATGTGAAAGGTTGGTTTTTTTGTCCTCAATCCTCATCCTCCTTGACCTGTCTGCAACCTTTAACAGCATTATTACTGACAGAGGTAGCTTGGTTTCACAGCTGATAGGGTGCTGAGCTCAGAGTCAGGAAGATCTGCATTCAAATCTGATCTCAGACACTGCTGTGTGACCCTGGGCAAGTCACTTAACCCCCTTTGCCTCAGTTTCCTCATCTGTAAAATGAGCCAGAAAAGGAAATGGAAAACTACTCCAGTTCCTTGGCCAAGAAAACCCCAAATGGGATCACACAGTGTCAGACATGATCAAAAGAACTGAACAACCACAATAACAACAACTTCTCAGAGTAGTTGTAAGGATCAAATGAGATATTTGCGCAGTACCTGGCATATGGTGTTTAATAAATGTTGGCTTCCTTCATTCGTTCCTTGATGACCCTCTCATCTTGGGTCTTTTCTCCTCTCTGGGATTTCATGATACTACTCTCTCTCCAGATTCTACTACCTACCTGACTTCTTCGCAATCTAAAGGAGGCTGAACATCATCTATATCCTGCCCCCTAAATGTTGATGCTCTTCAAGGCTCTGTCTTGGGTTCAAAATCTGGTTGCCTAGAGAAGTTCATCAGTATTGTATGCCAACTTCACAATGGCATGCTTACACTGGTTCTGGATATTGGATGATGCTCTTGCTCTTTCACAGTCACTAATAGAGTGAAACAAGGCTGTGTGCTTGCTCCCATGCTTTATAGCATGATGTTTTCAGTCATGTTGTCAAAAGCCTTCAATAAGCATGAAAACTGCAGCAAGGTCAGCTACAACACTGATGGTAAATTATTTAACACGAAAAGACTACAAGCCAAGACTAAAGTGGAGAGAGAGTTGGTGTGTGACTTTTTGTTCACAGATGATTGTGCACTCAACGCAGAGGGTGAGATGCAACAAATTATGGATAAATTCTCAGCTGCTTGTGCTAATTTTGATCTAACAATTAACACTAAGAAAAAACAGCTGCTCTGCCTGCAAGTACTACACCATCTGTACATGGAACCATCAGTTACAGCAAATGGAGAAATTTTGAATACTGTAGATAAGTTGACTTACCTTAGCAGTATACTTTCCAAGGATGTACACATTGATAATGAGTTTGATGCACACATTGCCAGAGCTAGCTCAGTGTTTAGAAGGCTCCAAAGGAAAGTGTGGGAGAGAAAAGATATTAGATTGCCCACCAAACTGAAGGTCTACAGAGCCATTGTGCTGACCTCATTGGTGTATGCCTGTGAAACCTAGACAGTCTACCAGTGCCATGCCAAGAAACTGAATTGCTTCCATTAGAATTGTCTTAGGAAGATTCTGAGGATCATCTGACAGGATAAGGTACCAGACACTGAGGTTCTTTTTTGACCTGAGCGTTCAAAATCTACTTCAGAGAGTGCAAATCCAATGGGTCGGCCGTGTTGTTTGAATGCCAAAGTACATTTGCATAAAAGATTGTTTTATGAAGAACTCACACAGGTCGAGCACTCACACGGAGTTCAGAAGAACTTACAAGGACATTCTCAAGGTCTCTCTTAAGAACTTTGGAATTGGTTATGAGACATGGGAGGTCCTGGCACAGGACCACCCAGGATGATGTGCCCACATCAAAGAAAGTTCTGTGCTCTGTGAGAGAAACAATGCAAAGGAATCCTGAGATGCACAGGTTGAGAGACATCTTCACTCCAAATGTTCACATGGATTATTTGTGCCTAACCTGTGCCCAATGAGCTTGTATTGGTCTGATCAGTCACAGTCAGACATACTGTACCTTGACTCCAACATAGTGATGTCATTTTGGTCCTCTTTGAGAGCAAAGGACAATAACCAGCCAAATCTTGGGTCCTCTTCTGTCTCTACACACTCTTGGTGACCCCATTGGCTACCATGGGTTCAATTGATCATCTTTATGAGAATGACTCCTGCTCCATTCTCTCTAGCTCCTCTTATCACCAATGTCCTATTGGACATTTCCAACTGGGTGCCTTGTGGGCTTCTCAAATTCAATATACCCAAAGCAGAATGCATCATCATTGTCCCCAAACATACTTCTCTACCAAATCTCCCTATTTCTGGTCAAGATACTATCATTTTTACAGTCACCAAATTTGCAATCCCAGAGTCATCTCCAATTCTTCCCTCTCTTTTACTCCCCGTATCCCACCAGTTGCCAAATCTTGTTTCTACCTCCACAACCTCTCTCACATCTGCCCCTCTTCTCCATTCACATGTCCATCACCCTAAGGCTCTCAGCAACTTTTTCAATAACCTTCTCATTGTTCACCTCACTCCTAGTCTTTCCCCTCTCTAAACCATCCTTTCCAGGCAGATGCCAAAGCAAGATTTTCTTCAAAACACAAATCTGGTTATGTGATGAGCCCTCCTTAACAAATGCCAGTGTCTCCCTATTAGCGTTTGACTCAAATATGGACTCCTATGTTTGTCATTTAAAGTCCTTCACAACCTAATTTTGACCTCTCTTCCTGGCCTCCTTATTCCCTGTCATACTATCTGTTGTCCAGACCACCTGATCATCTTGGATTTTTTCATATGGGCTATTCCATCTCCCATCTTTTCAAGAACTACCCCCTATACCTTGAATGCTTCTTGACTGATTCCCTTTAAAGCTCAACTCATGAAGCCTTTGTGGCTCATTCTAGGGTCTTGTACCTCCCCTTTAGGGACTACTTCATTTTTGTCTGTATAAAAATGCCTAGCACATAATAGGTGCTTGATAAAGACTTGTTGATTGGTTGATAGTGAAAAGGATGGTAGATTCAGAGTCAGTGCCTGGGTCCACACCCAAGTTCTTATGCTTGACAGTTGAGGACAAGTCAATTCCTCTCCCAGGGCCTCAGTTTCTTCCTTGGTAAAATGAGGGAGTTGGTCTCAACGGTCTCTAACCCTAATTCTGATATGCATTCCATAAATTCCATAGATTCCATAAACCTATGATCTTATGATCTCTAGGGTCTACCTCTAAATCTTGTGACCTAGGTTTATGCCTGAGCTTCAATACTTCCCCTCTCTTCCTCATCTGTAAAATGAGGATCATAAAACTGGAACTCTCCCTTCCTCCCTGCCCTCACCAATGATTGTTATGAGGAAAAGAAACCTTGAAACTCTAGAATAACATCAAGTTTTATTATTTTTAGCTACAGCATTAGTGGAGAGTTTTTTATTCGATCTTTTCCAGTTCACCTAAGATCCTCCCATTCTTTTCACAGCCAAGCATGTATTGCTGAGAAGAAGGTATATTCCTTTTTATCCCCATTCAGTTTTCTCCAGAGTTCTACCGTATCTATTTTTCTAAGATTCTATTCACCTCCTTAACTTCTTTCTTGTTTATTTTGAGGTTAGATTTATCAAGCTCAGAGAGGGAGAGATTGAAGTCCCCCACTAGTATAGTTTTGCTATCTATTTCTTCCTTTAACATCCTTAATTTCTCCTTTAGGAAAGCGGATGCTGTACGGCTTGGTGCATAAATGTTTAGTAATGATATTGCTTCATTTTTGATGGTGCCTTTTAGCAGGATATAGTTTCTTCCCTTATCTCTTTTAATTAGGTCTATTTTTGCTTTTGCTTTGTCTGAAATAAGAATTGCCATTCCTGCTTTTTTTTACTTTAGCTGAAGCATGATATATTTTACTCCAGCCTTTTACCTTTACCCTGTGTGTATTCCCCTGTTTCAGATGTGTTTCTTGTAAACAGCATACTGTAGAATTATGGTTTTTAATCCATTCTGTTATCCACCTCCATTTTATGGGAGAGTTCATCCCATTCACATTCACAGTGATGATTACTATCTGTGTCTTTCCTACCATCCTGTTCCCTCCCCTGTTTATGCTCTTATTTTTCCCTTCTCTCTTCCCCTTCTTAAGAGTTTTCCTTTTTACTTCCACCTCCCTCAGTATTCCATTCTTATCCACCCCCCCCTCCTTTTTCCTACCCTTCTCCCTTACTACTTCTTCCCTCCCTTCTAACTTCCTCCCCTTTCTTGGTCATTCCCCCCTCCTATTGCCTATAGGGTATGATAGATTTTTATACTTAATGTTGTATGTTGTTTCTTCCTTGAACCAAGATTGACACAAATAGATCTCATGCAGTGCTCCTCTCCCTCCCCTCTTTCCCTCTATTATGATAAGTTTTATGTCTCTTCTCAATAGAGTCCTATCTTTAACTGATTGTGTTATTCCCTCCTTGTACCAGAACCAGTGAGGGAAAAGCTCATATATTACTCATCTCCCTCCCTTCTTTCCCTCTACTAATGTTTTATGCCTGTTTGTGTGGCATAATTTACCCTTTTCTGCTTCATTTTTTCCCTCTTCTTCCATTGCAGTCTCTTAATAAGGTTTTTTTTACCATCATTTTGTGTAATTTATATCCATACTCTCTATTTATCTATATCCCTTTTAGATGTTGCTGTAGGTATAGAGTTCACTATATTAACAGGTATCAGCTTCCCATATAGGGATGTAAACAGTTTGCTCTTGTTAAATAACAAGTTATGTGTGTGTGTGTGTGTGTGTGTGTTTTCCCTATTTACCTTTCCATGTCTCTCTTGACTCTTGTAATTGGAGGTTGAATTTTCCATTGAGCTCTGGCTTTTCCATAAGGAAGGTCTGGAATTGTATTACATCACTGAGTGTCCATTGGTAGATTATGCTCAGTTTCACTGGATAGATGATCCTTGGTTGTAACCTGAGCTCTTTTGCCTTGCAAAAAAACATATTCCAGTTCCTCTGATCTTTTAACATTGCAGCTGCTGGATCCTGTGCGATCCTCACTGTAGTTCCACAATATCTGAATTGTTTCATTCTGGCTGCTTATAGTATTTTCTCCTTTACCTGATAGTTCTGCAATTTGGCCAGAACGTTTTGCGGACTTTTCAGTTTGGGATCTCTTTCAGGAGGTGTTCAGTGGATCCTCTCAATTTCTATTTTACCCTCTGGTTCTAGGATCTCAGGGCAGTTTTCCTCAATGAGTTCTCACAAGAGTTAAGAGTTGTCCAGACTCATTTTTTCATCATGATTTTCTGGTAGACCAATAATTCTCAGATTATCTCTCCTGGATCTGTTTTCCAGGTCATTTATTTTTCCATTCATATGTTTTACCTCTTTTTCTAATTTTTCAGTCTTAATGTTTTGTTTGACTGATTCTTGTTTCCTCATAGACTCATTAGCTTCAATTTGGTTGATTCTAATTTTTAGCAAATTATTTTCCTCAGTTTTTGAAGCTCCTTTTCCATATGTTCAGATTTCATTTTTAGTTCACACATTTTTCTTTTTAAGGAGCTATTTTCTTCATTGTAATGTTTTTCTAATTCCGCAATTTTGATTTTAAAAGAAGTGCTGATTTGATCTTATACCTCTCTAATCTGGATTTCAGAGTTCTTTTTTAGTTCATCTAAGAATGCTTTCTGTGCTTGAGACCTATTCATAATCCCTGTTAAGGCATCATCTGTGGGTGTGGAGTCAATACTGTCTCCTTCTGAATTTGGTTCCTCCCTTTCACATTAATAGGATTCCAGAGTCTTTGTCTTTGTAGCCTGCTTTTTTCCCATTTTGAGGCAGGACCTTAGCTACGCCCTTCCTATGGGGTTCCTAAGCCTTTGCTGTTTAAAATTTTGCTCTGGGGCAATAACTACTGTGTCTACCTATAATTCAGGGGTGGGGTGGGGGGGCATTGGAGCAGCCAAGGTTCACTCTGTCATCCTGGTCCCTGGAAGTTCAGATAGGGACTTTTAAAATTTCCAGGCTATGGATTGGTAGTCCCAGGAGTAGCTGCTGCCCCTGCCATGGACCCTGCCTTTGTCTCTTACCCAGATGTATTAGATCCCTGCCCTGCAGTGATATGCCTGGAAATGGCCCTTGTGGTTGGTGGGTCAGCTTGCCACCACATTGACCAGGCCTCGTTTTGGCCTCTTGGCATCCCGCCTCCTTGTCATCATCTAGGTTTCTCCCCAGTTCTAACTTTTAAGGAATTATTTTCTTCAGTGAGTTTTGTACCTCCTTTTCCACTTGGCCAATTCTACTTTTTAAAGGGTTCTTCTCTTCAGTGAATGTTTGTATATCTTTTTCCACTTAATTAATATGAAAGAAAAGGAGAATGACAAATGAAGGGGACATGGGAAAATTAAAACATCAATGTACTATTGGTTAAGTTGTATACTGATTCAACCATTCTGTAAAGCAGTTTGGAACTATGCCCAAAGGGCAATAAAACCATGCATACCCTTTGCCCCAGTGATACCACTACTAGATCTGTATCCCAAAGAAATAAAATTAAAATGAAGAGGATCTATGGATACAAAAATATTCATAGGAGCTCTTTTGGTGGTGGCAAAGAATTGGAAATTGAGGGGATGCCCATCAATTGGGGAATGGCTAAACAAGTTGTAGTATATGAATGTGATGGAATACTGTTGTGCTTTAAGAAATGAGGAAGATATAATAAGGAAGAAATAAGAGCAGGAGGAACAGAGTAGTGGATCAGTTGAATAGACTGGGTACACGAGACTCAGCAGCCAATGACTATAGTAATCCACTGTTTGATAAACCCAAAGACCCCAGTTTTGGGGATAAGAATGCACTATTTGACAAAAACTTCTTGGAAAACTGGAACAGTATGGCAGAAACTGGGCATAGACCAATATCTAACACCATACACCAAAATAAAGTCTAAATGAGTGCATGATCTAGGTATAAAGACTGATACTGTAAGCAATCTGGGAGAGCAAGGGAGAGTTTACCTTTCAGATCTATGGAGAGGGGAAGACTTCACAACAAAACAAGAGTTAGAGAGCATTATAAAATGAAAAATGGATAATTTTGATTATATTAAATTGAAAAGCTTCTGTACAAACAAAGCCAATTTTACCAAGATTAAAAGGGAAGTGGAAAATTGGGAAAGAATTTTTACAACCACTGTCTTTAATAAAGGCCTCATTTCTAAAATATACAAAGAATTAAGTCAAATCTGTAAGAATACAAGCCACTCCCCAATTGATAAGTGATCAAAGGATATGAGCAGGCAGTTTTCAGAAGGTGAAATTAAAGATATCTATAAGTATATGAAAAAATATTCCAAATCACTAGTGATTAGAGAAATGCAAATCAAAACAACTCTGAGGTACCACATCTCACCGGCCAGATTGGCTAAGATGACAAAACAGGAAAATGACAAGTGCTGGAGAGGATGTGGAAAGATTGGAACATTAATGCATTGTTGGTGGAGCTGTGAATGGATTCTTCCATTCTGGAGAACAATCTGGAACTATGCCCAAAGGGTTATAAATTAGTGCATACCCTGTGACCATGCAATACCACTTCTAGGGTTATATTCTAAAGACATCAGAGAAGTGGGAAGAGGAAGTGTATGTACAAAAATATTTATAGTGGTTCTTTTTGTGGTCGCAAAAAATTGGAAAACAAGGGGATGCCCATCAATTAGGGAATGGCTGAACACATTGTGATATATGAATGTAATAGAATACTACTGTGCTATAAGAAATGAGGAGCAGACAGACTTCATAATAACCTGGAGAGACTTATATAAACTGATGCTGAGTGAGAAGAGCAGAACCATGAGAAATTTGTACACAATCACAGACACAATATATGTGTGACTACTAACCTCAATAGACTGGGCTCCTCTCAGCAATGTAAGGTTATAAGACAACTCCAAAAGACTCATTATTGAAAGAGATATCCACATCCAGAAAAAGAGATGTGGAGTCTGAATGCAGATTGAAACAAACTACTTCCTGTGTTTCTTTTTCTTGTTTTGTTTTCTCTTTCCCACTGATCATTCCATCAGTTATAA
>CM053602.1:51730740-51754774 GCA_028646575.1 Pseudocheirus occidentalis
TAGACAGACAGACAGATAGGTAGATAGATAGATAGATAGATAGATAGATAGATAGATAGATAGATAGATAGATAGATAGATAGACAGACAGACAGATAGATAGGCAGACAGACAGATAGATAGGCAGATAGACAGACAGACGGATGGATAGATAGATGGAGCATCAATAACCACAATGGTGTGGTCACTGATCTAGAACCAAATATTTTGAAGAATGAAGTCAAGGGGACTTAGGAAGCATTGTCAACAATATAGCTAGTGGAGGGGATGGAATTCCGGCTGAGCTATTTAAAATCCTAAAAGATGATGCTGTTAAAGGGCTGCACTCAATAGACCAGCAAATTTGGAAAACACAACTGTGACCAATGGGCTAGAAAAGATCAGTTTACATCCTAATCCTAAAGAAGAGCAATGCTGAGGAATGCTCAGATTACCAAGAAATTGTGCTCATTTCATACTCTAGCCAGGTTATGTTTAAGATTCTGCAACCTGGACTTCAGCAGGATGTGAACCAACAATTACCAGAAGAGCAGGCTGGCTTTTGAAGAGACAGAGGAACTAGAGACCAAATTGCCAACATTCTCTGGATTATGGAGAAAGGGAAACATCTACTTCTGCTTCACTGACTACATTAAAGTCTTTGTGTGGATCACAGCAAATTTCAGCAAGTCCTTGAAGAGATGACTGTAGCAGCTCAGCTTGCTTGTCTCCTCAGGAAGCTGTACACAGGCCAAGAAGCAATGGTTAGAACCAAATATGGAACTGATTGGTTTAAAATTGGGAAAAAGTATGACAAGGCCGTGTATTGTTACCTTATTTATTTAACATATACAGAGTACATCATGAAAAATGTCAGGTAGGGTGAATCAAAATCTGGAATCAATGTTTCCAGGAGAAATAGCAACAACCTCAGATATGCAGAAGTTGTGAAGAATTCAGAGGCCTCTGTAAGAAGGTGAAAGATGAAAGAGTAAAAACTGGCTTGAAGTTTAACATAAAAACTACTAAGATCTTGGCTTCCTGGCAAATAGAGGGAAGAGAAATAGAAGCAGTGTCAGATTTTATATTTATATTCTTGGGCTCAGAGATCACTACAGACAGTGACTGCTGCCACAAAATTAAGAGACATTTGCTCCTTGGAAGGAAAGCTGTAGCAAGTTCGGACAGTCTACTAAAAAGCAGAAACATCAGTATGCTGACAAAGATCTGTATAGTCAAAGCTATGATTTTTTTCAGTAACAATGTGTGGTTGTGAGAGTTGTGAAAACTGAATGCCACAGAATCATTTTTTGAACTGTGGTGCCAGTGAAGACTTTTAAAAGTCCCTTGGACAGCAGGGAGGTCAAATCAGTCAATACTTAAAAGAAATTAATTCAGAATATTCTCTGGAAGTATAAATACTGAAGCTGAAGCTTAAATAGAGGATGAGATGGATAGGTAGTGTCGTGAAAACAATGAACATTATCTTGGTCATACTTTGGGAGATAGTGGAGGATGGAAGGGCCTGGCCATAGGGTCATGAAGAGTTGGATATGACTGAAAAACAACAAATTGATAGATTTGATTTCTTCTCCTGAAAACTGCCTGTTTATACCCTTTGATCATTTATCAATTGGGGAATGACTCTTATTTTTATCCTTTTGACTCAGTTCCCCATATGTTTCAGAAATGAGGCCTTAATCAGAGGAACTTAGTGTAATTTTTTTAATATTACTTTGTTGTCTGTGGTACCTTTTAGCAAAATGTAGTTTCCCTAATTATCTCTTTTACTTAGAGCTATCTTTGCTGTTTCTTTATTTGAGATTACGATTGCTACCCTTGTCTTTTGTACTTTAGCTGAAGCACAATAGATTCTGCTCCAACCCTTTACTTTAACTGTGTGTATGTGTGTGTGTATGTCTTTCTGTTTCGTGGTCCTACTTCCTATTCTTGACAAGTCAAGCTGTGGGCCAGGAAGCTTAGCCCTCACCACAATGTTTTTGTTCTTTGTTTTTGTGGTCCTTAGGAATGAAGATTCATCATTACTTTTTATGGTTTGGGATTGACCTTATGTTGACCCATGAGGTAGATCAATTTTCAGAGGAAGAAACTGAGACCCAGAAATGCCAAGTACTATGCTACATAACATAGCAGGTCATTGGTAGAGCATCCTCTCCAAAACCTATTTTAGGCTCATTGTAAGGATTAGCCCTAGGAAGGTGTTGAGTAGAGCCAGAGGAAGAAGGAATACAGTGGCAGCTCTCTGAGGTCTGGGAGTACCCTACTGTGCCCTCCTACCTGTATCCTTCACCAGTCTTTTTCAGTCTTTCTTAATATAATGTGCCCTATATAGTGGTTAGAGTATTGAAATACCACCTCAGACACTCAGAAGTGTCGGGATCACCTACTGCAAGTCATTTCAGATCTTTTGGACTCAGTTTCTTGCCTTTAAAAAGAGGGGCAACCTCGGGTGGTGCAGTGAATAGAGCACCAGACCTTGAGTCAGGAAGATCTGAGTTCAAAACTGGCCTCAGACACTTACTGTGTGACCCTGGGCAAATCATTAACTAAGTTTGCCTCAGTGTCCTCATTTGCCAAGTGAGCTGGAGAAGGAAATGGCAAACCATTCCAGTATCTTAGCCATGAAAACCCCAAATGGGGTCATGAAGAATTGGGCAAGACTGAAAAATTACTGAACAGCATGGAGTTGGAGCTGATGACCTCTGAGTTGCCCTCCAGTTTTAGCCCTATTCTCCTATGCACTACTGGCCATTTTGACTCCACAGGAGAACTTTTACAGTGCTAGAAAGACATTGAGTCCTCCACACGTGCTTCACTATGACTTTGGAGACACTCTCAGGAAGAGTAGGTCAGCTCATGCTTCTTAGGGAAGGGAGGTATCCTTCTAGAAGGACCTATGATAGAAACCATGAGAATCTCTCTGGTTCAGCATTCATCTGCCTTTGGTTGTCTGTCATACTTTGATTATCTCAGCTTCAAAGGCTGCATTGAGTGCACGATCATCAACAAACAGAAAATCACGCACCAATACTCCCTCCACTTTAGTCCAGGCTTGTACCCTTTTCAAATAGAAGAATTTACCATCAGTGCAGTAGCTGACCTTGATGCTGTGTTCATCCTCATTGAAGGCATTTAACAACATGGCTGAAAACATCATACTAAAAAGCATGGGAGCAAGCACATAGCCTTGTTTTACTCCACTGGTGACTGAGAAAGCATGAGAGCATCATCCATTATCCAGAACCCGTGCGAGCATGCCATTGTGTAATTGGTATACAATAGTGATGAATTTCTCTGGGCAACCAAATTTTGCTATAATTTTCCATAAGTCTTCATGACTGACAATATCAAAGGCCTTGGTCAGATCTATAAATGTTGTGTACAAACGTCTGTTCTGCTCCTGGCATTTCTCTTGGAGTTGTCAAGCAGCAAACATCATATCAACCTTTCCGCTGCCCTTTCTGAAGCCACACTGACTCTCAGGTAGAGGACCATCTTCGAGATGAAGGATCATCCTGTTAAGGAGGACTCTGGCAAGGATCTTGCCCAATGATGACTGAGAGAGACCCCCCTGTGACAGCATAGGCACTGACGATGGTGATGGTACTCACTTTCCTGTGAGTGCCAATTGTGTTGTCAAGAGCCTGTCCTTCACTCCCTTTGGGAAGTTACTTTATAAGCTCATTGACTAGATTACTTTTGATTACAAAACCTACACCAGCTTCACAGAACTCCCTTTCACTGTGGCCACTCCAGAAAAACATGTATCCAGGTCCAGCTTCAGTAAACTGGCCTCTTTTGCCAGCCTTGTTTCACTCCGGGCTGTTATTTGGACATGACGCCTGCTGAGTTCTCTCGCAACAAGGGCTTTTGTCTTTCAGATCTACTGGATTTTGTGTTGTCTATAGGGGTGTGCACATTCCACGTGCCAATAGTGAGTGGGATTGTCTTTGCAAATGTTTTTGTACATTTCTTTGTGTTTTGACCCCAGAATGGGATTCTCCGCATGCTCAGGTAGGTAATCAGGCCAGGGTTGGGTAAGCAGACAATTTTTAGGGCACCTTTTCTAGCCCCTTCCTCACACTAGGAGGTGAGCAGTGCAATCCTTTAAAGGGTGTTCAGACACCCAGGGGGCTGCCGAATCCCACTGCTGCTTCCAGTGAGAAGATGGCCCTATGGCCTGGGCTGCCTATGACTACAGCTCCTAGTGTATCCACAGTTGGTGCTTGTCACCTGCCTGTCACCAAGGACTTTGAGATAAATAAAATTGTATGGGTGATGTCTTTTGATTCATGCATACATTGAATTGAAGTGAGCAGGGCTGCCCAAAGTCGCCGGCCTCACTGTCTCCTCCAGAGTCATCGTAGTCCAGTGGCAAGAAGAAAGTCAGGATGATTGTGAATGGCCATGGATGGCTTGGATGCCCTTGGTGTCTTTGATGTCTAACCAAGCTCTAAGCGCTCCACAGAGCCTGCTTCAGCCACCTTCACAGCCACTGGAACAAATTGTTCTCATCTACCCATTCCACCAGGGGAAATCTTCACATGCTTGGGGCAGATACCCCACCAACTCACTGAACAATAACAATGGCAATGAAAGAGCTTGGAATTTCTACCCATGTCCTTTGACTCCGAACCCTAATCCTTTCCCACAATACTGTGCTGCCTATGTTCAGTGGCTAAATCTTACCAATTCTACCTCACCACTATTTCTAGCATACCTCCCTCCCCCTTTCTCCACTGCCAGCGTCCCCACCCAAGTACAGGCCTCCTACCTGCACTGTTTCCAAAGGCTCCTATTTGTCGTCTACAGCCTTCAGTCTCATGCACCAGCATTCTACACACACTGTCAGATTCATTTTCTTAAAATACTTCCATTCTATCACTCACACGGCCAGTCACTTTCAGTGATCCCCCATAAAAAATTCCTCAACTTGGCATTACAGAGACCTGTCATCTGTTCCTGCTACCCTACTCCAAGATTGTACAACATAACTACAGAATTAAAATATACTTGTTGTACTGAAGAGCAACAATGGGGAGGGGGACAGATGTTGACTCTATATAAAGGAAGAGCTATCTGCCAATTCAAGCCATATGAGTAAAAATGGACTCCTTTTTAGGTAGTGAGATCTCTGTCAATGAAGGTGTTCAAGCAGAGGCTAAGAGTTACCCTGCCAGGTATTCCTTAGAGGGAATCCCTCTGAAAGCTGCAACAGATGCCCTTTGAAGGTACTCTGGCTCCCCTGTTCCAGCTACATTCGGGTGTCTGCTGTTATCTGGGCACTAATTAGACCTTCCAAAGCTCTGTTCCTTCACTCCCACTATCCCTCCTTGGTCCTTTGATACTTCAGGGCATAGCATAGAAGATCATCCCCCTCCAGGGGCACTGTTCTCTCCCTCTTCAGAAATCCTATACGATTGGACTATCTGTGTCACAGAGGCACTGAATACCAGAACATCAAGGACCCTTAGAGGCCATCTAATCTAATCCCTTCATTTTACTGAAACTGAGACCCCAAGAAGGAGAATGATTTGCCCAAGTTCTCACAGTAAATATGAGAGCTAGGATTTGAACCTGGATCTGATTAGCTGTGTGACATGATAGTCCAAAAAACCCAATGGGATCTGAGGCTATAATGAGAAACAGAGCTTCCAGAAATAGGGAGGTGATAGATGGTTCATTGTGTCCTGTTTGGGCCTTGAGTTTAAAAACATTGATGGGGTGTCTAGGTGGTGTAGTAAACAGAGCACCAGCCCTGGAGTCAGGAGGACCTGAGTTCAAATGTGACCTTGGACACTTAACACTCACTAGCTGTGTGACCTTGGGCAAGTCACTTAACCACAATTGCCCTGCCTTCCCCCCTGCAAAAAAAAGACAGCAAAACACATTGATAAATAGGAAATCATTGGCGTGAGTGGAATGGATATGGGAAGCCAGGATAGTGAAGGGCCTTCAATCTATGCCCTATGCAGACAGCCTGAAGATACGGGGATATTTTGGCCTGGAGAAGAGACAACTCATGGGAATAGTGAGGTGTTCAAGTATTTGAGAAGATCTGACATGTGAAAGGAGGATTCGATTTGTTTTTCTTGGCCTCAAAGGGCCAAACAAATAGAAATGAGAGAAAGATTTACAGATGAGGTCAGAATAAACTTAACACTCTGAGTTGCCTCCAGTGGAAACTTCAGGAGGGAGTGAGTCTCCCATCACTGGAGGTATTTGAGTGGAGACTGGCCAACTGATTGCTCTTTGCTCTGCTGCTGCCATGAGACAGGACTCAGACTTGGGTCTAAGCTTTCCAAATGTGAACTCTAATTGGTGTGATTTTTCAGCATATTTGTGGTTTTGGTCCATTCACTGGGATCTCCTGGTATGGAAACTCCCTTTACCAATAGAGGGCAGCCACTGTTCTGCTACTGCTAACCTTTGAGCACTCCCTAGGGCTATAGGTCGGCATCTTCTCTATGTGGTCTTAGAGAGCTACCCAGAGCACTGAGGATATATGTGACTTATCCAGGGACACGCAATAAGTATGTGTCACATATGGGACTGGAATGCAGCCTTCTGACTCCTGAACTCAGATATGACTTTTTCCACTGTTTCTTTCTTTCCAAGGAGATCTTCTTTTAGAGGTGTGGCTGATATTTGGTACCCTGATACCATATCTCTGTTCATGCTATGTCCTAAATGATGACCCTGACTTCATCATTTTTGCCTCCTCTGAGGGCTAGCACAGGACCTTGTACACAAGAAATATTTATTGAATGAAATGGAATTGACAATGCCAATCATTGTCACCAGGCCCCTGGGAATTACTGGCCCAATTCACCCATGTGTCCCTTCCTCACATGCATTTTTTGATCAAGGAGCAATAGAGCACTGAGGTTATCCCTCTATCTATCTACTCTCAAGGGATCTTTTTTATATGGGGGGAGTAAAAAGCAGAGGCCTCATGGAAAGAACTGGGCAACCCCCCAAAGGCAGCCATTCAGACTCCCTCTGGGTAAAGTCCATCCTCCTCTCAGATGCCTTGGAGTACAGAGAAACCTGGGTTTGGATGCCACTTCAGCCACCTTCTAGTCCTGTGATCACACCCTGGACTTAACCTAAAGACCAAGGTGTCCATCTGTAGAATGGGAATAATAAGGCTAATCTCCCCTCCCTCAAGGTAGGGTGACAGTACATAAAGAGCTGGCCTCAGAACCAGGAACACCTGGGTTCAAGTCCTGTCTCTGACACACACTTGCCATGGGGCCCTGGGCAAAGTCCCTTACTCTCAGTGCTTCAGGCAATGCTCTAAGCCTCTGCTTTGGTAGAGGCATCCCATTAGCTGGGAGTTCCATATACCCATGAGAGCCCAGGTCTGGGCTCTAACTCTTATGTCACAGGGTTGTTAGGAAACACAAATGATCTTTCAGAAAGAAGAGACTTGGCTTGGGACTTGGAGAAAAGTCTCCTTATTCTGGAGAGCAATTTGGAATTATGCCCCAAAGGCTATAAAAATGTGCATGCCCTTTGACCCAGAAATATCATTTCTCAGTCTGTATCCCAAAGAGATCATAAAAATGGAAAAAGGATCCACATATACAAAAATATTTATAGCAGTTGTATTGAACAAGCATTGGAAATTGTGGGGATGCCTATCAATTGGGGAATGGCTGCACAAGTTGTGGTATACAAATGTAATGGAATACTATTGTTCCGTAAGAAATGATGAACAGACAGACTTTGAGAAAAACCTGGAAAGATGTATATGAACTGATGCTGAGTGAAATGAGCAGAACCAGGAGAACATTGTAACAGAAATTTGATAGACTTGGCTCTTCTCAACAACACAAGGATCTAAGACAATTCCAGAAGACTTATGATGGAAAATGCTATCCATATCCAGAATATCCAGAGAAAGCGGAGTCTGAATGCAGATAGAAACAAACTATTCTCTCTCTCTCTCTCTCTCTCTCTCTCTCTCTCTCTCTCTCTCTCTCTCTCTCTCTCTTTCTCTCTCTCTCATTATTTCTTCTTTCTTGTGGTTTCTCCCATTGGTTCTAATTCTTCTTTATAACATAACAAATGTGAAAATTAAAACAAAAAAGAACAGAAAGTAAACAGGCAGGTCAGGAGGTCACCTATCTCACAACCTCAGATACATTTCTCTTTTAGGGGGAGTCCAACCACTAGGGTCCCACCCACCAAAGGGCTAAATGACCGATGGGGCTTTAAAGAGGTATGCTGCAGCCTCGACTCCAAATTTGCTTCACTTCTGAGAGGAATCGAACCCATAGGGTGGTGCTGTCATACTATGGGCCTTCAGGACCTAGGGGAAGGTGGGATTCGCTGTAGAAAGAAGATAGTTGTGTTGGCTGTGATTTATGTGGCTTTGTATTTTCCAGATGGAACAAAGACAGCAGTCCAGTGGCATGTCTATATTTATTTTTAGCATAAATTGTTACATGAGACCTGGGTACCCTTTTACCCACATCTGTGAGGCTCCCAACCATATTTGAGCTAGATTCTGCGATTTCCCAGAGTAAACTTTGCATTGGGGAGTACAAACCCCAGCGTTTGTTGATTTCGGGGTAGTCCCTGAGATTAAACCTGGTTCATGTAAACCAGGGGTTCTTAACCTGGAGTCCATGAACTTGTTTTTCAAAAGGGATTTTGATAACTGTATTTCAAGTAAAATTGATGACCTTGCGCAATCTATACATGTTCTTTTACGCATCTAAAAACCTGATTCTGAGGAGTCTATAGACTTCTCCAAACTGCTAAAGAAAAGAAAGTGTAAAAGCACACAAAAAAGAATTTAACACAAGAATTACGGGTAATAGCCCCCAGAGTAGTGAACAGGGGCCACCCAGATTACAGAGATGTTGGACAGAAAGTCTCTCATTAACATAAAGTGAGTGGCCATTCCAAGAAAAACGCATCTTTGTCTTGTACTCAAGAATCTACAAAGTACTTATGTCATAACCCTGCTGTGGGGGAAGCAGAATGAGCATTGTTTGGGCCATTGTGTCAGTGAGGATGATGAAGCTCAGAGAGGCCATAGACTTGCCCAAGGTCCCATGGTCTGTGTGTAGCAGAGGCAGGATGTGAACCTAAGCATTTCTGGTTCTGAGTTCAGTTCTCTTTGCACTGTCACCTTGCCTCGAGGGAATGGAGACTAACCAGCCTTATTATCCATGTTCTACAGATGGTCATCCTGCTGTTTAGGTTAAGTGGCCAAGACATGATCATAGAGCTAGAAGGTGGCCAAGCTGGCATTCAAATCCAAGTCTTTTCCTATTCCAAGTCTAGTGTTCCTTCTAAAGGAAAAGATGGGTCTTCAGAGCACAGGGCTAGTCAAGGTTCCAAAGACTGGACACCAGGAAGAGGGGGCAGAGACTTTGGGGGCAATGACTATGACGAGGCTGTTTCTGGAGGTGGCTTTCATGGCCATTCGTTCCAACCCCCTCATTTTACAAATGAGGAAACTGAGGCCTAGGGTGGGGGGGAGTACTTGCCCAAGGCCCCACATTCATTTAGAGATTGAAGGAACTTCAGAGGCCATCTAATACAATACCTTTTATATGAAGCAGGTAGATTGCACAATGTTTAGAGCCCTAGGCTTGGCATCAGGAAGAAGTAAGTTCAAATCCAGCTTCAGACCCTTAGTATCTGTGCAACTCTGGGCAAGTCACTTAACCTCTATCTGCCTTGGTCTCCTGGAGAAATGGGTTTTTGTGAGAATCAAATGAGATACTTGTTAAGCACTTAGCATAGAGCTTGGCACATAATAAGCTTTATAGAGATGTTAGTTATTATTATTATTATTATTATTTTAAAGATGAGAAACTGAGACTCAGAGGGGAAATGACTTGCCCAGGGTCACACAGTCATGAGCAGCATTTGAACCCAAGTCTTATGATTTCAGAGTCAGTGGTCTTTCTCATGTCTGAGATCTCATAGCTAGTAAACAGTGAAACTTTGACCTTCTCCTTCAGGGGCATATTAGCTATGTGACTATGGAGAAAGCACTTAACCTCTCTGGGCCTCAGTTTCCTCCTCTGAAAATTGGGTGTAATCATGCCTGAAGTGTCTACCGCAAGACTGTTGGGAGATTAAAATGAAATATTAAGACATTTTGTGAATTTTAAGATGTTATATAAATGTTGGTCATTATTATTATGATTGATTTGGTTTTTCTTTTTCTTTTTTCATTTTTTCCCTCACCATATCAACAACGTTTTGAAATGGCCAAGAATGAATCTTCATCTTTATGCAATGGAGCTTATATAGAAATAGCTGACTTGCAGCCCTGCTCTTCTTGAATGGTCATTGTTGGCAAAGGACTTGTGCTGGTGGGGAAAAATGAACGAGTTTTTAAGAATTTAAAAACAGTATTGAGATGCAGGATCGTTTTGGGTAGGCTGGCAGACTGAGATAGTCAATCCATTAGGAAGCATTAAGCACCTACTATGTGCTAGACACTCTGAATATACATATACACTATGAATATAGAGAAACTCTGGATACACAATGATAAGAGATTAGCGACCTCCGTAGTAGAAGGACTATGGGAACCAGAAAGGACTTTTCCTGTTCTCCCCTGGTTTGAATTTCTAACAGAAAGTTTCTGTATCTTGAAATCTTTTTGTTCCAAGTTATCATCATCATTATTGTTGAATTATCTTAACATGATGGGAGAGAGAGCTGGCCCTGGAATCAAGAAGAAGAGGGTTCATGCCTTGCCTCTGACACATACTGGCTGTATGACCCTGGCTAAATGTTTTCATTCCTCAGTGCCCCAGAGAAGGTGGAGGGCCTCATTCTCCACCACTCCTCAGAGAATTCCCCATAGCAATGAAAGTCCAGGCCCAGTCCCTATACCTGTTATTCTTTTCCTCTCTTTGTTATTATTTAGTCAAAGAAGGGGGAGGTTACATTTAAGATTGTCGTTCATCCTTCATTCTTTTTTTCCCCACTTAACAATATTATTTTCCACATGTAAGGGTAGTTTTCAACATTCACTTTTATAAGATTTTGAGTTTTAAATTTTCTTCCCTTCCTTCCCCTCCCTCCTCCCCAGATGGCATGCAATCTGATATAAGCTATACATGTACAATTATATTAAAGCTATTTCCACATGAGTCATGTCGTGAAAGAAGAATCAGAACAAAAGAGAAAAACACAAGAAAGAAAAAAAAAGAGAGAGAAAGTAATATCCCTTTATCTGCATTCAGACTCCATAGCTCTTTCTCTGGATGTGGATGGCATTTTCCATCATGAGTCTTTCGGAATTGTCTTAGATCCTTGTACTGCTGAGAAAAGCTAAGTCTATCAAAGAGGACAAATGACATCAGGAAAGTGATATCCTAACTTGTAAGTGAATTGGATTTGAGTGAGGCAGGGCTGTGCAAAGTCACCAGCCTCACTTTCTCTTCCAAAGCCATCTGGGTCCAGTGGCCAGATGTAGGTCAGGATGACTGGAAATGGCCCCAGATGCAGTGGAAAACTTTGGTCTGAGTTCCTCAAAGAGCTGCCAGAGTTTAGGAGAAGCAAGAGAGATTCTGAGATCCAGAGGTCCATATAGGTACTGGGTAGCAGGGAGATGGACTAGGCACATGGAGGTTAGTAGCATCTACTGAGAAGGAAGGTAGCCCTGGGCTAGTAGAGGATGTGATCATAGGGTTAGAAGGTGGGTGTCACCCCTATTCTTTCTCCGTTTGACCAACCAGACTGCCCTCTTACCCCTTGCTACCACCACTTTCCTCCCCAGATCCCGCAGGGTCTTTCCTAACTCAGGTCACCTGTCACTTCCTAGGCCCTGTGCAGGGCCCCAGAGCAAGCATTGACCCATTGGCCTAGAAGGTCAAAGACTACTGAGTTTTATTTTGGAGAAAGTCAACACTCCAGGAGGGGGAGGAGGGAGGGGATGGCCTCAAACTCAGTGCTGCCTCTCCCAACCCAAGGGCTAATGAGCTCCCCCCCACACACCCTTATGACTCAACTTAAAATAAGGAAGGAAGATGGTCAGTGGGACTTCGAACTGAGTGAGAGATAATAGGGAAGGAAGGGGAGCTGGCAAGGTACCAGACTCTGGCTTTGGGCTCATCGGCACTGGGAGAGAGAAGGCAGCAGTAGATGATGACTATCATGGCACTGTTCCTGGGGATGGTTCTCCTGGCCCACCTCTCAGGACATCTGAATGGTAAGAGTGGGGCCAGGGGCACCCTTGGGCCTTGGGGGAGCTCTATTCCCATTGGGCCAGGAGAATCCTCTGGAAAGGGAACTGAGCACCAAGTAGCCATCAGGAAGCCCTGAGAAAAGAGCCAAGCATCCCAAAGGTATAGTCTAGGGTAAAGAGCATCACACCTGGTGCCAGGAGATAGGGTCTCAGATACCACTGGGCTCTGGGGTCATGCCTTCCCGGGCTAGCTGCTTAACTTATTTGATTTTCCATCTAGAAAATGGGGAGAATAACATTTGTGCTGGCTTCTTCTTTCACAGGACTGCCATGAGGCTAGTTGGTAATTTTGATTGTGCCTTGTTCTAAGTCATGGCCAGGGCTGCTCCTGGAAAGATCTAGAGATTGGGGTCTGAAGACCTAGAATGAAAGCTCAGTTTTACTGACAAGTAGCTGGGTAGCTTTGAGCAATCCCTTCCCCTCCCTGGACCTGTTTCCTCCTCTAAACATCACTAAAACTATTATTCATAGGCAGACTACTAGGTGATCATTTAGGGATAGGGACCAGACCTGATAGCTCCCTAGACTTGGAGTCAGGAAGATGTGAATTTGAATTGTGTGTGGCCAGCTGGGTCACACTAGTTAAGTTACCTCAGTTCCTCTTCCTCATCTATGAAAAGGGGCTTGGATTCAGTGGACCCCAAGAACCCTTCTTGTTTAGCTACAATCCTAAAAATAAAATTTGATTGCTATAGAGAACTCCCAGGGGAGGAAACTCCTTCGGATAAAGCAAGTCAGCACCTTTTCTGAAATTTCGGATCTTCTAGAGCACAAAGAGGTTGACGAATTGGTCCAGGGTCACTCTGTGTCAGGAAGAATTAAAGATGGACCTTGAGTCCTGGGTTTCTTGACTCCGAGCCCACTGAGGCTCCCAGGGGATTCTGAAATCAGTCCACTGGAGCCTCATCCCTTTAGCAAAGGCTATGAGCCCTGTTAAAAACAATCCCCCACCAGGATGAACATCTAAAGCTGTTATCTGTCACTGACATATGAGTGGTAATGCATTCTGTAGCCTCATTAAGGGTCAGGAGACTTGAGGTTATAACCCAGATCTGCTTTTTATTACCTACTTGAACTTGGACAAGGTACCTTTGTGCCTCAGTTTCCTCATATTTGGACTGGTTGGTCCATAAGGTCTCTTCCAGATCTGACATTTTCTGTTCCATGTTCTAAGTGTCTCCCCCCCACTCCAGTGCTGACATTTCAAGTTCTAAGGTCCCTCCCAATTTTGACACACCATCATCTATAATTGTAAATGAATATTTTGATAAGAAGAGAGCAGTAGGGCATTTGGGAGCTGTTGTAGAGAGTGTGGGGGTCCACTAGGTGATGGAAAAGGATGAACAAAGAGGAAGCTGGATCAGCTACATGCACTTTTCTCCCTTCTGCCATGACTGGGTCCTCCTGGCATGCTGGGGAGTGATGGATAGGCTCTCCAGGCTTTTCCATTTGACCCTCCCTCTCTTTTCCTATTCCAGCAATTGTTAGTACTGGGTTGAAGAACCTACCATTTGCCCCAGGCTCTCCCCAAAGTAAATTTGTGCAGTAGGGAATGCCAGGATTATTATCTGGAGGATAATAATTTTTACAGAGGAGGAAACAGGTTCAGGGAGCTAGACTCAGACACCAAACCTATATAGCAGGGCTGGCCTTAAGCCTTGTGGGGCCCATCACTTGTTCTTTGCTTTCTTCTTGTTGGTCTTTTGTTGAAATCTGAGACTCCACACCCAGGGCAGATCCTTGACTTCATCCCCTCTCCTGGCCTTTTGGTCACCCTGCCCTATCTCTGAGACTGTCCCTTCCTGCCCTCCACTGGGCCTGTTCTGGAGAAAGGACCTGCTGTAAGCCAATAATCGATCCCCATGGGTCCCCAGAGTTAGGAGGCTTGCAGGAAGGGAGACCCAAGCCCTCCAGGCAGGGAGAGAGGACTGGCACTTTCCAAATTCACCTCTCTTTAAACTATACTATCTCCCTGTAGAGTTTTGCTAGAAGGACCCTAGAGTTGGGAGTGGCCTTAGAACATAGCTCTGAGACTGTCAGGGCTAGTAGGGACTTTAGAGCATAGAATGTCAGAGCTAGCTGGAGTGTTAAGATACAGACTATGAGAGCTCAGAAGGACCTAGATTTTAGAGTGTTAGGGCTGGTAGGGATCTTAGAACAGGGAAGGGCGGAGCCAAAGACCTTAGAACATAGGATCATAGAGCTAAGGTTAAGGACAGAGAGAGGCAACAGTCCCAGTGGTTATTTCCCTGAAATGGCTTTATCCTGCCCACATTTCCAGTAAGGTTATGGACATTGCATAATCCTTACGGCTACTCCCTAGCTCAGAGTTGGGAAAGGAGCGGTTCGGGCCTGGTTCTGGGTCAGTGCTCCCCAAGAAGATGACTGGCAGCTCCATTTCTGGTTTTTATACCTCTAGCACCTAGGACAGTGCCAGACACATGGTAATTGCTCACTTAGTGATTGTTGATTAATCTGGGGAAGAGAATGTCATTCTGTCCCAAGCCAGGGGCTGACAAAGGATGATCATTCTCTCCTGCCATCTTCCTCTGGATCAATCACCAAGTCTTCATTGGGTACCCGTGTTGTGCTACCAGAGAAGGGTGGTACAGGGGACAGAGCCCTGGCTCTGAAACCAGAGTGCCTGGGTTCAAATCCTTTCCCTGTGTGAGGACCTTGGGCAAATCCCTTCCCCTCCGTGGGCCTCAGTTTCCCCTTCCATAAAATGAAGGGTATATGGCCTCTGAGGTTCCCTCCAGCTCTATATGATCCATTGGATGACCCCTCTTCCCCTCCCTGGGCCTCAGTTTTCTTCTCTGTAAAATGAGAGGTCAGGCTAGGTGGCTCTAGCTGACCCTATGAAGTTCGAGGGAGTAAATCCCTGCTGCTTTGGCCATTATGGCCTTTACACTTTAGTGACAGCCAGGAGAGAAGGATGTTGGCTACAGAAGAAATTGTGGATGGTGAGGAGGATGATTGGAGTGGGAGAAGGAGTGGGGAAGGCAGTGGTGAGGATGATGATGAAGAGAACTGAGGGGACCAGCATGCCCCTTAAAGTTTACTCCAGCTGGCCTATCCCAAGCTCTCCTCTTTGTGGTTGCCATTTACCCCTCTATTGACCACTTCCCCAAAGTTGATCACTCTGAAGGCCTTGGATGCCAAATTCTCAGCCCTCTCTAGCCATCACAGAGAAAGTGAGATTTCAGATGGATGGGGAGAGGGACCAGAGAATAGAATGCTTGAAAGGGTGGAGAGAGTCATTTAAAGTTCTTGCCTGGGGTTCCCCAGGTCCTGGGAGAATAATAGGCAAATGGGAAAAGCAATGTGGGATAGTGGGAAAAGACTAGGCATACTCTCAGCCCTGACTGTCATCAGCTGTGTGACCTAGGGTAGGGCCATGCCCTCTCTGATCTTCAGAGAATTTATATTTACAGAATGTGGACAATAAAATACTACCTACCTCCCAGGGAACTTTGACAACTATAATGCATTGGAGAAATGTTAGAGAGTATTCTTAAAATGATTTCTATACCCCATCTCCCAGCTGTGCCCACCTTGGAAGGGCCTGTAAAAATGATTGGCCCCTGGAAAGGGAATGTCAACATCGCCTGCACCTATGGACCCATGGAAGGTTACAGCCAAGTTCTAGTGCAGTGGTTGGTCCGGCAGGATAATGACCCGGTCACCATCTTTTTGCGAGATATGTCTGGAGACCACATTCAGCAAGCCAAGTACCGAGGCCGTCTGCAGGTGAGCAGAGAGCCCCCTGGAGATGTATCCCTGCTACTAGAAACCCTGGAGATGGATGACAGGGGTCGCTACCTGTGCCGAGTAACCTGGAAGGGCCCCGATGGTAGGCAGATGATGAAAGAGCACCCCACAGAACTTCAAATCCAAAAACGTGAGTTTAGGACTTGGGGAGAAGGTTGGGATGGAATGGCATAGAGGAGAAGTCCTAAAGTCTCCTCCTGGGCTGACAGTTTCTAACCTCAGTTCTAAGGCCCCTCCCAACTACGACATTCACTGCCCCAAGGTCCTTCTCAGTTCTGACATTCTGTGTTCTAAGGTGCCTCCCAGTCATTACATTCCGAATTTTAAGGTCCCTCCCAGCTCTACCTTTCTGTGTTCTAAGTGCCCTCAGTGCTCTGACTATGTTCTAAGACACCTCTCAACTTGGATGCTCTCTGTTCTAAGGGTCCTCCTAACCCTTACATGGTGTTCTGAGGTCTTTTTTAGCCCTTGACATTCTGCATTCTAAGATCCCACCCAACTCTTGCATTCTGTCTTCTAAGGGCCCTCCCAGTTCTTGAAAATCTATATTCTAAGGTCCCTCTCAACGCTGACATTCTGTGTTGTTCTAAGGGCCTTCCCAGCTCTAACATTCTGTGTTCTAAGTGTCCTCCCAGGTTTGACATTCTGTGTTCTAAGGGCCCTCCCCAACCTTACATTCTTTGTTTTAAGAATTTTCCCAGTAGGGGTGACTAGGTGGCACTGCAGTGAATAGAGTACCAGCCCTGGAGTCATGAGGACCTGAGCTGGGATCTAGCCTCAGACACTTAACACTTACTAGCCATGTGACCTTGGGCAAGTCACTTAACCCCAATTGCCCTTCCTTTCCCCTACAAAAGGAAAAATAAAACAATCTTCCTAGCACTGACATTCTGAGTTCTATGTGCCCTCCCAGTTCTGACATTCTGTGTTCTAAGTGTCCTCCCAGGTCACTGCATTCTGTGTTCTAAGGGCTCTCCAAGACCTTACATTTTATGTTCTAAGGGCCCTGCCAGACCTTGTATTCCATGTTCTAAGGTCCCTCCCAGCCCTGACATTCTGTGTTCTAAGGGTGCTCTCAGCCATTATATTCTGTGTTCTCAGACCCCTCCGAGCCCTGACAGCCTGTCTTCTAAGGTCCATGATGTCTCTGACATCCTCCCTTCTAAGCTCCATCCCAGCTTTGCCCTCCTCCTCTCTTGGGTCCCTTGTTCCTTTGTGGGGGGCCTTTGCCCTTTCTCCATTCCTCCATTCCTTCCCGCCATTTCTCTCTTAATCCCATTAACTGACAATGTGTCCTTTTCTTTGGGTTTTTTTTGCCTGTTCTGGCTTTTAGATCTGTGCCCCCGAGCTGTGCTCCCCTCACGAGGGCCCCAATCAGTCACCTTCCAGCTTTGTCCCCCAGGGGTTCACTCTCAGTCCCTATATCCTTCCTCACTCCTAACCTTGCCTCTGTCTCCTTCCTGTAGTTCCTGCCTCCAAGCCCCTGGTGACCTCGGGCTCTGGCTATGGTTTCCAGGTGCCCCACGGCATGAGAATCAGTCTTTTGTGCCAGGCCCAAGGCTCTCCGCCTATCACCTACAAGTGGTACAAGGGGAAGCCGGATGACAATCCAACCCAGGTGAATACTCTCAGCACCCTCTTTTTCAAGCCTGCCCAGGTCTCTGACTCTGGGATGTACTTCTGCATAGCCAAGGCTCGTGTTGGTTCTGAACAGATGAGTGACGTTGTCCACTTTGTGGTCACAGGTAAGCTGCCACCTCCAAAGCCTGGTTCTCCTGCTTGTGGCCCAGGGAGGGTCCTGGGGGCTAGCTTCCTAGGCTCTGGGGAAACTTGGCTTTTTTCTTTGACCTACCTTTGTTAACTGCGAGATTTTGGCAAGTCCCTTCCCCCTTTCACCCTTGCACCAAACTCAAGGCCAGACTTGCTTATTGGCAAATGGAGCTGTTCATACATACAAACTCGAAGCATTGGAAGGGATTCTAATGGTCAATCAGTCAATCAACAAACATCTATTAAGTGCTTGCTGTATGCCAGGCTTAGTGTAGAGCACTGGGGACGCAAAGTAAGGTAAAAAGACTGAAATTTGTCTGCCCTCAAGCAACTTACATGTTAATGGTCACATCCAGGCTAGTGACAAAAGCTATTCTTGGTGGGGACAGAGGTCAGTGGGATGGAGATACAAGCATGGCTGGTTTAACTGATAAGACAGTGTGCATCATGGGAAGGGTATGGCATTTAAAATAGGAACTGACCTTTGAATCTTGCCTCTGACATTCATACATCTTTTATGGGAAGTCACTATACTTCTTTGGGCCTCGGTTTTGCCCTCCATAAAATGGGAATGATGGTACTGATACCATCTACCTTTTAGCACTAAAGAAACTTCAGTTATTATTTACCTGCTTGACAAAGGCATCTAGAACCTCAAAGTCATGCCAGAATCTACAGGAACCATCTGGGACTGGTTGGAACCTACTGGAACCTGTAGGATCAGAGACACAGATGAGACCTTTAAGAATCGTCTAGTGTCACCAGCTCACTTTACAGATGAGGAAACTGAGACCCAGAGAAGAGAAGGGACTTGCCCAAGGTCACATGGCTAATAAGAGTGTCAAGTGTCCGAGACTGGATTTGATCTCAGGTCCTCCTGACTCCAGGGATGGTGCTCTATTCACTGTGCCACCTAGCTGCCCCCAGCTCACTTTACAGATGAGGAAACTAAGACCCAGAGAAGGGAAAGGACTTGCCTAAGATCACGCAAGTGGCAAGTGACAGAGCTAGGATTCAAATCAATGTCTTCTAACTCTGACCCTGGCACCTGGTGACCTCAGAGATCACAATCAGCCGAATCAGCACCTCAGAGCTGGTCAGGGCTGAAGGAGGGCATTTCCGAGGTTGCAGAGTTGGGAGGGGAAGAGCTGGGGACACATTGGGTGGGGGAGGGGGGAAGAGCATGACAATAACTGGCATTCTGTCACCAACCCTGGCAGATTCTTCCAAGAGGCCTACATCCACAATGCTGCCTGAGGAACTAACAGCCAGCACACCCCACCCTGAAGGTGAGTTTTATTGGAGCCTGAGGAAAGGCTCCAGGGCCTCTGGTGAACCAGAAGGAGAGAGACAATGGGCAGGGGCACTTTGGGACTTGAGGGCCCTCCAGGAATCCAGAGAGGGCATACCCTCCAGGGTATGAGGGTGGAGAATCTTGGCTCTGCCACTTCCTGGGCATGTGAAGCTGGCCTCAGTATTCCTACCTGCAAACCTAGGTTACCAAAGTCTCTCTGAACTAGGAAACTTCAAAGACTTTGGTGACAAAATTGTTTTGTGAATTGTAAAAGGAGCAGAGAGATGTGAACACTTGTTATGATGAATGTCTTAGTCATATTGGTCATATTGGTAATGACACTTCCATGAAAGGCAATCCCTTCCCTTGAGGAGTTTGTAACCTGAAGGGGAAGTCAAGGCTGGCATTTTGGGCCATCCATCATCTAAGAAAGGCCTACATGGGGAGGTGAGGGGCTGGGATGAGAAGGCAAAAGGAAGCTCCTTCAAAGAACTGAGGAGGTGAAGCTGATTTCATCCTTTCACTAAAGCATTCATTTAAGGTAATTGTGGGATTCTAGGACCAAAGAAGGAAACTGAGGCTTGTGGAGGAGTGACTAGGCCAGTGTCATACAACTAGTAAGTGGCAGAGCCAGAATGCAAACTGAGGCCTCCTCTGTAAAATGAGGGGAGTGGATAGATGGCCTCTGAGAGCCCTTTCAGCTCAGGATCTCATCATCCTGACATAACTTCTGACTGGGAGGCCAGGAGGAGATACCAAGAGGGTGGGTAAAATTTTGTGAGGCAGAGATAGGGCGTGGATGAGTGAAGGCATTCTAGGCAAAGGGACTTATGTGAGTAAAGGCATGGAGATGGGAATATGTAGTGTTTTTTGAAAAGAGCTGGGTTTGGTTGGAACACAGCACATGAAGAAGAAAGCCACTTAAAATAAATGATGAGGGGCAGCTAGGTGGTACTGCAGTGAACAGAGCACCCACTCTGGAGTCAGGAGGACCTGAGTTCAAATCCGGCCTCAGACACTTAACACTTACTAGCTGTGTGACCTTGGGCAAGTCACTTAACCGAAATTGTCCTGCCTTCCCCCTCTAATAATAATAATAATTATTATTATTATATTATATTATTCCAATATAATATATAAATATAAATAATGTAATATAAATGTATAATTATAATATATTATATTAATAATTATTAATTATATAATAAATAAATGATGAGTTATGTGCAGTGACAGAGTTTTGACATCAACGGTTCTCAAAATCTCAGGTCGGCTCCTTATCCCTTGATGGTATTGTTGGGAATATTTTCTGAGCCTAGATTTGGGCTGAGGGCACTGCAGAAGCCCTTTGAGGAAGGGAGGTGGTGGTTTGGGGCTTAGAGTGCCATCTAGTGCCCATTCTCCACATAGCACCCTGACTCTGGGAGCCTGGAAACACCACCTGATCCTAGCTGTAGGACCATGGTCAAGAGACCAAGGGATATGACCTTTCTGACTTCTGGAGTCTTCATGTGTATGGTACCCACTTGGTTCTGAGACCTCAGCCTCCATCTCACAGCCTTCCCCATCAGGATCTTTAGACTTCTCCCACATCCTTCAAGGTGATTTTGGATTTTATGGCTGTAGGAACCATGGGGAACAGCAAAAATCATGAGACTTCGAAGTCCTCAGTCCTGAGTTCGAGTCCCAGCTATGGGACTTACTGGCCCTGTGACTGTGGTAAGGTCACTTGAATGTCTGTGGGCTTTGATTTTCTCACTTGTAAAACAAAGTTAATTTTACAGTACTCGGCTCAGTTTGGAAACTGTAACCCACAGTCCAAGCCTTCAGTCTTTGCTTCCTTCTTTGAGAGGAAAAGAACACTGACCTGGGGTCAGAGGACTTCAGTTCCCATCTTAGTTCTTCAACTCTGTAGGTTGAGGTCATGTGACCATGGAGAAGTCATTTCTTTCCTTTCCTCTGGGCCTCAGTTTCCTCATCTGTGAAATGGTAGGCTTAGACTAATTTCAAACGGCCCCTCTGACTTTGCCATCCTTGGTGCTATAGTCCCTCCATCACTGGTCTCTAATCTTCCCTTGAGATGGGTTTTCCAAATCCTTGGATACCTCAATTGTCCTCTGACTTCTCTCTAAGTTCTAAGCACCTCAGCTAAATACAGTGGTGGTTCGGTAGAGGGAAGGCCTAATCAGTGAGGAGGACTAGTCCATTAAGCCATTGTTCTCCATTTGACATGTTTGATACATTCTGGCTAAACTGCCTGGCCAGGTTGTGGTCCATCTTGACCCTTGGAGTCTTTTTTTGCCTAGTGTCCCACAGAGTCAGCCATCAACATGTAAGTGTCCCCTGTACTCATTCCCAGGGTCCCCTGATCTCGTTTCCTTGTTTGCATAGTAATACACCAGTCAACCACAGTGACTCCACCTAGAGACCAGCCATCCACAACAGGCAGCTTTTCGGGGGCAAGCACCATTGGACTAGGTAAGGGCAAGATCAGGGCTTTGCCCTGCTCCTTCTGCTTCTGGAGTGCCTCTGAGCTTGGGATCTCCAAGCACCTGGTCTATGCTCCCAGAGGCCCAACATAGGAAAGGGCCTGGAGGAGAGTGGCTAGAAACGTCCTTACACTTGTGTGCAGGGCTCAGTTCTCCCCTGAGTGATATGTGCGTCTTGCTTCTCTGTTGCCATAGCAACGCATTCTACTGATACAGAGACGTCATCTGGGAAGCAGACAGACGTGGAGGTGGGCCATGCTGGGGCCAGCAATGAGAGGCCAGGTAAGACGGCAAGACCTTCTTTCCATTGGGGGAGACTCCCTAGGCACTTAGCCAATGATTGTCAAGGACATTTCGGATATACAATGGAGCTCTCTCCCTCTCCCTCCCCTGGGGTGAACTGCAGGACAATAACAATCTTCCCTCTCCACCCCCTTCTGGGCCCAGTGTGTTGGGGACAGCCCCTCCAGCCAGCAGCCCTAATGTGTCTGGCCCCTCGGCTACTTTTGGGCACTGAGCTTTGGAACTTAGCTCTGCCCCCTCCTCTCTTTCAGCCTCAGTTTCCTCATCTGTTCCACTTAATCATTGCTAACCTCTCTATAGCAGCGTTTACTGAGTACCAGGCACTGTGCTAAGCCTTTTACAATGATTATTTTATTTGTTCTTCACAACAGCTCTGGGAAGTAGGTGCTTTTAGGGATGAAGAAACTGAAATAGACAGAAATTAAGTGACTTGTCCAAGGTCACACAGCTAGTAAGTGTATAAGGTTGGATTTGAACTCAGGTCTTCCTGAGTCCAGGTCCAGTGCCCTATCCACTGCAGTACCAAGTCTCCAAAGTCCTCTTCAGCTATGGACTCATCCTGGTGCCCATTGCCATGACCCCAAGGACATGGGAGGAGAGGGGCTCAGTATGGAGTGGGGAGGGGTGTAACCTGAGTCAGGATCAGTGGGTCCCATTTCTAATCTTCTTTTTGGAGGGGGGAAGGCAGGACAATTGGGGTTAAATGACTTACCCAAGGTCACACAGCTAATGTTAAGTATCTGAGGCTAGACTTGAACTCAAGTCCTCCTGACTCCAGGGCCGGTATTCTATTCACCACACCATCTAGCTGCTCTGGTCCCATTTCTTATTGGGCCAGAAATTCTTTCCTCCAATGCTGCATCTCACCCTCTTTATAGATGTGAACTTGGACTCTTCTGGGCTTGGCTTCTGAGCCCTAGAGGTTGGCTGACTGATTCTAGAAGGTGTGTGTGTTCACAGCTACTTATAACCTCCTCAGCCATTGGATTTTAGCTTTCCGGCCTCCACTCTTTAGCTGAGAATCTCTAATGCTGATTGGACAGCAGGGCTGTCTGTCATCAGACTCTGATCAGCATTGTGGCCTTTGGGAAAGGTCCCCTACTTTATCTCTCCACTGCAGGTCTCATGCCACACCCAGGGTCCCCCGGCTGGCTCCAAGGGCAGCTAGGGAAACAGTAGGCCGGGTGAGGACACTGGCTGTAGACCCCAAGGCCAAGAACACTTTCATGGTCCCTGCTTGCTATCCAGACTCAAGAACCACAAAATGTCAGAGCTGGCTGAGATCCTCATGAGTGACAGCTCAGAGGTCCAGACTGGAAAGAGACTTGTCCAAGGCCACACAGTGGCTAAGTGGCATAGGCAGGATTTGAATCTGGTCCCCTGACTCTGCCTATTGGGTTGGCACTGCCTTGCAAAGACCACAGATTGTCCCCATGCTCCTCCTCCTTTGCAGATTCGACTTCAGGAATTACATCAAAGGACCAGAAAAATGCCAGCAAAAGAGCAGGTAAGAGTAGATGGGGTGGGAGTGGGGGATGGGGGACAGGGCTAGAGAAAGGAGGAGGCCCTGGACCTGGCTGCCACAACAAGCACCTACTACATGCCAGGCACATTGCTGCCAAGTGACCTTTCTGAAACATGAGGTTTAGCTTGGCTTGGGGGGTGGGGCTCCTGGGGGCAGCCTCAGGGCCAAACACTGAGCCCCCTATGTTAGGACTGATCCCCAGGGCTTGGGGGAGGGGCCTTGTTACTCTGTCCATGGTGACTGTGTACCCAAAGGAAGAGCCCTTGGCTTTGTACTTGGCCTTCGGAGAATGTGTTTGGAGAGATACAGTGACTGGGCCACTGGCTCAGAGCACAGAGCGCCAAATCTAAAATTAGTGAACTATTCTGCCCTTCTCCCCTTTCCTCCGCTCCCCTTCCTTCTCTCCTTTCCCCTCCTCTCCCCTCCCCAGCCCACCCTTCTTTTCCCCTTCCCACCCCTCTCTTCTCTTCTCCCCTCCTCTCTCCTTTCTACTTCCCTCCTCTCTCCTCCCCTCCCTTTTCTCCCCTCTGCTCCCCTCCACTCCTCTCCTGTACCCTCTCCCTGCCCCTCCCCTCCTCTCTCCTTCCCTCCCCACACCTCTCCTCCCCTCCCCATCTTTCTCCCCTCTACTCCCCTCCTCACCCCCTTCCTCT
>CM053602.1:51754874-51770649 GCA_028646575.1 Pseudocheirus occidentalis
AAGACAGGAAAGGGCCCATAGGGAAACCGAAAAGTACAGGGCCCTGGCCTGGGGGATGGGAGTGACCATTGGCCTCCAACACACACCAACACCCTATGGGAATGTCTTCTTTATTAGGTGGACAGGGCCTACCACTCTATGCCATCGTCCTTATCGCCTTACTCTGCATCGCCCTGGTCTTTGCCACGATATTTGGGTTATGTCGGAGGAAATCACAAGGTGGTGAGTGTGGCAGGGCTTTGTGTTTGTGGATGTATGTTTCCTTGGACACTTATTCAGTCTTGCAATCTCAGAGCTAGTGGGCATCCTAGAAGACAATTTGAACCAGCATCCAGGCTTGGCTTAAAGACTTCCAATGATGGTGAACTCACTACCTACCTAGTACTGTCATTTTGGGACACCAATTTGTCCTTATATGCAGCCTCAATCCACATCCTCTGTTGCTACTGGTTCTACTCTCTGAAGCCAAGCCCAACAAAGCTAAATCTTATTCCACACACTAATAGAAAGGCCCATCAAACACTTGAAGGTAGCCAGCTTAGCTCCCCCTGTGTTCTCTCTGTTAAACATTCCAGTTCCATTCACTCATGTTCAGTGATGTGGATTCAAGGCCCTTCAGTGTCTTTGTTGCCTTCTTGTGGACACCTCCACTTGGCCAATGCCCCCCTCAGATATGACACCCAAAAGTGAATACAGCCCTCTGTCTGCCCAGGACAGACCTGTTGAATGGGTCATTCACTTAGTCACTCAACATCCAGAGAATGACAGGACCCAGTTTCTGTGCTCACAGAACCTACAGAATGTCAGAGTTGGGTGGAACCTTGAGGATCATCTACTGCAATCTCTTCATTTTACAGAGGAGGAAACTGAGGCTCAGAGAGGGGAATGATTTACCGAGGGCTCTTTCTGCATTCTATCATAGCTTAGGAGACTAGAGATCTTCATGGCAATCATTTAATTGGCATCACTTGTCCATCTCTACCAAGTGCTCCATGGGGTAACAAGAATGGGGTAGGACAGTGCTTCTCAAACTTTTTCTACCCTGGACCCCTTTTCCCATTTGTAGTTCCAATGCCATATTTACAGCACCCATGATCACAATAAAGGCTGTGGCTATAAGTATCACATGACATTTGATCACAAAATATACCAAACTTACCAGATAGAGGACAGAACTGAAACATTTATTTAGACACCAGAAAAATGAATCCCAAAACCAGTAAGCCAATTTCATTATAGTACCAAAAATATTCAGAAGCCATAATAACACTGAGAGCCACAGCATCCTTCAGCCTTCCCACAAACCAATACAAAAATCAGTATTTACTCATAAGCCTATCTGAATCCTTGCCTGAGCATCCTCTCTCCCTTATTGTCTGGCTAGCTCTGACTCCCAGCTTCCTGTGGGCTCTGCTTCCCTTTAGCAAGCTCCTCCCACCACAGGCTCCATGTGACTATATTTAGCCTCTTAGGAGGCAGAGTTTATCTTCACAGCAGGGAAGCTGCCTGTGGGCTTGTAATGCCAAGCAAAGGCAACTTCCAAGGTTCAGATTACCAGCATAGCAAATCCCGTTTATTCAGCAAACATTCACAGAACAGAGAAAGTCAAAATACAGTATAACTCATTCATTTAGCAAGTAAGTTCTCAGTTCAATCCAGGTACTACTCCACCCCTACACAGCACATTCATTTAGTCAGTCAAAGTCTCTTCTCAAATGGAGATCAGTTTCTAATCATAAACAAAGTACATTCATTTCGTCAATCACAGAGCACAAAAAGGCCAAAGGTTTCCCACCCCTGGACTCAAAGTAATTACAATACCATCCATTAACACCAAGCACTTTCTCAAAAGGGAGCAGGAGAGTACAAGAGGCCATCCACCCTTAAGCGATAACAACATATAACATCTCAGCATGGAAAGGCCCTTCTTTCATCTTCACTCAAGGCAAGCCCTCAACAATCTCTGTTCCTGGGGAGACAAGGCTCAACAAAGCCATAGCCAGTGCCCTCATCAAGTCACTCTCTGCCTGTAGAACAGTCTCAGAACCCCTGAAAGTACCAGCAAGGCCCCCTTGCAGGATTTCTGTGAATATACAACAAGAAAATCCTTCTTCAGGTCTTCTGAACCAACAGCCAGGTTCCAGGACCTCTACAACAGTAGCACTGTCCACCATCAGGTGAATCCGGAAAAAACATCAAAACAGACAGACAAAATACCGGCATCACAGCCATGCCTCCTCAGTTCTCTGCAGCTCCAGGTGGCAGTCCTCAAAAGTCCTGGGCAACTCCAATGGGCTCTCAGCAGTCTCTCTCAGCAACTCAGGCTCCAGGACACTGGATATTGCTCTCCCAAAAGTACTTCTTCTGGCCTTCTCTTGGCTTGAGCCTTTCTTTCCATTCATGGCTCCTCCCAGTTCAGCCCTCTCTCTTCACGTCAACAAGTCCATCCCACAGGTGGGATTCACAAGCTCTGGGTCTTAACACTCAACCCAAAAGCCAAGTCAATTCAGGTGCATCTCCAAGTTCCATTACCATTATAGGCATCTGCTGCACCCTTCAGCAAACTCCCTCTGTCACAGGCTCCATGTGATTACATTCAGCCTATTAGGAGTCAGGCAGAGTTTGCTTTCAAAGCAGGGGAGGTGCTGCTTGGTCTATTAAGGGGCAGGGAAGATCTTCAAATTCCCATTCCCATTACACCCCTGTGGCAACATTCCTTGGTGTTGTGTTGTCTGAGGGCATGCTCAGTGTAAAGTGTGCATGCTGTGTTCAGAACCAAGGCTGCAGTGAAGATGCCCAGTGCAACATGGGTCATGGGCAAGAGCTGCCAGAAACACCTCAAATTCATTACACATTTGATTTTTAATCAATTTAATTTTTGGCTGTTGAACATTCAGAAACCTTTTATTGTTGCCAAAGCTTTCAAGACCCCATATCGGTCACACCCACAGTTTAAGTAGTGCTGTTCTAGGAGGTCAGGAAAGGGGAGAAATCAGCCCAGTGGAAAGACCCTAGATTCTGGAGTCTGGGAGAAAAAGTGCTGGGCTTAAGATTTAAGAGCCTGGGGTTCAAATTCTGACTCTGCCACTTCCTAGCTAAGTCAGAGAATCATAGTTTTAGAATCAGAAGGGACTTCTGAGGCCATATAGTCTCATTTTACAGATGAAGAAACTGAGATCAGAAGGTAAAATGACTTACCCATGATCACACACAGACAGTGGCAAAGGTAGATCTTCTTACTCCAAATCCATTAATTTATTAACAAGCATTTAGTAAGCACTTACTGTATACCATACACTGTGGTAAGCACTGACGATACAAAGATAGGTGAAAATACAGTTATCTCTTCCACATTGCAGGAGCTTAGGGGCATGGTGCCCCCATGATCTGGAAAATCTGCTCAAAATTTTTTTGGTTCTTCCTTCATACCAGAGAAGAATTATGAATTGCTGTAGTATTAAAAGATAAAATGTTATTATACAATACTGTGTATATAGTATATATCACATATATTAGATACAATATTATATATCACACGTATAATATATACAATATTATATATTGCACATGATATGTTATATTACATATATTATATACAATATATTAGATTGATTACATATATTATATACAATATATTATATATTACATGTGTAAAAACAATATATTATATTTTACATATATACAGTATAAAATACATTATAATATATTGTACATAATATATATTATATAATCTATATTACATATATTATGCATTTCTGAGTTTCTAAACTTTTTCTGCGTCATCTGCTGGCCTTCACGGTTTATCTTTCAGCTTCTTCAAAACTCCCCCCAAATTCCCATTTAATTTCTTATGCCGGCCTGCAATATAGTGAAACCTCAATGGGGAAAGCTTCGATGTGGAAGGGAGAACTGTTCAGTCCTTGCCTACAGGTAGCTTACATTCCAATGGAGGATATTGTCAATATCAATGTCAATAACTAGGCCCATTCAAGATGTCCACAGAGTAGTTGGAAGGCAGCCTTAGCGGAGAAGACACTTGTGCCTTGGTGATAGGGAAAGGTCCTTCAGGGGTTGGAGCTGAGGCTTGCACTTTTCTACAGCACTAGGCAGGAAGTGACTTTAGCTCTCATGGCCTCATTTCTCCATCTGTAAAATGGGGGCATTGGAATAGATAACTTCTATGGTCCCTTCTACTCTAAAGCCATGACACATAACAAGAGGAAGGAAGGATCAAAGGCATTTCTAGGCAGTGTAGAGCAATGGTTAGAATGCTGTTCTTAGAGTCAGGAATAAGTAGATTCAAATCCTGCCTCAGACACCTACTCCCTATGGGATCCTGGGCAAGTTCTTTATTCTTTCTGGACCTCAGTTTCCTTCTCTGTAAGATAAAATTGATGACTTCTAGCTCTAAGCCTATGATCCATGAGAATGAAGAAGCCACTTTGACTGGAGTGGAGGGTACAAAGCAGAGAGAAATTGAAAAGTGAGGAAAAGTCCAGTATGTGAAATCTGAACTTTATCCTGTTGGCCATGGGGAGTTGTTGAGTATCCTTGAGTAGGGGAATAGCATTGGTCTGCACCATGGAGCCTTTGGAGGAGGTAGGGGAGGAGAGAGGACAGCCCTTCTTGGAGGGTCCAGTCCTGCTCTATGCTTTCACATCAGAACCACCTGCTCTTTTCTCTTGGTCCTACCCCTCCCTTATTGCCACCACAACAGCATGGCTCACACCTACCTTTTCAGGGTCATAGTAAAAGGAATTGAGGGCATGAAATGAAAAAAGCAATAGCTGTTCAAGTCAGTCTGGCAAAAGAGCATCCCCATGCTCTATAACTTTGAATGGTTCCCCATTGCCTTCAGGATAAAGTCCAAGCTCATCAGTCTGGGATTGCAGTCCCATCATGCTTTGGTCCCTTCTTTTCCCAACTTCTAATGTAGTTGAATTTATATCAGTGATTCTAGGATGGTTCAGTATTAGAAAAATAATTTTAAAGTTTTATTGATTATAGTACTAGATGCAGAAATAGCCTTTGACAAGATACAATAATTGTTTATATTAAAAACCCTAAAATTCATAGGTATGGAAGGGGAAGGAAAGAACATAAGCCTTTATGTAGTGCCTACTATGTTCCAGGCATTGTGCTAAACACTTTTTACAAATATGATCTCATTGGATCCTCACAACAATCCTGGGAGGTAGGTGCTATTATTATCCCCATTTTATAGGTGAGGAAACTGAGGTAGATGAATAGTAAGATCAAAAGCATATATTTAAACCTACCACTAGAATTGTCCATGATGGTAAAATAGAAAAAGTTTTTTCCAATAAGCCCAGGGGTAAAACAAGGAGGCCTCCCTTCTCCCCACCACTATTTCAGAGACTACCTGGCCTAACCTCTTCTCCTTTTACAGAAGCCAAGAGAGGTTGCCCAAAGCCATATAGGGACTAAGTGACAGAGAGTGTTTGAACCCAGATTCTCTGACTCCAAAGCCAGTTTTCTTTCCATGGTATCACCATCAGTAAAGAGGAAAAAACACTCCAAACTTTGCTCATACCACTCCCCTTCTTACATACACCCTGTGCTCTGGTCAGACTCACCTCCACCCATAAATGGTTTCCATTGCTCTCCTCCTGAAATGTCCTTTTGCCTTCTCTCTCTATCCATGTCTTCTCCAAGCATGAATCTGGCTCCAATCCCTCCGTCCTTTCTCCCTTTTCCCCTGACCACCCCACTGTCTTTTCTCTTCTCTGACTTTCCCAAAGTAAAGTGTTTTTCCTCATGCCGTTCTCCAACTCGGCCACTGCCAGTGACTCCCCAAAGAAAACATCAGCACTTCCCAAATCTGTTCTTTCTCATGGCACAATATTCTTTGACGTGAGGAGCGAGAGCACATTGAATGTTTAAGTTGGCAGCCCTGTGAGAGAATCAGGAGCCTCTTGCACACACAGTTTTCCTTCAGTAAGAAAGAGCAGCTGTTTTTGTTGAGTTCTTTGCTAGTTCAAGGTCTGACATATTTCAAGGTCAGTGTATATATGTAGGGCATATGAGTAATAGTCCAGTTCTATTTATTTTGAAAATACTGTACTTATAATTCTGTGTGTGCTGGGAGAGCAGAATGTCTTTTAACCACTTCATTTATATGTTTTCTTTGATCTGCAACAACATACATTTAAAACTTTGTGGCCTGCTAGTGATGCTCAGGACTCACTTCCATGTACCCTTTGAGAATCCAGGATAAAGGCCAGACTCAGACTCCAGACACTCCAGGCCCGACCTTTTCCTGCCTTTTCCATTTCTCTCTCTTCCTACTCCCTTTCCTATGCCCTCTGATAAGGTTTGGTTCTCACTGTCTTCATGTACTGCTAGCATTATTGTTGTTGAAGTCCCATGCAGTTAGTTATACCTTCTGGTGTGTGGGTCTTTAACCCACCTCAACTAGGTGCTCCCTGAGGGTAGGGATTGTGTCTTCCATCTTTCTATTCAGAGTAAATGTTCCAGGGAATTGTCTCTTTCTTTTTCCCTCTCATCTCCCACTTGGATTTTCTCCTCTCAAAAGCTGGAAAATTTACTTAACTCCTAAATTTGGCTTCTTTCTCCTAGAGTTAACATGAATTCATAGATCCCTAATGGACACTAAATCTCTGCTCCCTCTGTAAAAATGTGTTCTACTTGGCCCCAGAGGGTAGCATCAGATGCAATGAGGCTCAACAGGAGTTGAGCCAAGTCAACAAGTACTTAGTGAGTGCTTACCATGTTCCAGGAATCATGCTAAGTGTGTCAGGTTAAACTTCATAACAACTGTGGGATGTGCTGCCTTGGGAAGAAGTGAGTCCCCTGTCACTAGAGGTATTTAAGTGGAGACTACCTGAAGGGTAGATGCTGTGAAGGGAATTCCTGCTCAGATAAGGCACTAGGTGGCCTCTGAGGTCCCTACCAATTCAGAAAATCTGTGACTTGGTCAGCAAATTTTAGACCCAGACAACTTGGCTCAATCACCTTATTTCATAGGGATCAGGTGACTTGCTCAAAATTACAGTCTATTGTGTACTTGGCCCAAGAAACATCAGGGGGCAGAAATGGAGTGAAGGGCACCATCTCTGGGCCCTCCCTGTAGGTGGATGCCATTAGACCAGGACTTAGGCTTACTCGAATGACTCTTCCATTAGCTACGCTTCTTTGTTCCCTCATCAAGGGTTCCTGGTGGCTTTCACTCAGTCTGTCTGCTTCCTGGCTTATTGGGAACCACCCTCCTCAAGAATACCCAAGGCCAGGGAAGATCTGCCCTGAGGGCCCTCCTGGAAGGATCGAACATGACAGGGTGGGACAGAGCTCCCGCTCCAGAGACTAGAGCTGACATGAGCAGAGTCAGTCTGTCCAGATAAAGGACTGCCATAAGGACAACAGTGCCTTGGGCTCTACTGCCTTTTACAAAGCATGTGTTATGGAACTGAGCCACCCAGCAACCCTGTGAGACAAGCACTGGAACTATGATTTTACAGATGAAGATCATGAGGCTTACAGGAAAGTGACTTGGTCAAGGTCACTTTGCTGAGAAGGCCTGATAGAAAGGGAAGGGCACTAGATTTAGAGGCAGGCATTATACCACTTATTAGCTGGGTGGCTCTTTTCCTTCTCATCTCCAAAATTGGAATAATCATGCTTGAATGTGAGGAAAACCCTTTGTAAAGCTTCAAGGGTTAGAGATGCTCCACAGTGGCAAGGCTGGATGGGTGGGGGAGAGCGTGGGCTCCAATTTGTCCCTCTATTATCCTCCCATGTGCCCCTTAGCCACTCCCCACTCAGGAAGGTCTCCTTGGATGCTGAGGGGAGATACCCGCCACCCAGCGCTCAACATTTGTCCCACCGATCTTGACCATGCCTGACTGGCTAGTAGAGATGCCCAGACCTGTCCCTGGGTGCTACCGCTACCCAGGGGCTCCCATCTTGACCCTTTGTCTTTTTTTACAGAGCACACCTATGAAGTCGCCAGGTAAGATTCTTCCCCTCCTTTCTCTCCTTCCCCTTCCTCCTCATTGGCCTCCTTGGGACTGACTGGCAGACATTAGGGCAGATTGAGCCTAGGTTTCATTCAAAGGGTCACAGGTTTTAGCACTGGAAGGGACTCCTGAGACCATCAAGTCTGATGTCTTCATTTTGTGTTTTAGAAGTGATTCTACAACCAAATGACCAAGCTGGGAACTGAACCCAGATCTCCCAATTCTGCTTCTGGGGCTGAGGAAACAGCACTACCTTCATCAGTTCCATTCATTCATTTAGTCACTAATTATTCCTTAAGTACCTACTATGTGACAGGCCCAATGCTGGGCACTTTGGGATACAAAGACCAAAATGCAGTAGGCCCTTCCATCAAGATGCTTCTATACTATGGAGGGAGTGAGACGAATCTGTCCAAAACAGATAATCATTCCCAAGGTGGAGGAGGGCTCTAGCGACTGGAGGGCAACCAGGCCACATCCCCTGGTGGGAGCTGGGATTTAAGCTGGACCTTGAAAGAAGAGAGGGTTTCTATGAGGAAGAAATGAGAAGGTCAGCTTCATAGAGGGGGTCACAGCCTTACAAAGACATGGAGGTGGGAAATGAAGAAGAGGAATATGTAAACCTAGGATAGTATCCTGGACCAGATTGTGAAGTGGCTTTCAAGGCCTTTATCCTAGAGGCAAGAAGGAGATACTGATGTTTGTTAAACAGGAGAGTGACCTGATTGGATCTGTGCTTTAAGAATAGCAAATTTGATAGTTGTAGGGGAGATGGGGAAGATGGGCAATGGGGAGAGACTAGAGGTAGGGAAACTAGTTAAGAGAGGTGACCTGGGCCCTTTGAGCTCCAAATCTAGGATGTTGTGTCTCTGGCTCTCAGTCCCCCCCCCCACTGTAAAATGAAGGGATTGGACTAGGTGGCCTCTGAGAGCCCTGCCTGCTCCGGAACTTGTGCACAACATTGTGAGTAGATTTTCCCCATTTTATAGATAGAAAAGATGACAAAAGGCCTCAGGACAGGGGGATCCTGGGTCCTGTTCTCATCCCTCCCCAGTTCTCCCTGAACGCCTCCTTCCACTCTGTTCCCTTCTCCACCTTGGGTGTTGTTGGCTACAGGATGAGTACAGGAGATGTTGCCAGAGTTGCCATCTTCTCTGGGGACACAGCAGAGGCAGTAGCTGAGACCAAGGCCCTTGAGAATGAGTACCACAATGACCCTACCAGCAACCAGGATTACCAGATCATCAGCCAGGCCAACAGCGACTATGACCAGCTACTGTGTGGGAGCAGCTCAGCTGGATTAGGGATACAAGAGAATGGAAAACTCAGCTGCTGAGGACAATGGGGCTGAGTGGAGAGCCAGAGAGCCCTGCCATTGGCCTGGCTTGTCCTGCCTTCCCTTCCTCCCTCTCAGAAATAGGAAGGGTCCTTCCCAACCCGCTATGTCCATACCCCTGCTGCATCCCATCCCATTTCCTCCCATCTCCTGACACAGGCTCCTTGGTTCCTGGCCAATGGGACATGATATTTCTGGGAAATTTGACTTTAGCTTAGAAAGTTGCTATTGTATGTGCCAGCTTTGCTCCCAGCATTAGGCCACCCTGCCTCCCCATCCTGATAATGCAAAGAAACAGCAGCCCCAAGCTTGGCCACCAGAAGAAAGGGTGTTGAATTGAAATGACTGGGCAGAAATGGGCTCTGTGCCCACTGCCCAGCACATTGCTGGTGCTCAATAAAGGTTTACCAATAAGAGAGCAATGGAAGTCAACTAAATCAATCCCACCAATCTCTCACAGTGTGAAATAAGTTTCTCTTCTTCCCATATGTGATCTCAGCAATGTGACTACTTCTTCTATATCTGCCCACCCTGGGCAATCCAGGGCCATGTTTTCCCATGAACCCTTCAAAGAGGATTCACCTTCATCTGGCTCTTTTGACAGTGCCTGGATACTCATAAGGCCTCACCTCCCTTCCCATAATCCCACATTTCTCAGATGCTGTCTTACATGTGACTTTTTACTCCTAAGGCATCATTGGTGATACATTGTTGGTGTGCCAGGCATTAAAAGACCATAGAAATTTAAAGCTTGACAGGGCTACTCTTAGTTTACAGGTGAGGAAACTGAGGCCCAAGGAGAAGGGACTTGCCCAAAGACACACATAGGATCCTGCCTCAAGAGCCCCATAGAATGACCTTTAGAAACCATGTAGTCCAACATTTTGCAGAGAGAGAAACTGAAGCACAGAGATACAAAGACAGTTACTGAAGGTCACACAGCTACTGAGTGGGAAGATTTGGATTCAAACCCAGATCTCCCAAGCCTCATCCCAATACTCATTCCATGGTACCATGTGTCTTTCCATATTTTGCTAAATCACTTGTACTTTTGATTTAAATGATGGCGCCCATTTGTATAGAGCTGGAAAGTTTGCAGAAAGGGTAAGGGATTTCCCCAGGGTCACAAAGCTAGCAAGCTTCTGAGGTTGGATTTGAACTCAGGGCCTCCTGACTCCAAGTCCCATGATCTCCCCACTGTCAGCTCCACAAGGCTCCCAATGAAGCCCTCATTCTGCTGCCAGGCTTGTCTTAGCGATAATCCTTAGAGTGAGCCACAAAACACTTTCCTCAGAACAGTTCTTTGAGGTAAGGAATGAAGCATTCATTAGTATCCCCATTTTCCAGATGAGGAGAGATAAAGGGCCTTGCCTGAAGGTAGCACAGGGACTCCAACCCCCTGTCATGGAGGATATATATATATGGAGAGAGAGTATTGTATAATATCAACATATTTTGTCTTTTAATGCCATAATGATTTAGACTTCTCTGCTATAAAGGGGGGACCAAAATATTTTACACTGATTTTCAGGATTTTGAGGAGGTGCCAGGCTCCTGACCCCCTCTATGTGGAAAAGATAACTGTATACACACAGGAAAAGCCAGGCAGAAAAGCATACCTGTTATCGAGAAGATGGCCTGCCTTTAAATGGCCAGCTTTCAATGCTCACCAGTAAGTAGATTTTTATATGGTGGACAGACTGCAAATGGACCACAAGTAGGTCCTGAACTAAGTAGAAGGAGACTGGACTGACTGGCCTTTGGGAAATTAGAAAGTTCCTTTAATGATGCTAAACTGCTCCTGAAAGCCCAAGGCTCATCATTTTTAAGACAAATATTCCGTCAATGTTGATTTATGGATGTGAGTCATGCAGCGCAAGGCACAGTCTCCGAAGAACACAGAGCGTCCAACCTTAGACAGTGTCTGAACAAGAAAAGATGTTAGAATGTAGGATAACACAGGTGAAAGGGATTTTATGATACAGAATATCAGAGCTGGGGTGGGGGGGTGGGACTAGGAGGGCCCTTTTTTGGTTACTGTTGAGTCATTCCAGTCCTGTCTCTTTGCCCCCCTGTTTGGGGTTTTCTTGGCAAAGATACTGGAGCAGTTGGCTGTTTCCTTCTCCAGCTCATATTACAGATAAGGACACTAAGGCAATCAAGGGATAAGTGACTTGCCCAGGGTCACACAGTTAGCAAGTGTCTGAGGCCACATTTGAACTTGGGTCTTTCTGAGTTCAAGTCTGGTGCTCTATCCACTGGAGCGCCACCTAGCTGCCCTAGGAAGATAAAATTTATAGTGGAAGAGTTGGAGGGGACCTCAGAGGTCATCAAGTCTAATTCCCCACACTTTTCAGAGGATGAAACTAAGGACCAGATGGGAGAAATGACTCATCTAAGGATTTATATAGTTAACTAAGCATTAGGCTTGAAAATTAAACCCAGGTTTTTAGCTTCTTGGTTCAGCATTCATTCTTCCTTTATCTTTCTCTCTCTGTCTCTGTCTCTCTGTCTCTATCTCTGTCTCTGTCTCTCTGTCTCTCTGTCTCTCTCTCTCTGTCTTTGTCTCTGTCTGTCTCTCTGTCTGTCTGTCTGTCTCTCTGTCTGTCTGTCTGTCTCTCTCTCTCTCTCTCTCTCTCTCTCTGTAATTTAGGTTTGTTTCACTTAAAATTTCTGCTAATTCTATACCATGTTTCAGTAAGAAGGACACCAATTCTGTATCTGTGGCTCTGGGCAGATTTCCAGGGGCACAAATTAGCTTCATGTTACACATACTGAATGAAAGTATTTGAGTGAGTGAAGGAAGGCATGGAGGAAGGGGAGGGGGAAGGCAAGGAGAACAATAAAGAAGGAAGCACAGATGCAGTCCACCTTCAAACCTTCTTGGAGGGAGAGAAAAAGTGGGCCAGAGGGAGAGGCCTGGGATGGCTGAGCTCCCACCCCCAGTGCTGGGCTTCTCAGCCACATTTCAGCCCCGATTGGAAACACTTTTTATAGCAAAACCACTACAATAAGTGTTCCAGTGTATCCCGAACCACAGAGCTAACACCCCATTAGTTTTAAACCTGAGTCTGAAGTTTGGTTTGGGCCATTAGGAAAGGAGAAAGGTGGTGACCTGGGCACTGACCCTGTCTTTGAGACCCTCGCTCCCCCTAGAAGACTAATGGGTCCTGGATGGAGCCTCCACTTCCTCTGGTTATCTTGGCACATCTGGCCCAGAGACCATCCAGCCTGATGCTTCCCAAAGCCTCGAGGTCATCAGTGTTCTTTCCATTATAAAACCTCAGAACCCACAATCAGCCCCACAAGCTGTAAGTAGCAGAGTGGGGAGGAGGGAAGAGAAGCAAGTACCTCTGTCTCCAAGCCATCTGGTTCATATTTTCCCCTCAACAGCAGGCCCAAAGCCAGCTCTGACAGGCAGTGGGCCCATGGTCACACACAAGATTCTAGAGCTGAAGGGACCTCCGGGGGCCATTCAGTTCAACTTGCCTTAGCCCCTGATCCATTTTACAGACATGGAAACTGAGCCCCAAGGACATAACACATCAAATTCTAAATCTATAATTAGGAGAGACCTCAAAGGCCATTTAGTCCCACCCTCCCCTCTATTTTTACAGAGGAGGAAACTGAGGCACAGAGGGGTTAAGTGATTTATGTAGGGTCATGGAGCTAGTAAATGTCTACGGTGGTTTTCAAATCCAGGTCTTCTCTGATTCTCTGTCTCACACAGTGGAAAATAGGCCCAGGATTATGGGCAATAGCTAAGTTAGCATGAGCCCAGGATGAACTGAGGACATCCCCTCAGGTACTCTAGGTCACCTGGAAGTAGAACTGAGTTCTGATAGCAGCAGGTGTGGAAGTCATAAGATCATAAAGGAAGTAAAAAGAACTGAGAACACAATATGTACAATGGCTACAAAAATATAAATGGAGAACAAAAAATACTCTATGAAACTGAACTCTCTATACAGTTAATCCCTTCCATATTGTGGGGGTTAGGGACATGGTGCCCCTGCAGGCTGGAAAATCACATAAACTGTTTTGGCTCTCCCTTTGTACTGGAGTCTGAATTATTATGGTATTAAGAGATAAAATATGTTGATATTGTGCAATACTATATATATGTTTTATACATGTATGATTTTCTAGACTTTTTCTGTGTTGTCTGCTGGTTTTCACGTATCACCTTCAGCTCTGCAAAACTCCTCCAAAATTCCCATTTAATTTTTTATCGCCAACACCATCAATATATCGAAATCACAATGGGAAAAGGCACAATGTAAAAGGAATAATTGTCTTTATTATAATGACTAACCTTGGCCTTGAAGAAGAGGTGAGAAAATACACCTTCCATTCTCTGCAGCTGTGGGGAATAGTGGGTGTTGATTAGTTTTGTTGAATTGCTTTTATTCTTTTTTGTTTCTTCTTCTTTGTTACAAGAGGTAGCTCTCTGGGCCCTCTAGGGAGGAGAAGTATATTTGGAAATGAAAGTGATTTGCAGATAAGGTATAATTTTAAAAGTTCAAAAAATAGAGAACATTTTAAACTAAGGTGACCAAGGGACCATCAACAGCTATTGGCTGATACAGAGATGTCCCCATCCACAGAAAAGATGCAAGAGAATAACCTGGACACTGCTGGGGGCCATTGTGGCTGATAACCAAGCAGGCTTTGATAAGCAGTGTTTCATAGCAGGCAATCGATTGAAATATGTAAAGAACAGAAGCTACCACTGGGCTTACATTAGTATCAAAGTGACTGATTTGGTAAAGCAAAACCATGTCTTCAAGGCACTCTTCCAACAAGGCACACATCAAAATTAGCCAAGGTTGCTTAAGAGATGGAAACACAGAGGGAACCTTATTTAACTACTCTCTGATCCTTAATATCAGGCAAGGCATAAAACGAGGAGGCATAGACTCAGCAGGGCTGCTCGCCATCATCAAGGGAAGATCCAATATGGAGTCCAAGGAGGAGATGGTTGTCCTAGGGACGGTGAAATACTAGAAGGGCTCATTGTAAAGTATTATACACGAGATCCTGAAGCCCTCAAGCATATGGCCTAATTATACACACAGGAAAAACCAGGTAGATGAAGAATGCCTATTGTCATGATGTTAACATGCCTTTAAATGGGACCACTTATTACACTCACCAATGAGTATATATTTTTATATCTTGGACAAACACTACAAATGGACCACAAGTTGGTTCCTGAATTAAATAGCAGAAGGAGACTGGACTTACTTGCCTTTGGGAAATCATAGTTTCTTTAATGATGCTGAGCTTCTTCTAGAAACCCAAGGCTGACCTTTTTTTAATATCAAATGTTCTACTGATATTGATTTATAAATATGAGTCACGCAGCACAAAGCAGTCTCAGAAGAACACAGAGAGTCAGAAGTATGAAGAACCTTAAACTGAGAGTTTCCACACAATGGAAAATGCGCCCATAATTATGAGCAGTAGCTAAGTTAGCATGGGCCCGGGATGAATTGAGGACATCCCCTCAGGTACTCTAGGCCACCTGGAAATAGAACTGAGTTCTGATAGCAGCAGGTGTGGAAGTCATAAGATCATAAAGGAAGTAAAAGGAACTGAGAACACAATATGTACAATGGCTACAAAAATATAAATGGAGAACAAAAAATACTCTATGAAACTGAACTCTCTATATAGTTAATCCCTTCTATATTGTGGGGGTTAGTGGCACGGTGCCCCTGCAAGCTGGAAAATTACATAAACTGTTTTGGCCCTCCCTTTGTACCAGAGTCTGAATTATTACAGTATTTGAACAAATCTTAGAGTGTAGACTATCAGAGCTAAAAGGGCTCAGTGGGACCTTAGGTTACTAGACATCAGAGCTGGGAGGGTGTAATGGTAATGGAATTTGGAGATGCCCCTGAATTGACTTGGTTTTTGGGTTGAGTGTTAAAACCTGGAACCTGTGAATCCCACTTGTGGGATGGACTTGTTGACTTGAAGAGAGAGGGTTGAACTGGGAGGAGCCCAAGCTGAGAGGAGGCCAGAAGAAGGACTTTGGGGAAGAGCAGTATCTGGTATCATGGAGTTGCGGACAGCCCATTGGAACTGCCCAGGACTTTTGAGGACTGCCACCTGGAGCTGCAGAGAACTGAGGAGGCATGGCTGTGATGCTGGTATTTTGTCTGTCTGTTTTGATGTTGTTTTTCCAGATTCACCTGATGGTGGACAGTGCTACTGTTGTAGAGGTCCTGGAACCTGGCTGTTGGTTCAGAAGACCTGAAGAAGGATTTTCTTGTTGTATGTTCAGAGAAATCCTGGAAGGGGGCCTTGCTGATATTTTCAGGGGTTCTGGGACTGTTCTACAGGCAGAGAGTGACTTGATGAGGACACTGGCTATGGCTTTGTTGAGCCTTGTCTCCCCAGGAACAGAGATTGTTGAGGGCTTGCCTTGAGTGAA
>CM053602.1:51771149-51791267 GCA_028646575.1 Pseudocheirus occidentalis
GAGTGTGTTCTGGCCTAATACAGCCTTCCACTGCAGAAGAGGGGGCAGCAGCTTTCTTGGGTCTTGGGCCTTGAATCCTTATCTCCATGCCTCAGTGGGCCTCTCTGTACAGTGGAAAGAGAACTAGGTGGTTATGCCCCCACTTTCTGAGATAGCAGCCTTCTAAGCCCCCCCTCACCCCACCCCCAAGAAGAAAGTGCCTCTGCTCCTTCAGCCCCACCCTCCCCCACACACCACCTGCATTCTCAAGGGCCTGGGGAAACTTTCTAGCATAGGAAAGCATCTCACAGGACCTGGGAGCTGAAAGAGAACTTACACCTCATCTGGCTCAACCTCTTCATTTCATAGTTGGGGAAACCAAGGCCAAGGGAGGGGAAGAGACTTTTACATTGTCTGGGAGTCTGGAGACATGGGATAGAATATCACCTTGAAAGTAGCCTTGGACAAGTCACTTCCCCTCAGTTTCCCCTACTATAAAAACAGGTCTAAGGTCCTGATCATCTCTCACACCTTGCAATCCTGGGTTTATTTTCCAAAGCACCATCCCCTCTGTGATCTGGTTGGATCTTTACAACTGTTCTGCAAGGTAGGACAGGGAAACCTCGAAGTCCAAGGAGGAAAGGGGAAGAGGATTACAGAGAAGAATGGGGGAAGGGCACCAAGACATCCTGTGGTGACCAAGGGAGATAACTTCTTCTCCAGAGATTGCTAAGCAGGCTTTGATGGGGGTGGGGGAAAGGGGAACCAGAATGGGTCTTTTCTTCTCTTCTCTCCTCCACCCATGAACACATCTGTCCAGGCCCATGGAAGGCTAGGTGAAGAACGGAGAAGAATAGGAGAAATGAGGCCAGTGCTAGGAGGTAGCCTGAAATGCAAGCCCTTAGAAAAGGACAGGGATGCCTTCCCTCTTGTTCTGCCCCACTCTGAAGGCCACCCCACTCACACATATATGCACTGCCACTTGCTCAACCTGCTGCAGGAAGGATGGACAAATTGACCATTGGAGAGCCCTCGTGGCTATAAGATTTGGCTTCTAAACTTCACGTTCATGTCACTTACATTCTGGAATGTCAGAGCTGGGAAGGGCTCTAGAGATCTTGTCTCACCCCTTCCAATTTCCATGGGAGAATGCTGAGGCCCAAAGAGGGGCAAACCCTTGGCCAGAGCTTTCCAGCTTTGATGGTATCTGCCTTTGGAAGCAGGAGAAGATAGGTCCCAGGAGTATGCTAAGCCATCTTTGATTGGGGGTGGAGGGCACCTCTGGGGGGCAGGGGTGATCCCCTGAGTAGATGGAGAGCTCCCTGAAATCTTTGGGGCATTTAGGGAATGGAGAGATGGCTGGGAGAGCCACAAGGCCACTCACTGAAATCAACCTATGGAGAGTGGAGAATTCTGGGATGGGGTAGAAGGGGCAGAGAGGTAAGAAGAAGGCACTGCTGGGCTCTAAAACCAACGAAGGGGTGAGAAGCCTCCAGGTCCATTGAAAGAAGTCCCTGAGAAGTTCCGAGGTGGGGACTGAAGTCATAACTAAAGGAGCAAGCCTGGTTAACAAATCCTGGCAAGTATAAGCAGGTCCTATCCTGTCCCCAGCCCTACTCTCAATACTATTTAGAAACAGGAAATCACTCAGAGCCCAAAGTGATTATGAAATTGTCCCTTGGCTTCATGCCCCCCAGTTGATGGTGGGCCATCAAGACCTCCCTTCACCCCCAATGCACATTGATGAACTCAGAGCCCCCCATTCTTTCACACCCTCCCCTCTCAGGGCCTGTGCTCCTGACATGTCTCCCACACTGCCTCTGCCTTTCAGAACCTCCTCAATCTGAGTTCCAGGGTTTCTCAGGGCCCTGCACTGTTATTTAATCTCAGAGCCTAATCCACCAGGCTTTGGTAGTTATTTCATCTTTTGCATCCCACATAGAATATCAATATTTCCACAAGGCTTTTCTAGAAACAATGTTGTGACCTCCAGGAATGTTTATAGGATTTCAAGATAGAAGAAACCTTGGAGATAATACAGTCATCCTCTCTGTGCCTCAGTTTCCCCATCTGTAACATGAAGAGGTTGGACTCAATGCCTTCTGCCAATGCTCAAAAGCTATGATCATACTATGATCCAAAACCCTCATCATACAGAGGAAGAAAGTACGACTTGTGGAAGCTGTGACTTAACCTAAGGTCACTCTGGGACCCAGCCTCAGCTTGTCTGATCCCAAGCCCAGCCTCCCTCTGTCTTGTCTCTAGCACTGGAGTCCAGGTGGCCTTGATGAGCTGATAGGGGCAAGGTTTGGTTCCAGTCCCCTGGCAGCTCCCCTTCCATGTGGGAGCAGGCTAGGCCAGAGGACTTGGTCTGTACTCCCCCAAGGGAGCAGCTCCAAAGAGACTGATGGGGCAGGTTGGGTTGCAAGCCTTGCCCCCTCACCTGGCTCTCAGGAACTCCAAGATAGAAAGGAGCAGCCTCTTCCCCTCCTATATATCCCCTTCCAGTCAACCCCAGGTAGGATCAAAGACAAAGGACGAGGGCAGGGTCCCCAACCTACTCTCAGGTCAGGTGGAGTCGTGGGACTTGAGACAATTATGTTGCTTAATGGCTTCACCATCTTGACCAAGTAACTGCCCTTCCTTGCATCTCAGTTTTCCCCACTGTAAAATAAGGGAGTTTGGAGCAGATTGCCTCTGAGGTCCCTTCCAGCTCCAATCCTGTGATCCTGTGTGTGATCTTGGCCAAGCTATTTCTTCTCCCTGGGCTTTAGTTTCTTCCTCTGTATGACCCTCTGACATTCTCGAGAGAGAGATTACCCCATCCTCTGCCCCTGTCTGGAAGTGGAATCACAATCCACCCCATCACCCTCCTCTGCCCTGGTCTAGGAGATCCTGCCAAATACTTACCTGAAGTACTGAGAGATGACAGGAATAGGAGCTGGGGGTAGAGGAGAGTCTGCATCTTGCCAGGAGAAGCTCCAGGATTCAGGGAGATCCAGGCACTGAGGCTGCAGGCAGGAAGACTGGGGATTTTGAAGGGCCCCTGGGCTCCTGTAAAGAGGAAACCCAAAGCAGGAAGATAAGGCTGAGGTTGGCCAACGGAAATCTGGATAGGTCATGACAAAACCCCCTGGTTGTGAAACTCCCCCTCTTCCCGCCCCTTCCCTCCCCAACCTGCTTCCCGCCTGCTCCAGAAGTGGCTGTGGACTCTGGCTTTTGGCCTCCCTAGGGTAGCTGGCTCTTCCCCTCCCCCTTGCTTATGGTCTAAGCCTTGAAGTCCAGTGGGCCACACCAGCCAGGGTTTCCCTTATGATTCCTGTGGAACCCTGAAAGATTCTCAGGCAAACTGCTCTCACATCATGAGAGATGGCATAGCATGGCAGGAAGAGTTAGCTTTGGAGTTAGGAGACCTGGACTCAAATTCTAGTTCTGGTGTGACCTTGATCTGGGTGACCTTGGACTAGTCCCTTCCCCTCCCTGGGCTCCCTTTCCTCCTCTAAAATAAGAGGGTTGGACTAGAGGGCCCCTGAGGTCATTTTGGGCCCCTGAGGTCATTTCCAGCTCTGGTTCCAGCTCTTATCATGATCTAATCTAGCCCCTGGGCCTTTAGCCCCAATTCCTGCCAACTGCTCCTCAGCTAGGCCTGCTAGGCCAGGGCTCATACCCTGGAAAGCCAGGGAAGTGGGGGGAGGGTGGGTAGGAACCAAAAGGTAGAGGAGGCTGCTAGCCTGGCAGCCATGGGCAATGTCCCCAAAGCCAAAGAAGACCTTATCTGCTCCCTTGGAGGTCCCCAAGCAGAGGCCAGATGGCCACATGTCAGTGACATTGGCCAGTGGATTCCTGGGATGGAAGCCCTTGGTCTTGCTGCCTTCCAGCTATGGATTTCCAAGGCCCAGCTTCCCCTGCTCCAAAGGCTGCAGCCTAAGGGACTTTCTAGGCCTTCATAACCTTCCTCCTACTTTCACCCCTGAGCCAAGCCAGCCCATGGCAGTGGAGAGGGAGTGACAGGGGCAGGGACTTTGTCTTGTTTGCTGTCTCCTGCCTTCAAGAGAAGAGCTAACAGACCTCTAAAATTATCAGTCTCAGAAAGGGACCCGAGTGGAAAGGCCACCAATTGGGGGGAGGGCCACCAAAAGCCTTAGGGGCAGTTTGAAGTGATTAAAGCTTAAAATTTCACTGAAAGACCTTCAAGAAACCTTCAAGTGCATTATGCATATGTGTGTATGTGTATATGTATATGTCTGTGTGTAGAGGGCTAGATATATATCTATATCTATCTATCTATATATGATGAGACAGCCCTCTGTATATACATATGTATGTGTGTGTGTGTACACAGAGGGCATTTCTTTTTTTTAATTAATTTATTTTCTTGTTTATATCACTCATTTCCACAAGATTTTGAGTTACAAATTTTCTCCCCATCTTTCTCCTATCCCACTGTGTAAGCCCTCCCTCAATCAGCTCTCTCCTATATCCTCCCCCATCACCCCTCTGACTTTCTGGTAGGGCAGGATGGGTCTAACAGAGGACATTTCTATTGGAGTTTTCTTGGCAGAGATACTGGGCTGGTTTGCCATTTCCTTCTCCAGCTCATTTTCCAGGTGAGGAAACTGAGGCAAACAGGATGAAGTGACTTGCCCAGGGTCACACAGCTAGTAAGTGTCTATATATGCATATATATATATATATATATGTGTGTGTGTGTGTGTGTGTGTGTGTGCATATATAAATATACGTGTTGTGTATGTATACAGAAGGTCGCCTCATTATACGTGTGTGTGTGCACACGGAAGGCTACATATATATTTATATATATGATGAGACAGCCTTCTATAAACATATGTGTATAAACAGATGCCCTCTATATATGTATAGAAATATGTATACTTATACATATACACACATATATATATAAAATGAGGCAGCCCTTATATACATACACATATGTGTGTATGTGTACACCAAACTGCCTTATTTTAGGTGTGTGTGTATGTGTGTGTATATATATATATATATATATATGTATATATACACAGAAGGCTACCTCAGTTTATACATGTGTGTGCATACAGAAGGCTACCTCATTATATATAATATATAAGTATCATATATACAAAAATAGTAACTGAAACTCACAACAAACCTGAGAAGTGGGTTCTGTTTTACAAGTGTCCATTTTACAGATAAGAAAACTGAGTCTAAGAGCAGTTAAGTGACTTGACCAGGGTCACAAAGTGCCTGAGGTGGGATTTCAACTCAGGTTTTCCTGACTTCACCACCCTGCCTCAAGCACTAAGGATACCTTGGTATCTACTAGCTTGTTTTTCTTAGAATCTTTTCAATAACCACATCTCTATCTAATTGGTTTCCTTTATTTAATTCCTAGATTTAATTTTAAGCATTTCAGATAGTGATTGGGAGGAGTCCATAGATCTCCCCCAAGCCTGACCATACAAGGGGTCTGTGGTACAGAGAAGGTTCAGAAGTAGGTCAGCAGAGTGGGCCTTCCTTCTCCTCAGGCCCCTCTCTCTCTCTGCCCCCCAATATTTTAGCTTCTTACTCCCCAGCCTCCCACCTCCCAATGGTTCCAGCAGCTCACCTTGCCTCATCCCTGCCCCCTCTCTCTCTAATTGCCCAGCCTCTCTCCCCATTACGCCACTCTCTGTGGCCTACAGACACACTTCAGTCCTTAAAAACCTTTCTTTGACCCCATCAGCTCCTCAAACTACTGTCCTATTTCCCCCCTTTTTCATACCAAACTCTTAGAAACAACTCACTTCATCCTTTTTCCTTCTTACCCCTTACTCTCTGACCTCTGACCACCACTGGACAGAAACTATTCTCTTTGAGGTCACCAATGATCTCTTAATTGTTCAACCCAATGGCTTCCTCCTCATCCTCATCCTTCGACACCATTGACCGCTTCCTCCTTCCCTGGGCTAGTGAAATGTTGCTCTCTCCCTGTTCTCCTTGTGTCTGGCCTCTCCTTCTCAGTCTCTTTGTTAGTCATGCATCACTCTTTCACTGTGGATGTGTACCTGAGATCTGTCCTGGAGAGGTCCTTGTCCCCCTCCACATTGGCCCATGATGGCCTGGATCAGTTCTCTCATGGACTGAATTCTTGTCTTTCTGCATACGACTCCCAGATCCATCCATTCAGCCCTGGGTTGTCTCATAAGCTCAGGTTCGAGATGGCTTTCACATTACCAACTGTCTCTTGGACATTTTGAACTGGCTGCCCCATAGACAGGAGTCCTCTCTAGTTGTTCTAATGAATATCTGGCCACTGGACCCAGACAGCTATGGAGGAGAAAGTGAGGATGGTGACCTTGCACAGTCCTGCCTCGCTTAAATCCAAGTCAACTGCAAGTCATGTCATCATTTCCCTAATGCTGTGGTCCTCTTCAAAAACAAAGGACAGACACAACCCATAGGCATCTAAAACTCAAGGTGTCTAAAAGAGATCTCTTTCTCTCCTCCCTCCCCAAGCCACCACTTCTACTAACTTCCCCTTTTCTCTCCAGGCCACCGCCATTACAATGTGAGACTCCTGAGACTAGGAACTGTTTCCTTTTTTTGTCTTTGTGCGCCTAGAAGCTAGAACAGTGCTTAGCACATAGTAGGCACTTAATAAGTGGTGACAGCTTGCTTGCTTGATCCAAGCCACCCCATATTAACCATCTCCATATTCCTCTCTAGTCCTTCCTCTTCCTCATCCCCCTAAGCCGTTTGGTTCCCAAACACATCTTTTAACTACATCCCCTCCTCTATACTTCCACAGCCTCCACCCTAGGTTACCCCTAGTCACCTCTTGACTTTAGTTGCAATGGCAGCCTAATCTATCTCTCTATCTCCTATCTACTCTCTCCTCCCCCACCACCATTGGGCCAGAATGGGCCAGAAAAGCATCAAGCTTTTCCCCTTCTCCAGTTTCCAGTCCCGGCTTTGCCAATGAAAAGGGGTGTGGCTTTGGCCAAGTCACTTCCCTTCTATGAGACTCATTTTCCCCATCTGTAAAATGAAAATCTGTAAAATTGCTCTAAGGCTTCTTCTAGCTCGAAATCTATGGCTCTATTACTGTTCACATGCCAAAGAATTCTCTCACAAGGAGTTCTCCAGCTTCTCCTTGAAGTGTCCCAGGGAAAGGGAGCCATGTAATTCTAAGACTCTCAGGGTTTGTTTGAAGCATCTAGTCTATCCTGGCCGTGAGCAGGAATTCCCTCAACAGCAACATCCCTAGCAAGTAGCCAGCCAGCTTCTGTATAAAGGCTTCCCACAAAAGGAAGACACCAGAGCAGCCCATTTTGTTTTGGGATTGCTCAAGCCAAGGGTGGGGAATCTGTGGCCTCGAGGCCACATGTGGCCTTCTAGGTCCTTGGGTGCAGCCTTTTGACTGAGTCCAAGGTTTGCAGACCAAATCCTTTTCTTAAGGGGATTTGTTCTGTGAAGTTTGGATTCAGGCAAAGGGCCACCCTTGAGGACCTAGAGGGCCACAGGTGACCTCGAGGTTGCAGGTTCCCCAGTCCTAGCTCAAACTATGAGTAAGTTTCCCTTTAAATTAAACTGAGCTCTACCCACTCTCTGGTGCCAAGTAGAACAAGGTATTCATCCCTTTGGCTGCCCTGCACATATCTGAAGACATGAAGACAGCCAACCAAATCTTCTGGACCCCAGACTAAATCTCCCATTCTTTCACCTGATTCTCACATGGCTGGCCTGCTTTACAGTTCTCTCCCCATCTTGGCTTCTCTCTCCTCCCCCACCACCATTGGGCCAGAACTGGTTCCTGTTTCACTATACCTTCTGACTAAACCCGGGGGGCCTCTGGGAGGTTTTCTTTTTGGCTAGGCATCTTCCTTCCCAATACCGCACTCCCCCTTCCTTCACTCTATCCTTCTGCCTTGCTTTCCATCCCTCCCCTCCCTTTCTGGGTAAACTGTGGTATTTAGTTTTTGGCAGGGGCTTTGTGGAGACAAGGCTGTGACAAGTCACCAACAATGCTAATAACTCACATTTCTAGGGAATTTGAAGATTGACAAAGTACATTTTTCAATCTGACAGCCATCTATTAGGGCACGTCTATGGGTAAAGCCCTCGGCTAGACATTGGGGATACAAGGCAGGATCTCACACAAATATTTCCTTTGGAGAGCTTAGAATTTAATATCAGAGAAAGACATGAGAATAATTCCCATTTCTCGAGAATTATAAAGCTTGCAAAGTGCTTTTCTCACAAGACAATCTGTACAATACAGAATAAAAAGCTATAGGGGTGGGGTTGGGTATCTGATCCTATAATTTTGTTGGTATGGGTAGCTACTGGTGTGAAAGCTCCCTCTACCATCAGAAACCAGCAAATGCCCAACTGCTGCTAACCTTAGAAAGCTGCCAAGAAGTGTTGGTGACCAGACTTGAACCCGGATATAATGCCAGCCCTCTATGCCACTCTTTAAAGCTTATTCTATCCCTTTTGCAGATGAGAGAAGCACCATGGAATAGACTGGGCTTAGAGACAGAAAACCCTAGGTTCAAATTTTGCCTTGGACACTTGCTAGCTGTGAGACCTTGGGTAAGTCACTGAATCTCCACATGTCTCTGGCACCTCCTAAGGGCTACTAAGCTATACAGAGTTGAGACAAAGCCTCAGATCTTTGTTCACAGATGAGGAAACTGTGGCTCCCAGATGAGGTCAAACAATCCCCAGAGTAGAAAATGGAAGCTTGACATGTACATGGTCTTTTCTCTTTGTGTATGGCCTTGGGATGTTTGTCTTGTTTTGGAGGTCTCAAGGCCCTGGGAAGGCTTATCATTTGCTTCTGCTTAAAAGAGGAGACCAAAGGTGGGCAAAGTTTAGCAGCTTTCTGATTCGGCTTACTTATTAAACTTCTCTGACCTGTTGTTGGCATCTTTGCCAGGTTATGTGTTGTTAACTCTGATGTCTTACACGCTGTTGGTCTATCATGCGATGATTCCAAAACTGTCCCTTGGAAAAGGTACCAAGAATTCTCAACTGATGGCTTTCAAAGCTGCAAGACCTTTGGATGGGTAATGCCAACTATAGGCAAAAGCTGGTCTTTCCCAGCTTTCTGAGCTTGGTTTTCTCTTGTACTCACTTGGAAAGAGGGTATAGATTCCAATTCACTTGTTTTAGTGCTAGTCAACTGATTAGGCTTTTAAACATTCCCTGTCATACTCAGGTGTCCTTCAGAAGGCATTTTCTTAGCAAATTCCTTTATAATTCAAGGTGATTTCAATGACTGGCATAGTTCTTTGAGGCCACAATCACTTTTTTGTTGAAAACCATCTACCCCAAAGTACCATTGGACTGACTTAAGAAAACCCTGACTATAGGGAAAGGTAGTGAGGCATACTAGGAAGTGAGCCAGTCCTAGTATCTTCAGCCCTGGTTTGGACATGGAGTGACCAATCTTGGGCAAGGTCCTTCTCCTGGAGTCTTAGAACACAGAATGTGAAAGCTGGAAGGAACGTTACAATGTAGACAGTCAGAGTAGGTCCATCAAGAAGCATTGAGTAAGAAGAGTGTACTATATGCCAGAACTCTGCACTGGGGATGCAAAGAAAGGCAAATGAGAGTCTCTGCTTTCAAGGAGTTTATAGTCTAATGGGGAAGACAAGGTACAAATAACCTCATACAAACAAGCTATATCCAGGAGAAATAGGAAATAATTGTTAGAGAAAAGGCTCTAGAATTAAGGGGGACTGAGAAAGGCTTCCTGTAGAAGGTGGGATTTTAGCTGGGACTTGAAGGCAGGAGGTAGAGATGAGGAGAGAGAGCTTTCCAGGCATGGGGGCACAGCCAGGGTAAATGCATGGAATCTGGAGACAGAGTACATTTCAGAGAGGCTCAGAGCAGTTAAGTAACTTGCCAACAGAGGTCAGCTAAGTAACAGTGGTGGTATTTGATTCTGGTGTCAAATTCACTGCTCCTTTTACATTGTCTCTCCGTGTAGACCTGGCTCCTTATGAGCCTAAGGGTCACTTCCCCTCTGTAGGCCTCAGTTTTCTCTTCCATAAAACTAAGGGTTTTGGGACTGCTAGGTGGTGCTACAGTGAATAGAGCACCAGCCCTGGAGTCAGGAGGACCTGAGTTCAAATCCAGCCTCGGACACTTAACACTTAGCTGTGTGACCTTGGGCAAGTCACTTAACCCCAATTGCCCTGCCTTCCCCCCTCCAAAATGCAAAAAAAAAATCCATCATAAAGTGAAGGGTTTGGCCTAGATCAAGGGAAGGGAACCTTGAGGTCACATGTGGCATTCTAAGTCCTTGGGTACAGTATTTTGACTGAGTCCAAATTTTACAGAACAAATCTTTTTCTTAAAGAGATTTGTTCTGTGAAGTTTGGATTCAGTCAAAAGGCTGCACTTGAGGGCCACATATGGCCTCGAGGCCACAGGTTCCCCACCCCTGGTCTAGATCAATGCTTCCCAAACTCAATTGACCCCAGAACAACTCGGAATTTTTTGTTGGAGCCATAAATGTTGTTCGAAGGGTTCAGGGGCATGGAGTACAGAGTACTCTCCAGAATACAGGAGAACCAGGGATTTTTTTAGAGAAAAGGAATTTGAGCCTACTTTCATATTGGAAAATCACTGAATGTGACAAATATTTTATGCTGGTGCGATTTCATATTTGATATTTTTAAAAGGAAAATCTTAGTATTTTAAATTCTTTCTGAGTCCATTCTCACATGAGAAGGACCCCAGTTTGACAAAAGCCAGTTGAATTAGATTATCTCAGAAGTTTGATAGTTCATTATACCTTCAGACTCTGACTTTCTATGTTCTAACTCTCCTGTTATTGTCTGCATTGGCCTCTTCCATTCCATCCTCAGGCCTTCCATACCCAGCCTGAGCCAGTCAACATGGCCCATTGGCCCACTGGCCACCATGTTCTGGGGCCTCCCCAGATTCCTCCAGAGTTGGCATTTTGTGGCTGTCATGGCCCCTGCTCCTCCCCACCCTCCAGGCCACTTTGAGCAAGGGCTCTCTGAGCCAATTGCCGCATTCAGCCCACTTCCCTTTGCAACAGGCCAGTGTCCACACCACCCATCTCTCGCCTAACAAAGACTATGCAACTTCACATGGCGTTTCCTGACAATGCAACTCTGTGCTTGGAGAACTTCCTGTAGTCTGATTGCAGTGGGTTGCCCACTTGAGCTGGATTTGAATTCTTGCTCTGCCATGGGAGCAGTATGGTTCAGTAGAACAGTAGACCTAGGTTCAACTCTCACCTCTGACCTTTCCTGTGTGTGTAACCTTGGATGAGTCACTTCCCTTGTCTGGGCCTCAGTTTCTTCCTCTGTAAACTTGGAGGTTGGACTCAATGGCTTTTCCTCAGATGTCAGATCCTATGCAAAGTCACAGACTGTGCCTCAGTTTCCTTCCCTATAAAACAAGGGGCTTAGACTAAATGAAGTTCTTGCTAGTTTGAAATATATGACTATATGTGTGACTTTGGGCAAATCACTTCCTCTCTCTGGGCCTCAGTTTCCTCCTCTGAAAAATGAGGAGATTGGACTGAATAAGAGGCCTCTGTGATCCGTTCCAACTGTGACTTCCTAGCTGTGTGAACTTACCCAAGCAATTCCTACAAAAAAAGCTCCCCATCTACAAAATGGGAACAGTAACATTTGCACTCACTGTATCACCAGCTAGTAAATCCTGTGTAAGTTTACAACGTTCTCTTACTAAGAGCATTATGGTGAATAGTTGTCATTGGTAGTACAATTTAATGAATATTCATTAGACATCTCCCTGGAGCAAGATACTGTTCCCTAGGGAAGGCTAGGTGGCACAATGAGTAGAGCACCAGTCCTGGAGTCAGGAGGACCTGAGTTCAAATCTGGCCTTAGACACTTGACACAAAAACTAGCTGTGTGACTTTGAGCAAGTCACTTAACCCCAGTTGCCCTCCAAAAAGCAAAAAGAAAAAGATACTGTGCCCTGGACCCAGGGGATACTAATATAATTTTGTTACATGTAGCATCCCAATTTCACAGAGTGTAAAGGAAGCAGGATACAGGAAACCAATCGGTTACTCATTCAAAAGTATTTTTCAAGCTCCCAAAGGGCCCTCCCTGTGTTAGATACAATAATGAAATGTGAAACAGGTCCTGGCCTCAGGCAGCATACATTCTGTCTGGGGCCAACGCTGTCAGTGCATTGTAGATTTTCATGTACTTACACCGATCTGTATGATAGATACAAAGACATTGATGGCTCCATTGGCAGCTAGGTAGATTACATGCCCAAATAATGATGAATCAAGAAAGAATGAGAGAAACACAAATAAAAGGTCCAAGCATGGGGTCTTGGGGACTGTCTAGGGTGTGGGGAGAGAGCCAGGGAAGGCTTTGCGGCCAGCATTGAGCCTTGAAGGAAGATTACAAGGTCATAAACCTAGGTCTAGAAGGGACAGAAGAGCCCATCTAGTCCAAAATCCTCATTTTACAGATGAGAAAACTGAGTCTCAGAGAGGAAAATGACTTGTCCAAAGTCACAAAGGTAGCAAGCAGCAAAGCTGATCTTCTTACTTCAAATCTAACACATTGTTAAGCAAAGACATGACTATAAAATGAGAAAAATAATATTAATAGCGTCCATATAGTACTTTAAAGTTTCCAAAACTCTTTACAAACATCATCTCATTTGATCTTCACAGCAACCCTAGGAAATAGGTGTTATTATTATCCCCATTTTTGCAAATGAAGAAGCTGAGGGAGGGAGATTGAGGTAAAGTGACTTGCCCCGGGTCACATAGCCAGAATCAGGTTATAAGATGCCTTGAATGCCCAGCTGAGGAATTCATACTTTGTTCCTTGGTGAGCCGTGGAAAGTTCTTGAGGAGGACAGTGCTGCATTAGGAAGATTCTTGAGGCAACAGATTCACACCTGATTAGGAGAGGTGGAATGAGATTGGGGAGATACTGGAGAGGCAGGGAAATGAGTCAGGAGGCTGCCACCATCATATCATAGAGGCATAGATTCAAGGCTGACCCTCTAGTCCAGTGGTTCTCAACCTTCCTAATGCCGCGACCCTTTAATATGGTTCCTCATGTTGTGGTGACCCCCCCAACCATAAAATTATTTTCGTTGCTACTTCATAACTATAATTTTGCTACTGTTATGAATCTATCTGATATGCAGACTGCATTTTCATTGTTACAAATTGAACACAACCCACAGGTTGAGAACCGCTGCTCTAGTCCATCTTTCTCACATCACAGATGGGGAACCTGAGGTTAAGTGACTTGCCTGAGGTCACAGAGCTTATGGATAATAGAGCCAGAGGGGCAGCTAGGTGGCGCAGTGAATAGAGCACCGGCCCTGGAGTCAGGAGTACATGAGTTCAAATCCGACCTCAGACACTTAACACAAAAAACTAGCCATGTGACCTTGGGCAAGTCACTTAACCCCAACTGCCCTCCAAAAAGGAAAAAAAAAAAGAAAAAAAAGATAATAGAGCCAAGAGTGCCTTGTCTATGGGGTTAATAATAAAGCAACATGATCAGAGCCCCCAATCATGAGCACCACTTAGAATGTCTTAGAATATGTACAATCTTTGGATGATCGTGCAGCCAGAATGGAGGCTGGAGCCTAGCAGGAGCTCTGACTTTTGGTTCAAGCATTTCTTTAATTTCTCACACTAATTCTTTTTACATGCTTGTCTTGTCACCAAGAGATTTCTCTTCCAACAAAAGAATATCATATAGTCCTTTTGACCTATGAACTATTGTAATATGCTAGGGAGCAACAGATTCCTCTAAGCCACCATTCTCTCAGTCTGATCTTCAAAATGGGGTTAATAATAAAGCAGCAAGGGGCTGCTAGGTGGCACTGTAGTGAATAGAACACTGGCACTGGAGTCAGGAGGGCCTGAGTTCAAATCTGGCCTCAGACACTTGACACATTTACTAGCCATGTGACCTTGGGCAAGTCACTTAACCCCAATTGCCCTGCCTCCCCCCTCCAAAAAAGCAAAAAGTAATAATAATAAAGCAGCATAATATAGTGGAATGAACACTGAATTTGAAGGCAGAAAGCCTGCCTTTAAATGATTGCTCTGGAGATGATTATTAGCTGGACAATTCACTTGGCCTGGTTCACATTTCCTCCTATGTAAAACGATAAGGTTGAACGAAACAGTTTCTAAAGGCTCTTTTCCTTGGCCATCCTCAAAGTCCCCAGTATTGTGAAAAGGAAAACATTTTGCAAACCTTTAAGCACTCCAGAAGTGTTTGTTTATCATTTACATAAATGAGTTAATAAAGACGAAAACATAAGGGTGTAAGGACATAAGCACCATCTGTGTGTAACTGTTCCCTGGGGCCTTCACTAGAACACATGGGACTTGGCTAATAGCAAAATACATCTCCATTAAATGAATTTCTTGGCAGGAAAAAACCTGTGCCTTGTCCCTGGTCGAACTCTGGCATGTCTGATCATAAGTAGCTACCCATCATCCCCCGCCTCCCTCTCCCTCCCACCTCTCCCCAAGACCAATTTTGCATAAGAAAGACATAAGTAAACTTCTACTCAGTCCAAGAAACATTTATTAAACACCTACTTAGAAGAGTTCTCTGTGTTGTAAATTGAAAATATAAAGATATATTGGACATGCAGGGAGCTGGGAAAATTCAAAGTGTATACACAAACAAGACTAATAAAAGCTAAGGAATGATGGGGTAAAGAAGAAAAACTAACATACTGATTGAGGAAAGTGGGGAGAGGAAGATCCCATTTGCTCTAGGAGGTGGAAGCAGCAGGGCATAGGGAACACGAGGTGTTTCCTTCCAATTCCCTCTGTTATTCTCCCCTCTACGTTCTCTCATAATTCGATTGGGGTGGGTGGCAGGGGCTCCACTTCTTGTGCAGAGTTGGGGTGGGAGCTTGTTTTTTGTTTCCACTTGGCCTCATACACACCATACACCACTTTTTTTTTGTGCAATATTACCACCTTTAAAGTTAAGGAAACTCCCTTTCTCAATGCATATCAGCACCTTCTCTGGAACTAAAAATCTTAGAAAGTCACCTAGAGCACAGAGGGGTAAGTGAATTTTACAGGGTCACACAGCCAGCATGTGTCTGAGGCAAAATGGGAAGCCAAGTTTTCATGTCTTTGATGCCAGCTCTATATTTATGGTATAATTCTGCATAGTTAATCTGATGTCTCGTGTCCCACAGTGGAGAAGGTAAGGCTGCAGAATAGTTCATCAAAATCTCTAGCAAGAAATTAGTATCATTAGTCTAGATTAGCATAATTAGTATAAATAAGTACAAATATAAAAAATAAAGTCAGGGGACCTGGGTTCAAATCTCACCTCTGATGGTTACTGCCTACTGTGATCTAGGGAAATTTCACTATGTGCGACTTTCTGGGTCTCACTTTCCTTATCTATGAAATGAAAAAAATGGACTACTTAATCATTGAGGTCCCTTTCCAGCTCCAGAGAGATGAATTGCTTGTTTTTCTATCATATGTCTATTTGCTGACGTTTCTGATCCCATTCTGTCTTCATCTTGGTCGGTTCTGTGTGTCAGGCTGCTTCCACCCACCATGCACCTCTTAACAGTTCTATAAGTGATGATAAAACTGAAACCCTTTGGAGACTGTATTTTGTGCTCAGTGACTCATAGCTAAACATCAATACTGACAGAACATTTGTATTAAAAAAGATAAGCCTCGATTGTCAGAAGAAACTTTAGATTTCTGCAAAGGTGATTCAGCCCGGTCTCCTTCTTTTTGATTTCAAGACTGAACTTATGGTCCATTTGCAGTGTCTAGCCAAGACATAAAATATATATACTGGGTGGTGAATGTGATAAACTGTTAAAGGCATGTCACCGTCTTGACAATACACATTCTTCATCTACCTGACTTTTCCTGTGTGTATAATTAGGCCATAAGCACGAGGGCTTTCAATTTTGTCAAGAATATGCTGCAGCATTACTGAATTGGATACCCACCACAAATGGGACGTGTCAAGGACCTTGCCATTCAGAGGGAAACCCTCTCCAACCTAGGGCTCCTAGGTGGAGACCTTTGCAGAGTTTCCACTGCTCTGGTTTATTCCTTACTTAATGTTAAAAATCGAGGGATCATGAAACAAGATTTTCTCTGTGTTTCCATCTCTTATGGAACCTGAGATTGTTTTCATGTGTGCTTGCAAGGTACCTTGTTGGGAGAGTGATTTGTATACACTGACAAATGGGAAGCAGAAGAGGAGTTTGGATTCTCTATGAATTTCAATCAGTTATGTGATGGGAAAGATGTGGCCCTCTGTTCAAGCACAGATCAGATTGTGTCACGGTAGGGGGTCAATAAATATTTGTTGAATTTATATTACAATCAGGAAATCAAAGAATTATGAAGCTGGAATCTCATGGGACATGGAGACTGTTCTCCTGCAGTACAGTTAGTGATTGAGCATTGAACAAAGGTCTCACATTCAGAGCAGCAACAATCAAGTTAATATTTAGAGATGGTTGAAATACTGTGTGTTTTCAATCCCCCTTCTGTTTCCTTTCATGACATGTGGCTGCCATCATTGGGGAGGGGGTGGGGTGGCCAAGAGGATGCCAAACACAGCCCCAGGGCCAGGCTGTGTTGTTCCTTGGTCCATGGGCCTCCCTGGCCAAAGATTCCATGGGTGAATGGCCAGCCCCCAGTAGTAGCCACTCTGTGCTTTTCTAGACCAAGCCTCAGTGAACAGGGTCCAGGGGCTCCTGCTGCTACCAGGACCAGGCTCAGAAGCTTTACAGCTTGATAGAAACTGTCATGGTGTGCTTTCTACTGGCAGAGCCTTGGATAACTGAGGGTCATTGCCCCCATGCCACTAGGAAACCCCCCAGCGCCAGGAGGACCTAGGTATAACCCTGAAGGGGCTATAGAAATAGGAGGCTTAGGATGGTCATTTTCATTCTCTCTCCTCTCTCTCCCAGTCTTTTCTCTGCCTCCCCTCTTCACATCTGCTTCTTGCTTCATCTCTGCCAGAAGCCTGACTACTAGTGGCCCCTAGAGGTGCAGCTGAGTCAGGAAGAAGGGCTCAGACATTGTAGAAGTCTGTTCTGAGGCTTTGGTCACCCTCACTCATCCACCTTCTACCATCAGCCCTGTGGGGCTCTGTCCATCTGACCTGGAGTGGAGGGGAGCATCTACTCTGTGGAACTGAGCCCACTCTAAGGAGTCCAATCACCTCCAACCCGGGGCAAGATAGAGAGAGGATGGCACAGTGCTGTGGTGGCAAACTCTGATGGAGACTGAGGCAGGCCCATCAGACCAGACCTAAGGATCCCTGAGCACCACAGGTTGGCTGAATATTATATTCAACATAATATATATTATATTCAACATAATATTATCTACATTTTCTTGTATCTTTATTTTGTTAAATATTTCCCAATGCCATCTCAACTTGGTTCAGTCAGACCCACTCAGGAGGGTTGTAGGTCTCGTATGGTCTGTAGGCTGTGTTTGACCCCTCCAGTGACATGGCTAGGGCACTGAACTTCAAGTAAGGAAAACCTGGGTTTGAATACCATCTCAGTCACTTACCAGTTACATGACCCTGGGAGAATCATATCACCTACTCAGGCCTCAGTTTACTTCTTTGTGAAGTGAAGGAGTTGGACTGAATGGCTCCTTCAGCCATTCAGCCAAGGGACTGAGGTCCCTTCAGCTCTAATTGTACCTTCTTGTTACTTTGCCTCGGTTCCTTAGAGTCTTCCTATATTTCTCTGAACTCTTCACCATCATTGCCCTTCATGGGGATGTAATTTGCCATTACATTCAAGAGCCACAGTTTAGTTAGCCATTCCCAAGTCAATGGGCAGTATTTTGTTTCTAGTTCTTTGAGAACACATGAAGTATTGCATTGAATGTTGTTTTCTTTGGGAATACTTTTTTTTAACTTTTTGTTTATTTTTAGTTTGCATCATTCATTTCCATGAGATTTTGATTTACAAATTTTTCCCCGTCTTTTCCCTACCCACCACCCCAAAACAGCAATCCCACTGTATACCCCCTCACCAATCTGTTCTCTCCTATATCCTCCCCCATCACCCCTCTGACTTTCCAGTGGGGCAAGATGCACCTCCCTACTCCAGTACCTGTATATTTCCCTCCTTCCTATCCTGCCCCTCCTTGTTCTATTCTCTACTTTGTCCTTGTCCCTTTACAGAAGTATGTGCTTCTAACAAGCCTTCCCCTACAACCTGCCCTCCCCTCCATCCTCCCCCTTCTGATCCAATTTCCCTCTACTCCTGTAGGCCAAAGTACCCAATTTAGAGTGTATGTCATTCCTTCCCTAAGCCAACTTCAATGAGAATTAGGCTGACCCATTCCCTTTTGCCTCCCTGTTCTTCCCCTCCGTTATAACAGTTATCCCTTGTCTCTTCGATATGAGAGGATTGATTAGGGATACTTTCTTTCCATCTCTCACCTTCTTAGGGTACATGCCTATCATTGGGGTTGGTTTCTGAATTACAGGATAGGCACATTTTAGGCTCTTTCTTCCCATGATTCCAAATTGCTTCAGAACAGAGACTGTGAGAGCAGATTTGGCCTTATTGTAGAGAACAGAAACAAGCTAGTACTTGCTTTCTCTCCCTCCTCTACCCTGTGTTGTACTCTGTTACAAACAGTTTCTGGGTCTGACTAGTGGCTAAAAGTTGATGCTGAATTTTAGTTCTGACTCTATATATTTCTCTTCTCTGGATCTTTGTTTCCTCTTACACAAGAAGGTGGGGTTTGTCTTGGGGAGCTAAAAAGCATCTTCCAACGCTAATTGCTCCTATAGTGCCTTTGTAAGCCCTTGGAGGCCTGAGCTGACATGTTCCAAGGGCCTTTATGGCTCTGCCATTCTGTGTTTCAAGATCCCTTCCATGTCTGACATGATATGTGTTGCTTCTTTCCCATATCTCTCCATACACTGACATTATCTGTCTAAGATCCCTCACAGCTCTGATGCTCTGTATCCTTCTGAGACTTTGCCTTGTGTTCCATGACTCACATATATAAATCAACATTGGCGGAATATTTGTCTTAAAAACGATGAGCCTTGAGCTTCCAGGAGCAGTTTAGCATCATTAAAGGAACTTTCAAATTTCCCAAAGGCCAGTCAGTCCAGTCTCCTTCTACTTAGTTCAGGACCTACTTGTGGTCCATTTGCAGTCTGTCCACCATATAAAAATCTACTTACTGGTGAGCATTGAAAGCTGGTCATTTAAAGGCAGGCCATCTTCTTGATAATAGGTATGCTTTATCTGCCTGGCTTTTCCTGTAAGTATACAGTTATCCCTTCCACATCGAGGGGGTTAGGAGCCTGGCACCTCCTTGAAATCTTGAAAATCCATGTAAAATACTTTGGCCCTCCCTTCATAGCAGAGAAGTCTAAATCATTATGGTATAAAAAGATAAAATATGTTGATATTATATAACACTCTACATATATTTTATGTATTTCTGAGCTTCTAAACATTTTCTGTGTCATCTGCAGGCTCTACAGAACTGCCCCCAAATTCCTATATAATTTCTTATGCCAACCCATGAAATATCAAAATCATTATGGGGAAAGTCCTGATATGGAAAGGATAGCTGTAGTTAGGTCATATCCTGGAAGGCTTCTGGAGCTTGTACAGAAGAACGGGCAGTATTTTTTAACCTGATGCAGTGAGTTCAATGCCATCTACCAACAGGAGCATCTCAAGGATGCCACCATCCCTAGGGTAGCCCTCTCCTCCTTGGACTCCATGCTGGATCTCCCCTTGACCATGGCAAGCAGCCTTGCTGAGTCTATGCCTCCCTGTTTTATGCCTTGCTTGATATTAAGGATCAGAGAGTAGTTAAATAAGGTTCTCTCTGTATTTCCATCTCTTAAGCAACCTTGGCTAATTTGGGTGTGTGCCTTGTTGGAAGAGTGCCTTGAAGACAAGGTTTTGCTTTACCAAATTAGTCACTTTGGTTTCTTTTTAAATATAATTTTTTATTTGTTTTCTTGTTTACATCATTCATTCCCATGAGATTTTTGAGTTACAAGTTTTCTCCCCATCTTTCCCCTACCCCAACCCCAAAACAGCGACCCCACTGTAAAGCCCCTCCCCTGATCTGCTCTC
>CM053602.1:51791767-51830240 GCA_028646575.1 Pseudocheirus occidentalis
ATTCTCTTCAGAATGCTTTTGGGATTCTTTTTCCATCTGGGAAATTCGACTTTTTAAGGCATTCTTCTCCTCACTGGCTTTCTGGGTCTCTTTTGCCATTTGAGTTAATCTGTTTTTTAAAGTGTTGTTTTCTTCAGTCAGGTTGTTGACCCTCTTTTCATGATTTTCTTGTATCATTCTCATTTCTCTTCCCAAGTTTTCCTCCACTTCTCTTATTTGTTTTTCAAAGTCCTTTTTCAGTTGATCTATAGCTTGTAGACATTCTTTGAGTGTCTTGGGAGCATTTGGTGTGGGAGTTCTGACTGTGTTGTCTTCCTCCTGTCCCATGCTTTGATCCTTTTTGTCCACAAAAAAGGATTCTAGAGTTGTATTGCTATTTTTATTTTGCTTCCTTTTCCTCATGTTGGCCAATTAATTGGTTGGTTTTCTTTAGCTCTGTGAAACTCTGCTTCCAGGGGGGAAAACTCTGTTCCAAATCAGTGGGGTTTTCCCAGCTGCTGGAGCTATTAGGGGGGTGTTGCAAGTCCCCCCAGCTTTGGCTTGCTGAAAGTGCACCCAAGGACCAGCACCCAAGACCACAATCTGGATCTAGACTGCTCAATGCAAGAGCCCTTGGCTCTCATCAATTGTCTCAGCCCCCCTGCGGGGTCTGAAGGCTAGGAGCTCTGAAGCAGCCCAGTGGGGGCAGTTGCCAGTTACAGCAGATCCTGCCCTTCCCCCACTGCTTCCTTTCCCTGGGGGCAGATTGGCTGAACTGCTTTTCTTCCCCTAAAGTTAGCTGAAAGCTTCACTTTCACTGACCTTTCTCTAATCCTTACTCTTCCTGACTTGACAGATGTGGAGATTGCTCCAGGTGCTGTAGATCTGCTCCCCTGGGGTAGAATCACGCTGCAACTCCTACAGCCCTGGGGCCTGGCTGTGGTTTTGGTTCCAGGCTGGGCTGGCCTTGGCTCCCAGACTGCCCAGATGAGCCCCTCCTGCCGAGCTGCCTTCAGTGAGAGATGTGTTTTCCCTATTTTTGTGAGTTTGGGAGCCCTAAAATTTGTTTAGAGTCATATTTTATGGGTATTTAGGGTGGCTGTGTGGGAGCTGCGAAACTTTGCTGCTTCTATGCCACCATCTTGGCTCCACCCACCCCCCAAATCTGTCACTTTGATACAAATATAAGTAGCTTCTGTTCTTTACATATTTCAATCAATTGCCTTCTATGGAACATTGCTTATCAAAAGCCACTTGGTCATCAGTCACAATGACCCCCACCAGTATCCAGGTTAGTCTCATGCACATTTTCTCTTTTTTTTCTTTTTTTCTTTTTTTTTGAGGTAAGAAGGCAGAGCAATTGGGCTTAAGTGACTTGCCCAAGGTCCCGTGGCTAGTAAGTGTTAAGTGTCTGGGGCCAGATTTGAACTCAGGTCCTCCTGACTCCGGGGTTGGTGTTCTATTCACTGTGCCACCTAGCCTCCCCTCATGCACATTTTCTATGGACAAGTACATTGTCGTATTGGACAGTGGTTGTGAATGTTCCCTTTGTCACCTTCTTAACATGTTCTCTCAATTTTTTCCTAACTTAGATTGTTACATTTTTTTTGCATCACTTTTGTTTCCAAATATAGGTAATCCACTCTGCAACCCAGAGAGCTATTCCTTACAACAAAGAATAAAATTCAAAGATGAAAAACAAGTCAGCAAAACGACCAAACATATCACTTCATTATGACAAGGTATGCAGTGTCTCACAACCATAGCCCCCCACTATTGCAAGAAGTCAAGGACAGGTATTTTCTCACCTTTTTTTCAAACCCAAGTTTGGCTGGCATCATTTTTTGTTATTTTGCATTTATATGTTTGTAGACATCATATGTATTATGTGCCAGGTTCTTTTTTTAAGAAAAAAATATTTTCTTATTTTTCCTCAATTATATGACAAAACAATTTTAAGTGTTTTTTTTATTAAGTTTTGAGTTCCAAATTCTATCCCTTCCTATCCCCCTCCCCTCCACCAAGATGATAAACAATCATTATATATATATATATATATACATACATATGCATACACACACATATATATGCACATGTGCAATCATGCAAAATATTTTCATATGAGTAATTTTGTACAAGAAGATTTAGAAGAAAAAGAATGAAAGAAAGTGGAAAATATCATGGTTCACTTCCTGTTACTTCACTTTGCCTGAGTTCATATGATTCTTCCCATATTTCTCTGAACTCATCATCATCATTGCCTTTTATGGGGAAGTAATACGGGCCACAGTTTAGTTAGCCATTCCCAAGTCAATGGGCAGTATTTTGTTTCTAGTTCTTTGAGAACACATAAAGTATTGCTTTGAATGCTGTTTTCTTTGGGGATACTTTCTTTCTGTCTCTAACCTTCTTAGGATACATGCCTAGCATTGGGATTGGTTTTTTAATTACGGGGTAGACACATTTTAGGCTCTTTCTTCCCATGATTTCAACTTGCTTTCCAGAATGCTAGGAACAACATTTCTAATGCCAGCTCCACCAACAATGCATTAGTGTGCCTGTCTTTCAACAACCCTTCTACTTTGGCTTCTTCTCATCTTTTGCTGCCTTTGTCAATTTTCTGGGTAGAATGTGAAATGTTGGGGCTGCTTTGATTATTTACATTTCTCTTGTTGTTAATGATTTGGGCCATTCATCCATATGGTTGTTAATAGTCTGCACTTTGTAGCTGAGAATAGTTTGTTCATATCTCCTGAACACTTCCCATAATAACCACTTATTCCCAAAGGGGGAATCATTCTTTGTCTCATATATCTGTGTCAAGCCTAGAGAGAATACTGCAATTGATGTACTTTGGCTCCCTGGCAATACAGTTAGTGATTGGGCGTTGAATAAAGGTCTCACATTCAGAGCAGCAACAATCAAGTTAATATTTAGAGATGGTTGAAATACTGTGTGTTTTCAATCCCCCTTCTGTTTCCTTTCATGATACATGGCTGCCATCATTGGGGAGGGGGTAGGGTATCCAAGAGGATGCCAAACACAGCCCCAGGGCCAGGCTGTGTTGTTCCTTGTTCCATGGGCCTCCCTGGCCAAAGATTCCATGGCTGAATGGCCAGCCCCCAGTAGTAGCCCCTCTGTGCTTTCTTAGACCAAGCCTCAGTGGACAGGGTCCAGGGGCTCCTGCTGCTACCAGGACCAGGCTCAGAAGCTTTACAGCTTGATAGAAACTGTCATGGTGTGCTTTCTACTGGCAGAGCCTTGGATAACTGAGGGTCATTGCCCCCATGCCACTAGGAAACCCCCAGCCCCACCCCAGGAGGACCTAGGTATAACCCTGAAGGGGCTATAGAAATAGGAGGCTTAGGATGATCATTTTCATTCTCTCTCCTCTCTCTCCCAGTCTTTTCTCTGCCTCCCCTCTTCACATCTGCTTCTTGCTTCATCTCTGCCAGAAGCCTGACTACCAGCGGCCCCTAGAGGTGCAGCTGAGCCAGGAAGAAGGGCTCAGACATTGTAGAAGTCTGTTCTGAGGCTTTGGTCACCCCTACTCATCCACCTTCTGCCATCAGCCCTTGGGGCTCTGTCCATCTGACCTGGAATGGAGGGGAGCATCTACTTTGTGGAACTGAGCCCACTCTAAGGAGTCCAATCACCTCCAACCCGGGGCAAGATAGAGAGAGGATGGCACAGTGCTGTGGTGGTAAACTCTGATGGAGACTGAGGTAGGCCCATCAGACCAGACCTAAGTTTCCCTGAGCGCCACAGGTTGACTGAATTTTACAACATAATATTATCTATGTTTTCTTGTATCTTTATTTTGTTAACTATTTCCCAATGCCATCTCAACTTGGTTCAGTCAAACCCACTCGGGAGGGTTGTAGGTCTCATATGGTCTGTAGGCTGTGTTTGACCCCTCCAGTGACATGGCTAGGGCACTAAACTTCGAGTAAGGAAAACCTGGGTTTGAATACCATCTCAGTCACTTACCAGTTACATGACCCTGGGCGAATCATATCACTTCCTCAGGCCTCAGTTTACTTCTTTGTGAAGTGAAGGGGTGGAACTAAATGGCCTTTGAGGTCTCTCCTAATTATAGATTTAGAATGTGATATGTTATGTCCTTGGGGCTCAGTTTCCACCTCTGTAAAATGTATCAGGGGCTAAGACGAATTGAACTGAATGGCCCCCGGAGGTCCCTTCAGCTCTAGAATCTTGTGTGTGACCATAGGCCCACTGCCTGTCAGAGCTGGCTTTGGGCCTGCTGTTGAGGAGAAAATATGAACCAGATGGCTTGGAGACAGAGGTACTTGCTTCTCTTCCCTCCTCCCCACTCTGCTACTAACAGCTTGTGGGGCTGACTGTGGGTTCTGAGGTTTTATAATGGAAAGAACACTGATGACCTACCAGGACTGCATCGAGGCTTTGGGAAGCATCAGGCTGGATGGTCTCTGTGCCAGACGTGCCAAGATAACCAGAGGAAGTGGAGGCTCCATCCAGGAGCCATTAGTCTTCTAGGGGGAGCGAGGGTCTCAAAGACAGGGTCAATGCCCAGGTCACCATCTTTCTCCTTTCCTAATGGCCCAAACCAAACTTCAGACTCAGGTTTAAAACTAATGGGGTGTTAGCTCTGTGGTCCGGGATACACTGGAACACTTATTGTAGTGGTTTTGCTATAAAAAGTGTTTCCAATCGGGGCTGAAATGTGGCTGAGAAGCCCAGCAATGGGGGTGGGAGCTCAGCCATCCCAGGCCTCTCCCTCTGGCCCACTCTTTCTCTCCCTCCAAGAAGGTTTGCATTGAAGGTGGGCTTGAAAGGCCTGCGTCTGTGCTTCCTTCTTTATTGTTCTCCTTGCCTTCCCCCTCCCCTTCTCCTCCTTTCCTCCATGCCTTCCTTCACTCACTCAAATGCTTTCATTCAGTATGTGTAACGTGAAGCTAATTTGTGCCCCTGGAAATCTGCCCAGAGCCACAGATATAGAATTGGTGTCCTTACTGAAATATGGTATGGAATTAGCAGAAATTTTAAGTGAAAACAAACCTAAATTAGAGACACAGAAGGAAGGAAGAAAGAGAAACATAAGCAAAGAGTAGGAAAGAAGGGAAAAAAAAGAAAGAAAAGGAAGGAAAGAGGAAGGGAGAGGGGAAGAAGAAAGAAATGATGGAAGAAAGGAAGAGATAAAGGAAGAAAGAGGAAAGAAGAAAAGGAGGAAGGGAGGAAAAGAGGGAGGGAAGGAGGAAAGAAAGAAGAAAAGAAAGAAAGAAATGAGGGGAGAAAAGAAAGAGGAAAGAAGAGAAAGAAAGAAGGGAAGGAAGGGAGAAAGGAAGAGAGGAAGAAAGAAAAATGAAGGAATGGAGGGAGGAAAGAAGGAAGGAAGGAAGTATGCTGTTCTGACAGGTAGAACGCCCAAGTTTGAGTTTCACTTGAGTTTCAATTTAGTGACTTTATGAGATTTTAAAGAAGGTTTTTCTCCCTCTGGGTCTCAATCCTTTCCTTTGCGGGATGGTCGGGTAGCGATGGTGAGAGGCAGGTTATAGCAAACCTAAAGTCCCTTCCGGTTCCCCCATTGTATATTCTCTCTAAGGGCCCTCCCACCTCTGATATCGTGTGCTTCAAGTTCTTGTCCACATCTAACATTCTATCTTCTAAGATCTCTCAAAGCACTACCATTCTATGGTCTAAGATCTAGTCTTCTCTGCCCTGAAGTCTGTCTATTTTTTTATGATTCAATCAGTTCAGTCTTGGAAGTGGTTGGCAGGTTTGGATAATCTGTGTATTGAAATGGAGAGAGAGTTGGAAGGTGAGGTGGGCCCATTCTCCTTGCTGTTCCTGGGGTTCCTCTAAGACTCTTAACTGAGTTGGATGTCAACATGGTGGGGAGCCAGATATGGTTGCTAAAGCTCAGTGATAGTTTGTAGCTAGGAGCTACTGTAAGCCCCTATTAGTTCTGTTGTGTGGTGTTGGACAATCTGGAACCAGTCTGTCTCCACTGGCCTCTCTAGATGAGTAGCTAGCCTACCCACCTCTCTAGCTGGATCAATTATAGACAAGAAATGGAAGCTTTCTGGACCATTGTGCACTTGAGTCTTGACTCTCACAACTTTCCATCACTTTCTGACCTGTCAGTAACTTCTCCACAATGAGCCAAAGAGGGAGTGTTATCACTCACATCGAAGATTAATGTTGTTCATCCTTCAAACCAATGACATCAGGAAGATGGCATCTTGACTTGCAAGTCAGTCAGATTTAAGTGAGGCAGGGCTGTGCAGAGTCATCAGCCTCACTCCTCCAGTGTCATTGGAGTCCAGTGGCAAGGTATAGGTTAGGATGATTGGAGATGACCCAGGGTGCAATGGGAGACCATGACCTTTTTAAGCTAAGGTCTTCCCCAGATCTCAGTTTGTCTGAGGCAATACCCATTCAATGATTAAAAGCTAGGGCAGCTAGGTGGTACAGTGGATAAGGCATTGGCCTTGGAATCAGGGGGACGTAAGTTCAAATCCAACTCCAGATGCTAGCTATGTGACCCTGAGCAAGTCACTTAACTCCAATTGCCTCTAATTAAAAAAAAAGTTGTAAAAAGGGAAGCAGTTCTAAAGGATGTGATAGTGGTTAGAACAAAGTTGGCAGAGGCCATACATCCCAGAGGTGTAAGAAGAGATGCAGCCTACCAGCCACAAATGCCTGCAAAACTCCCTCTTTGCAGGAACAAGATTAAAATGCAATTGGGAAACAAAAATGCAACCTAGATAATATTGATTTGTGGTTTACCAAGTCAATATGTGGCCTGCAGGGAACCGTTTTCATTTGAATGTCACAACATTGTCTAAAGAGCTTTGGTTTTCTGCTACGTCCTGCTCTTTGGAGAAGAAAAAAGGCAATCCTTTTGGTCCCTGGGCATGTCCTACTTGAGGAGCAAAGCAAATGATTTACTCAGATAGCTCGAGTCTGATGAAGAGGGAATCTGCTTCTTCAGTAAGATCTGGAATATGTTTGCCTTTGGGATGTCAACCCACTGAGTGTTATAAGTCTTAGAGAGACTAGGTAAGAGTTCATGGGAAAGAAGAACTCACAAGAATGACAAAGGGTTTCACTAACAGCAATCCCAAAGTCAGGTCCCTTTGAGGGATGAGGGAAGGGTGTGTTGTGGAGCTAATGGACCAGTTGGATTGTTGGGCAGAGGCCCCTGAGAATCCTTGATGCACTTTCTGGCCAATGAAATAAAGTCCATCTGGTACCCAATAACAACATTGTATATTGTCAACCAGTGCAGGATTTGGGGATCCTCTAAACATGACCTAAAAGAACTTTGTTTGCAAGACCTTCCTAGATTAATCCAGAAAGGGACAACAAGTTCTTCATGGAAGAGAGTTGATTCTTTGAGGACAGGCCCTATAGGATAGACTCAGATAGATATCTACCACAGAGAGCTAGCTACTCATTTGCTTTGCTCTTCAAGCAGGACATGCCCAGGAGCCAAAAAGATTGCCTTCTTTATTCTCCAAAGAGCAGGACACATGGTCTGAGTGCACGGCCCCTTCAGGCTCCCTTGGGTTACATACAGGTCTCAGAGAGGAAGATAATGGCTTTGTCTTTCTACTATTTCTCATTCATATTTCAGAGCAATAGCAGAGACCTATACAAGCATTAGTTTTCATTGTCACATTCTCTGCAAGAGCATAACTTCTGAAATAAACTCACTCTAGAAGCTTTACTTACAGAAAAGAAAGTTATATTTACCCAACATTGTTGTTGTTTGGCCATGTCTGATTCTTCATGACCCCATTTGGGGTTTTCTTGGTAGATGCTGAAGTGATTTGCTATTTCCTTCTCCAGTTCATTTTGCAGATGAGGAAACTGAGGCAAACAGGATGAAGTGACTTGCCCAGTCACATCTTCCTGACTCCAGACCCAGTGCTCTGTCCACTGTGCCACCTACCTGCCCAATATACTGTTATGAATATAACCTCAGACTCAATATATGTAAATTGAACTAAATTATTATTTGAATATAAAAAATTAGAACTATCCAAAAAACACATATAGGCATAAAATTGAGGGGCCACCTTCATTAACCTTTATAGACTTTATAGCAATGATGATGTCTAATCAAGGATGGAGCAGTGCTTTTGGAGTCAGGAGAGATTTGATTTTAAATCCCCCTATAACTTGGGCTGCTAGGTGGTGCTGGAGTGGATAGAGCACTGGGGTTGGAATTAGGAAAACCTGGGTTCAAATCCGACCTCAGACACATGCTAGCTGTGCGACCCTGGGCAAATCACTTAATCCTGTTTGCCTCAGTTTCCTCATCTGTGAAATGAGCTGGAGAAGGAAATGGCAAACCACTCCAGTAACTTAGCCAAGAAAACCCCAGATGGGGTCAGGGAGAGTTGGACATGACTGAAATGACAACAGCACAACCTGTAACTTCCTTATGGTGGGATTGTGGACAATTCACTTCTGAGCCTCAGTTTCTTCACCTGTAAAAGGAGACTAAGAAAACTGGTAATATTTACCTCATAGGGTGATTGTGAGGTTTGCTTTAATACAAGCTTCATAACCACCAAAATGCTATTGGAAAGGATTTATCATCATTATCAATCCCCAGCTATCTCTCCCCCCTTAGAGTCTCTGGATTTCTTCTCTTTCAGACTCCAAGGTCATCTGGATGTCCCAGGGTAGATGAGAATCTCCCCCACCCCAACCCACAATAATCTCTCCTTCCTTCTTTGCCCACTCTCAATACCTCATTAGCTCTAACTTGTACTAATCTATGTCTACCTCTTCTCCTCCCCACCCCACCCCACCCCCGGCTAGATCACAAAGGCCTTAGAGGTCCAAACTGTGACTTTCCATTCCCCACGCTGAGTCCTTGTGCACAGTAGGTTTTTAATATGTATTTGTTGAGTTGGGTTGAATTGAATCCAGTGGGGAGAATAGGTCAAGATCAGAAGAGGGAGGAAATTTTGCAAACTCACTTTGCTGGTGATGTGGGCATCTATTTCAGGATCTTAGTAACTAACAGGCTTGGTTCTTATCACCCTCAAGTACAGTTTCACAAGAAAAACCTTGGCCTTGAAGAACATTCTGGAAGGCAGAAGGGGGAGGAAGGAGGGGAGTAGAGTTGGCAGCCGTTGACCTCCAATAATAGCAAGCACCCAATGGAGTTGCTACAGTGCCTTCTCAACCTAACGACCATGGGATCAGAGGAGTCAGAGCCAAAAGAGAACCCCAGAAGCCAGCTAGTCCAGCTCCCCCATTTTACAGAGAGATAAACTGAGGCACAGGAAAATGAATTGACTTGTATAAAGAAACACATAGGATCTAAAACTAGAAGTGAAAAAGACCTTAGAAGTCATCTTGTCTAACCTTCTCACTTTACAGAGAGAAACTGAGGCCCAGGGTGGAGAAATGAAGCATCCAAGGTCATACAGGCATTGAATGAAATGAATGAAGATTCTAATCCATGTGCCCTAGTAACAAATTCAGGGCCCTTTCCGTGATACAATACCAAGTTCATGTGAAGAAACTGAGGCCTAGAGAATGAAATGACTTGTCCAAGGTCACCCAGGTGGCAGGATCAGATTTTGAACCCAAATCCTCTAATGTAAAATCCAATGCTTTTTCTATGACTGATAGATGGTACAAACATTATTATTTTTGTTTTACAAAGAAGGAAACTGAGGCTCAAGGAGGTTTAGTGACTTCCTCAAGGTCACACATCTTGTGTGTGTGAGAGGTAGCAAGTGTTAGAAGTGGGATTCTAATCCAGATCTCCTGATGCCACTCTGTCCCCCCTACCCCAAATCCCCTGGGTTGGAGGCTCCATGCATAGCAAATCTGCACATGTGCTCACTCCTCTTTCCACTCCAAGTGCTCAAACTGCTCTGTTTATCCACAGTTAGTGAGGTGGGGGAATGAATTGAGCCAGTGTGGAAAGAAAATGAAGAATGATCGAACCAAGAGCCACAAAGAGAAATACAAAGACCTGGGCTCTGTTCCTCAAACCTCCCGTGTGATCTTTGGCAGTCTCTCAGTTCTCTCATTTCTCCAAGGAGGGAGCTATATCAACTAGCTCTGAATCACTTGTATTCTATGTTCCAAGGCTCCTTCAATCAATCAGTAATCAACAAACATTCATTCAGGTCCTACTTTGTTCCAAGTACTGTGCCGGTCAATGGAGTCATAAAGGTAGAGAATGAAATTGTCCCCACTTTCCATTCTAAAGAGTAGTGTATGCGAAATCAATCTAACAAGAAAAAATATTAAGGAGTTAATTATAAGGTAGTTAAGGAGGGAAGATGCTAGCAGTTGGAGAGGTCAGAAAAATCTTCAGATGCCCAAGTTTCATCTTAGGGAGGGACTCAATAAAGTAAAAGTAAAAAGGGAGAGCATTCTAGGCATGGGGCAGAGCCAGTACAAAGGCATGGAGATAAGAAATAGAATTTCACATGTGAGAAACAGAGAGAAGGCCAGTTGAGCTGGATCGTAGAGTAAGAGGGGAGTCATGTCCAATGAATGTGGAAAAATCCACTGGGGCTTTAACAATCTATGCGCCTATGACTTGAGACCAACAGGTCCTCTACCAGAAAGGCGGACACCTTCTAGGTAAAAAAGAGACCACTATTTTCTATCTTGACTCAAAGCCATTCTTGGGGGCCCTATGTTTAGCAGGATTTATCCTTTCAAACAGCATGCTTCCGTTTTTTCTGCTTCCTTAAATTATCAAAAGCTAAGAAAAGCTTTGTTGACATCAAGAAGAGCTGGGTTAGTTATCAAAGAGGACACCAGATGTCTTACATCCTCCTCTCCTCCCCCCATGGCTTCCCCTTTGTTGAGGCTGCCCTGCCCCAAGTAGAATGGTCTTCCTTGAGAGGTAGCCACTTCCTCTTTACTAAAGGTCTTCAAGAAGAGGCTAGATGACTAATGGCTGGGTATATTACAGAGGAGAGTCTTGTTCAGTTGTGGCTTGGGCTAGATGGCCACTGTGGATATCTTCTAGCTCTGAAACTTGACCTCTTCCAACAGAGAATCTTTCAGTTCTGGAGAGAAAATCCTTCCCACTTACCACACACTCCTTCTCCCCTCTGTCTGTTAGGGCTCTGATGGCTAGTCCTGCCAAGATGGAGAAGAAAGAAGAAGGAATTATCCTATTCAGAGGTAATCACTCTTTACCCATGAGATAGTATACAGGAGAGTCAGGATTCAAACCCAGGTCCTCTCCTAGTAATCTAGTGCTCTTCAGGCCATGGGGCGGTTAGGTGGCACAGTGAATAGAGCACCAGGCCTGGAGTCAGGAGGACCTGCCACTTAACACCTAATAGCCATGTGACCTTGGGCAAGTCACTTAACCGAAATTGCCCTGCCTTCCCCCTCAAAAAAGCAAAAGCAAAAGAAATCTGTGAATTCAGCTAGTCCAATCCCATCATTTTTGAGGAGGAGAATGGGACCAGGGAGATAAGGGGATTTGTCCCTGATCATGTATGGGAGCCTGGATCTTGAACTAGAAGGGCTCTTAGAGACCAACTCCTTCATTTTACAGATGGGGAAACTGAAGCGCAGGAAAAGAAGCGACTTAACCAGACTCACACAGCTAGTAAATGCCTGACTCAGGATTCAAACCCAGATCTAGCCATTACACCAGGCCATAACTGAATGATGCTGCTTATCAGCTTAGACTCTTCCTTTCCCCTTATCTCTTGTGTCTAATCAATTACCAAATTCTGGCAATTTACTGTTATAATAGCCCCTCTCCTCTTTCCCACTGACACCAATAAAAATCAGGACCCCTGTTACCAGCTGCCTAAACTAATACAATTGGCTCAGAATTGTTCTCTCTGTTTATCTTCTGCTTGCTCCAATAGTCCTGCACATTCATTCACCCACTAATTCCCCTCTGGTGCAGAAAGCTTTGGCCTCAACCTCATGTCTGGCCAAAATGGCTTTTTCTTATGGTTTCTCATCCATGGCTCTCCATTTCCCACCTCTATGCTTTTGTACAGGTTGTTCCCCATGCCCCCTACCCTCTGCCTCTTAGAATCCCTGGCTTTCTGTAAAGCTTAGCTCAAATGCCACCTCCTAGGGGACTTCTCCTGACCACCCCCTCCCAGCTGCTAGTGTTTCTTTCTTCCAGAAGAAAACCAAACTCACCTTATAATTATCTTATATCTACCTCTGGATGTGTATGCTAGTTCTCCCATTAGAATGTAAGCTCCTTGATAACAGGAGCCATTTGGATTTTCCCAGCACCAAGCACAGTGCCTAGCAGAGGCCTTAGCACAGTAGTTGTGACAAACAACCAACAATCATTTCATCAATTCCTCTTGTGCATAGAGTTCTGGGCTGGGCTCAGGTATAGATAAGACATTCCCTGGCCTCATGGAGTATAGCACAGGAATTCTTAACAAGGGCTTCACTGGAGTACATGGATAGATTTCAAGGGTTCTCTGACATTAGATAGGGGGAAAAAAACCTTTGCATCTTTATTTTCACTAACATCTAAGAGAAATTTCGTATTCCCTTCAATTACTAGAATATCTGATTCTGAGAAAGGGCTTCCCCTGACTGTACAAGGGGCATGACAAATGTGAAGAATCCCTAGTTGAGCAAGAGTAGAAAATGAAGGCAATGAACTTGGCACAAAGATGATTGTGGCAGTGGCTATCTGTGACCTTACTCTCCATCAGTCAACAAGCATTTATTAAATATCTATTATCCAAGAACTGTGCTAGGCACTGGAAGATAGCCGCCTAAAAGCATGAGCTCTTGGCCTGGAGTCACAACGATTTGAGTTCAAATCTGGCCTTAGACACTTAACTAGCTGTGGGACCCTGGACAAGTCACTTTGCCTATAACTGCCTCGGTTTCCCCATCTGTAAAATGGGGATGAGGATAGTGCCAACCTCCCAGAGTTTCAGTGAAGATTGAAGGAGATACTAATTATAAAGAGTTAAGCACAGTGCCTTGCACATAACAATTATATAGTCACTACTGTGTGGCAGGAGGGCACCTAGGGGGTGCTGCAGTGGATAGAGTGCCAGCTCTTGAATAAGGAAGACTCATCTTCATGAGTTCAAATACAACCTCAAACACTTACTAGCTGTGTGACCCTGGGCAAGTCACTTCATTCTGTTTGCCTCAGTTTCCTCATCTATAAAATTAGCTGGAGAAGGAAATGGCAAACCAGTCCAGCATATTTGTCAAGAAAACTCCAAATGGCATCACCAAGAGTTGGATGTGACTGAAAAAGAACTCAACAATAACAACAAAACTTTCTGACTCTGGATTCAGTGCTCTATCTTCTGCACCATCCAGCTACCCCATAGTAGGCACTATATAAATACTCATCCCCTTCTTTACAAATACCAAAAAGAAAATAATCCCTATTTCAAGGAGTTTCCATTAGCCTGACATTCAAGGTCTTCCCAAATCTGGTATCCATCCTCCTTTCCCATGTTCTTCATTTCCTCTTTGGATGGTTTGCCCTCTCCCATACATATTCTTGCTCACTTGTTGCCCCCAAATGCCCTTTCTGGCCTTTCTTCTCACCTCCAAGGTCACCTCCTCCAGGAAGTCCTTCCTGACTTACTCTCTGTCCCAGCTCAATATATAATAGACCTCACACAGAATAGAGGTGTTGGGCCTATGCACTTGTCATTTTAGCTATGTTTGGACACTGTGACTCCCAGTCCAAGATGTGAAGTCAGGACCCAGATCTTACATCCTTTGGTACTACCTGGTGATACAGAAAAAGCATAAAATAATGGTTGTGAGGAGACAGGAGCATGAGCCAAAGAACCTTGGACTGTCTTAGACAACTGAGGTGGGAGCCCCAGTTCCAATCCTCCAAGCTGTGTGAAACCACACTTGGTCTGACTCTAAAATGAGGGGGTCCCTAAGATCTTTCCAACTAGGGAATTCTGGGATTTCATGGCCACAGAGACCATAGCTGCTACCCTGGGACCCAGCACTCTAGCCTTGTCTGACTTGGGGCTGGGAAAGGAGGGGTGGGGGTGGGCCTGGGATGAATGGTTTATCTTACACCACCTCCCTCCTGTGCTGTGATGGGGTTTCCAAATAGCCTCCTCACAAACCCCAAGCCCTCAGTCTGGCCTGCAAAGTCATGATGGGAGGGAAGTCCAGTTCACCACAGCCTAGACTCTAGGCCACCTCAGTTGCTCAAGAGTGACAGTTAGGCTTTTCATCAGCACCCCCTCCCTCAACCTTTCCCCAACCTTTCTTCCCCTCCCCTGGGTCTTCAGTAACAGAAGTCTGGGTTCTTTCTCCAGCACTCATCCTCCTTCAGGGATGGCACCAGGAACTCATGGCCCACTTCCTCCACTTCCCAATATGGCAGCCAGCCTTGGGGAGGCTCTCAACTCCACCTTTTCTACATGCTTGGGTTGCTTTGAGGATCCCCAAAGTACTGAGCTGGACTAACTCACAGTACAACCAAAGCCTACCACACTGGACCTGGAAACACTAGACACACAGGTTCGTGATAGAGGCCAATGGGAAAGAGTCAGGATTCCACTGGCTGGCTAGGCCCACAGTGAGGAATTCCCTGCTCTGCTGCATTGGCAGCCTGGCCTGTCTATGATCTGGAGACAAATCCTAGGGCGTTGTTTGAGGTACCTAGGGGTTGAGCAACTTGCCCAGAGGAACAGAGTTAATGTGTGAACTTCTTGACTTTAAACTGAGCATTTGTCTACCTCTCCATGAGTCACTGATAATAGGAATAATGAGGATGATGGTGATAGTGTGATGTTACCACCAACAAAGGGTCATCCCACCTCCTGTATGAACCCTCTGATCATGAGCAATCCATTTGACTCTTGATGAAGTTATCAGACCACAGTGTTGGAAGAGACCTTGGTGACTTTCAAAGTCAGCTCTGAGCCTATAAAGGGTCCCTTCTCCAACTTTCTCCACTGAGGGAGAGCCTGCCATCTTCCTCAGACATGATTCTGGGGGACCATGCCCATTGTCAGGAAGTTTCTCTTGACATCGAATTGAATTTGCCTCTTTGCAGATCCTGGCCCCCTCCCTCCTGAAAGTTCTTTTTCCAAAGACATGAGGTCAGCTGACATGCACCATCCCCACATCTTTCAAGACAACCTCACATGGCAAGAAATTTATGGCCTTCTCCATCATAGTTGCCCACCTCTGGATATTCTCCAACTTACTGGGTCCTTCTTAGACCATGGAGCCTATAAATAAACATAATACCCTGAAAGAAGTCTGAGGAGGGCTGGGTAGAGCAGAAGTCCTTCAGAGGGACTACATAATTCCTTACTCCTCAATACCAGGCCTCAAGAGCACATTCATTTTCTTGGTTACCATATCACATTGTTGACTCAAATGGAGCTTGAGGTCCATGTCAACCCCCAGATCTTTTTCAAATGAACCATCACACGACCATACCTCCCCTACCTGGCTCTTGTGAAATTGATTTTTTAACCCACACATAATTTTTAAACCATATATTAGGATTATATCCTATTGTGTTTTAATTTATTTTGTTAAGTATTTCCCAGTTACATTTTTTTCAGAGGCAATGGGAGTTAAGTGACTTGCTCAGGGTCCCACAGCTAGTAAGTATCTGTGGTTGGATTTGAACTCAGGTCCTTCTGCCTCTATCTACTGCACCATCTAGCTGCTCCATTTTTTTTAACCCTGCCCTGCACCCCTTCATTTATTTAGACATGAAAGAATGATGAATTCTCTTCACAGTCAATCTACAAGAAAATAAATGGGATAGATGTAAGAAAACAGTTCAATAAGCATGCCATCTCTATCTTTATCCAACTCATTGATTAAAATATTAAATAAGGTCAAGCACAGATCCCTGGGGCACTTCACTGGAGACCTCCTTCCAAGCTGACTTGGAACATTAAAAACTACTCTGTGTGCAACTGAGGTAATATTTGTAACAGAACTCAGCACTGTGTCTGACACATAATAGAACTATATACATGCTTATTCCCTCCACAGCCATCCCTTGGGGAAGCACCTTCTGTGGAGAAGAATCCGGTCTTCCCCCCTAATTATCAACCAACTGTCACCCACAGGGCAGGTGGGGTACGCTGAGGATAGACAAGAGGCAACAGGTATGTGTCAGACCAGTCAGTTCACAATCAGCACCTTGACCACCACCCACCTTCAGGTCCTGATGGGGTTGTCTCAGTGTCCAAACCTAAGAGCCTTAGGAGTGGTAATGTTTCCAGCTCAGGGCCTACAGCCATGAGAAGCATCCTGGGTCTGTGGGGATGCAGCCTGGCAACCACTCCTGCAGGAACTATGGCTGCAGTTACCAAAGACCCAGAAAAGAAAGTTCCTGACCCTGAAGTCCTTGGCCTGGTCCAATGATTCAACATCAGAATCTGCCATGATTTTATTGAGGGAAACGATATCTAAGAATAGCCCTGACCATCTGTTTTGCTGATGCCCATAAGGATCTTGGGACCTTTCTGTCTGATTTGCTGCTGTTGTCTCCCCTGTCAGAATGTGAGCTCCTGAAGAGCAAGGCTCTCTGACTTTTCTATTTGTACCCCCAGTGCCTAGTACAGTGTGTTGTACACAGCAAGTGCTCAGTAAATGTTTTCTGCATTCATTTAGTCACTCAAGGACAGCTTAGGGGCTTGTTTGGGGTAGCTAGGTGGTACAACGGATAGAGCGTCAGACCTGGAGTCAAGAAGATCTGAGTTCAAATCTACCTTCAGACATTTACTAGCTGTGTGACTCTGGGCAAGTCACTTCACCCTGTTTGCCTCAGTTTCCTCATCTGTAAAATGGAGCAAACCACTCCAGTGTCTCTTCCAAGAAAACTCCAAATGGGGTCACGTAGAGTGGAGAGTCAGACAACTGAAAAATGCCTGAACAACAACAACAAATGGGCTCTCTTGCTCTTTCCTTCCTTCAATTTCTACTCCCTCTTAGCCATTTTTGTTCAGACCTTTCCAGTCCAAAGGAAAAGGCCATCTCTGACCCACTGAAAGATGCTCAAACCGATTTCCTTCCTCTTGGCAAAGAGGTGGGAGAGTCCAGGTACTGAGAGGAGCATCCATTGGCAGATACATTCCCTCGGTTGGTTGGTTTTGATGGGTTTTCTGCGTGACAAGGGAAGTTTCCCTTGGTTCTCAGGGGTATAATAAGGAAACAGCTGTGGTGTAAAAAAAAACCCTGAAAGACAGCAATAAAATTTCATAAACAAATCAAATGGAAAAAAATAAGCTCTTGAAAAGAAGATGTATCAAGCGTCCCATGGCATGATGCTTCTTGTTGCCCTTGAACAAACAATTAAAGCTTTTCCAATGTTCTGCCTTTCCAAAGAGGACCCAGGAGCACATCCACTGGTTAGCCGTGACTCCTCATGTTACAAGTTCATTTATAAAAGGCACATCCAGGGTCACCACCCCCAGGAGGTTGAGTGTAGCCTTGTGCAGAATCAGGATTATTATCCTTAGTTTACAGAGGAGTAAATGGAGGCACAATGAATTAGAGAAGGGAGTTGGCCAGGTTAAGCAACCAATAAGTATTGGAGCTGAGAACTTACTTTATTTAATAGGATTTGGAGCTGAAAGGGGCCTCAGAGGCAACATGATTCAATGTCCTCCTTTTTACAGAGGGGGAAACTGAGGCCCAGGGAGGTGAAGTTATTTGCCTAAGGTCACATATAGAATCAGAGCTAGCACTGGAAGGGACCCCAGAGTCCAGTGAGCAAGTGTTTACTAAGTGCCAGAGACTCTGCTAAGCACTGGGGAGCCAAAGAAGGGCAGAAACCTAGGTCCTGTCCTCACACAATTCACAGTCTAACTGAAGAGAGGACATGTTCATCACCATGGGGTGTATGGAGTCGAAGAAAGATAAGCTCAGAGGGCCTACAGAAAGTGGGGCTGGAGCCCAGTCTGGGAGGGAGGGGAGGGAAGGGAGGGGGGAAGAGAGGGAGAGAGGAGGGGGGAGAGAGGGGAAGAGAAAAGGGATAAGAAGGGAAGAGGGAGGGGAGAAGGAGGGAAGGAGAGAGGAGGAGAAGGAGAGAAGGGGAGAGGAAGGGAAGGGAAGGGGGAGGGAAGGGGAGACTGAGGAAGGGAGGGGGAGAGACCCAGTGGTCTCTCTGCTGTGCCCTTTAGGCTACCTCAGAGAAAGCTAGGGATAGCAGCAAGCCCTGGAAGGGTTCAGAAGACATCTATCCAACCTCCTCTTTTTATAGAGGAGGAAACTGAGCCCCAGACAAGGAATGGACTTGCCCAGGGTAACACAATGAATGACCTAGCTGGAACTAGAACTGGAAATTTCTGATTTGAAATGGAGGATTCATTCTCCTTACACTGTCTCTGCTGCCTTGCTCCCTGCCAGTGCTCATGGAGGTGGATGAGATGCCCTTCTTAGCTCTCCCTGCTTTCCTAAGTGGTGTGGGAACCATCCTTTGTCTGGCTTGGACTCCCCATGCTAAGCTGAAGAAGGCTATGGGCCTAGGGAAGTAGCTGGAGCTGGGCTAGTGTGAGCTTGGCCCTTAGAAGCCTCCTCAGGGAAGATCCTGTGGGTGACCCTGGCCTGGTCTCTCCCCTGCATTGGGCCTCAAGGGTTAGACAAGGAGATACTCTGGATTTCCTAGCTGTTTTGAGTTTCTCTGTAACTTTCAGTGGGAAATAAGGGAAATCACATCGTCTTCCCCAAGACCCTAATCCCCAACTGATGATTTCTTGTCCTTTAAGGCTAGGTTCAGGAGCTGCCTCCTTCATAAACCTGCCCTGAGGGCTTGCAAAGAACCCTACTCTGGGAATCCAGAGTCTTAGGTATGAATCCTTACTCTGCCACCACTGTTAGTACAGTACCTATTCTGGACCTGTTTCCCCAGCTGTATAAAGAGGGGGTTGGATTAGACTACTCTTTAGGTTGCTCCTGCTTCTTATCCACAGGAGTCTATGATGTTCACTTGCTCAGTCTCTGAGCCCTAATTTGTAGTTTTTGACAAAATTCTGGCCTTACACCTATGGTCTGGGAGCAGCTGCTGAGACCCTGAGTACACTGTGTGGTGACCTCTGGGATCAGATCCCTCCTGGCTCTGATGCCCTGTCTGAGGGTGGGGCTGGGTAGCCCTACCACAGGATTTGTGACCAGTGTGAAATAAGGTGTTTGCTGTACTCTCAGGCCCAGGCTCTTCTGTGTGGGTCTGAGAAGTCCCCTAGCCTACCCCTGCTTTTGTTTGTTGCTTCTGTCTATCTCTGCCTAAGTCTTCACGCATCTCCCACCCTCAGATCCCTAGGACAGGTTCCCGGCCACAGCCTGTGTCCCCTTTCCTCCTCTACCTCTCTAGCCACTATAATGAGAACTCCTAAGGCCTGAGAAAGCATCACTGTGTTTTTTGCATGGGGCCCTGGCTTTAGAGCTGGAAGGGCTCTTTGAGATACAGAGGAAGAAAGAGGCCTGGAGAAGAAATGACTTGCCTCAGGTCACATGAAAAGGCAGCAGCCAGAGGCAAGATTTTAACCCCAGTCCCCTAACTCTCTTTCCCTCTTTTCTCTAGGCCCAGCTCCAGTATGCTTTTTTTCCCCCATAATGCCTTTACCAGCCTGAAAATCCCTGCTGGGATTCCGAGAATGTCTCAGGAAGACCTCTGCTTTCCCTCTCCTGAGCACTTTCTACCAGATTCAAGTTTCCTTGACATGGAAAAAGTCTTATGGCATTGCTGCCAGAATTGGAACCAGAGCTATAGGGAGGCCTCAGGTAAGTCACTTCCCTCTTCTCTGGGTAAACTGAGCTTGGATAGGTCACCTCTAGGAGCCTTGGCATCTCTAATCTTAGAGACAGACACCTAGGGAAACCCCCAGGGGCCTGGAGTTGGGCTTTTCCTTGACACCACCTAAATAACTTTCATATGTGAGAGTGCTGGGATTCAGAACCTCAGACTTCAGCTCTAAATGCTTATTAGACTAGGGATGGGCCCTTGGGGACCCCTCACAGCATCAGGGGGTGCCATCATCCCACTAGGTCCCGTAGAAGACCTCCTCCCAACCAGGAGCTTCATGTGAAGATGGGGCAAGGGGACTAAAGGTTTTAGGCCCTTCTTTGGTAACCTCAATAACAGTGGGCACAGTGCCCCCTAGTGGCAGAAATTATCTGTTGCTTGGTGAGGACAAACTCCAGGACAGAAGGAGCGGCACCTCCCCCCCATCCCCAACCCCTTCTGGCTTCTCTCCTTTGAAAGGCCCCAGTCAGCAAACCACAGCCCTCACACTCAGCCTCAGGGTTGATGGAGCCCCTAGGGCCCAGGGGAGACCTGAATGGGGCCCCCTTCCACACACCCTCCAGGCAAAGGGTCACTGTTCTCAGCCAATGGCTTCTCACAGGGGCTGATGTGGTCATTGATGGGGATCTTCGCCCAGCTCCAGAGGGCTTCCCCATTTTCTTTGAGGGAGAGTGACTCAGTTTACCTAGTACAGTCTCTTCTTGAGGCTTGCAAAGGAAAGCTGCTGGCCAAGGGATGTTTCCAGGTTTCCTATCTCTAAGAAGGCCAACAGGGGGCGGCTAGATGGTGCTGCAGTGAATAGAGCACCGGCCCTGGAGTCGGGAGGGCCTGAATTCAAATCCAGCCTCAGACACTTGACACTTATTTGCAGTGTAATCTCGAGCAAGTCACTTAACCCCAATTGCCCTGCCTTCCCCCCTCCAAAAAGGCCAACAGGTCATCTGCTAAGATATGTGGGAGGGAAGGGCAGAGAGGAAAGGGGACTGGGTAGCACAGTATTAATCCAGGGTAGAGCAAAGGCCCTGTAATGAGAGGAGTCCCAGCTTGGTTACTTACTACCTGTGTGTGACCTTGGATAAATCACTGCAACTCTCTCATCCTCAGATTCCTCATCTATAAAATGAGGAGATTGCATTAGCTGAACTCCAAGGTTCATTCTAGCTCCAAATCTATGATCCCTTTCTAGGCCTCAGTTTCCCCACCTATAAAATGAGGGAGTTAGACTAGATGATCTTAAGGTCCCTTTTGCCTCTGTCCTTCTACCATGCCATTACCTTAGAGATGATAAAAAGATCTGGACCCAGAAGGAACTTCCGGAGCAACTTCTCCCCCATTTTATAGATGAGAAAGCTGAGACCTAGAAAAATGAAGTAACTTGGCCAAGATCCCAGAGGTGTAGGGTTTGAACTCAAGGCCCAGCGTTCTCTCCTCTAGTTTAACATCCCCATTTTACAGAGAGAGAAATGGAAATCCTAAAAAGTTCAATGAGTTACTATAGGCAGCAAACAACAGAGGCAAAATTCCCATCACTCAAGGCCTCTGTCTCCAACTATAGTATTGTCTGCTCTACCACCCTCCCATAGGAACAATCCTTCAGATTTCCCTGCTACCTTCAGCAAAACTCAAGCCTCCTCCCCACCCTATCCCCATCCAGGAATGGCCCCACTCTCAACCCAACCCCTAAGCCAAGGTCCTAGAACATGCTCCAGTCTCAATTCTACCATATCCCTCCCACCAGCCCAGGTCACAAAATCCAGGAAATCACTTGTCTAGAGGCCATCTGGTTTATTCATCATGGATACATCCATGAACAGTGGTTAGTATGGTGGGAGCCAAGGCCCCACTCTGGCCCCAAGTTGCTTCTTCCTTCTATCCTTCATCACAGCCCCCTAGAGTTAGAAATGCATTTTTCTGCCCAATATGGCCACACTCTTCATGCAAGGTGACAGAAAGAATATGGAAGGGCATCTTCCCCAGTTGGGGGGACGGGGCCTTCCTTCCCTTCTTTGAAAAGTACGAGTCAGCAGGCTGCTCCCCTCAGGCTGGGTGCTGATGGGACCAGTGCCCCAGCGGGGAGGCCGCAGCTGGGACCATAGTTCCTCTCCTTGCCATTGTCTATTGGGGATCAGCAAAATGTCCCTCTCCGAACTCAGATCTGGAGGCTGGGGTATGATGTCAGCCCTGGGCTCAGCAATCTCTAGGAAGAAGGGGTCACGTGGGCTGGTGGGACAGCCTGGTGGGGCCCAGGGAAGGGGCTGCGGGGGTGGTTTGGATATGACCAGAGAACTCTTCTTGGAGCTACCTTCCTTGGCTTGTTTGGGGTTGATGCAATCTACCCAACGAAGGCTCTTGGCAGGCCTTGTGGAGGTAACCCGACGGGATGGGGTGGCTGTCTTCCGACTTCGGCCCATCTCTACAGAGAGAACCAGACCAGACAGGAGTGTTAGATGACCTTGAGCAGGGAATGTGATGTGCCCAAATAATACCAGAAGTCTCTGTGGCAGCCCTCTGTTGGATGGCCTATTTGGAACCCTCACAACTGAACTCTAGGCCTGCTCAGCCAATGAGAGCAAGGCTACAATTATTGCACAGGGCTCCAGATCACAATGGAGCCCACTACCTAGAACATGGGGGGAGGGGATGATAAAGCAGCTTCAGCATGTTGCCATTGAAAGGCCATGTCCCTAATAGGCCTAGGCCTAACTCTGACAAAACAGCTAAGTAACCTTGGAAAAGTCCTTTCATTATTTCCTCTTCTGCAAAGTGGGGATCATTATCTCTTCCTTCACAGAATTCCTTAAAGCTCTGTATAAATGTAGATGATGAAGTTCACCCTGGGGATGGGAAAAGTTTTCTAAAGACCAGTATTTGGATATATATTTAAAGATTTCTTGGCGCATCTGTGGTCCCACCATGGAGAGGTTCTCCAGTGAAGCATGCTGCATCCCCTTCCACGTACTCCCATAAGCCCTGACAGGTTGGGGGTGGGGGCATCCTCTAGCTCTCCTAACTCCCCAGGGGGTCTGGGGAAAACTGGTTCTCTCTCAGTCTTGTGTCTGCTATGATTAGGCCATCATCTGGCCTCCTTGGAGAAAACTGGCCAGGTGTTAAATGAACTGGAAACACTCAGGGTAGGGTGGTCCCTTCTAATGAATAGTACTTAGCCCCTTGACTGAAGAGGGATCACCCTGTGTGGCCTCCACTTGGGAATTCATTTAACACCTGCTCTCTTTTCTCTGATTAAGACCCAAGCTTCCAACACTACACCCTCATACATTCCTGATTATACCTTGCTCAGAGCTGGGGGTGTAGCTCATTTGTCTTTGGCTTCCCCTTCCCAATCCTTAAGGGAGCCCTGAAGCACACCTAGGTATGTCCCTACTCCAAGCTTGCCCAAGCTTTGCTCAACTTTATGGAAGGGGAACAAGACGGTAGAAGGATTTGGGAAATATGCTCTCCACCCCATCCCCGTAGCTCTCAGGAACTCTCCTTCCACTTTGTCAGCTGGGTCTCAGTATCCCCATCTGTAAAACCCCTTCAGCTTGACATTCTGAAGTTTCTCTAGCTCTAGGCCTCAGTTTCCCTTTCTGCAGAGGGCTCAGCCTAGATCAGGGGTTAGAGTCCACATGTGGACAGATTTCAGGATCAGGGGGAGGTCTATCATTCTTTTGAATATGGCCACCACGTGGCAGACAATGTGGTGGGCAGTGTGGATGGCGAATTAGAGAAGGGGGCATCTGGAGAGGAGCAGGAGAAACTCTGTGAAAGGATTCCAGTGGGACAATAGCAGGGGAAGAGAATTTTGCTTCCGAGGTAAAAGCTGCTAGTTAATGTGTAGAGACAATTAGATTGGGAGAGAAGTTCAAATCCTGCCTACATCTTGGGCAAGTAACTTCTTTCTAGGCCTCAGTTTCCTTATCTGTAAAGTGAAAGGGTTGGAACAGGTGGCCTCCTGGTCCCTCTGATTTGGAAACAATATCTAGGAAATCGGGGTCTTTCTGTGAGATGACTGAGGAGGGGAGAGCCTGGGAATGAGAGTCTGCCCTCCCCGTGACTGTTGGGAGGGGGCACCTTAATGTCTAGAGATTTAGATCTGGGCACTGGGGTGAGGGGTGAGTGTGGGGTAAACAGCAGAGCACCTGGCCTGGAATTGGAAGGCCTGGCTTCCCTCTGGTCTGTACTTGGCAGTTAACTGATTATGTTACCAGAATTCTAGAATTTGGGCATCCTGAGACCAGCCAGGCTAAGGGCTCTTAAGCTGGAGTCTGAAAACTGGTATTTTTTAGATTTTGATCATTGTGTTTCAATATAATTATTTTCCTTTGTAATCCTATGTATTTTATTTCATGTTTAAAAACATGATTCCAAGAAGGAATTCCTGGGCTTCCCCAGAACAAACCAAAGGGGCTCAGGACACCAAAAGGATGAAGGATTCCTCAGGAGACCAAAAGGAATCCCTTCTATACCATTCCTTGCCCAGATGCTATCCAGTGACAGGGAGCTCACTACCTCAGTACAAAGCCTGCTCCATAATGTGTCCACCTCTCTTGGTTACATTTCCACCCCCTTCCCAATCCTTAAGGGAGCCCTCAAGCACACCTAGGTATGTCCCTACTCCAAGCTTGCCCAAGCTTTGCTCAACTTTATGGAAGGGGAACAAGACGGTAGAAGGATTTGGGAAATATGCTCTCCACCCCATCCCCGTAGCTCTCAGTAACTCTCCTTCCCCCCCTTCTCCCCTTCTTCCCCCTCCCTGTCGCTTGCTGCCTAGGCCACTCCAGCCTCACAAAATCAAAGAGAACAATTGGATTTAAGCTATTTTTTAATTCATGATGGATAGATATCATCATCAGTAACCATGTGGATGTTCGTTGTGGCTTCTTTATTCCCACAAGTCCCCTTGGTTCCTCAGTCTTAGCGTGGTCTTCTGTTCTTGGGAAACTGTATATTGACCATGGAGGGTGCCATGTAAGATACAGAGTATAACCTCCTGGCACCAGATGATTCTCTCCTCCAAAACTTCTCCAAACAAGATTTATTGGTCTTCAAGCCATGGTTGTTGTGGAAGGACTTGGGCTCAGCCTTGATGGACTCTGGCAATATCATGAAAGACCTGAGGTGGGACCAAAGGTTTTTACTTGGCCACAACCTTGTAAGACTTGAAGAAGTGCTTGGCTGTAAATGCAGAGGCCTCACGTTCCCAGCCACAGAATGAGCAGATCTCAGAAAGGTAGACTAAAGAAGGCTGACAGGATGTTGTGATGGTGCCCCATGTTGGTTCTTCTGTGTTTGTTGGCTTTCAGCTTTGGACAACCTGCAGGTGCCTTTCCTTGAGATTTTCTCTTTTTTCCCTTTGTGGGTGTGTTTGTTTACCTGATGGAACCTCTCCTTGGGCTTAAAAGCAGAAATCTGTTGGTGAATATTTCTACATTTTTATATCTTTTAGCACAAGTTAAGTAAGGTAGGAGCTTTATCTTGGCATCTCAAGGGTTGTTTTTGCTGATGTCCCATCTTTTCAGACAGGATTGCATATTAAGGCAAAATGCTGGTGTACCCAGATCTGCCCACTGTTTTATAGACTGGCTGGGGTCAGCCGGGGCACGGTGGAGCCTTATGACCTAAGACCTGGTCAGGTGGGCAACTCCCACCCCAGGAAAGGAGGGGGGAGGGGCAGCATGGTACAGGATCCAGTCCTGGCCTTGACTCCACTTGTTAGATTCTCACAATTGGGAATTGTTGAAACCTGTAACAACCCCCCAAATGAGCAGTGCCTTTCACAGTTCTAACACTTCATTAGGAATCATTTGATAAAAGAAGAAGTCCCAGAGAAAGCCATGCCAAGGTCACACTCCTAGTACAATGAAGAGCCTAGACTCAAAGAGCAATTAGGGTTAGAAGGACCTTCATTGGCCACCCCCTTCATTTTGCAGAGGAGGAAACTGAGGCCTAAAAAGAAGTGACTATAAAGCTAGGAGGGACCTCAGAAGCCAGCTAGTCCAATCCTCTTCTTTTACTGAGGGAGAAACCAAAACCCAGGGACAGAAAGTGATTGGCCCAAGGCCATATACAAGGTACTATATTGAAAGTTGGTAAGGACCTCAGAATCATGCCAGATTGTCTAATCCTTTCATTCAACAGAGGGGGAAACTGAGGCTCAGAAAAGGAAAAGTCACATAAAGTATCACCAATCATTTTACAGAGAAGGAATCTGATGCCCAGGGAGGGGAAATGTCTTCCCTAAAATCACAGAGGGAGTAGGCAATTGGCCATGGAATTTAAACCTTTCCATTTCCTGAGGATTCTCAAAGCCCTCTGTTCAGGGGTGTTTAACCAGAAAAGATAATATACAATGGTAGGGATGGGTGAGTGGCCTCTGAGATTCCAGTACAGAGCCTGAATGGTACCTGTGAAGGAGGGGGCAGTGGTGCAGTCTGTTCAGATCACAAAGCCCTAAGGAGCCACACCAGATCATCACACCCAGCAGGGGGCATGGGCTGTGGGGCAACTGGAATGCCTCCATTATCCAAGAATGTAAAAGAGGGATTTGGCCAGGGTCACAGACAACACCTTGGATTGTTCAAGTGGCCTCCACTGCTTCTTCCCAGGAAGCCACCTGTTAGCTTCTGCTAGGGGTCAGAAAGCTAACAAAGCAGGACTGGCTGAGATCAACGCCTCAGCATTGGTGGCAGGTGAGGGGAAAGGCTGGTAGAGAGGGAGTCAGGAGAATGGTGTCCAACACACATGCACATACATACATGCACAAACATACACACATACACACATATACACACAAGATCAATGCCTCACCATCAGCAGCATGTGATGAGAAAGGCTGGTAGAGTGGCAGACAGAAGAATGGTGTCCAACACACACACACATACAAATACACACACATACACAAACATACATACACACAAGGTCACTCACTGCCTCAGCATCAACAGCAGGTGAGGGCAAAGGCTGGTAGAGTGGCAGTCAGGAGAATGTTATCCAACAAACATGCACATGTATATGCATACACACACAAACATACACACATGCACACGTACATACATACACAAAGCATGTGCACGTACATGCACGCATGCATGCATACACACAAACATGCACACATACACGCACATATACACACACACAAGGTCACTCACTGCCTCAGCATCGGCAGCAGGTGAGGGCAAAGGCTGGTAGAGTGGCAGTCAGGAGAATGTTGTCCAACAAACATGCACACGTATATGCATACACACACAAACATGCACACATACACATGTACATACATACACAAAGCATGTGCACATACATGCATGCATGCATAAATACACACAAACATGCACACATGCACGCACATATACATACACACAAGGTCGATGCCTCAGCATTGGCAGCAGGTGAGGGCAAAGGCTGGTAGAGTGGCAGTCAGGAGAATGGTGTTCAACACACACACACACACACACACACAAATACATGCATACACATATACACACACACACCACTGTCCCCTACTGGAACCATTGGTCCACTGTGCAGCCAAAGGCCGATCACTCTCCCTGTCTGAACCAACCTCTTCTAAGGGTTATTAGTCTCTCTGTAGTTTTCTAGCACCTTAAGCTCTTTACAAATACTGATCTCATTTGATCCTCACAGCAACCCTGGAAGGTAGGTGTTCCTCTGATCCCCATTTTACAGAAGGGGAGACACAGGTGAAGTGACTTGCCCAGGGTCACCTAGTTGGGGAGCCTCTGAGGCCAGATTTGAATTCAAGTCCTCCTGGGATTGCAGGCTCAGCACTCTGGTCACTGTGCACCAACTGCCTCCTCTGCAGCAACATTGTGGAGTCACAGGAACAAAAGGGGACAAGAGGGAGAGAGAAGGGGGGAAGGGAAAGAGGGAGAAGGAGGAAAGGGAGAGAGAAAAGAAATGATAGGGAGAGGGAAATGAAGGAGGGGACAAGAAGAGAGAGGAGGAAGGAAAAGAGGAGAGAGAAGAGAGGGAGAAGAGACCGAGTGGGATGGCGGAGCGAGGAAGATCAGGAAGAGAACATTCTCTCCATGTGTCACTTAACTTAGGAGTTCCTCAGTTTCCCCCTCTGTAAAGTTAGGGGATTCTGACCCAATGACCTCTAAGTTACCTTCAGCCTCTAGCGCTGACTCTAAAGGACTTTCCTCTTAGGGGAATAAGATGAAGAGATGAGAGACAAAGGGGATATGGGAAAAGAAGGAAAGAGGTAGATCTTAGGATATAGAGCCAGAAGAAACTTGTAGAAATAATCTAGCCCAACCCCCTCCTTTTACAAAGGAGGAAACTGAGGCTCAGGGAGGGGAAGTCCCACATAGGAGCCTATATTTAGATCCCCAAGGGTCCTCAGAGGACACCTAGGCTAACCCACTCATTTCACACATGAGGAAACTGAGGCAGAAAGAGATCTATACAAGGAACTCCCTCTGCCAGTGCAGGTCAGAACCTAAATGACTAGTCAGTCATAGGAATCAGAGGTAAAATTAGAACTCAGGTCTTCCTGGCTCTCAGAGTATGCCTTTGGAAGTCCATCTTATATAGCCCATTCAGAGGTAGGGAACCTGAGGCCTTGGGACCACCTGTGGCCTCTGAGGTCCTCAGATGTGACCTTTTGACTGAGTTCAAGTTTTACAGAACAAATCCTTTTCTTAAAGGCAATTCATTCTGTGAAGTTTGGATTCAGTCAAAAGGCTGTACTTGAGGACCCAGAAGGCCACATGTGACCTCCAGGCCTCAGATTCTCCACCTCTACATGAATCCTTTCTCAGAATAATGCTTTAAAATGAAAAAAAATAAGACAAAAGGTTACAAAGGAAAACAATTATGTTGAACTAGTCGCGGAAACATTTTACAAAGCAAGTTCATGGACCTCAAGTTGCAAACTCTTGCTCTAAACCTAGTTTCTTTATCCACTACACCGTACTGCCTATCAAAGATATTGAAAAATAAAAAGATATTTATTGAAAGATGTTTTAAAATAGGACTGTTTCATGGCTCATATCCTAAAAGACAAAGCCCACATTGGCCTTTTGAGGCCACTTTTCTGACCTGGACCCTCAGGCTCCATCTGGTTAAATACTATGCCTTGCAATTACTCAAAGTCTCAGAGATGAAGGTAATGGGGGGACAGACTGGCCAATGAGGGCCGAAGCTGGGCCCAGGCCAGGGCCTGTGCTGAAATGTGGCCTCCCTGGCAAGTTAATCAAGAAATGGTTCCTTGTTTCACGGTGGGAGAAGAGGTGAAAGGCAAGAAGGAGGCAGAGAGCAGAGCAAGAGAAGAAAAAGAGGGAAAAGAGAAGGAGAAAGGGAAGACTGAGGAAGAAAAAATATTTTTAAAACATTTCTTTTTATTGTAAACTTAATAGTCATCAATATGCACAAACATTTCATTATACAAAGAACAGGAAAGAGGATGGTACAGAAAACTGAATTTATAGGTCAAGAAGTTTGCTTTTAAAGAAATATGTAAGCATACAAGGTAACAAAGTTAGTTTTTGTTTGCGTCCCCCCTTTCATTTTTAGTTCTATGTATTAGAAAAATTATTTGTTGATGCTTTGGGGTGGGAGAGCAGGGGCAGATTTATCAGGGTGCCGGGGTAACCCTTTGGCATGGGCAGTAATGAAACTCGGATTGTAGCAACACTACCAACCACTAGATGGCAGAAGAGTCATATTAAAAAGGTCTCCAAACCTCCTTGTAACTTTAGCAGAAACAGGCCTTACTGTTTTGTACTAGGTCCCTGGCCCATCTCAGGTTATCTTTCAGTCAGTAAAGATAAGTGTTAAGATAAGGTTATCTTTCAGTCCCACATGCACAGGTGCAATAGAGGAAATATTAGCAGTCAGAGCTATAACTAGGAATCTTGCACACGGGGGCAAAAGATAGCTTCCTGGGTCCTACGTCATGCAAGCAATCAATGATAGAACCTGAATTTAAATTCAGATTCTGTGTTATTAAGTTCAGCATTCTTTTTTTATCGTACAATAAATCTTGCTCTTTTTTTGAAGGCAGGAAGGCATGGCAATTGGGATTAAGTGACTTGCCCAAGGTCACATGGCTAGTAAGTGTCTGAGGCCAGATACGAACTCAGGTCCTCCTGACTCCAGGGCCGTTGCTCTATTCACTGTGCCACCTAGCCGACCCTGTATCATACAGTCTTAATGGAGATAGCATGATACAGAGGAATGAAGATTGGACTGATAGTCAGAAAAACTGTGTTCATATCCTATCTCTGCTATTTACTACCTACATGACCTTGAACAAGTCACTTAATCTCTGATGGACCTTTGTTTTCTCATCTATAAAATGAGAGAGTTGAACTAGCTGGCTTCCAGGGTATCTTTGAGACCTAGTTTTCTGATCTTATGTTAAGTGATGTTCAAAATAGTGACCCAAGACACTGTAATATCCTAAACCATCAAAGCAAATGTAAATTATGTTCAGTCTACTATACTTCCTAAGGCAGGAAATCAGGAATGCATTTTTACAGAGATTTTTATCAACATGTTAAAATAAATGGTTTTCTGGTTAAATGTGAATTAACCAGAACATCCTGTTCTCTGAAAAGTTCTGTTCAACCAGGTTTTACTGTGCTAGATTTTCCCTACCTCTCTCCTTGGAGAGATGTGGGGCCTCATTGTTCCCCACTGAAGAGTAGGATCCATGCTACACCAGCAAATGCTTTAAATTGAAAATCAAACCTTATATAAACTCTGGAAAAAAAGAGGTGGTCTCCTCTCCTTTGGAAGGTGGGGGATAAGGAGGCAGAGACTTGGAAACAGTGGTTTGAGGTGGGATGGCAGAAGAATTCATCACTATAGATATATCGGTGGAGTCCAATCCAATCCAACAAGCAAATTTATGTATTGAATGCCTACTATGTACAAGGTACTGGAAAGAGGAAAACAAGACAAAAAGTCTCTACCTCAAGAAACTTATGTTCTACTGGGGATAACACATTTAATCAGATAATTAAATACGTCACAGAAGAGCAAGACAGCCCAAACAACTGATGGTGGGAAGCGGGGAGAGGTCAGGAAAAGCTTCCTGTAGGTGGTAACATATGAGTTGAACCTTAAAGAAAGCTAAGGATACTAAGGGGTGGAGGTGAGGGGGGACAGCCATGGCCAGGAGAGCCTATTCAAAGGCATGAAGATTGGGGATGGAATGCTGAAGTTTGGAGGAAAACTTCGGGTCAGTTCAGCTAGAATATAGAATGTGTGAAAGCAAGGGATGTGAAATAATCTTGGAAAGCATGCTGGAGGAAGACTGCGAAAGGCTTTAAACATCATGTTAAGAATTCTAGAAATAATTTTTATTGTATTTGATTCTAGAAGTAATAGGGAGCCACAGAAGCTTCTTGAATAGGGACGTTGGACTTTAGTAAGATTATTTCATCAGCTCTGTGGAGGATGAATTGGGGAGAAGAGACACTGGGACCTGAGATCCAATTAGGAGGCTGCAGATGTGACCAACAAGATGTAGAACTAGACATTTTCTCACAACTGCTCCAAAATTGGAATAATGTGCAAGAAAGAAAGTGATTTCAGCTTGTTTCCATCATCTAGGACACCAAGAACCCAAACAATGGGTTCAATGAATAGCAGAGAAGGTTAATCCCTAACCCCTTCCAAGGTCATCCAGTACACCTCCCTTCCTTCATGGCCCACCATGCTCCTGACAGCAGGGCTGTGCACACAAACCTACGTGATTGAGACAGAATTTGACTCTACCCCATGACTTGGGCTCTTCCTAGTGCTGAGAAGATCCAAGGGGAAGAACATTTACTCAGCCTATGAGAATAGCACGCTAATCTCTTTGTGCCACAGTAGAGCTTGGCCAGAGAACAGAGGGACAGGGGGAAATGGGGCACAACACATGTATAACTCTATAGCACTCCACAAAGCCTGAGGGAAAGAGCCCAGCATCCAGTCATTACCCTTGAAACTATCTGGATCAGAGACTGAGGTTGGTCAACTGTGAATTGTCTAGCCATGAGAGGAGGCTGAAATACTCTGATATCCAGTCCCCAGGAAAACTATCAGCAAAAGGGAGGAAGTTGGGGGAAATAAGGGGAAAGGACTGAAATTACCAAAGATCCAAGGAGGAAGAAAACAGAATGAAAGACCTTGAACATAACCATAGAAACCAACAAGCAGACAGAAATATGGACTCCTGAGCAGATAAAAGAATTCAGGCAACTAGGAATTCATTTTGCAAGACAAAAGAAAAGTAATCAACACTAGATGAGGCAAAAGGACTCTGGATTTTCAGGAGAACAAAGAACCACAATCGTTTAAAAGGGAAATAAGACTTGTAAAAGTCGAATTTATGACCTGTACAACAGAAATAATTAGCAGACTAGAAAACTTGGAGTCCATAGTGGCAGGTCTCACCAAAGAAAAAGAGAAGATAACTGATTTGGAATGGAAGTCAAGGACAATCAGGAAGAAGAGAAACATGACGGGGTTATATATTAATAGTTGAATGAGAGGTGATGAGAGCCTGAACAGGGGGTGGTAGCTATGTGAATGAAGAGAATGGGTCAGTCCTGAGATGTGTTGAGGGGGTGAAATTGACAGGTATAGTGACTAACTGGATTTGGGAGAGAGAAGGGTCAAGGATAATATTTTAATAACCTTAATCAATTATCCTTGATAAAAAATAAGGAAGCTTGGAAGACTTTTTAATTATTATTTTATTTTTTGCTAATGACATGTAAAAAACTTTTTTAACATTTATTTTTAAAATTTTGAGTTCTGGAAGATTCAAAGGAGGAAAATTCCCTTTGGTTTGTGTTGTGTTTGAGATGCTTCAGAGATGTGAGACTGCAGATACCCAGCAGGCACTTGGTGACTCCAGTTTGGGGCAAGATTGGGGCTAAGAAGAGAGGTCAGGGCTGGATATATGGATATGGGAGTCATCTGAGTAGGTTGTTGTTGTTGTTGTTGTTGTTGTTGTTGTTGTTGTTGTTGTTTGTCTTTCCTTCTTGAAGAGGATCTTGACATTATGCCATGATGTGCTAGTGAATTCAATTTAAGTGAGGGAGGGCTGAGTAGGTATGGTCAATGAACCCATGGGAATTGATGAGATTCTCAGAAAAGAACGTATGTAGGAGTGGGGAACCTTCACCTCAAGGCCCAAGAGGGGCAAACTTGAGGACCTAGAGGGTCACATGTGGACTTGAGGAGGCAGGTTTCCCATTCCTGGAGAAATTGAAGAGAATCAATTGAAGATCGGTCCAGGACAGATCCCTGGGGTGCAGTTTCAGTTAGGAAATAGGATAGTGGATAGAAAACTGAACTTGGAGTCTGAAATACCTCTGTTTAAATCTTGAATCAGCTGACCACTCAACCTCCTGTTTCTCCATCTGTAAAATGGGGACAGTAATAATACTTACCTCACATAGTGAGCAACCAATGAGATAACATTGAAATCACTACGTAAGCCTTCCAGCTCTAGAGAAATCTTAGCTGCTACGATGAAGAGCCAGCCAAGGAGGCTAGGAAAGGGTAGTGGGAGGAGATAACAGCATTTTGAAATCAGAAAGAGAGGTCAAAAGGGGGAGAGTGGGTCCCACAGTGCCAGAAGCTGCAGAGAGGTCAAGAGGATGGGGACTGGGAAGAGCCAATGAGATTTAGCAAGAAAGAGAACTGTTTACTTGAAGGGTAAAGTTAGAAGCCAGATGGCAAGGGTTGAAAAGTAAGTGGGAGGTGAGAGAATTGGGGGGAAGGAGCTCTTTTCTGAGAGGGAGGAAGGAAGGATCTGGGACAATGATTTCCTATTTGAAATAATTATTCGAATAAGGCATGTGGAGCCTGTCTAGGATTAGATGTAGGAAGCAGAAAGGTCAGGCTCAGGTTGTTCTTCATGCCATACCTGTCTACATATAGGCTTGATCCTTGGCCACCATCATGGAGAATGAAGGCGGGGGGATGACATTCAGCTCCAAGCGTCAGTAGCCAAAATTTACCTGTCCGTGGACTCTGGCTGAGCAGATTCCAGATGTGAGATGGTCTGACCCCGACCATGTGGAAGAGAAGGAAGCATCCTCACAGGCCCCATGAGGTCCCACTAGTGTTTATACTAGCCTGAGATGTTTTCTCTTTCTCTAGGATCATAGATTTAGAATCAAAAAGGATCTCAGAAACCATCCAGTCAAATTTTCTCATTTAACAAATGGGGAAACTGAGGCATGGTGAAATTAAATTATCCAGGGTCAGGCAACTAGTAACTATCTGAGACAGGCTTTGAATCCAGATCTTCCTGATCCCAGGCCCAGTGCCCTGTCTACTAGCCCATTTAAAGATTGTGGTCTGCTCACCATTCCTATTCTTGAGTTCCCCTCCCAGACCTTCCTTGGGTGGAAGATTGTATGTATCTACTCCCTCCATGGAAAAACGTAGGAGACCATCTCCCTACATGAGCCAGCTCTCACCCTACCCTCTTGATCCAGCCAAAGGTCTGCCTCTGGGCCACCTGCCTTCTTCTTTGGAGGAAGACAAGCAGCCCTGGGCACAGCCCTTTCTACTTGCCCTGGGACAATTTTCCATGTGATCCTCCTAACCAACCACAGAGCTGTGCCTAGACAATGGGGTTGAATGAGCTGCCCTCCCCATTCCTGTCCACTGCCCACCATCTGGCAAAGAGCCCAGGCCCCGGATGGGACAGGCACTTTCTGCCTGACTAGGCTCAGGCCACCCCAGGGATGCAACTCAAGAAGAAATTCAGTCCGTAATCAATTAATTAATTAATTAATTAATTAAACACTTACTATCTGCATGCCTGGCACTATGCCAGCAGTAAGAGACAAAGACAAAAGAGAAAACTGTCCCTAGCTTCAAGGAGCCTACATACTAAATCACACACAATCATATCTTGGTTCAGGACACAGAATCATAGGCTCATAGATTCAGAGATGGACAGCACCTCAGAGGCCACATAGTTCAACCCCTCATTTTAAGATGGGGAAACTGAGGCCCAGGGGGCAGAAGGGACTCAGGATCATAGATTTAGAGTTGGAAGGGACTTCAGAAGTCATCTAGTCCAACTTCTACATTTACAGATGGGGAAACTGAAGTACATAAAGGTCAGTTGATTTGCCCAAGGTCATACAGATAGCAAGTATCAGGGCCAAGATTCAAACTCATATCTGCTCACTCTAATTTCCACTACATCACGTTGACTCAAGTAAAGTTTGAACAAAGAATTGAAGATGCCTATTTACATTTCTAATTCAGTTTGGAATTTAGAAGAGAGAGGATTTTCTTACTCTTTATTTTGCTTCTTCTTTTTCAAAGACGGATTTTCAAATGCATGCAGGGTTTGTTTATTCAATATTTTTTTAGTAAGGGAGGAAAGGAAATAGTTGGGAGACACAAGGGCCTTGGGGACATAATTTCCATTTAACATGTCATGGAAAACAAATTGCAGATCCCTTTACAGTAACAGGCCAAGTATCAGACAATCAAGTGAGGCCATCCCAAGTTCATGTACAACTGAATTTGGAACAAATGGCCTTCCAAAATTCTCTAGATGTTCATACTAGTTATGAAGCTTTCACTTTGGAGGCTAATTGAAATCCCATGCAGGATCATATAGAAACACATATAACCTTTGTGTTTAGGGCCCTCTAAGCTCTGGACTGACATGGACCAGGGCTAGTCCTGGGGGCCACTCTAAAAGAGAAATTTCCTCTTTTGCTTCCGAGCTCCCACCCAGTGTCTCCTCTGTGAAATCTCCACGTGAGCTCACAGCAATCCTCGTTGCCCTCAGGGGAGTTCTCCAGATTGAAGTGATCTTTGACATTGATTCAAATGGCACCCGCAAAGTATCTGCTGTGGATGAAAGCAAGGACAAGGAAAATGAGACTGCTGTCAGCAATGACAGAGGTCACCAGAACAATGGTTCAGGGAACTGAACTGGCTACAAGGCCAAAGATGAGAAGCAAAGAGGCTAGGTGTCTTCCAAGAGCTTATTCAAATGTTCTGCTTTCAACATGCAGGCTATAGCTGAGGACGAGAAATTCCAAGGCAAAATTGGAGATGAAGATAAATAGAAAGTCCTTGACAAACACAGTTATCCTCTCCACATCACGGGCGTTAAGGGTGCAGTGGCCCCACAGTCTGGAAATCCTTGAGAAATTTTTTTGGCCATCCCTTCACACCAGAGAAGAAGTCTGAATGATTATGGTATTAAAAGCTAAAATATGTTGATATTATACAATACAGATATTGTATGCATTTCTGAGTTTCTAAACCTTTTCTCTGTCGTCTACTGGCCTTCATGTGTCATCTGCTGGCCTTGACGTGTGTCGTCTCCGGCTGCCACAAAACTCCTCCAAAATTCCCATTTAATTTCTTATGCCAACCTGCAATATCTCAAAACCTCTATGGAGATAACCGTGATGTGTAAGGGATAACTGTCCAACAAAATAATAAACCTGGTGGAGAAGAACCAAACTCCAAGAAACAAGAATAAAAGCAGGGCAGCAACTCAATTATTCCTCAGCAGTAGCCGAGTACAAGGAGGATGCCAGGAGGGCCACCAGGTGGATTCCAAGGTGGTAGATTGGCCCCATCTAAAGACGCTTCTTCTGGATCCACCACTGAAGAGACTGACTAAAGGTATCAGAGGAGGGAATATTCTATGCAGCTTTTCCAAACTAAAAGGATTCAAATTTATAGCCAAAGTTGAGTTCAGTGGTAGTTTAATTTTTTTTTAATGAGCTACTGTTTGAATCTTGACATTCTGTAATCTTAAATGTGTGTAAAGGAAGAAAAATGGATATAAGCACACTTTATCAGGATTGTAAACAAGTGGAAACGGGGTTCTTGTCCTGGAGGATAAAATCTATTTAAAATACTGTTTACTGATCGACCATTCCAATTCCTTTCCTCCCTCCCAAATCATTGTCATAAAAGAACAGAAGAGATTGGGATTGAAAAATGGGAGACCCCAAGCTTAGGAGTCCTTGGCAGTTAGTGGGGAAGTGGGAAGAGGGGAAAGGGCAGCCCAAGAACAGAGGACAGAAAACTCGTCTTGTTTGGCTGGAGTTTCGAATGTGTGAAGGGGAGTAGGACAATGTATGATTAATGGTCAGCATTTCTAAAGTGTTTTAAAGTTCACAGAGGACTTTGAATTCATTATTTCATTTGGTCTTAAAAATGATTCACAATGGTCCATCTCAAAGGCTTGCTTCCAAGAGCATATCTCCTTTCTATGTTAGGTAAGATTCCTCCAAGGATAAAACACAGAGATAATATTGTTCCATGATTGGAACAATGATTATTAAATATTAACAATCCGATTATTCATATCAAGCAAGGCATAGAACAAAGAGACTTATGTTCAGCCAAGGTGTTTAACGCTGTCGTGGAAGACTGTCGTGGAAGATGTCCAGCACGGGGTCCAAAATAAAGAGAGAGATGATGGATAACTAGGTGGCACAGTGGATAGAATGCTGGTCCTGAGTCAGGACTGTCCAAATCCAATCGTAGACACTCATAGGCTGTGTGATCTTGGGCAAGTCATTTAACATCTATCTTCCTCGGTTTCCCCAACTGTAAAATGTGGATAATGATAGCGTTTACCTCTCAGAGTTGCTGTGAGGATCAAGTGAGATAATCTTTGTAAAGTGTTTAGCACAGTGCTTGGCACATAGTAGGTGCTTAATAAATATTATTACTGCTGTTAGTGTTGTTTATTGCTTGAGCCCTGGTTAAGATTCTTAAACCATTTGAAAGCTTTTGGTCTCATTGTCAATACAGCAAAAATCAAGTAGCTGCTGTTCAGATTATGATAAACAGTTCGATGGACACCCCACAAGGTTGGTCCATCAGTACATGTATCTGGGATAGATGCCCAACATGGACAGTGAGCTAGGTCTAGAACTGAATAGGGGGAGGGCAGCAGGCTGGATTGCCTTTGAGAAATCACAAAGTTCTCTTAGTGGTCCTAATCCTCTCTCTTAAAGGTTCATCTTTTTAATATCAATATTCTTCTAGTGGGGCCATACAACTGAGTCTTGGACAACCATATTGTCTGGAGGATTAAAGTTGAGCGTCACCCAAAGGATGATAAAGAGACCCATGAGAGGTAGAAACAGGCTTCAACACATCACAAATGAGGACTGTCCAAGAGAAGCAATGTAAAGGTTGACATCAGAGAAAGGCAGAACCAGAAAGAAGAAACAATCCCAGAGCAAGAATGAACAATGGCAATCTGTGTGTTCCATTGGGATCCATGTAAGGGCAAAAGGTCTAGAGATAGGTCCCAAGTGGATCACTGAGGGACCAAGTCATGGAACACAGGATGGAGAGGGCTGCTGAGGTCAGGTAATACAATACTGGTTTGCTATCCCCATTTTACAGGTGAAGGAGGAAATTCTGCAAAATCAAGTGATTTGAGTAGTCATACAGGTAGAAGGTATCTAAGACAGATGTGACACCAAATCTAGTACTCTAACCACCTTGGTAATATGGGATGAGGGCTGCTCCTTATGAGGAAGTTGAACAGGGAGATGTTGGGAGTGAGTGTGCTGCCTTGGAATGCAGTGGATACCACCTCTTCGGAGGTCTCCAGGTAAAGACTGGGATGGTTGCTTGTTGAGTACATTCTAAAAGTGTTTTTTTCTGGGTTCCAGGTTGAACTAGCTGATGCCCCTTCCAACTCTGAGTTTTCAGAAGTGAGGGGTGCTTTTCTGGCACCATCTCCCCAGATATTTCACCTAGTTT
>CM053602.1:51830740-51851987 GCA_028646575.1 Pseudocheirus occidentalis
ACTATGTTGTCTTCCTTCCATTCCTTGCTTTGGTCCTTTTTGTTCCCAAAAAAGGAATCTAAAGTTGCATTGCTGGGCTTGCTTTGCTTCCTTTGCCTGCTCATGTTGCCAGTCAATTACTTAACTTTTGGGCTCAGTAGAACTCTGCTTTCAGAGGGGAGAGCTCTGTCCCAAATTGCTGGGGTCTTCACAGCTGCTGGAGCTATTAGGAGGCTGCTGTCTCTGCAGCCCCCACCAGCTTTGGCTCACTGAAAATGCACCTGAGGGCAACCACCAAAGACCACAATTTGATCCAAGTAGCTCAAGGCAAGGGCACTTAGCCTCTGAATGATTGCTAGGCCCCCCTGCATTCTGCAGGCCAGGAGCTTCTGAAGCAGCCATGTGGAGGTGGCTGCAGGGTCACCGCTTCAGACTGCTGCTTGCTCTGGAGGCAGTTTGGCCAGACCATCTCCCCCAAATTTAACCAAGTTCCATTGACCTTTTCCCTTTGTCCTTGGCTCTTGTGGGTTGGTGATTATGGAAATCACCACAGTTGCTGATGATCCACACTCCTGAATGCTCCAGCTGCATCTTCTCCTGGATGTCCTGCTTCCAGCATGCTTCAATGACCACCTGCAGGGCTGCCTTCAGCAGGAGCTTTGTTATTCTGTCATTTTTGTGGAGTCTGGAGCTCTAAAATTTGTTCAGAGTCATATTTTATAGGTATTTGAGGTGGTTATGGGGGGAGCTTGTGGAGATCCCCTGTTTCTATGTGGCCATCTTGACTCTCCCCCAGTCTATTTCTTCTTTTTACTAATTTGGGTATTTCGTATTTTTGTAAATATTAATGGATTGCTCCAAGTTATCAGCTTTGTCAGCACTGATGGGTCAAAATATTTTCTGATAATTTCTTTTATTTCCTCTTTGGTTTAAGTTCCCATTTTTCACTTTAATAGGAACAATTTTGCTTTCTTTTTAAAATGTAAGGTTAGCCAACTGTTTGTCTATTTTACTGGGTTTTTTTCTTTTTAAAAAATCTATTTTTCTGTCTCCATTTAATAGTATTTTTGCTAAAGGTGAGTGCCTTTAGCCTGGGTCCTCTTCTTCTCCCTCTACAGTATTTCATTTGGAGAGCTTAGTGCTGGTACCATCCCTCTGATAATTATCAGACAGGTAGATATCACATATGTGTGTGTGTGTACTGTATATGTATGTATGTGTATACTTATAGTTGTTTGCATGTTGTTTCCTCCATCAGATTGTGAGTTCCTTGAGGGCAAAGACTATTTTTGCTTTTGCCTTTCTTTGTATCTCCAGCACCTAGCACAATGCCTGACAAATGGTAATGTATGGTCCATAGAAGCTTCTTACCTTCATTTGACTTCCTGACTCCAAGCCCAACACTCTGATCACCATACCAGCTGGCTAACAGTGATAGAGGTCAGGATGTGATATTAATGTTGCTAGTAATATGAGAGTTATGATGGAACTGCTGGTGGTCACAGGGTCAAGGAGTGAGATGGGAGAAAGGGCTGGAGACAAAATCCTCAGGGATGTGAGGGCTGCTGGTCATTGACTTTGAAAAATAGCCAGAAGAAGGACAAAGTGTCAGAGTCTTAACTCTGCTGCTAAGTGGCTGTGCGACCCTAGCCAGGGGTGGGGAACCTGCAGGCCCAAGGCCACATGTGACCCTCTAGGTCCTCAAGTGCAGCCCTTTGACTGAACACAAACTTCATAGAACAAATCCCCTTCATAAAAGGATTTGTTCTCTAAAACTTGGATTCAGTCAAAGGGCGGCACCCAAGGACCCAGAGTGCCATATGTGGCCTCAAGGCTGCAGGCCCCCTCCCCACCCCCCCAACCCCCCCACTCCCCCGCTCTAGATCAATTGTTTGCCTTCTCTGGGTGGATTAGATTAGGTGAACTTTGAGGGTCTTTCCAGCTCTAACACTCTAGCCCCTCAGTCTTCACTGCATTTCAGTAATCAGGCCAACCCATTCTGTCAAGTGATACTGGGAAGAGACAATGCTAGGAAAAGGGGGAGGAGGAGGAGTGAGGCCAAGACTCTCCTGGACTCTAAGCTCTCTTGGCCAGGCCAGAGGAGGGAGGAAGGGGGATGTCATTGGGAGGCTAAACATGTGTCTGGAATGGAAATATTCTGGACTGGGCTGAGCCAAGATCCCAGAGCATGATTTGCCAACTGGTGTTCATTGTTGTGTAAATTAGACATGTTACCATGGTGCTTATGGCTTGGGTATGAGCTGACAAGGGCAGGTGCCTTCCACTTTTCCAGTGTGGGGATTTCCAATAGAGAGACAGTGTGGTATAGTGAATAGAGTGTTGGACTTGTTAGAAATAGAATGCTGGAGTTAGGAAAAACTGAGTTCAAATCCCACCTCAGTCACTTACTAGATGTGTGACCCTGGACAAGTCAATTTACCTCTGTCTGAATCAGTTTCCTTCTCTTGAAAATGAGAGAAGGTATGCCAAGCAATGGGGGAAAGGCTGAACAAATCATGGCATGTGAATATCATGGAAGCTAGGTGGTGCTGCATGACAGGCCTAAAGTCAGGAAGCCTCATCTTCCTAAGTTCAAATCTGGCCTCAGACACTTGCTGTTTGCATGACCCTGGGCAAGTCACTTCACCCTGTTTGCCTCAGTTTCCTCATCTGTAAAATGAGCTGGAGAAAGAAATTGCAAACCACTCTAATATCTTTGTCAAGAAACCCCTAAATAGGGGTGGTTAGGTGTCCCAGTGAATAGAGCACTGGCCCTGGAGTCAGGAGGACCTGAGTTCAAATCCAGCCTCAGACTCTTAACACTTACTAGCCGTGTGACCTTGAGCAAGTCACTTAACCCCAATTGCCCTGCCTTCTCCCCTCCAAAAAAAAAAGAAACCCCTAAATATGGTCACAGCTGAAATAACTGAACAACACTGCACCATAAGAAAGAATAAAAGCGAAGGTTTTTGGTGACACCTCAGGACTTGTATGAGCAGGAGGACAATTTGTACAGTAACAATGACATTGTAAAGACAACTCTGAAAGAGTTAAGAATTCTGATTAATATATTAACCAACCATTATTTCAGTGAACCATTGATGATGCAGACTTACTTCCTGATGGTGGTGAATTGAAATCAATATGAAGAATCAGACATTTTTGGACATGTTTTTTGTTTGAATATGCATGGTTATTACCATGGGGGCACATGAGAGAAGAGAGAAAATTAATGCTTTTTAATTAAAGACTTTTTAAATTCCCCCCAGATAAAGAGATCAGAGTAGTGACCTCTGAAGCCCCTTCAATCTCTAAATCTATGATCCTATATGTGACCTTGCACATGCCTCAGTTTCCCCCTCTGTAAAATGAAGGGGTTGGACTAGATGGTCCCTAAGTTACTTCCAGCACTAGGAATCCCCCTGTTGCCAGTGAAGTTAAGCCCTCCACTGGGGGAGGGGACAAAAGCTCAGTTTGCAGAACCCAGAAAACCCCTCATTGTGGCCTTCAGAAAAGGCTCCAGACCCATGTGAGACCCTCCCTCTAATTAATCCAATGGGGGAAATAGAGGTACAGGATGTAAAAGAGACTTTCCCAGGAGAACGGTGAGGTATATGAGCAGCCCAAGCAAAGGTCCTACCCCAGAAACACACTGCTCTCAGACACCATTGGAATTCCATCATCAATTCAAGCCAGGCAACCTGTCTAGCTAATTTCCTAGACAGGTTTAATCTCCCAGATGTATGCAGCAGGCCAGATGTTCTGCCAATGATGGGATCATAAAAACCCAAGACCATACAAAGCCTTTCCGTGCCCCAGCTGCCACAAGATATAATAGCCGACATTTATACAACCCTTACTATGTGCCTGGCTCCATGCTATACACTTTTTATAAAGATTAGCTCATTAGATCTTCACAACCTTGGAAGGGAGGTGCTCTTACGATCCCTGTTTTATAGTAATGGAAACTGAGGCAGACAGCAGTTAAAGTGCCCAGAGTCACACAGTTAATAAGTATCTGAAGTCATATTTGAACTCAGGTCTTCCTGACTCCTGGCACAGCACTATGTCCACTAGTTGCCAAGATATGGGGAGTCAGTATCTCCAGTTGAAAGAGATGAGAAGTTAGAGACCTACATTTCTAGTCCTGTATCTAGATATGTGACTTTGGGAATGTCACTTCATTACTTAGTCTTTACTTTCCTTGATGGTCCCAAAGAAGTCCCTTCTAGCTCTGGATCTAGGATCCTCTGAGTCAGCCTTAGCATTGTGTGGTCTACAGTCTCTTCTACATATCTAACATCTTCCATTAATAATAGCTGACATTTATAGAGTGTTTTAAGGGTTACAAAGCACTTTACATACATTATTCCATTTTATTCACTTCAACAACCAGAACATAGGATTCAGAGTTGGAAAGAATCTTTGAATTCCATTGTATAAGCAGTCACATTCCCACCCAACTAGGTTTAGGAATTTTTTTCATTGTGTTTTGAACTCTTTTGGTTTCATTGATTCAAGGAATTCCAGTGAGGAAATTATCTCTGCCACTGCAGATTAGTGACCCTCCAATTTCTCTTCTTAGGGAGCTGTCTGTGGCACTGAGGCATTGGGGGCACTAATTGGCCTAGGATCACACAGCCAGCAAGCACCAGAGGCATGACTTGGACCAAAGGCTGTTACCTATGCTGCTCACTCTCTCTCATACTCTAGGGACAAAAATGAGTTAGGAAGAGGTGGTGCTGATACAACATGGCATGTACGATGATGATGATGATGATGATGATGATGATGATAACAATTTTGATAACAGCTAATATTTACATAGCGCTTTAAGGTTGGCAAAGCACCTTGCTAGTATAATCTTATTTGATTCTCACAACAATCCTGGGAGGCAGGTATTATTATAATATCCATTTTACTCTGGGCCACTAGGTGGCGCTGCAGTAGATACAGCACTGGGCCTGGAGTCAGGAAGACCTGAGTTAAAATACAGCCTCAGAAACTTCCTAGCTGTATGACCCTGGACAAGTCACTTAACCTTGTTGACCTCAGTTTTCTCATCTGTAAAATGAGCTAGAGAAGGAAATAGTAAACCACTCCAGTATCTCTGTCAAGAAAACCCTAGATGGGGTCACAGAGAGTCAGACATGACTGAAAAATGACTGAACAACAATTTCCTGACTCCAGTGCTCTATCCACTGGGACATCTTGGCTCACATATATACATATACATACTGCACACACTTGTGTGCTTCCAACTCCCACAATTTGCCCATGTACACATGTATACAGTCCCATACACAGAGGAGATGCTTCCAAACTTCCAGAATGCATTGAGCTTCCCTGTGTATGTGCCTTCCCAGTTCCCATGACACATAAATACCTGTGTACACACATCCAGAAAGCCCCTCAGCTTTATACTGGCCTGAGCTTTGGAGGCCAGGGATTATTACCCGTTTGTTGGCCTTGGAGCCTCCAGGAAATCTCTACTGTCCTTGACATCCCTGGGGGCTGCTAAAATTAGCACTGAGTCTAGACCACATCACTTCCACATATCCTTCTCAGACCAGCAGGAAGGAAGCTTTGCAGCTAACTGAAGGCTAGTCCTAAGGCCTACTCCCCTCATTCACTCACCCAACTTTACCTTCCTCTGGACTTTGACTGTTTCTAAAGCACTTTCCTGACAACCACTCTGGGGGTTGCAAGCACAGTGAAAAAAATTTCAGAGACCTTGGGTTTGAATCCCAGCTCCACCATTCAGTATCTGTGTAGCTTAAGGCAAGTCTTTCCCTTCCCTCAGCTTTCCTCCCTGATGACACAGCCACCCTTCCCAGTACTAGTAGCACCTTCACTCATTCCACTTTGCTCACTGGTCAACGTGGGGGATTGGAAGACTCTTTGCTCTTTCTTGCCACTTGGAGAGTCTTCCCCTACCTCCATCACTCAGTAACTTCTTCTCCACTGAAGACTGTGCTTTTTATTTTTACCACCCAATCAAAATTCTGGTAACTATTGTCTACAGACTCCCCCCTTTCTTCCTCAATGAGTTCAGCACAAGGCTCCCAATTTTCCTCTCCTCCCCACATCTTACCCTCATACTAGAGGACTTCAACATACACATTGACTCTTTTTCAAATACCCCCCTCCCAGTTCCTCAATTTATTCGTTTCCTGTGACCTACTACTCCTCTTCCACTCCATCTCAGCCACACACAAAGATGATCATACCCTTGATCTTGCCCTCCTCCACTACCTCCACTTTCAAGAATTCTAAAATGTCAGTATCTGGCCTTAATCTATTGGCATTTCACTACCTCTGTCTTCCCTTTCATAACCTTACTCTTCATCTACTGTGACCTCTAATACCTTGACTCTCCTAAATCATCTCCCCTGCACTAGCCACTTTCTCCTCTTTACCCCTTGGTGAACCAATTCAACTCAACATTGTCCTCCTCTCCCTAATCCCTAGCCCCCTTATCATATGACTGATTATGTCCAAACAAGCCTCAGCCTTGGATTACTCCCACCATTTGTCACCTTTGCACCTATGTAGGTGCTGCTGAATAAAGGTAGAGAACAATCACCCACCCATTCTCTGACTGGATTCTCTACCAATTCATGTTACACAACTTCAACTGGGCCCTCACTGTTGTTAGGCATCCTACTCTACTGCCAGTACCAACTCACCCTCCCACTCTCCACAGTAACTCTTCTAAACCTTCTCATCCCTCTTCAAACTTCCCATGGCTCCCCTTCTCCACAAATGTACTACCTCCACTTTCTCACCTGAGAACCTTTACTGAAAAATTGAGGCCATTCACCATAAGCTCCCTCTTCTCCCCTCTTACCCATCTCCTATCACCCAGATGCCTTCTGATGCTATCTTCCCCTCCACATGTCTCACACAAAAAGGTATGGCCTTATTCCTTATTGAAGCTAACCCCTCTACTGGTTTGAGTGATCTTGTTCTATCACATCTTCTCCAACAGATTGCCCCCCCTGTCATCCCCACTTTTTCACCTATTTTCAATCTCTCCCTGTCTACTGGCTCTTTTCCTACTGCCCATATCTCCCCCATCCTAAAAAAGAAAGCCCTTTGCTTGATCCTTCTGTCCCCATTAACTATCATCCTATATCTCTTCTGCCCTTTGTAGCTGAAAAGGTTGTCTACAATAGGTGTTTCCTTTTTCTCTTCTCACTTTTTTTAAGCCCTTACAGTCTGGCTTCAGACATTATCATTCCACTGAAATGACTCTTTGAAGTCACTAATGATCTCTTGGTTGTCAAATCCAGTGGGATTTTCTCAATCCTCACACTCCTTGACCTCTGTGCAACCTTGGACACTGTGGATCACACTCTTCTTCTGGATATCCTCTTCCCTCTAGGTTTTCAGGTCACCTTGCTCTCTCCTAGTTCTCCTCCTACCTCTCTGTCCACTCCTTCTCTGTCTCTTTTGCTGGACCTCCATCCTGGTCATGCTCTCTAACCATAGCTGTACCACAGAGCTCTATCTTAGGTTTTCTTCTCTTCTCCCTCTATACTATTTTACTTGCCTTTCTTTATATCCTTAGTGCCTGGAACATAGTAGGTGCTCAAGAACTATTTATTGAATGACTGCTAGCTTAAGGTCTGGAGAGATTAAATAATTTGCCTAGGGTCACATAGCTAGGCATATATCTGAGACACCACCTGAACCCAGGTTTTCCTAATTCTGAGGCAAGCTCTTTGTTCGCAATGTCTTTCATATATCAGCTGTTTGAATAAGCTATTTGAATACACTGGAAAATGCCCTTGATGCCAGGCCCCTAGAAGCTCTGCCCCAAAGCAACACCCCCATGTGATGTTGGGATCCAAGGAGGAAAAACAACACCCCACCCTTACCCCTCCACCCATCATTCACATATTTGTATTATCTTCTGTTACTAAAATGTAAACTCCTGTTCCCCTAGACTTATCCAAGGTCACATAACTAGTACATAGCACTAGAGAATGGATTATCAACAGATCAGGGGGATTACTGTACTCCTAGAAACCACTGCTCTGCCTTATCCACAGATAAGTAAATAACCCAAACCCAACTGCTGCTCTTCCCATTTTTACAGATAAAGAAAGTGAAGTTTAAAGACATGACATATAGTAGGTATCAGAGATTAATCTTTGGTTGTGGTTTTCTGATTTTTAAGTCCAACCCTCTACCCACTAAACCATCTAGCCATGATGAGTAGAGGAAGGAAATTGGAATCCCCTCTTCTAATCTAGAGAAGACAGTTCTACAATTGTAACTATATATCTCATTATTTAACAACTCTCAGAAAGTTCATTCTTAGATATAACTTCAGTTCCTCCTGTTTGACACAAAAATCCCATCTTCCCTTTTCTGGCCGTCCACTTGCCTCTGTTAAAAATAGCCTTGAATTCCCAGATTCTAAGGATTATGGTAGGGGGATATCATGACCCTAAACCTCTGTGTGTGCCCCAGGGGTGTTTGAAGCAATCATGGTAGAAAACTATTGAGCCTCAGTTTCCTCTCCTGTAAAATGAGGGGGTTGGACTAGTGGCTTCTGAGGTCCTTTCTGGCTCTAGACCGAGGATTTGATGAGGAGTCATTTCTTCCACCTGGCCTTCAGTTCCTTCATCTCTAAAATGAAGGGGTTGGCCTAGATGGTATCTGATATACCTTCCAATTTTGGGTCTTTAGGTCTTGTGTACCCTTACAGAACTGTGGAGAAAAAGGTATCCTTATGGAATCATAAGCCTGAAGGGCCCTGAAACATCGAGCATGGATTGGCAGAAGTGGAGGAGACCTCCAAGTCCAACCCTGAACTGAAGCTTGAATATCCCTGACAACAACCCTGACGTGTGGTTAATCCATCTTGAAGCTTTCCAGTGATGGGAAACTCACTATTTCTTGAGACAGATTGTTCCACTGTTGGACAGCTTCCTTCCACCCAGCCATATGTTAGTATGTGCCTTTCTACAACTTTCCATTCTCTGTTTCTAGTTCTTCCCTCTGGGACCAAGCAGAACAAAGTTAATCCTTTTTCACATGAGGGATCTTCCTAGATTTGAAGCCAGCTAGCAGATCTCCCCTGTATCTTCTCTTCTCCAAGCGAAGTATCCCCATTTTCTTCACCCAATTCTTATATGACATGATCTCCAGTCTTTTCCTCCAGATGTCCTAGTACGGTCCTTCTACCCTTAGGTACCATCGGCCCTCTTTGAGAATGAATGGCGAACAACAACAATCTGTGAGTGTCCGGGATAGGAAAGTAATTGAGAGATATATTCCTTCTGTGGTGTTAAAGACTCCTCCTTTCAAAGATATCTGTATTTTTAAAATATAACTTACCCTAAGAAATAAGGTTTAAATGGTAGAAGCCATTGGGGAACATTTAAGCACCCACTGTGTGCTGAGCACTGGATAGGGATATTGAGACAAAAAATTAAGATATTCCCCTGTCCCTATGGAGCTTGCTTTCTATTGTGAGAGAGAACCTGTTCACAGATAAATAAATACAGGATACACACACATACAAATTCACAATGATGGGGTGGGTGGCACTAATACTGGGGCAATCAGGAAAGATTTTTTTGAGGGAGGTGCCACTGGGGATCCCAAGAAGAGGAAAGAAAGCATTCTAAGCATGGCAGGAACCCCATACAAAGGCACACAGATGAGGGATCCAAGTTGTACATAGGGAACAAGAAGGCTGGTTGGACTGGTACATAGATTATGCCAGGGGAATAGTGAGTAATCAACCTGGAAAGATAGACTGGAGCCAGATGCAAAGGGCTTTAAATGCCAAACCAGGGAGCTCATATTTTAAATTGTTATTGTCACTTTGGTCTTTCATTTTTTTAAATTTGAGGTGATAGGAAGCTTCTAACAATTCTTGAGAGAAAGAATGCTGTGGTCAGGTCTAGGCTTTGGTTATTGTGTGGAGGCTTGATCAGAGAGAGGAGAGACCAATGAGGAGTCTATTCTAATAGTCCTGGTGAGAGTGGATGTTGGTTATCTGTCCTGTGGCCATGCATATTCACCACCCCCTTCCATCACCTGCCCTACATTCAGTAACCAAATCCATAGTGCTTTTGTTTCTGGAATAGGACAATCAGCTACTCTAGAGGTCAACAGGGCAAGATGGGGATGGATGTGAAAGGTGTTGAGGGGGTAGAATCGACCAGACTTAGCAACTGATTGGATGGGGGAGGGGAGGAATAAGTGAGTTGGAAGAGCTGATTCTGAGCCTTAAGTGATTGGAAGGATGGAGGCTGCATGGAATATTTTATCCAAATTAATTTGGACATGTTCTTGACTGAGTTAATGCTATTGGATCAATATTTGTTTTCATATTGTTCAATGATCTCATTGTTTAAGTCTCAGTTTATGTTCCCAAGCTCTTGGCACCAGGTTTAGGAACATATTCTAAAGCTACATCACAATGGCTGGGAAAGGACTTTAACAGAATCCAGGTATCACTAGTCTGACTCTCATTAAGGATCTGGGGTCACTGGTTTGTTTATTCGATAGAACAATAACCAGGGTCAGCATGATTGGTGTAAATGGCATTGTCCATGAAGGAGCTACAGGGTTCTCCTGACCTCATCTGAGCTGAAACCTTTGGGATCCAGAGACAAATCTGAAAGATGAAAAATGAAATTTGAAAAATAACAATGATACGTTGGGTCTAGATTGTGAACCAGAATGAAGCAGGAGATGCATTGGTCTTTGAGGAGCCAAATGAGCTCTGGGAATACTCATTCTTTGAGATGCTGTTTAGGGAAGCAATGATTTTTACAGTGAGAACACCTGGCTTCAAATTCTGCCTCTACCACTAGCTGAGTGACCTTTGAAAGCCAATTAACATCCCTAGGCCTCAGTTTCCTCTTCTGTAAAATGAGGTGGTTGGACTAGCTGGCCTCTGAGACCCCTTCTGGATCTAGAACTAGGATTCCTATGAACTCATTAGCTAAGGCATGGAGGGAGGTTAAGATCTGTACTGATTGAAGGAGTATCTGCATGGATAAAATTCCTGACAAATTGAGTATTGAAGAAAAGGGACATTGAAACCTTTCCAGCATTCTTATTAACCAACATGGGCAAGCCATTGGTCCATTTTCCCATAAAGTGTGGCCCTCAGTGTTGTTGAGACTTAAAAGTGTAGTGGAAAGCATGCTGGATTTGGAAGTCAGAAATCCAGATTCAAATCCTGCCTCATAGCAAGAGAGGAGCTGAGCAGCCAATTAGTTGAACTCCCTCTATTGACAGAGGAGGAAACAGACCCATGGAGGTGGAATGACTTGTCTAGAATCATAAGATCCTAAAAAACCCGAGAGACTGTCTAGTCTAACCCTTATATTTTACAAATGGTGAAACTAGGGTCCAGGTTTGTCCAGAGTTAGATATACAATCCTAGGTCTAGAGCTAGAAGAGTCCCGAGGTGCCAGCTAGTCTAGTGGCCTCGTCTTACAGAGGGAGAAACTGAGGCCCAGAGAGGGAAAGGGACTTATTCAAGGTCACACATAGAACTCTAGATCTAGAGCTGAAGGGGCCCTCAGGGACTATCTAGTCCAAACCTCTCATTTTACAGAGGAAGAAATTGAGGCCCACAGAAGAGCAATTACTTCCCCAAAGTCAAACAGGGCATCAAGGGAAGAGCTGGCACTAGAAGTCAAATCTCCTTGTTCAGGCCAGAGGTCTTTGCTGTGAGTAAGAATAAGCCTGGCACATTGTGTAAACAGTTGGCCACCAAGTTTGCCTAGAGCTTGTAGGGTAAGTGAAGGCAAGCAGAGGATGATAGGTAAAGTTGAAGAGGGAAGCTAGAGTAAGATTATGGAGGGCCTTAAAGTGACAGGATCAAAAAACTGGGAATTATCTCTAGGTAGTAGGGAGCCATGGGTCAGGAAGGTTAATCAGGCAGCTCCATATTGAAAGAAGTCTTAAATTTCAAGATAAACTGGGCCTCCTTACTTGTTCTTTTCCTCCATCTTCAATGAGGAGCTCACCCAAGGGCCTTCCTGCTTCCCACTTTCTGACCCCAGTGGATTGTTGCCACAGATAGCCCGGCTGATACGGTTCCTGATCAAAGACTCCTCAGAGAAGAGCTCGGAAATTTCCTTCTCTAACTACCATCTGCTGACATTTCACTTCTCCCTTAACCCTGGACCCCATTCTTCATCCTCACCAAGAGCTATATCTTTTTCCCTCAGTTATTTCCCTGGCTACCACCCCTGCACTGACTAGACTCTTCTCCCTTCCTCATATCAACCCTTTGGTGAACCAATTCATCTGTTTCTTGCCCCCTTTCTCCAGTCCCTTGTCCCCTTACTGTATCATAAATTTTGCCCTGCCAAGCCTCCATTTGGGATTATTCCTGTCATCTGTTGCCTTTATTCCTGATCACATACTGCTGAATAAACCTGAGGAAAATCACATAACCATGCTGACTGGATCCATTACAAATCAATGTTATATATCTCAAATGGGCTCTCACTGCAGCAAGGCAATTACCTGCCTCCTCATCCTACCCACCACAATGGGCTTTCCAAACCTTTTCATTGCTCCTCAAGCCTCCCATAGTTCCCCCTCACTTTGCCATCTCAGCTGCCAAGGTCATTCACTGAGAGTTCTCTCCTCTTCGTTTTAGATCACTTGGATGTCTTTGGCTCATCTCCTTATCCATCCCTATCTCACATAATCAGGCAGGCCTTCTCCTTGCTAATAAAAAACCCTCTATATACACAAACGATCCCATTCTATCCCATCTTCTCTATCATCCTTATTCTCTCACTAATCTTCAGTCTCTCCCCATCTACTGCCTCATGTCTTCCCCATCCTCAAGAAACATTCACTTGATCCACCCATCCCTGCTAGCTATTGCCTCACATCTCTCCACCCTTTTTACCCCTTCTTTTCCTCTCATTCTGCAGTCTGGCTTCTTACCTCATCAATCAACTGTAAGTGCTCCCTCCGAAGTTACATACAATCTCTTAATTACCCAATCCAATGTCCTTTTTCTCAATCCTCATCCTACTTGACCTCTTGGCAGTCCTCCTTGTTTCTCTCTTCTCTCTAGGTTTCTAGGAAACCAGTCTTTCTTGGTTCTTCTCCTACCTACATGTTCACTCCTTCTCAGTCTTCCTTGGTGGATCTTCATCCAGGTCATGGCTATTCTCTGTGAGTGTTCCCCAGGGTGCTGTCGATTCTCTTCTCCCTCTATGTTATATCTCTTGGTGGTCTCATAATCCCCTATGAATTATCTCAATGCTGATTATTCTCAAATCTCCTCTCTGCTGACCAACTGCATGTTAGATATCTTGAACTGGACAACCCATTAGACTTCTTAAACTCAACATGTTTAAAACAGAACTCATTGTCTTTCCCCAAAAAAAACTTAGGAAGAACTAACTTCCTTATTTGTTGAGGGCACCACCATCCTCCCAGTCCCCAGGCTCCCAACTCCTCACTATCTCTCATCACCACCCCCACCTAATCTGTTATCAAGACTTGTAAATTTTACCTTTGTCACATCTCTCTTAGATGTCCCTTTGACCTGGTGCAGACCCTCACTACCTCATGCCCAGATTATGGTAGTAGCTGCTGGTTAGTCTGCCTGTTTCAAGTTTCTCCCCAGAACGGTCCATCTTCCATTCATCTGTGGAGTGAGGAAACTGAGGCCTTATGGTCACATGTGGCCTTCTAAGCCCTTGGGTGGGTCCTTTGACTGAGTCAAGGTTTTACAGATCAAATCCTTTTACTAAGGTCTGTGAAGATTGGATTCAGTCAAAGGGCCACCCTTGAGGACCTAGAGGGGATTTGTTCTGTGAACTTGGGATTTGGTCAAAGAGCTTCCCTTGAGGGCCTAGATATATGTGGTCTTGAGGCCACAGATTCCCCACTCCTAAGTGATCTTTCTAAAATGCAAGTCTGATTAGGTCATCCCCGCCACTCAATAAACTCCAGTCACTCCCTGTCTATTGCCTCTGTGATCAAATATAGAATCTTTGGGTTTGAATTCAAAGGCCTTCAAAGAAAGCGTCCCCACACACACCTTTCTATTCTTCTTAAACTTTCCCACTCTCTCCTACATACTCTCTTGTTGAGTACCACAGGCAGTGGGAATCAGACCCTGACAGCTGAACAAGCCCTCTCAGGTGTCTGACCTGCTGATAGGCCTGGATCAGTTCCTGATCCCCCAGGAAAGTGCTCAAGCATACAGGTGTGAGGATTAGGTTCTGGAGACATGCATGGCATTTGCACCCATGGCCTGGGACAAAGAAGTATGCAATGTCCATGGGGGAAAGCAGTTAAGAAGTATCCTATAAAAGCCTGGACACAGGGTAATAAAGTTGGCTCTCTACTTTCACAACTCTGAGAGTTCTCGTCTCTCTTTTATGCATTCACTAGCATCTCTGGGTCAGTGATTCTTTCTCAGCCCTGTCTGGGGATGACAGGGCTCCCACTCTTTCTCAGCCCTTTTGTGGGATGGCAGGACTCCCCAAAATTGGCTCCCTACACTCTCTAATGCAGTGACCTGGGCCTCCTGGTTGCTCCATGAAGGAGACACTCCACCTCTTGACTCCAGCCCTGATACATGGAATAATCTCCCCTCCTCCCCTCCTCCTCCTGGCTTCCCTCTAGGCCCAGCTCACATCCCACCTCCTACAGGAAGAAAAGCCTTTCCTCATCATCCTCCTGCCAGGGCCTTCTTTCTACTGATTAGCTAATTGCACATCATACTTGCCTGCTTATTATCTCCAGCATTTGAGTGTGAGCTCCGTGAGGACAGGGACTCTCTTTTACCTGTCTTTGCATCCCCATCACCTTAACCCAGTGCCTGTGGTAGGCATGAATAAATGTTGGACACTGACCCATTGCTCTCAATCATTTCTCAATTGCCAGAACCAATGTCTTTTCTGGGTCCTCATCCTTAATTATCCAGCTTTTGATATTGTTGGCCACCTTCTGCTCCTAGATACTTTCTCCTCCCTTGGCTTCCCTGAAACTTCCCTCTTTTTTCCCTCCTTTCCCATTTAACTACTTCTCAGTCTCCTTTGTAAAATCTTTGTCTGCTTCCTGCCCAGTAAGCTTGGGTGTTACCAATCTACTTCTCTCTCTCTCTCTCTCTCTCTCTCTCTCTCTCTCTCTCTCTCTCTCTCTCTCTCTCTCTCTCTCTCTCTCTGTCTCTCTCTCTCCCCCCCCCCTCCCTTCCTCTTTCTCATCAGTTCCTATGAGTTCAATTGTCATCTTTATGCAGATGGTTCCCAGATCTAAAGATACAGTCCTAGTCTCTCCTAAACTCTTCAAACTGAATACAGAGAAAAGTATATATGAGTTATACAAACTGATGCAAAGTGAAGCAAACAGAACAAGGAACAAATATATACTATGACGGGCCAAGTCAAGTCACCAAGCCTTTATTAAGTCTTTACTATGTGCTGGGCACTATGCTAAGAGTGAGGGATAAAAAGAAAGGCAAATGCATGGTTCCTGTCTTCAAGGAGCTCACGTTCTATGACAATGTAAAGGGAAAAAATTCAAAGATTTAAAACTGAATGTTGCAAATTAGAAAGAACAGTCTTGGCCCCAAGAAGAAATGTGACAAGACTCCTCCCTTTCCTGTTTTGCAGAAGTGGGGTCCATGGGCGTAAAACACTGCCTATAACATCAGATTTGTTCAATATGTTGATCGTTTTGGCTGAATTATGTTTTCTTCTTCGTCTTTTAAAAAATTATTTCTTGTAAGGGGAAAATGTAGGTGATATAAAAACAGAAGTTATCAGTAAAAATCTGTTTTTTAAAAAATAAAATAAACTTTATGGATAATAAAACAATAATAAATATACTTGATAATAAATATATAAATTTAAAAATCATAAAAATAAATTTTTCATCAAAGTCATCCCCTAGCTCTCCTCCAGACTGGACTTTCCTTTGTGACAAAGGAAAACAATCAAGCAAAACATCTAACACAGAGATTTTATCTCATAATATATATAATGTTATGTCCTAGTAGCCCCCCACCTCTCTGCCATTAGGGAAGATATATGCTTTCTTATATCTTCTCTTGAAATTCCATTGCCTTTGTTTTTCAATACTTCATGTTCATTTTCCTTTTAGTGTCTATTGTAGGCACATGTGTTCATTGTCACCCAATCCATATCTATGCACACCCGTGGTTGTGGCCATTTTTATAAATCATTCTTCTGGTTCTGCTCACTTTCCTCTGCATCAGTTCATACAAGTCTTCCCAGGTTTTCTGAAGCCATCTCCCTCATCATTTCTTACAACGTAATATTAATTCCATATACTCATATGCCATTCCCCAATCGATGGCACTTATTTTTTTTTCCCCAGGGCTTTGCTACCACAAAGTATACTGAGACAAATATTTCTAATATGTCTCTGGCTTAAGACTTGTTACAATTCCAGAAGTATACAATCAATAAAGCCATTATTTTTAGCGATTACAACTCTTTATTGCATACAGTTCAATGGGGAAGTTGCAGTAGCCAGGATGAGAGAAAGTGAAAGCATATGTGGTGAGCAGGGAGCTTACTAGACAGAGGGGAGGATTTTGGACAGGACCCTGACATCACTCTCAAAGAATCAGCTGGTCTGGCCTGGGTGAAGCACTGCATGGGGGAAGGTGGGTGGAGTTCACAAACCCAGATGAGGTCTAGTGGAAGACCCAGTGGAGAACCTAGTGGAGCTATGGGAAGTATATAAATTCTTTGCCTTGTCATAGCTAGATAGACTTGGGATAACAGCAAAAGAGCCCTGGGGGTGGAGTGGACTGGGGGGAGGCCCACCACTCTCTAGGGTTTCTTTGGTCTTTGTCGTAAGGCACAATCCATCCTCCCCCATAGCTGCCATATTGGTATTGCTAAAACCCAGATTTGACCATATCACCCCACTACTAAAAACTCTTGAATGTCTTCTTATCACTTCTAGGACAAAATCAAGACTCTTTAGCCTGACATTTAAAGCTCTTCATGCATTCTGCATTACAGCCCAAAGGACTATCTAACTGGTCCTCACACAAGGCTTCTGTTTCTTGCTGAGGTTGCCCCGTAGAATCCTTTCAAGTACAATTCAGGGGCCTTTCTTGATCCTCCAGTTATCAGCACCACAGTTCTCCCTTTCACATCATGACTTTCCCCATTTTTGGTTCTGCTGTGTTTGGGGTTGGCATAAGAAATTAAATGGGAATTTGGGGGGAGTTCCAACAAAGGCCAGCAATTGACACAGAAGTCTGGAAACTCAGAAATGTATGAAACATTTGCATAGTATTGTATACCATCAATATATTTGACTTTTTAATACCATAATTCAGGCTTCTTCTCTGGTACCAAGGGAGGGTCAAAAAATTTAGGTGGATTTTCCAGATTGGGGGGGGGGTGCTCTACCTCAGTGTGGAAGGGATAACTGTAGTGACTCCTTGGAATTAACCTTAACCTAATCCCTTACTTAGACCCCACCCACCCACTAGAACTTAAGGTCCTTGAGGGAAAGAGTTATTTTGTCTTTGTTTTTGTAGCCCTAGGACCAGGTATGATACCTTGCATACAACAGGTGTTTAATAAATGTTTGCTGAACTGAATTGCACCAACTTCTGGTTTTCAAGTGATTGCCACAAAGAGCTGAAGCAATTCTTAGCCAGCCTTGTCAACCTTTTGGACTCCTCTCAGAATGAGTTCGGTTATAAAAAAAAAGACCACTGACTAGAACTTGAAAGACCTAAGAAGTTGTCCTGACAGCCCCTATGCCACAGTGGTCCGGTTGGCACACCACTGGGTTGCAGTTTTCCCATGTGTCAAATAAATTAGATGATCTCAAAGGTCCCTCCCAACTCTGATGTTCTAGGTTCTAAGGTGCCCCCTAAGGCGGAGGTTCTGAGTGTAAAGGTGCCTCCAAACTCTGATATTCTCTGCTTTAAGGTCCCTCCCAGAGGCAGCTGGATGGTATAATAGATAGAGCGTTGGTCAGGAAGACCTGAGTTCAAATCCTGCCTCAGACACTGATCAAATGAGGGTCCCTGGCCAAATCACTTAACCTCAGTTTCATCATCTTTAAAATGAAAATAATAATGACACCTACCTCACAGGGATGTTGTGAGAATCAAATGAAACCATATTTGTAAAGTGCTTGGTAAAATTTTTAAATCTCTTCTAAATGGTAGCTGCCCCATCTAGATGTGGCATTCTGTGCTTTGACATCCTGGGTCCAACACTCCCTCCTGGCTCTATCAGCTCAGGAGCTGACATCTCCAAGGATATAAAACTCTGATTCTCCATGGCCAGTCAGGAAGCTGGGGGCACCGGTTCTTCCAGGAATTCTATCCAACCTCCCAGGAGTCACAAGTGGAAAAAAAGAGCTCTGTCTCCACTGCAGGCTCCAGGGTGGGTGGAGAAGCCAAGAGCTGGCAGCTGTCCCAGCCACAAGGTGGGCTCTGAGTTCTTTCCGGATGAGGTCGGCCTTGGCGCCTCTAGCCCCATTCCCATTGCTGACACAACTGAGGGGAAGGATTCTGCAGCTGAGGCTGGTCAAAAAACTCATCTGCACACATGCACACATACACACATGCATCCAGGCACATGCACGACCACACACATACATGGGCAGCAGAGATGGGACAAGGCATTTGCCGCCCAAAGCATAATTGGAAAATTTCACAGCCCCTTCTCCCCAACTCACCCACCTCCAAGTATTTGAAAATTGGGCCCCCAGTATTTTACTGGCCCCGGAGGCTGTGAGCCTTCACTGTAACATGCCAAACTTGACTTCTCCCAGAATAAATCCCTCCAGACCACACGAGCGGGATTTCCTGGCATTAAAAAGAAAGACCGTTATAAAAGAGGTATTGTAAGGCCTGGGACTCCTTAATGAGTGGGCAGAGAGCAGTCTGGTACAAGCCACACCCTCTCAGAGAGGCCACTGAGTCCAACCCCCTCATTATATAGAGGAGGAAACTGAGACCAATGGAAAGGAAGGGACTGGCCAAAGATCACAAAAAAAAGATCCTATGTCAAGAATTGGCCTCAGAGACCAGCTATTCCAGCCTCCTCATTTTACTGAGAAACTGAGTCCAAGGGAGAAGTGACTTACCCAAAGTTACACAGCTAGTAAGTGTCAAAGGTGGGAACCAGGCCTAGGGCTTCCTGATTCCAAGTTTTCTGTCCAATCCCCTATAGCTAGCTGCCTCTTGATGAAATCTAAGACCCCAAGAGATTTGAAGTGAACCCTGAGGAGATAGTTCAGAGTTGCTGGCAGAGGAGGCAAGTGTGACGGCTTGCTCAGCCCTCAAGGTACGACCTCTAGCAGTGTGTACACCCTCCCCCAGTTCTGGGCTTTCAAGTCCAGGCTCTTTCTTAGGTTCCAAACACCTGACCTAGTCCTCAAAGCCCACTAGACCTTCTGCAACACCACCATCATGTTGGCAGACTACATCTAGTGTCTACAGCAGCTTCCTACGGTGAGCCAGATGTTGTTTGAAGGTGTAAGGAGGGCATATTGTCAGTGGTTACATCCCCCTTGTGCCCCTATGTCTGCAGCCAGAACTCTGAGGGGGGCTAGTCGGGGCCAGGAAGAGCCACTTCTCCCTCTAGAAGAATCATTCCCATGAAAACATAAATGGTATCTGGTCTGAGGGCCAGAAACATAGAAGGCAAATTTTTCCCTTTCTACTTACACAGTTGCCAACTTAGTTCAAGCCCTCATCTCTTCTCACTGTGGCTATTGCAATTGCTTTCTACCTGGTCACATCCTCAAATCTTTCCTATCCTCCAATCCAAAATTATTTTCACTAAGAGTAGCTATGACCACATTACATGCCCCTGCTCAGTAATTCCAATGACTCTCCTGGATCAAAAAGAAACTCCTCTATCAGGCACTCAAAATCCTTAACAACTTGATTCCAAATTCTTGTGTGCTATGAGAAATAATGAAGAGGGGCATAGAAGGAGGAGAACTCTGGGAGCTCCCCCCCAAACACCTCAAATACCTATAAAATATGACTCTAAACAAACTTTAGAGCTCCAGAACTCACAAAATGACAGAAAGACAAGGCTCCCCCTAAAGACAGCCCAGCAGGCAGACAGAAAGGGTTCATCTCAGCATGCTGGGAGCCAAAACCAGCTCGGTCTGGAACCTGGCTTTAGCCTGAGGACAGCCAGGACAAGCCACAGTTGGAGCTTTCAGGACAGCAGATCACCAGTAGCTGTGGCAGTTTCCAGAATTATGAACCCATAAGAAACAAGGACAAAGTGAAAGGTCAGTGGAACTCAGCTAAATTTGGGGAAAAGGAGCAGGTCTAGCCAAATGTCCCCATGGCAAGAAGTAGCAAGGTGGCCCTGCAGCCACCTCCACCTGGCTGATTCAGAGCTCCCAACCCGCAGATTTCAGGAAGGCCAAGTGATCATTCAGAGGCTAATTGCTCTTGCCTTAACCCTCCTGTATCTGGATTGTGGTCTTGGGTGGTGGTCCTGAGGTGCATGACCAGTGAGCCAAAACTGGTGGGGACTACAGAGATGGTGGCCTCCTAATAGCTTCAGCAGCTGCAAACCCCCAGCGATTTGGGACAAAGCTCTCCCCTCTGAAAGCAGAGTTCTACTGAGCCCAAAAGTCAAGTAATTGACTGGCAACATGAACAGGCAAAGGAAGAAAAGCAAGAACACCAATCCAACTCTAGATTCTTTTTTCAGGGACAAAAAGGATCAAACCAAGGAACAGGAGGAAGACAACACGGTCAGAACACCTACATCAAAAGCTTCCAAGAAAAACGTAAGCTGGTTACAGGCCATAGAGGAGCTTAAGAAGGATTTTGAAAACCAAATAAGAGAAGTGGAGAAAAAATTGGGAAGAGAAACGAGAATGATGCAAGAAAATCATGAAAAGAGAGTCAACAACCTGACTGAAGAAAATAACACCTTAAAAAATAGATTAACTCAAATGGCAAAAGAGGCCCAAAAAGCCAATGAGAAGATGAGAAGAATGCCTTAAAAAATCAAATATGCCAGATGGAAAAGGAATCTCAAAAGCTCAATGAAGAGAATAATTCCTTCAGAATTAGAGTGGAGCAAATGGAAGCTAATGACTTTATGAGAAATCAAGATACTATTAAACAGATACAAACAAATGAAAAAATAGAAGACAATGTGAAATATCTCCTTGAAAAAAAACCACTGACCTAGAAAATAGATCTAGGGGAGACCATTTAAAAATTATTGGACTACCTGAAAGCCATGATCAAAAAAAGAACCTAGAA
>CM053602.1:51852487-51874991 GCA_028646575.1 Pseudocheirus occidentalis
TAAAAGGTGAAATTCTGAGGTGGGAGAGGACTAGAATGAGAGGAGGCAGGGAGAGACAACATGAGGTTAATCATCCCATATAGAAGAGGCAAGGGATAATCTACAACCTTCATTTACTCTAATTGAATTTGGCTTAGGGAAGGAATGACATAAACTCTAAACTGGGTATCTTGCCACACAGGAGTGTAGGGGGGATGGGGATGAGAGGTGGGATGATGGAGGGGAGGACAGGGTCAGGGGGAGAGTTGCTGGAAGCATACACTTCAGTAAAGGGACAGGGACAGGGTAGAGAATAGAACAAGGGGAGGGATAGGAAGGAGGGACATATAATCAGCCTCTCACAATATGTCCACTGTGGAGATGTCCTGGGTAATTACACATATATGGCCGGTATTGAATTGCTTGTCCTTCCAGTGGGAATGGGTGATGAGGGAGGAACTGAAAGAATCTAGAATTTAAAGTTCTACAATCAAATGTTTAAATATATGTTATTATTATTAACTATATGCAACTGGGAATGAAGATATACAGGCACTGGGGTAGGGAGACCCACCCTGCCCTACCTGAAAGTTAGAGGGGCATTGGAGGAGGACATAAAAGAGAGCAGATTGGGGGAGGGGCTTTACAGTGGGATAGCTGTTTTGGGGTTGGGGGCAGGGGAAAGATGGGGAGAAAATTTGTAACTCAGGAAATGAATGATATAAACAAGAAAATAAATAAAATAATTAATTAAAAAAGAAATATGGAGTATAAATGCAGATCAAAGCATACTATCTGCTCTCTTTTTTTGTTTAGTTTTGTTTCGTTTTTTCTTTCTCATGGTTCCTGCCATTCATTCTAATTCTTCTATACAACATGACTAAGGTAAAAATATGTTTAATAGGAATGTATATATAGAGACTATATTAGATTGCAAGGAGTCTTGGGGAGGGGGGAGAGGAAGGAGAGGGAGAGATTTTAAAGCTTATGGAAGTTGTAATGGTAATAGAATTTAAAGATCCCCCTGTATTGGCTTAGTTTTCAGGTTGAGTATTAAAACCCAGAGCTTGTGAATCCCACTTGTGGAATGAACTTGTTGACATGAAGAGAGAGGGCTGAACTGGGAGGAGCTGGTGCTGTAAATTTAAAGAGAAGCCCAAGCAGAGAGAAGGCCCAAGCAGAGGAGGCCAGGACTTTTGGGGAGCAGTATCATGAAGGCAGAGAGAGAGGAGAAGGAAGGATGGAATAGAGGCAAGGAGGAAGGGAGGGAGGAAAAAAGGAAAGAGGGAAGGTAAGTGCTAGAGATATAAAACAAGAAAATGAGCCATTTCCTATTCTCAAAAAATTTACATTCTGTGGGGGAGGGAAGACAATACATAAAGGGGAGCTGAAAAGTTTGCATATTGGGAGGAGCATGGCTGTTCCAGTCAGGGACTCACTAGTCATTTAGTCAGCCTCAGAGAGGAGTCATCCTTAGCAAGGCATGACTTGCCTCTCTTGATAGAATAGCTCATTGAGATCAGGGATAATTTCATTCTTTATGTTCCCAGCACCTAGCACAGCACTGCATGGAGAATAGTTGATTGATGGATTTATTACTGAGTTCAACAAAGAGATCACCATCAAGGTATGGAAGAATAATGGAGTAGCAATAGGGAATTTCAGTCACCCAGTCTCCTACTGAAGAGTTTTCTCAAGAACGGAGGAGTCAGTACTTTTTAGACTTGATTTAAAGATTATTTTATCCTTTAAAAGGTAGAAGAAGGGAGGAAAGGAGATTCTATTGTGGGTCTATTTTGCCAAGATGGAGGAATTCATTGGTGAGATGGAAATGTCAGGAATCTTGGAAGAAAGTGTTCACTACCTCTTAGAATTTGTGACAGAAGAGAGAAAAGTTAGGAATGAATGGTCAAATTTGTGTTCTAGATTCTGAGAAAGCAGATTTCAAAGGGTTCAGAGACAGGATAGGAAGGAAACCCATGGACTATAATTCTACTGGGCTAATCATTAATTCTGGGAGGGATGAGAAACTCAAGAATGAGTTTCTGAAGACACAATGGGAAATAATTCTAATAAAGGGAATAAATAGAGTTGGTTACAAAACTGATGTAGACACACAGGGAACTCACCAACCTACTACGTTTCTAAAAGACAGGTACAACAGATCCAAAGTAACAGAATCAATACAAAATCATGGCATGCTTCTGCAAGAACAGTGTCAGGAATGTGAAAACTCAGAATCAGTCAAGGTGAATGAGGAAAGCTAGTGAAAACAAAAGGGATTTTAAGCATACTGGGGAAAAGAGGAGAATCAAAGAGATGATAAAATCCCTGGTCAGGATGAATGGGACAATAAACTTAGAGCTAATCAATTATTCTTTTGCTTCTGCCAAGGAAAATGATCTTTGGATTGGAAATGACTGAATAAAAATAGCAAATAAGGACCTGATATGAAAGAAAAGTGAAGGAATAGTAGGAGAGTGCTTAATAGCCCTGAATGAGTTCAAGTCACCAGAGATGAAGGACATACTCAAGTTCTTTTGGCTTAGCCATTGCCACTAACAGCTAAAAGATAGTGGAGAATGGGAGATGGGCTTCAGGATCAGAGAAGGGCCGGTGTCCTCAATTTTCCAAAAGAAAAAGCAAATATTCTCTACAGACGTTAGGCTAGTGTACTGAATTTTGACACCTGGCAAGAATCTGGACTATGTTCACAGAAAGGGAGATTGGCGAAGATCTCAAAAATCAACGGTGATCACAAAGAACCAGCCTTAAAAACAGGTCCTAACTGACTTCCCTTTTTCAACTAGCGTTACTGAGTTTTGGCACATGGCCACATCACCCAAGATGGAGGCATCGACATGGGAAACACAACGGATTTGCTTCTCTGAGACCAGATTCTGCGTTCCCCTACCACGTGAGTGGGAGTAGTCTCTTTCCATTGGTCTTGTAGCCGGAACTAGGTGCGTCTTTAAAACTACCAGAGACGAATAGTTTCTGGCTCTTTCTTTCCGGTGGCGCCCAGGAGTGAACGTCTCGTTTGCGCTGCGTGGGCACCATGCACTAAGCGGGATGGGGGAAGGGTCATCTTCCCCTTCCTCTTATGCCCTGCTGCCCCAAGAAAAGTGCTCAGGACTTTGGTGATTTGTTCTTTTCGGTTATGGCTTCTGGGAGTGGTGAAGTTCCCGGACCTAGGAGCTTGAGTCATGGGGACTTCGGGGCCAAGATTCCTGGATGTTGCCGGATGTTGCCACCACCCTAGCAGGAAGCCATTAGAAGCCAGGGACACAAGCCCAGGGGGGCTTCAGACTTGAAGCTTGGTGGGACTGATGCTATTATACAGGAACTGATATGAGCTGTGAACCTAATGGATTCCCTTCTTCCCTTTCCCAGAGAAGGAGAGGATCATATCTTCCAAGGTAGGTGTTTCGGAGAGAATGTTTGTATGTTTGTCCTTGCTATAACTTCGAAGTCAGTATTCCTCTGTAAAAAGGAATCCCCCTAAAAAGGATAGAACGCGCTCATGGTAGAGACTAGATAATTCTCAAACCAGCTTAAGAGTACTTGAGAACTCTGAAGGATGTAACCTACCTGGCCTTAGGGCAGTAAGGACCACCGTAGGCTTCGTTATTCTAGACTCCATCAGGGGAATGGCTACAGTAGCCAATACAGGCTACATAAACCCGTAGTAAAACATTCGATAATTTTTTGCAGAAAAGGAAGGTGTGGGATCGATGCCAGCACAGCTAGGTCGATTTTAAACTAGTGAATATTGACACCTAAAATTGTCGACTTCTGAATGAGATCTTTGGTAGGGCGTGTCTGGGATCTGTGCTTGGCTGGCCCTGTACTTTTTGGTCAACAACGTGGATAAAGATGGAAATACAAACCTGGGAGGGACAGTTAACACACTGAACGACAGTGTTAAGATTTTCAAAGATCTTCTAGATCAGAACCAGAGTTAAGATCCAGAGCTCCCAGAAATTACTTTGTGTATATTTCACGGTTCATTTGCTGTGTATATTTTGTTCCATTCCTTCCCCCTCCCCCCCCCCAAGCTCCTTGAGTGCAGATACTGTTCTGTTTTTAGCCTTGTATTTCCAGAATCTACCACAGTGCCTGACACATAGGTGGCTTAATTAATGTTTGTCAAATTGAATTGGATTGAAACCCTGCTTTGCTACTTACTCCCCGCAGATCTTGGTCAAATAATGGAACTCCTCTTTGTCTCTTGATTTGCTCCTCTGTAAACTCTGAATCTAGGATTCAATTAAAGTCTGAGCCGAACTGAATAAATGGAATCTAATATGGATCGACATAAAACCCTCCACTGGGTTTACACACACACACTCACACACACACACACACACACACACACCAACTCAACCTTGCAAGTACCAGATGGGGGTGGGGGTAGGGGTGGGGGTGGGGCTAGACAACAGTTCAGCTGAAAAAGATCTGAGGGTTGGACCACAAGTTCCATATGTGAGTCAACAGTCAAGGTGGCTGCCAAGAAATCATCATTAAGAGAGACAGGATTAAGGAGGTGATTGTTTCATTCTCTATTGCCTTCCTTATACCACATCAGAAGTATTGTCACTTTTGGGAGTCCCCTTTTTGGAAGGACAGTGACAAACTAGAGAGTGTCCAAAGGAGGGCAACCAGAATACTGAAGGGCCTTGAGTTCCACTATATAAAGGAGGGCTGAAGGCATAATTCCAGCAGATTCACAATGAAAAATACTGCTTGCCTTTGGACAGGTAATGAGTTTGAACGGAGGCATGTTTTTAGACATGGTCAGGGAAGAATTTCTTTTGCTTGACTATATATGTTTATAAAGGATTTTGTTTTTCTTGCTTTCTCCATGGGAGGGGCATAGAGGGATGGGAGAAAGAAAGTTTTGAGCTAAAAGTAAAATGAAATTGGATTTAGAAAAAAAGCAAGATTGAAGGAACTAAAGATTTTGAACTTGGAAGATAGAAGACTGTAGGGGAGAGGTAGTGGTCACATGATACCATATTCAGGTATCTGAAGGGATGTGAGGTGGGAGAAAGGATTAGGCTTGTTCTGTTTGCTCCCATAGAGCTGGGTGGGAAACCTGCAGCCTGAGGTCACATGTGGCCCTCCAGATCCTCAAGTGCAGCCCTTTGAATCCAAACTTCACAGAATAAATTTGTTCACAAATTTATCACTTCACCTGTGTGCCTCTGTTTCCTCATCTGTAAAATGGGGACAGTAATAGCACCTACCTCTCAGGGTTGTTGTAAGGTTGATCATATTTGTAAAGTGCTTAGCAAACATTAAGTACTATATAAAGCAGTAGTAGTAGTAGTAGTAGTAGTAGTAGTAGTAGTAGTAGTAGTAGCAGTAGTAGTAGTAGTAGTAGTAGTAGCTGTTGATGATAACTGATGTTGATGTTCTATGAACACTGAGGTCCCTTCCAGTTTTTTCAAAGCATTTATTAAGTGCTTATTATGTGTCAAGAGTGGGGGGGCGGTTAGGTGGCGCAGTGAATAGAGCACCGACCCTGGAGTCAGGAGTACCTGATTTCAAATCCGGCCTCAGACACTTAACACAAAAAACTAGCTGTGTGACCTTGGGCAAGTCACTTAACCCCAACTGCCCTCCAAAAAGCAAAAAAAAAAAAAAAAAGAGTGGGACAGCTGGGTGGTACAGTGGATAGAGTGCTGGGCTTGGAATCAGGAAGATTCATCTTCATACGTTCAAATCTGGCCTCAGACACTTACTAGCTGTGTGACCCTGGGCAAGTCACTTCACCCTGTTTCCCTCAGTTTCCTCATCTGTAAAATGGGCTAGAAAAGGAAATGGTAAACCACCTCAATTTCCTTACCAAGAAAACCTCAAAATGGGGTCATGAAAGAGCTGCCAAGAGCTGTGTTGAACACTTTAGATATTACTCAGGCCCTTGGCACATCCTTGCCCATTTGGCCACCCCTTAGGCAGTATTGAGCTGTGAAAAATGAAGGAAGGTGCTAAAGACATTTCATTAAACAGACACTTGTTGTTCAGTCATTTCTGTCGTGTCCGACTCTTCCTGACCCTATTTGGGGTTTTCTTGGCAGAGATACTGCAGCAGTTGGCCATTTCCTTCTCTAGCTCATTTGACAGATGAGGACACTGAGGCAAACAGGGTGAAGTGACTTCCCCAGGGTCACACAGCTAAGAAGTATCTGAGGTTGGATTTGGGGTCTTCCCAACTCCAGGTCCCATGCTCTATCCACTGAGCCACCTACCTACCCTAAACAGACACTTAGAGATGCTTAAATGCTTACTGTGTGCAAAACACTGTGTTTGGCTGAGGGGGCTGGCTGGGTGGAGGCTGCATCTGCTTAGCAGTTCTGAGAGTATGATCCTGAAGAGGATTTGAATTTATTCGAGCTTAACTAATTGAGACTGAACTGCTTTGAAAGTATTCTTGGCTTGCACTAGTTTTTTAGGCTTTCTAGGCCTGTGTAGGTACTAAGGCCTTGCTCCATACTGGGACTAATGTAATTCAACAGATATACGTTCCGCGAGAAGCACTGTGCTCAATCCCCACCCCTGCCCTGGGACCTCTTGTCCAGTGCTGGGCTGTTCTGCAGTGCCCAGCACTATGGGAGCATTATGAGGCCTCTTCTGGGCTAGACTCCATAGTATGTTGTGGTGGCCAGAGCATTAGACCTGGAGTAAAGGCAGGCCTGGGTTCAAATCCAGCTTTTGTCATCGAGGACAATAATACCCATTGTACCTGGCTCCCAGGGTTGCTATGATGCTCAAATGACCTAATGGACATAAAATGCTTTGGAAACCTTAAAGTGCTATTTCAATTTCAGTTCTTTTTATTGCTACTCTAAGCTCTATTTGGCTGGATTTTTCTTTCCTCTGCATATTCTAGTCATCTCTTGGTGCCAAATTTCAATGGCCAGACTGCTGAAGCATCAAATTGGAGAGCTTTTGCCTGGCTTGTTGGCCCAGAGCAGGATGAGAACTGGAATGATTTCCTCTTTTTTTATGAGGCTTTGAAAGTGGAGTTCTGGAATCAGGGGTGTGGTGGTAAATGTTTAACAACTGGCTCTCCAAATACACACGTAGGATACACTTTTCACTTTAATTTGCAGCATTAACATTTTCTCCATTCGTTTCTTAGTTCTACGCAATCAACAAAACAATAAATCAAGCCCTGGTTTGTAGCATTTGCCAATTTCCAAGGTGTGATTGCACACTCTGAAAATTTAATGACTGGATCTTGTGAGCTGGTTTGAGCTACTTCCAGCACATCCTTTCCTGGAAGGGTTCTCAAAAGAATTAGAAACTCCAACAGTCATATGAAAAAGTGCTCCATGTCGCTAACAAAAAGAGAAATGCAAATCTGAACAATTCACCCCTAGCAAATTGACAAAAATGATGAAGAATGGGCATAAGCCAGTATTGGAGGGGCTATGAGAAGACAGGCATTCTAATAATGATGGTGGTTGGATTGGATTGGATTGGTCCAAGCATTCTGGAAACCAATTTGAATTTATCCTAAGAAAGTAATCAAAATGCCCATACCTTTTGACTCCTAAGATTCAATTTCTGGGGATATACCCCAATGTGGCTAATGAGAAAAAGACTCTCTATACACCAGAATGTTCCTATCAGCACATTATATGGAGGTAAAGAACTCAAAACAAAGTAGATGTTGATCACTTGTGGAGAGATGAGACATTGCAGTACATGAGGGTGATGGAATATTACCAAGGTGCGAGAAATGTAATGATGAAAACCGAGAACCGAAGCAGAGCAAAATCAGCAAAACCAAACAAAGAGTATATGCAACAATGCCAATGGAAAGAAGCCCAACAAATCCATCAAAACTGAATGTCATGAAATTATAATCAATTCCGTGATTCCACTCTCTGTAGAGGCTCTTCCAAACCTTTCCGTCCCTCCTCAACTCAAACCATTTTAGATGACAACCTCACTCACAAAATAGGAGCCATTTGCCTTGAACCCCCTCTTGTCCTCTCCACCACATATCCCATCATGCATCTAGATGCCTTCTGCCACTGCTGTCTCCTCCTTCACCTCTGACTCAAAGGAAGAGGTGGTCTTTCTCCTTATTGAGGCACACCCCTACATTCTATCTCTCTATCTTTTCTACTCTCTCACTAATCTTTGATATCTCCCAGTCTACTGACTGCTTCCTTATTGTCTTCAAACATGCCCATCTCTCCCTACTTCTCCAAAAATCCTCATTTCATCCGTCTGTCACTGTTAGTTATTATCCTCTCCTTGTGGCAAACTCCTTGAGAAAGTTGTTTATATAAGCAACTGCCCTGCTTTTCATCTTGCTCTCTTGTTTGTTCTCCAGTCTGCCTTCTGATATCATTGTTCAATTTAAAGTACTTTCTCCAAAGTTACTAATAATCTTTGTCTTTTTTTTTTTTTTTGCTTTTTGGAGGGGGGAAGGTAGGGCAGTTGGGGTAACTTGCCCAGGGTCACACAGCTAGTTAAGTGTTAATTATCTGAGGTGGGATTCGAACTCAGATCCTCCTGACTCCAAGGTCAGTGCTCTATCTACTGCAGCACCACCTAGCACCCCACCTAATAATCTTTTTAATGGAGGAATCTAATGACCTTTTCTCAGTCTTCATCCTTCTTGACTTCTCTGCAACCTTTGAACCTGCTGTTGATCACCCACTTCTTTTCCATACTCTCTTCTCTAGGTTTTTCCTGATAACTCTCCTGCTTCACCTTTTATCTGTCTGAATATTCCTTCTCAGTTCTCCTTTGCTAGATTTTCATTAGCTCATGCCCATTAACCATGAGTGTCCACCAAGGCTCTTTCCTTCTCTTCTCCTCCTACGTTAATTCACTTGGTGATTTCATCAGCTCCCATGGATTTAATTGTAATATCTATGCAGACAATGCTCAGATCTATCTAAGTGACCTCTGTCCTTGCTCTCTCAGAGTGAGATCTGCCATACCTTCCCCTTCAGGGTTCTAGGGGCACCCTGAAGGGTTTTGAACATCTCTCAGTGACTTTTTCCCTTACTATTAAACCAGGAACTGGTTCTGTGTAGGCATTTAACATAAATTAGCTTTTATAAAGGGATATTTACTTCAAATATATAATGATAACAAAAATACAAATATTTCCCTTAAATACTTTCGAGACATATCCTATCCGATGCCATTTCAGTTACTGAGGAGAGTGGACTCACCCTCAACATAGCTTCTACATAACATTGGTCTCATCAGGTTCTAGTCCAGATATATCATACCTCCCTAATGTATCAAATGAGTCCTCATCTCAGCTACCACAGGCTAGGTCTCAAAAGTCACACCTAAAGGTCAATCCTTATTCTTCTGGACACTGATGCCAAGATAGCTGCAAACTTAGATGTTAGAATGCCCAGATGCTTGTTCTCTTTAAGATCTGAGACTCCAACCATTTTACCTACGATGGAAAAGAACAAATTCAGAGTCCAAGGATCCAGGCCCATTTTTTATGGAGCCACATATTGGCTTCAGTTGGATGGGTCCAAAGCCTCTCTCTTTATTGTACTGTCTCTCACCGGACTCTGTCAGCAGTGGATTTGAACTGTGAGCAGTCAAAAGAATGGCCAAGGACAACTGGGGCCTTTTTGAAGATGTTCTCAGTTCTTACTACAATGAAAGAGACTCCTCCTAACCATATGGTCAGCAGATCAGAAGCAGTTACTGAATGTGTCCAATGCTCCATGGTGTCTGCAAGGTGCCTTTATTACAGGCCATCCTGACTCTCCCAGAAGCAGGCTTTTAGGCCTCTCCAAGGTAAGGGATTCACTCTATCCAAGCCCAGTGTTATGCTCTGTGCATAAGGGTCATATAAAAAAAAGAAATAAAGTGGAATACCAGGAAGTGCTTCTCCAAAGAGATATTTAGGTATGATTGGGAAGACAGTGAAGAAGACCACAAATTGGGGGAAATGGAGACTTTAGACCTCACTAAGAGGAAAGGGGCACTTCTGTAGGGCAATGTTAGATCTGATGTTATTCATTTCAGCTTCATTGTAGTGAGGAGTGAGTCTCAAGGGAATTCCTATTTCAGAGTCTACTCAGGAAGTCTCCAGATGGTTAACCTTCTTGCCTACATTTTGCTCATTTTGATTCTGCTTTAGAGAAAAGTAATTTAACCCATATGAGAGAGAATAATCTATCTATTCATAAACATTTAGTAAGCTTACTAAGTGCCCAGTGCTTCCCTAGGTGATGTAGATGCAAAGAAAGAAGCTAAAGGGTCCCTGCCTTCTAGCAGCCTACATTCTAATGGGAGAGAAAATGTGCATGCATATGAATATATAGAGAATACATAAAAATGCATGCAAGGTAGTTTGGGGTGGGGTGCTCTAGAAGGTTTGGGGGTCAAATTGGAGATTGATCACTTGTATGCCGGAACTGTAGGAGGCCAGTATAGCTGGAAGGCAGAGTTAGAGGAGGGATTGGAAGAGGCCTGGTTAAGAAGATTTTCAAAGGCCAATCAGAGGAGTTTTTGCTTGATCCTTGAGGCAATAGGAGATGACCCAAGTTTATTGAGTGGAGAGATAACTAGATATTAGAATCTCAGTGGAATAGGGTCGAATACTTGCCAAATAAATTATAATTATTGTCAAGAACATAGTCACACTCCTTAGACTGGGCAGGGTCAGCCAGGTGGTAGAGTGGATAGAGCTCCAGGCTTGTGGTCAGAAAGACTCATCTTCCTGAGTTCAAATTTGACTTCAGACTGCTTTCTAGCAGTGTGACTCCGGGCAAGTCACTTCACCCTGTTTGCCTCAGTTTCCTCATCTGTAAAATGAACTGGAGAAGGAAACAGCAAACCTCTCTAGTTTCTTTGCCAGGAAAACCCCAAATGGGGTCACAAAGAGTCAGACACAGCTGAAATGACTGAACAACAGCAGACTAGGTAGAAATCAGGGTTTTAACACCAACAGGAAAAGGTAGAAGGCACAGGAACTCAGCCTCCATCCATCTGGGGGTGTGCAGAGGGACTGTGAGAGGGTCTCCTGGGCTTCCAAGGATTGGATCAAGGAAGGAGTTGGAACTTGATGACTTCAGTTGAGATTGCTGTTCCAGTCCTCCCTCTACATCTGTCTATGGTTCCTTCCAGTTCAGTCTATAATCCTAATGATTAAATGAGGGAGAAGGAAGACTTCTTATCATTGTCTTTCCTTTTGCCATATGACCCCTAAGCCTCTTCTTCATCCTTCCTGTGATCCTCAATCCCTCCACCCTTCAGTTCTTTCCTAAGCCATTACTCCTCTACTGTCTCCACTCTCTCTCTTCCCCATCTTGACCTCATAATGAACCAGTTGAATGGTAGCTGGTCTCTTCTCTCAAGCCTGTTGCCCCTCAATCCCTGATCATATCTCACCAGGCCCCAGCCAGGGATTATTGCTCCCACCATCTGCTGCTCTATTTCCTATTCATGTGTGACTGAACAGAACTAGAAAAAATGACAAAGCTCTGCTGCATGGATCTACTACATATTTATATTTTATAATCACAAATAGGCCCTGACTGTAACAAGGCAATGCTTTTATAGCTTCTTGAGTGATTCTTTGTCCCCCTTACCACCACCACTTTTCCAACTCTTTTCTCCTCTCCTCCAGCTTCTCCCACACCTCTCCATGGAAAACTTTGATTCACACTTTGTTGGTAGCAGGGATACTTTAGGGTTTTTTTTGTTGTATCCCCAGTATTTAGCTTTACATATAACAAGTTATCTGAATTGAATATTATTCTTCTGCATGCACTCTATCCTCCTGTCAAACTGGACTCTCTGGCCTCCCCTCCTCCTGCTCAGTGTTTCCCACCTTTGCTCACACTGCTGCCTTTACCTGGAATGCCCTCCATCTCCTTCTTTCCCTGTTGAATTCCTAGCTTTTCTTTAGAGCTCAGCTTAAACACCATCTATTTCAGGAAGCCTTCTCTGATCCCTACTCTAGAAATGACCTCATTCCTCAGACTTCAGTTAGTCAATGAGCATTTGTTGGACACCCACAATGTGCTAAAAGCACTAGGGAAACAAAGAAAGACAAAAACTAGCAGTTCTGCCTTCAAAGAGCTCACTGTCTAATGGGGGAGACAACATGCAAACAACTGTGTACAAACAAGATCTGGATAGGAGATGCTAGAAATAAGCTCCCATAGCACTTGGGTACATACCATCTGTCTGTCCATCCGTCCATCCATCCATCCATCCATCCATCCATCCATCCATTCATCTATTTGTCCATTTGTCCATCCATCCATCCATCCATCCATCCATCCATCCATCCATCCATCCATCCCTTTGCTTTTGCCCTGGTTGACTGCCATGTTTGTGCCTCCACCTCAGCTCCCTGACTTCCTTTAAGACTTAACTCAATCACCTTCTGCAGGAAGCCCATGCAGGTGCCCTTTATTAGCACCTTCCACTCTAAAGTTATCTTGTATCTATTTGGGATGTCTTTTGTTTATATCTATGTATGCGCATGTTGTCTCTTCCATTAGAATGGAAGGGCAGGTCCAAACTTCCTTTTTTCTTTCTATTTCCACTCCCTAGCACAGTGCCTGACACAATAGTAAGCACTTAATAAATGCTTGTTGATTGATTATTGGAGTGCACCACTCTAATGCCCTTATCATATAACATTCTATATTATAACATAGTTTGAATGTCTCCAAGATCCCAATATTTGGTGCTTTACATAGGTGTCTCATTGAACAAATGAATGCATATATACCAGGCAGCACTTATGAATGTGTATATATCAGTCCTGTTCTTCTTCAGAATTCTCATACATTCCAGCACCAAATGTATGTACATTGGTTGGTAAGAAGAGTCTAGGGACTGGTTCCACTTTGGGTGGGCCAGGAGATTTGGAGACCCTCTCAGTAAGGCAAGCTTGACTTCCATGAAGGATAAGGACCCCAAATTGACCCTGGGAAGGTTAGTTCCTGAGAAACTTTCAATTTTACTAGAGCCACCAGAGAGAAACTTTCCTCTGTTTCAAGCTGTAGCTTATAATTATGATTAAGAATAAATATTCATGGACACTGTTGGCAAGATGCCCCATCATCATTCTTTCTTATTATCCTTTTGGTATCTCCAACCACTTACCCTGATTACCTGGGCATTGCAATGATAAGCATCTTAAATACAGCCCCTCCTCTCCTGCCTTTGCTTAAGTAGTTCGAGCTAATAGAATTAGTGAAATGAAGGGCACAGATTCAGTCAACCCTAAGCCCCAGCTTAAGGGACAACAGTATGTGTTCATTCACCTTTCCTCTCTGGGTCCTCAGACATAAGGCTGGAAGTGAATGTGTCCTAATATGTCACCAGGTTTTGGTACTGATGGCCAGGGTCACTGATGGCCAAAGTGAAGTAGCAGGAACCAGCTACTTGTGTTTGTTCAGTGGACGGTGAATGCCTGGCTCTGGAATGCTTCTGATGCCCTGATAGCCCCCAGCAGGAACAGCCCAATTTGGAGGAGCAGCAGCATCAGCAGCCCTGGAGTCACAGAGACCTGGAACTGAATGCCATCTCTGACACACACTGGCTGTATGACCTTGGCAAGTAGCACAAATCCTCAATGCTCATCGTGGGGCACCTGCCCACTTCCACAGTAGAGGGTGTGTTCTCAGTGAGATATCACTATGAGAAATCATGGGTCCAGTCTCTATGCCATCCACCATCATTGTGATTAAGGACTCAAGTCCTCTGATGCCTCCTTGTGGCTTGGAGGTGACCCCAAGGTTCTCTAAAACCCTGCCAGTGATGCCCCAAGTTCTGCCAGGCTCTCTTGAGCTTGAAAACATTTGAGCCAGGGCCTTGCAATGGGTTGAGAGCTAATATCTGAGGACTAGATGAGCTAAGGAAGATCAGAGGCATTCGGCACCCTGGACTTGGCTATAGAGTGGTGAATTTGGGGACCACAGTTGGCCATTTTAAAGACCATCGAAGACCTTTACTGAGTTGGAGAAAGGTTGAAATCTACACAAGGGAAAAGACCTACAACAAAGACATCTCAAGTCCTTGAAGTGTATGCCAATGGCTCTGTGATCTCATCGATTTGGATATTCCTTCCAGAGATGTAGATCATAGCCCACGCATGCCTGCCCATGTCCTTCCATAAGAAATATGATTAGTACTACGAGTCCACTCTCACTGCGCTCTTGGATTTGGCACACAGCGCCTCATAAATCAGGCTTTGCAGTTCCGTAGCAGCCTACTGCAGTAATTTCAAGACTTCAAGGATGTTTCATAGAAGAGTTAGAAAGATCAGTAAATGCTCAAAGCTCTGGGCCTTTGTTGCCAAGGCCCCCTTCTTCACTCAAACAAAGGAAGGCTTAAGGAGACACCCATATCCTGCAGCTGTGGTAGATAGCCTCTTAGTGAATAGGCAGAGAATTTGGATTCTGCAGGCAAGGAACTTGGTTTCTACACTCAGACAACATGGGTTCTACACTTAAAGAACCCAACTCTAGTGGTTGAGACCTGTGTGACCCTGAGCAAGTCATGTCATCTTAATGGGCCTCATTTTCTTCTAACATGAAAGGAGGGGCTGAACTGGTTGCACAGCCACTAGGGTCTCTTCCAGCTCTATCTATGGGCCTTTAATCCTAAAATGAAGGCAACTAGATGGCATAGGCAGGGGCCCATGGCTTTTAGAAGGAGAGGGTGGGTTCTCAGCCAGGATTTAGCGTTCAGTTAAACTTACCATCTGTTCTATCACAAGTGAGGTGTTTGGGATTGGCTGCTGAAGCCTTAATTGTATGGAAGTAGGGCGTGGATACTTCCAGAAAAGAGCAGGATGGGATGACAGGAGGAAGAAGCAAGATTGTAAGCCTCTAGAGCAGAGGCTTACAATCATTTGGTTTGTTTCCTAATTCTTTCTCCCCCACCCCACCCCCACACTCCCCCAGCCTTGGTCAAATGTCTATATTTCTTTTGATTGCTAAGAACATTGAGAAAGTTGTCTTAAATTTTTAAAAAATTTTACTTATTTCAAGGCCCCATATCTTATGTTTCAGACTGAAGCTAATGTTTATAATAGGAAATTTTAAAGATGCTTAAAGACTGATTTGATGGCTGCTAGGGATTTTGTCCAGTGAATTTCCTTGAACCATTCTCTTCCTTTCAGGCCACACAAGCCAGGGTTCCTCTACCCTCCCCTGTTCATTCTCTCTTCATGGACTCTGGATCTAACATCTCCAAAAACCAAAATATCTTTCCTACTTTCCTACTTAACAAAGTCTTTCCCCCCATTTATAACTGGGAGGGATCTTGGAACATAGGATGTCAGAGTTTGGAGGTACCTTAGAGCATATGGTGTAAGAATTGGAAGGCACCTCTTTAATTTGTTTTATTTATTTTAAAAATAAGCTTTGTCTTGATGTTCTTTGGGATTTTTTTTACATCTTTTTATATCATTTATATTTATATTTTAAATTATATATACAAACACACACGCACACACACATATATATGTATATCTTTTTTTTAACCTCCTACATTCCCCCGGTAGTCTCCCCCCACTCCTCCCAAGAACCATCCCGTATAACAGACAGGTGTTTTTTTTAAAGACAGAGAGGAGAGGAAGATGGAGGGGGGAGAAAAGGAGGGGGGAGAGGGAGGGAAAAAGTCCACATAACTAATCAACATGTTGAAAAAGGAACTTCCCACCTCTTTCTCATATCCGTTCTTTGGGGACACACTTGTTCTTTATAATTTTGGAACATTCACTTTTAATTGTTTTGTGGTTATCCTTTGCTCATTGTTGTAATCATTATATAAGTCATTTTCATGGCTCTATTGACTTGACTCTACATTGGTTCATATAGATCTTTCTATGCTTCTCTGTAGTCATCCCAGTAGTCATTTTCTACATCACAGTAATATTCCATTACATTCATGGACCACAAGAGTTATTCCCCAATCAATGGGTATCTACTTTGTTTCCAATTCTTTGCTGTCACAGAAATGTTGCTGTTGTTGTTCCTTCCTTGTTCTTAGAGAGGACCTTGACATCAGGAGGGTGATACCATGAATTGCAAGTGAATTAGGTTTAAGGGAGGGAAGGCTGTGCAAGGCCATCAGCCTCATTTTCTGGGGATGGGGGTTGGGGGAAGGTGTAAGCCCAGTAGTAGAATCTCAGGGTCAAAGAGTATGCACATTTTAGTCTCTGCATTTTATTTTTCTTTTTTGTCTTTTTGGAGGGCAAAGGCAAGGCAATTGGGGTTAAGTGACTTGCCCAAGATCACACAGCTAGTAGGTGTTAAGTGTCTGAGGTCAGATTTGAACTCAGGTCCTCCTGACTCCAGGGCTGGTGCTCTGAGTCACCTAGCTGCCCCAAATCTCTTCATTTTCATAATCCCGAATTGCTTTCCAAAAATCCTTGTACATTCACAGCACCAACTACAATGGCAGCACCCCTATCTCCCCACAACCCCTATTGACTATATAATGCCTTTGTCATCTTTATCAGTTTGCAGGGTGTATAAGAACTCCAACTACCTCTTCATTTAAAAAGGCCCAGAGGAGGGAAATTTTCCTATTATAAACATTAAGTAAAAAATCAGCAAATCTAAACTCAATTATGTTTTGAATATTCTGCTCCTAATAAGTTTGGGTCTATTTTCCATCCATGTATAATGTTGGGGTGTTGGGGGTTGAGGTTTTTGCCACTCAGACACCCTAGTAGGTCACAGAATGGTTACAAAGGACTATTTCCCTGGAGTACCTTAAGAATGGATGGAATATTATCCCTATTTCTTAGATAGTTCTGCTCAAAGATGGTTTGGCTCTTGAAAATCAGAAATTTGCAACAGCCTCTGAGGTTGAGTGCACAGACAGTACTGGTGGCATGGGCTATTAATTCCCAGTAAAGACTATAGGGGAGGTAGAGAAGGCTTCAGTCATTGTCCCATTGAGCAGAGCGTTGCCTAAAGGGCCAGTGTGCTCTGGTCAAAAATGAATAAGGACAAAAGACTAGGTGGGAAATATATCTGCTGACCTAGACTGACTAGGGAAGGAGAGAACTAGGAAGAGAGATGTCCTGCTCACTCACCCAGGGAAGAAGCTGTATCACTTAGGTAGCCCATCCCAATGTATTTCGACAAAAGGGCTGGAGCTGGAGCTGAATTGGGGAGGGAGGCAAGGATCTGCAGAGTGTTCAGATTATTGGTAATGCTCTGCAGCCAGTGTGTGGGGAGTGGCTCCCCTCAACCCTGTTCCTCTTGCCCAGGTCCCTTCTACTGCCTTTCCCATGGTAGGGTCCCCTCCTTTGTTGGCCCATCTCCTCCCTTTATCCCTCTGGCATTCTCCCTCCAGAGTCTCCCCCACTGCTAACCCTCTCTCTCCTCTCTCCCCTCCTCTCTCTCTCCCCTCTCTCCCTCTCCTTTCTCTCCCTCTGTCTCTGTCTTTCTGTCTGTCTCTTTCTCCCTCTCTCCCCTCCCCCCTCTCCCTTTCTCTCTCTCTCTCTCTCTCTCTCTCTCTCTCTCTCTCTCCTCTCCTCTCCTCTCTCCTCTCTCCCTCTCTCCCTCTTTCCCTCTCCTTTCTCTCCCTCTCCCTCTGTCTGTCTGTCTCTTTCTCACACATCCACACAAATTTAATCTGGCCCATTGAACAGAGATTAGCCCGAGGGCCTCTTCTGAACAAAAGGGAAAATGAGCAGGGCCGGAGGCTTCAGGGAGGTGGGCATGCTGAGCAGTGGGCTGGAGGGATGGGACAGAGACTGAGGAGGGCAGAAGGGACAGGAGAACATGGTGTCCTCCCTTGCAGGGAAGGGGCAGGGGCTTCAGAGAGTCTAAAGAAAGAAATACGAGAAGATTACATCTCATCTCTGACACTCACAAATAGTGATGCAAGCTAACATCTGCTTTACAGACCCAAGGTTTACCAAGCATTTTGTAGACATTATCTCATTGGCTCCTCAGAAAAATCCTGTGAAATAGGTGTTAGTATTATCAGGTTTTACAGATGAGGAAACTGAGGCTGAGAGAGTTCACACAGCTAATAAGTATCTGAGGCAGGATTTGAAATCAGGTATGAGTCCAAGTTCAGTGCTCAATCCTCCATAAGCATCTTACCTGCCCTTTCAGAGTCTCAGTTTCCCAGTCTGCAAATTGGGGACATTAACCTTGGCACTCTCTCTCTACTTCATAGAGTTGTCTTCAGAAAAAGTACTTTCCTTAAAGCTTAAAGCTCTATGTGAGTGAGAATGATCACTCTTCAGGCCTTTACCAGGATCCACGAATGTCCAGTTTTGATTCCTGGTTCTAGAGCTCACAGAGACCATCTAGTCCAACCCCCTCATTTAACAGAGGAGGAAACTGAGACCCAGGGAGGGGGACTGTCCTGTCCAAGGTCACAGAGTTAGTAAATGGCAGGTGGATTTAAACCCAGGTTCTCTGAATCCAAATCCATCAGAGGGTGGGGGAAGGAAGGGAAAGATACTTGCTATAGAGGGGCTCAGGGCATTATACTTTCCCAGGTGTCTTAATGTTCTGTAACTAATGATTTGGGGAAAGCCAAGGTATATTTGGACCCCTCACCAACACATACACACACACACATACACACACATACACATAGACACACAGACACACACACACACACACACACACACACACACACACGGGTCCCCATGGGACAGAATTTAATCATAGCCTGAGCCCAGCAATGAAGCTTAACTGTCTCTTGAACCTCTGGGAAGAAGAAAGAACAGTGTCAGTGAGTGGGGCTGGGAGTGGATACTATTAATTTGTATCTAGTCCCATCATTACTCTGTGTGTGAGAATACTTTGTATTGTGTCTTTTTTTTCAAAAATGGAATTTCAAAGTCAACATATTACAAATTTAGGGAGTCAGGGTGCAAATGTTCTCAGCTGCCCTTCAATCTAATTCTTTTTTTTTTTTACATCACATAGATTTCCCAATATCACCTCCTCCCAACCCTCTGGGTTTTTCTCACAAAGAAAAAGGCAAGCAAAGCTAAATGATACAGTACTGTTATCTGACAGTTTCTGCAACATTGGGCAGCCAGAGTTCCCAAAGGGAGTGTTTCACAAGGTGGTGGGTGGATGGCTGGGGTGGACCTTCCGAATTATTTAGTCTATTTTAGATAGGGATACTGCAGGCCAGAGGGAGAAATGATATGTCCAAAGATCAAGGATCATGTCGTAGGATTCCCAAGTTCATTTTTCTGTTGTCCACTGTATCCTGCTGTATCGGCTGTTTCTTTTCATTGGGGTTCAGCTGGCTTTTAGTGTTGTTTTCATTTACATTATTGTAGTGGTTGTATATGTATACCGTTGTTCTGGTCTGCTTTCTTTGTACAAGTGTACAAATCTGGGAATTCCTCGTGGTCAGTCTTTCTTATGGTGCATTAATATTCTATCACATTCACATATCATCAACATATGTTCAGCTGTTTTCTGATCAAGGGCATATACTTTCTGTCCAGTTGTGGTTTTTTTTTCTTTTTGCCACCACCACAATGTTTGGACCCCATTTTACAGATGGGGAAAGCAAGGCCAGGAAGTAAATGGCTTCATTTGGGGAAAGAATAGTGGGGTTGGGGCTAGAATTCCTGGGTCTCGACTTCTTATATCTTGACTCTTTCACTTGTGCCCAGTAAAATGGGGAGAATTCAACATCCTCAGAGTTCCCAGGCTCACAGTCTGTCATCCTCCCTTCCTCACTCTCATACCCCCACTTCCAGTCAGTGTCAAATTTTCTTGTTTTTACTTTCATAACATTTCTCTTATATGCCCCCTTCACTCCTCTAATGCTGCCACCACCCTGTTGTGGGCCTTTATCACCAGCCACCTAGACTATTGCAATAGCTGCTGGTGGGACTGTCTACCATAAGGCCCTCCCCACCATTGTGGTAGCTGTTAGTGGGTCTGCCTGCCTCAAGACTCTGTCCACTCCCTTCTATACTCCACTCAGCTGTCAAACTGATCTTCCTAAAGTCCAGGTCTGACTGTCACCTCCTTATTCAGTAAACTCCAGTGGCTCCTTACTGCTTCCAATCAAATATAAAATACTCGGGCATTCAAAGCTATTCATAGCCTGTTGCACTCCTCCCTTACTCTTCTTATACCTTACTCGAACCCCTACCTCCACCCCCATGATCCAGGGACACTGGCCTCCTTGCACTTCCTCACACAAGATCTGCCATCTCTGATTCTGCACATTCACTGACTATCTCCCCTTCCATGAGTCCTCTCCCTCCTCATCCCTGACTCCTAATTCCCTGGACTGCTTTCACTTCTCAGCTACAATCCCACCTTCTACAGGAAGTCAACTAGTGCCTTCTCATTGGTCTTGTTTATACATAGTTGTTTGCCTGTGGTCTCTACTGAGAGCTTCTCGAGAGCAAGGACTGTCTTTTACCTTCCTTTTTTTTTTTTTTGTATCCCTAATACTTAGTACAATGAATGGCATATAATAGGTGCTTAATAAATGCTTGTTGAGAAATGATTCAAGAGGTTCCCCCCTCCAATTGAAAATGAAGGTCCTCAGCCAAATATATACTGGGTGGGATCTTCCTAACCAGCAGAGAATATCAGAACTGGAATGGACCTTTAGTACAATTTAGTCCAACCATTTCATTATATAGTGGGGGAAACTGAGTCCAAGAGAGGCAACGAATAGCCTGTGGTCACGCAGGAATTAGCAGATCTGGAGTTAGTGTGTACCAGTTCCAGTTGTGGAGTCCAGTTTGGAGTCCAGTACTCTTTCCAGTTTTTTCATCATTGCCAAGTCCCTTCCCCATTCTGAAACTCAGTTTACTTCTTTATAAAATGGGGGAATTGACCTAGCTGATCTCTAAAGTCCTTCCTGTCCCTAAATTTGGTTTTGTCTGTTTGATTCACACCTGGGATTTCACCAATTTAAGGATCTTCCTGGTGAGGAAATCCCTTCTATCAATGGAGATCAGCAGCTTCTCTGCAAGGTGTGGTCTTAAAGAGTTACCAGGGGCACTGAGACATTAAGTGCTTTGAAGAGGGTCACAGAGAGGTGTGTCAGAAGTGGGATTGTCTCATTCCCCCTAATACAGTATGCCATTCTTCTGGTAGGTAGATGATTGTCTAATCTCACATTTCAAGGGCACTTCAAGGTTTACAAAGCACTTTTCTGCCGACAATAACCCTTTGTGACCCGAAGTGTGTGTTGCCATGTTTATTTTACAGATGAGGAAACTGAGTCTCAGAGTGGTTGAATGATAAACTCAGAATTATTCAGTCAGTGGGTCAACAAGCATTTATTAAGTACTTAATTATTAAGTACTTAAGCCAGGAAGCACTGGGCATGGAAAGAAAGGCAAAAAACAAACCCCCAAACCTACAAGATATGTGCAGTCAATGAAGGGTAATCTCAGAGGAAGAAGGCACTTGGTGATGGGAGGAAGGAGGGTTGTGGGGGTCCTAGAAAGGCTTCTAAAACAGGAAGAAGCTAGGCTTTTGAGCTTAGGGAGCTAGGGAAACTGAGAAGTGGAGGTGAAGAGGGACACATTCCAGGCATGGGGGACAGACAATGCAAGTCAGAGAAGGGAGGAGTGTCATGGAAGAGAAATCACAGTGTAGTTGGATCACAGAGCATTTGGAGTGGGAGTAAAGTGTAAGAAGATTGCAAAGAGAGGAAGGAGCCAGTGGAGAACCTGAAATGCCAATCCACAAGCATGTCTTTTAAACATCTATTGGATGACAAGAGTCAGAGTCTATGCCCCTCCCCCCCCAAGGTGCTCATATTTTATCAGGGAAATATCATGTATACAAGTACATTTATACAAAATATAAACAAGATAATAGGGTGGGGCAGGGATTAGCAACTGAAAACAAGTATCAGCTATACTTCGAAGAAAAGTCAGGATTCTATGAGACTTCATACAACCCTAAATCTAGAGTTGGGAAGGGCCCTTGTAAAATGGAGATCAGAAACCCATCTCCCTCCCAGGGTTCCTATGAGGTTCACATGAGGTAATGTTTGTAAAGCCTTAGCACAGTGGCTGGCACATAAATGAATGCTTATTCTCTGCCCTCTCAGAGGTCAGCTAGGCCAACTCCCTCTTTTTACTGGTTTGGAAACTGAGGAGGAAGGCTGCCTTGTTAAATGTCTCCCTGGTGCTAAGTGGCAGGAATGAGATTTGAGCCAGACCCCAAGTCCAACTCTAGAGCACCGGTCCCCCTAGCTTTGGGGAGGGGGGGGGTAGGAAAAGTAAATTGAATTACTGGCAGTGGGGGATGGCCTGTACAAAGGTACGGGGATGGGAGATGGGGCGTCTTGTATGCAGAAGTAAGTGGTCAACGAAAGAGACCAGCCAGATTCAGGGAGGTGGCAGAGCCCGAAGGTGGCTCAGACGAAGGAAGGAAGGAAGAAAGGAAGGAAGGAAGGAAGGAAGGAAGGAAGGAGGGAGGGAAGGAAGGAGGGAAGGAAGGAGGGAAAGGAAGGAGGGAAGAAGAAAGGAGGGAAGGAGGGAGGGAGACGGGGACGTTAGAGGAAGGCCCCG
>CM053602.1:51875091-51905628 GCA_028646575.1 Pseudocheirus occidentalis
GGGCGGCAGGGAGGAAGGGCGGGGCCCGGGTACGGGAGAAGCCCTGGGCGGGCGGGGGCTGGGGGCTCCTCGGGGGAGGGGGGCTGCCTTCCCAGCGGGCCGGGCCGGGCCGGGCCGAGCCGCGAGGGAGGGCGCGGGGGCGGGGCCGGGCTCGGGGGCGGGGCCGGAGGGCGGGCAGCGGGGAGAGGCGGGGGGAGGCAGAGCCACATAAAGGAGCGGCCGGCGCGCCCGGGGCGGCTCTTTCCTGGGTGGGGTTTGCCGAGTCAGATCCGTTAGCAGGAAGCCGAGCAGCAGCCTCTCTGCCTCTAGGGACGCAGCCAGCCTCGGACCCCCAGAGCTCGAGCCGCGGCCGCCGCCTGTCTTCACCGTCTGCCGCGAAACTTCGCCAACTCGCCCGCCACCATGCCCAAGACGGTGAGTGCGGGAGCGAGCAGCAGCGCGTGGCCGCCGGGGCGCGTGCCCGCGGCAGCTGCCCCGGGCCGGGGGTGGGGGGTGGCTGAGGGCGTACCATCGTGGAACCCGAGGCGGGGGTCGCCGGGGTCTCCGGGCCCCCGGGCGGCCGCTCCCTGGGTGGGGTCTCCGTGTCCCCGACGCCCCTGGGGCCGGAGCAGGCGGGCCGGGGCGGGGGGGGGGGGCCCTGGAGGAGTGTGTCTGGGGGAGGGCCAGGCGCAGAGTTCTGGCCGCCGCCCCCCCACCCTCACACTCCCGCCGGTGGTCGAGGCTGGGCTGGGCCGTCGGGCGGGGTGTGGGATGCCCCGCCCTGCGCTGCCGGCATCCTCGGGGCTGGAGCCCGGGGCGGCTGGCGGGTGAGCGCGCTTCCCACGGTCCCGCTCCCCGCTGTCGCTGGACTCATTCAGCATTCAACAGGCATTCGCCTGGTGCCCGCCCGCCCGCCCGCTATCGGGCATTGAGCTGCCGCTCCTGGGGGCGGGGGCTTGCGAAGTTTGGGGGAGGGATGACCCCTGCCCTCTGTGGGGGGTGTCTGAAGCGGGGCTTGTGGCATCTTAGGATGGCATCACAGTTGAAAGCAGTACAGGACACTCCCTCCTTTTGTGGGAGGGGGGAAACTGAGGAAAATGAGGCCCAGAGGGGCTCACTTGGGTCACAAAGGCAGTAAGTGGGCCTCTATTCGAGGTCCAAAACCCCAAGCTCATCCCTCTGTCTGCTGTACCACACTGCCTCTTTGTCGATTTCTAAGGTCCAAGAGGCTCTCCTCCATTTGAGAGATGGGGAAACTGAGGTACAGAAAAAGAAATTAATTGCCCAAGGTCACACAGAATCTGAACCCAAATCTCCTGACTCCTGAGCTCTTTCTAGCACCCCACGATTCCCCTAGCTGGGGTACTGCCCTGCCTTGCCACTTTCCTTGGAAAGGAAATAACTCTCCTCTTTTCTTACTCAAATTTCAAAAAAACAAACAAAAAAATAAAGCAACCCTCTCCCCCCCATCTTTAAAACTCTACCTTGATTGGGTAAGGGAGAACCTCTGGGGGGGAGTAGGTGGCTGTAGTTCTGGGGATTTGGGGCTGGCTCATCTCTAAGGAGCCCCACCTTTTTTGGAGAGGCTCTAGAATCTGATCTCACCCTGGCCATGCAGTTGTGAGATGACTCTTCTTAGGAGTGGGGCCTGGGGGAGAAGGAGGGAAAGGGGGGAACTGTGGCTGCATGCCTTGGCTATGTGTGTGGGGTGGGAGGGGTATGTGTGAGTAAGCCCTACCTACATGCATTCTGCAAGTCACCTCTCCCCCACCTGCCTGGATGATTCTCCTGTTGTGGGGGGGGGTGCCTCTGGGCACCTCCCAAGGTGCAGTCCTAACCCAATTGCCAGACAGAGGCTGCGACAACTGTTTTCAGGTCTTGGTCAACCTCAGAGTCTACTAAAACCCAGCCAAGATGGTTTTTACTGGGTCTTCCCCTCCCCAGCCCTTGCCTTTCTTTCTTGGTTTTTCTTCCTCTTGCTGCGTTTCTCATGCTTCATATTCTTCTTCCTATTCATCTGTTGGCCTCACATCCATCCTTTAAAGCCCAGCTTCAGTGCTACCTATTTCTGCTGCCTGCGCGCCCCCCCCCCCATTTACTGACACTTTTTTATTATGCTTATAGCTCTGCTGGCTTGGTTTCTCCCACCCCCAACACCATGTTAGTGGGGTCTGTGGTCTTGCATCCATGCAATACAGTGCGCTAGACACCAAACACTGGGTGATTGCTACAGATCAGAGACCTGGAGCGTGGAGAGCATGTGGGTGGGTGGGGGTGTGAAATTCAAATAGGCTTTTGGTGGCTGGCTTCCGGCCTCACCCAGCCTTAGCATTTCTTCCCTTCCCAGAACCTCAGTCCTCAGAAAACACCCTAGCTTTCCCCAGGCTGATACTTTAAGGAATTATGTGTTCATTATTGTTTTGATTCTGATTTCAAGCTAGGGCATTTCCAAACCCTCTTCCTCTCCTTGTATCCAGAGTAGAAAGTAGCTGTGAGAGCAGAACTTAACACACACACTCATACATTCAATCCTCTGTCTTGGTTGCTAGCACCTAGGATTATTGTTAGAGAGTGTTCCAAGAGCCTGTAGGCTTTTAAGGTAGGGTTTTTCCTGAATAGTTGGGGGAACTCCGAAGGATGGAGAGATGAATCTGAGGTTATCTCAGTGGCCTTTGTTAACCTCAATTGTGAGCATTAAAAAAAAAATCTAGTCAAGGTTGCCACAGCTGTAGGAAATTGGTAGGTGGTAGGTCATTGTTACCCTTCTCTACAACAGATGGAAAAAGGGGCTATGTACTACATCTTTTATCCTCATAACAGCCCTGAGACATAGGGAAAGCTTGATTTCCTCTGAGTTAGTGATATGAGGAGGAAACAGATTTAGGAGTGGGAAATGACTTGCCCAAAGTCACTTGACTGGCAAAGCCAAGATTCAGTTAGGTCTTCTTGAGACTATGTCCTGAGATCAAGCTTTTCTGTTATGTCCTGCTACCTCTACTTCCCTCAAAAAGGGGAAAATAAAGAGGGTAAGGTGGCAGTTTGGTTCAGTGGAGAGAGTGCTAGCTCTGGCTTTCAAATCCTGCCTTTGAAGCTCACTTTCTTTGGGACCTTGGATAAGTTACTTCATCTGTATCTATAAAATGATGATAAAATATAAAATCTATAAAATAGGACTGGCTGGCTTCTAAGATCTCTCTGCTCTAACACTGTTTCCCAGCTATGCCTGAAACAGCTTAGGGACAAGGGATGCTAATTGGGGGCTGCATAGTGGGTGGGGTTAGGGCTTGGGTGGAATTGGAATTTAGGCTTCTGGAGGGCATGACTTGAGGCTTGATTTGGCCGGCCCTCGGGCATCTCAGTAAATGAATGCCCACTGATTCTGAGGGTAGCTCAGAGTCTTACTGGCTTGGTGAAATTGATCTTTCTGTCACTTCCATTGGGGGCTGGCTGCAGTGACAGAAGGCTGAGGTGGGGCTGCTTTCTCCTGGCTTCGCTATGCCCTTAAATCACATCAGCATGGCTAGCATGCTCCCTGGTGATGCCTTCCTCCCTCCTCCCCCCAAAGAAGAAGCCCATTTTCTCTCTGTGAGCAGGGTTCAGAGATGGGGGGGGGGGAGGTTCCCAGGGCAGAATGGTGAATGATGGGAGTGTGAGCTGTCTGCAGATGTCTGTCACTCACTGCAGAACAAGGTGCTTCCTGTTGGCTCCTCTCTGCTGTAGTGCTGGGGATCCAGGGGCACACCCTAAGCCACTTCTTACCCTCTAGCTACTAACATCGCAAAAGGGGGGGCTGCCTTTCCCCCCACCCCTCCTATAGAGGAGCTTTTGGCCATTTCTAGAATATTACTAAGCAGAGGTAGGGAGTAGACTGCTGGTGCTGATAATGATAATGATGGGGATATGGAAATATCTTTCAGTTTAATTCCTCAAGCATTTATGAAGCACCTTCTGTATGCCAGACACTATGGCTGGCTTTGAAGATACAAAAAACAACATACTACTTTCTGCCTTCAGGGAGTTTACATTCTACTAAGAGAAGTAATGTAGTAGTTGAATAAACAAAAACAAAATTTAATATTTATTCATTCATTTATTTAGGGTAGGGTAGCATTAACAAGTGGGAGAATCCAGAAAGGGTTCTCTCAGGAGATGCAGCCCAACTGGCTTGTAGATTGGTTGGCTCAGACCTAGGGTCCTAGAACTGTCTGGATCTGGCCCACTGTCTTTGGTACTGCTTTCCCTGAGAGCAGAATGGTCACCCTTGATCTATGGCCTTCCATACTTGATGGGTGATTTTGCAGCTATTTAAAAACAAAAGCCACCCTCCCCTCCAAAATAAAAACCAACCTTCCCTTCTATTCTTGTGTGTGAGAGCCAAAGAATCTTGAAAAAGGTAATAAAATATTCCATTCTCCGATCCCCCTTCCCCCTCCTTTTTCTCCCTCTCCTTTCCTTTCTTCTCCTCAATCGCTCTTTCCTTCTACTGGCCTCCTTTCCCCTTCCCTCTCTCCCTGTCCTTTTCTCCTCTTCCCTTCTTTCTCATTCCGTCCTCCCTTATTCTCTCCCTCCACTCCTTCCCCTCCATCTCTCATTTCCTGTCCCCTTCCTCTTCTCCTTCTCCCCCTCTACCCTTCCTATTGTCCTCCCTCTGTCCCCTCCCCTCTCTGTTCTTTCCATTTCTACCCTTCCTCCTCCCTCCTTTTCTCCCTTCCCTCCTTTCTCTTCTCTTCTTCTCTCCCCCTCCCCTCTCCTACTGTTCTTCTCCCCCTTCCACTCATCTTCCCCTTCCCCCCTCCTCATCTCCCTCCTCTTTCTTCCTTTCCTCTTCTTCTCCCCTACTCCCTTTCCTCTTCTTTCCCCTTCCCCTCTTCCCCCCTCCCTTCCCCTCGCCCAATCCTTTCTTTTTGGGAAGGCCTTAAGATTCATAAGGGATCACTTGGAAAGACCTTGTTTTTAATTGTCAAAATATTCTGGTGCTTAGAAACAAGTACCCCAAATTCTGCCCTTTTAGTTAAGATTTTTTTCAAAGCCCTTTAAAGGCCTGCAGACTAGCCACCCCGAAGATACACATGAATCAATTTGTGTAAGGAAGTGATAATAACAGAATGCCAGAGGCAGGTGGCCCAGTGGAAAGACCCTAGGAGGAAGCCTAAGGCTTCAAGCTCTCGGGCCTCAGTTGCCTCATCTGTAAAGTGGGGCTAATAAGACCTACCACCCAAGCTCAGCAAGGGCATCTGAGATAAGAGCCTGAAGATTTTTGTAGACTGCATGAGCTGTTAACAGTAATAGTCTCCCCTACTCTAGGGGGCCCTTGTGAGGGAGCAAAAGATGCAGAAAGCCTGGAGCTGTGACTGCCTTTTATAGCCATGTGAGTTCCCCTTTGGGGGCCTTAGCTCCCTCATTTGTGGCACGAATGATCTCTGAGCATCATTCCTCCTTTAAAATCCCATGATCCTCTTTTCTTCTGGGTATCCTTTTATCTTCTTAAGTGGTGCTAAGGTCGGTGGGACCCTTTTTGTGAACAGGTGTAAGGCATAATTAAGTGGGGTAGGCAGGGAAGAAAGCCTGATCAGCCTTAGTCCTGCTGAAGCTGAAAGGCCAAGTGCCAGAAGCCTCTTCTTAACCCTTGGTCCAGCCCTGCTGGTACTCCAGAAGGGCATTGGGGCTCTGTGGGCTATCTTTGGAGGGCATGGGGTAGAACCCTGAATTTAGCAGGGCCTTACTCCCTGTCCAACCTGGCTCCCTGGGTGATGAGGCCTTGTGTTCCCACCCCAGGTGCGGGCATTGGATCTCATGATCTCTGTGGCTCTTTCTGGCCCTAGGATTTTGTGTTCTTTTCAGGCCGGCCACTCTTTCATTTGGGAATGGCCTCAGTGGTGCATCTGGCCTTGTACAGATAAGCTCAGCTGTACTAAGCATCTCCCCTCCTCCTTCCCCCATCCTCTTCCAAAGCCAGGAGTTCCTAGTCTCCCTGTGGTCACTTTATGGGCAGTCACAGTGAGGGCACTGGTTTTGTCCTTTGTTGCTTATCTCTGCCCATTTCATGCTCGGTGGAGCCAAAAAACCCAGCTTTTGATTTCAAGTTCTAATTTGTGGCAAAAGAGTGGGTCAGCTCAGGACTTGGGGGGGAAGATGCAGAGGGAAAGGAAAAACTAACGGAGTGGGCTTTTCTTCCCCCTGGAGCTTTTCCTTCTCTTGGCCCATCCTCTGGACCTTTGAGGCTCTTAGATTTTTGGTAAGGGCCAAGCATGTAGTCCTGGCTAGGTTTTGGGGGGGCCGTTACCTCAGTTTCCTTCATAGTTTGGAGTCCTGACTTTGTTTATTTTTTTATTTTTTTGTAAATGCCTAAATACTCTTTTTTCTTTGCTAGGAAATGAATAGATTAGACACAGTCATTATTGAGGCCTTAATGAGGCCTCCTGGTGGAGTGAATAGGCATGCCTGGGTTCAAATTCTGCCCTATACTTACAGTGTGACCCTGGGCCAGTCACTTAATCTTTTCATCCAGGCCCAGGCAAATCTAGAATGAGAAATCTGTCCTGCAGGTGCTGACCTCCAGCAATAGACAGCGTTCCTCACCCAGGTCACTCTACACCCATGAATTCACAGGGCCTGGGGGAACACAAAGAAAGAAATCATCTATCTGTCTAGGGCCTCAAAAGCCCGATGCTACGTGGTCTGTGCCTCAGAGTGTTCAAGCCTTTGAAGTCTAGGGAGAATTGAGGACTAAGTGTCCTCAGTTTCCAGTTAGGCCTAAACAGGAAGAGACAGGAAAGATGATACGATTGCCAACTCTAGGTTGGTGGTAGGGAAGAACCAAACACCAAATGAAGTGATTTCATGGCCTAGCTGAGAGCTGGGTGGATAGGGAATGGCTAGCTAAGGTCTCTGCTTTCATGGGAGATGTCTTAGTAACAGAAAGTTTGTCACACTGGCCTCTGCCCTTATCCTTTGGATTCCAAGGTTTTCAAGAGCCATAGACTTAGTTCTCTATTTTTTTTCCTTCTTTTTTGGGGGGGATGGAAATGGACAGGAGCATGGATGGGGTTTATCACTTATACAGTCTGCTGAGTCATTCTGAGGAGAGTAGCCTTGTGGGTAAGTAATATTAGCTTCAGTTTCTGTCTCACATGGAGCTGGGGTCCAAATCTCCCCCTGCCCCACCCCCTCCTGAGTTGGTGCCTTAAAGGAGGTAAGTGGTTACTGCTTGACTAAGGGGGGTGGGTGGGGATGAGAAGGTGGGAATTCCAAAAATACCCCTCTCCTTCCCCTACTGTCCTCAGTGAGCCATCCCTGGTAACAAAAAAGGAAACAGAAAGAAAAGGAAAGGAAGAAAAATCCAACTAAGATCAACTGAGACTGACAGTGTATGCAGCATTCCTCACCTGTAGGACCCTTCACCCCTCACTTCTGAAAAGAAATGAAGGGCACATTTTCTTATCTCCCCTATACACATACTCACACTCACACACATTCATACTCTCTGATAGTTCAGGGAGAAAAGTGGTATTGGGGAGGTTGAGATTAGACCCTAGGTAGCCTGATTTCCAGGGCCATTTTCTTCTTGAGGTAGTCAGCGCTTAGACTGTCTTCCCCCTGGGGCCCCAGATTGATATTCTGGCAGATTTTCCTTTCCTGCCCTTCTAACAAGATAAGATGGCCCCAGCCACATGGCAGTGGGAAGTCAGCCTAGGGCTTTTAGGCCTCAGCCGATGACTCAGTTCTTCTGAGGACTTCTAATGACTTCCCGCCCTTCCTCCTCTCTATCCCCTCCCCCTTTTTACACATACACACTTCTCCCTCCCGTTTGGAGTTTTGAGCACTGAGCTATAAATATGTATTCACATCATCAGAGTTGGAAGGGGTCCTTAACGGCCTCGTAGGCCAGCCTTCTCCTGAACAAGAATTCTGCCCCCACACCCCCAAAGCCTCCCCAACAAGTTCTCATCCAGTCTCCCCTTGTCTTGTCGCTCAGGCCTGGCTGCCTTGGGTGTCGGCGGCTTTGGGAAGGCAGGGCGAGCTCTTTCAGCCCCATTTTGTGAGACTGTGCTGAGCTCTCGAACTCGCTTGGTCGTTCACTGTGCCCGTCTGGGCTGGGCAGACAGCAAGAGGGAGGCTTCTGTGAAGGTGAAGATCCCCACAGCAGTGGCGGGGACTTGGTCAGATAGTTATTACTGTGGGCCTGGCTGCCCTAGCCATGCTGTGGGGGCCAGTGAGGATGGGAGCAGGGCATGCCAGCCAACATTTATGGAGCTCCTGCTAAAGGCCAGGCCACAGGCAGTGTGGCCTGGTACATAGAGTGCTGGATGGAGTCAGGAATATATCTGAGGTCCTTAATTTCCTTGTCTATAAAATGAGAAGGTTGGACCCCATGACCTCTAAGGTTGAAAACCTGGTCCCTGCCTTCAGCAAGCTAACCTAGAAGTTGAGGGATCTAACTCTTTTTGAAATAATTGGTCTTGAGTTGAAAGATATGGGAAATTGTCCCTGTTCTGCCACCTTCTGTGTGCCCCTAGGTAAGTTTTGTCCCTTTTCTGATCCTCAGTTTTCTTATCTGTAAAATGGAGATAATTACACTGTGAATAGTGAAAAGGGGACCTGGGTTTTATAGTGCTTGGTTTTGAACAATAATTTTGTGCCCCCCCCCCCAAGTGACATGGCTCAGAGGAGAAAGGGGTCACTGGGGGTGGTGCAGACAGGATTTGGCTAGGCATCGGACACCTCCTGGTAGGCAAGAAGATCCGAAGGTGGTTCAGGTAAGTGCTGTCTCTTCCAGGTGAATTAAATGGTGGTAAGTAAAAGTCTGAGGTTTCCAAATGGTGAGGGAGACCTTGGAGCAGCTCAGAAATGAAGAGGAAGGTGCCTAGCTGGTTCTTGCCAGGCCCTGCCGTGGACTCTGCAGCAGGAGTCTTCCTGCCCCAGCTCCCACAGCTGATTCTGAAATATACTAGCCAGGGGCTGCCTCTGTGACCCTCAAGAAGTAAGTCATTGTTCTCCTGATCCCCCCATCTTCCAGGTGAGGGCTATGTGTCTGTGTGTGTCTGTACTTCCAGACTGGTGTGACTTTCTCAGCAGGGTCCCGAGTGAGCCCTGGCAGGAGTCCAGCCTGGGATTGGGAGAAGGGATGGAGTGTTCCTTAAAGTCAGATTTGCACATGGTTCTTCCTTAGGCTGGTTGTGGTGTGAGCTACCTTGTCCCCAGAGGGGACTGCTGTCCCTCGGTGGCATTAGCATTTTCTTAAGCAGCTTATGCAATTTGGGGGCTTGGACAGAATTCCCTCTGAGTGCCCATTTAGCCCTTGGTTGCTGTCTCTCCCAGATGTACTTTGTGTTCTGGGTACTTGGCCCTAGACCCTGGGGTCAGAGAGCAACCTGTAGTCAGCTGGGTGCAAAGTGAACTGTGGGTCCTCATGGAAAGAATCAAAGGAAGAAGGGGCAAGAAAGGATTGGAATGAATGGGAGTCACCATGGCTGTTTGTAACCCTGGGAAAGCCACTGACTAGCTAGGCCTCTGTTCTCTCCTCTGTCAGAATGAAGAATCTAGACAAAAGGTCAGAAGGCCCCTCTAGCTCTGACCTGTTCTAATTTCAGTGGCTTGGGAGGGAGGGGTCAGAAAGGAGGAAGGCCTATGTCAACATTTCCTTCCTGATTTTCCATCTTCTACCGAAAATACCTAGATGTTCCTTGAGGCTACCTTTCTTGAGGATTATGGAGATAAACCTTCTTGAGTTTTCCCCCTCATAGCTAAGCTTTTCGGAAAGGGCCTTGAAGATTCCTGTGTGGGTGAGGCTTGGGTGAAGATTGGGAGAATTTATAGAATGTCAGACCTGGAGGAAAGGACTTAGAATGTAGCAGGGCAGAATCAGAAGGGACTTGGACAGAGGAGGCAGCTGAGTCTCAGAGAAGGGAAATGGCTTACCCAAGGCCACACATTCACCTAATAACAGCAGAACCAGGACTAGAGCCCTGGGCTGGTCCAACCCCAATAGAGTAAGCTGCTGGAGGACAGGGACTGTCTTTTGCCTCCTTCATATCCCTAGCACTTAACACAGGGCCTAGCTCATAGATAGTAGGATTTAATAAATGTCGATCAATTGATTGCCCTTTCCCACAACAGCCTAGTGAAATCATTGGAAGGTTTATTAGGAAGTAATGTTGACTAGAAAAGGAAGGTCAGGGTATCTACCAGTCCCCTAGCTTTTTTTTAGCCCTGGCCATCTTTAGAGCTCAGTTAGCTCCCAGAACTCACAAATAACCTGGCAGTTAATCCAAAGAGAGGCCAGAGAGACATTTCCTTATTCACTTACTATTTTCTCAACGGTAATAGGGGGAGAGCCATGGAAAGGAAGTTGTGATTTGAGGGGGCCCTTCTCAGGGGTGTCTGGTCATTGTGATCCGTGGATGTCTGGGTCTGGTTTGGTGTTGGGGGAGGGCATAGTTCTGAACCACTTGTATATCGGAAATGCAGGAGATTGAGATGTGGGGTGCGGGGGGACAACTGGAATGGTCCCTAGATTAAATAATCAGTCAGTCGATTAGCAAATGCCACAGTAGGCACTGTGTCTCTAGGCAGTGAGAAGAAAAAAAGCAAAAGCAGTCCCTGTCCTCAGGGAGCTTCTGTTCTCGTCTAATGCTGCTTACCCTCCCCTTCTCACTTCAGAGCACCCTGAGGCCCATAGAAGGACTCTCAAGAATGTTACCTGAGTATATTAAGTAGCCAAGCTGGGCTAGGATTTGAATTTGGGTCCTGGGATGCCAGATGCATAGCTCTTTTCACTAAGTTGTCTCAGCAGGGAGGGCCCTGGCTGAGTTAGTTCCCGCCTCTCCACTGTAGCACAGATGTTTGCTGGCATTGTTGGGTAGGCGGGTTGGGAGCTTGCCTCTTGGCCCTGGGCCAGCTGCCAGAGGAAACCAATGACTAAAGGCTTCCTCCAGCCTCTGTTCAGTCCTGGGCCTTTTCCTGGCTCTCTAATCCTCCAATCTGCCTTATTTGACTAGGTCCCCATTACCTTCCCCAGGCCCCCACCTCTGGCATAGAGACCCTTAGGGGTTAGAGCTGGAGAGACCAGGGAGAACCAGGCAAACACCTTTGGCAGAAGAGGCCCAGGGAAAAGAAATGAGTTGGCCAGGGTCTTTCACTCAGCCAGGTCTGTGGACTGGCAATCTAGAGCTTCTCCCCATTTTATTATTTTTAGCTTTTCTCCCCTTGGTTTGTTTGCCCAATCTGCAGTGGGAAGGAAGGACAGGGTTCAGTTTGAGTTATTTCAACTCCTTCCCCTCAGCTTTTCTTCCCTTATCTTTCTCTTTGTCCTTATCCTGCCTCATCCTGCTAGCATTTTACTCAAAGTTTAATTGGACTCAGAGTTAATCCTGCTAGGTCACAAGTGGGCGGGGGTATGGCTTTGTGGGGAGAGGGAAGACAAGGCACTTTTCCTTCCCCTAGAAACGAAATAATAAGGGAATCTTAACCATTGAGGGGGGGTGTCAGTTCGGTGGTGAAACTTATGGATCTCTTCTTGGAATGGTGTTTAAAAAAAATTCTGATGGAAGGAAATGCTAGATTCTAGTTAGAAGTTAGTAAAAATAAAGATGTCCTTTTCCTCTTTCACGTCCAAATTCATAGGCCCCATGGAATCTCTCCACAGATCTCAAGTTAAGACCCTTGTTAGCCATGACCTTTACCATCCTGTGCCTTTCCACTCTCAAGGTCTCTGGCCTAAGTTCTCCCAAGCCACCCAAACTGACTGAGTGCCGGCTGCCTTAAACTGGGGCTGGCTCTGAGAGGCCAGGCCATTCTCCCTTTAAAATTTTTTTCCCCCAAGGTGCTGTGTCTTTCCTTGTGATGGCTGCTCTGATAAGGTTTTGAGTAACTGCTCTCAGGGCTCCATGGGATCATAGGCTTAGAGCTGGCAAGGGATTCTGGGAAATAGCAAAAATCCCTAACATTTGTATTGGGCTTAGAAAGCTTTTTTCCACACACCATTTAATTTGATTCTTCTACTTTTGACTCAGGTAGGACAGATATTAGGGCCATTTTGGAGACAAGGAATCTGAGCCCTAGAGATGTGACTCACGGCTGTGGTAGGAGAGGGGACTCCAACCCAGGTTTTTGGACATAGACTTGAGGATTTTCCTACCACAGAAGTGGGAGTGGCATTTTCCTTTTAGGAAAATTGGCATCCATTCTTCCCCCTAGATGGCCAGTGGCAAGTTTTTTGTCTCCTCCCAACCCCTATGATTGCTAGCTTTAGAGTTGGGAAGGCCTTAAGAGACCAACCCCCTCATCTTACAGAGGAGGAAACAGGCCCAAGGAAGGCAAATGACTTGCCTCAGATCACACAAGTGGGGTTTGAACCCAAGTCATCTGCCTTTAGAGCCAGTGTTCTTAGCACTTTCCCAGTGGCCATGGACCCAGCCCTCTCAGGAAGATTCTAGCCATTCCCCTTTGTTCAAACAGGGCCTACTTTGGAGCTGCCATATCCTACTTGCCATATCCCCAAATCCTTGGAGATAAAGGCCCAGAGACTTTCCCAAAGTTCCAGAGGAGGTGTGGAAGTGGGGAGGAAAAGGAGCCACGTGGCAGGGAGGCCCAACTCTCTGGCCTTACAACCTGGGGTAGCATCTGGCCGGGGCATTCCAGCCTGCAGATTACTATTGCTGGCTATTTTTGGTCTGGGCCTCCTGCTTCATTCTGAATTAATCATTGTTCCTCGGTCATTCCCCTTTCCTGCTGGAACTTAGGCCTGAAAGTGAATAAAGATGCAGAAGAAACTATCCTCAGCTTCGTGAGACCTTGGGCAAGTAATTTCTTTTTCCTGGGCTTCAGTGACCCCTTCTGTAAAAAGTGTTTGACTGGCTCTCAATGGTCTCTCCAGCTCTAACCCTGAGAGTCACTATGCTAGATGGTTCCCTGGGGAAAAGAATGGGGGCCTAGCCAAATAAGGCAGATTTGAGGCCTAGAGAACCAACTGACTTCCTTTTTATACTCCCTGTCATCTCTCCCCAGTCCCCCAAACCCCAACACAAACCACTGGCCTTTCTCCTGAAGGCCCCTTAGCTAGGCCTGAAATCCCTACACTTGTGCCTCTGGCTGACTCACTTGTATGTGTTGCCCTTGGCTGGAGAGAGCTAGATAGGATGGGGCTGGCTAGAAAGAAAGGGAGGGCCTTCAGATCCACACAAGACCCCCCTGGGAGTTTCTGCAAGGCTCTACTTTGGCCTTGGACTAATTTGGTGCTTTTGAGCAGTTTCTTTGGGGCTGGAGCTGTGTTGAGGTAATGAGGCTGGCTTCTGGACTTCCTGTGACTGCTAGTCACTCCAAGTGACTCCCTGGGGAGTGGGGGGATGGGTTCGGAGGCTATGTTGGTGACTCACCCCTTCCCACCCTTCCTCTTCCCCTCGGCCAGGCCTGTGTAAGGAGAGCCAGCTGGGATACTCATTTCTGAGTCAGAAGGCCCTGGGTTTGAGTCCTGGCAGCCCTACAGCAACATTTTACCTGTGGGACCTCAGGCAGATCCTGTCTCTCTGGCCTCAGTTTTCCTTTTCTGTAAAATGGATTAGTGCCACCAACCTCTAATAGTTGAGTTCTCTCCATGTGGAGACCATCTGATTTTAGGCAAGTCCTCTAAGGGCCTCAATTTCCTCATCTCTAAAATGAGAGGTATCTTAGAATAAAGAATATTGGAGGTGGGAGTGTTATGGTTTGGGGGAGTTTAGGTGGGTACGTACATGCCCCTTGCTTAGGAGATTGGATCCATCATTGAGACCACATGGCCTGGTGGTTAGAGAGCCAGCCTAAGAGGCAGAAAGACCTTGGTTCCAGTTTTGCCTCTGATACAGCCTGACCGGGAGACCCTGGGCAAGTCACTTTATCTCTGAAGATAACTCTTAAGATCGAAAGTTGTAGGGGGAAGGCACCTATCTGATATATGCTTATGAAATCATCCACTGATCCAACTCACCCCCAACACACATGAATGGGAATAAGGGTCCCTGAAGGTAACTGGGTGTAGTGACTTAGGAATCAGAGGACCCAGATCCAAATCCTGGCCTAGGACCTTGTGTCTCAATGTCCCCTTCTGTCAGAGGGAATTGGACTGAGTTACCAGTGCTCAAGCTTCATGGTCCCAAGACCCCCTTTACACCCTTCAAAGTTAACAAGGACCCTCCCCCAAAAGTTTTTGTTTTTGGGGGGTAGATCTTTCACCTTTTACTATTTTAGAAATGGAACTATTTCAGTTTTGTTATAAAAATAGTTTTGACCTCTTGGACCTCCTGAAAAGGTCTTAGAGACCCCCATGGACTCCAGACCACATTGTGACAAACACTGGCCTAGGCTCTGATTCTATAAGCCCTAGAGCATTGGTTCTTTTTTAATTATTTTATTTATTTTTTTGTTTACATCATTCATTTCCATGAGATTTTGAGTTAGAAATTTTCTCCCCATCTTTTCCCTACCCACAACCCCAAAACAGGGATCCCACTGTAAAACCCCTCCCCCAATCTGTAGAGCAGTGGTTCTTAACTTTTCCTAATGCCTTGACCCTTTAATACTTGTATGTGGGCTTATCTGGGCATATCTGCATGTGGGTGGATCTTCCTGGAGATGGATAGAGGAGCAGTATCTCTCTCGGTTCCTAAGACCATTGGAAATATGTGTTTTCTGATGATGGTCTTAGGCGACCCCTGTGAAAGGGTCATTTGACCCATAGGTTGAGAACTGCTGCCCTAGAGGATAGAACTATGGGTTTCAGAAGTGCCCAACATTCCAGGGTGGTGCTATTAGAGGCCTAGAGAAGGAGGTGACCTTTAGCTTGCCTTTTCTCCTGATTCTTTACTCCAAGAAGTGTTGGCACAGATTGTCTGTGATTTCTCTCTTCTACTCCCAAGCCCCCTTAAAAAGTGTTAAGGGTGATTTAAGGAGGGAGCTTTCAGTGGACTATGAAGGGCCTAAGGTAACAGGCCTATTGGGAATTGCTGGGCCTGAAAGCGGGAGACCTGGGTTTCCATTTTGGCTCTTGAAGCTTGTATAACCCTGGGCCAGGCACCTGAGTTCTGAATCTGTCTCCCAGGCTGTAAAATGGGAATATTCTTTACTGACAAGTATATTTGTGTGCTAAGATGGCTAGGAGCCTGCCCTGGAAACCCTGGGTTTGTGTGCCGCCCTTGACATATCCTGGTTGAGTGAGCCTGTGGTCAAGGCCCTTCATGTCTCAGTGATGAGAAGGTGCTGACCTGTGTTGGAGGACAGAACCCCTGTATTGGTGGGCCCACGCACCTGCCCCATTATTCATTATTATCTTATGGGCTTATTGTAAGAAAAGTGCTCTCGAAGCATGAGGGGAAATCTCTCTCTTGTCTGGCCCTCTGCTCATGTGGAGTGCATTACCACCCATGCCCATGAGGCCATAGTGGGCAAGTGAACTTTCCCTTCTAGAAACTGTGCCCAGGTTCACTGTGATGCTTTGAGGGAGAGAGGAAACTAAAGGCAGTTTATGTCTAATGCTTTCTGGTTAGGACCTCTTTCCAATCTGTCTTTTTTGCTCCCTGGGTGGGAGGCAGCCAGGGGTTTTTTCACAGAAGACAAAATAGGCCCAGAGAGGGGCTGAGGTCATACACCAGATTAGGGACTGGGCCTGGGCTACAATTAGGACAGTGATATGCGTGTGGGGGGGGGCAGCCTAGCCAGAGCCTAATGTCAATGGGAGCTGAGATGATGAACCCTGTCCCTTAGAAGCTGTGTGACCTGATGGCTAAAGGAGTGAGCCCTGGTGTCCTTCCAGCTGCTACTGGAACAAGCACCCCCTCTCTAATATCCCCCACAAGTAGTTCTCCAGCCTTTGTCTGAAGGCCCAAGGTAGCCTCTGCCACTTGTGGGCAGCTCTGAGGAGGATAGTCTTCAAGCTGGAAGGTCATCTAGTCCTCAGCCCTTGTTCCTAGTTCTGTCCTTTGGGGCCAAACAGACCAAGTCTAAACCATTTTCAGTCTGAAGACAGGACCTCAGCTTCTGTCCTCCATCACCCCCCACTGCTCCTTGTCTTCTCTTTTCCATGCTCACCCTTCCCAGTTCCTTCTCTTGGCAGCCTATCAGGGATGCCTCCTTAGTGAAAGGGGAGTGGGAGGAGATAATGTACCCATGTGTTTTGTAGGGCTAACTCCAGGGAAGCCTCAAAGAGCAGGAGGAGCCCCTTTCCTGGATAGGAGGCCTGCCTATTTCTTCAGGGACTCCAGTAGGGACTCTGGCCCTGATTGAGCAGCATTATCTGATCAGGCCTCAAGAAGGGAGGCTGGGCTGGATGAATTCTTTTGGGTGGGGAGGGCTGGTTCTGTGGCTATAGCAGGGTCTGTTGACCTGCAGGTCCTGGGAGTCAGAGGCCTTAGGTTTGAATCCTGGCTCTGCCACTTGCCTCGCTGACCGTGGGAGTTTGAAAGACCCTGGAGATCATGGACTTACTCATGGATGAGACCTCAGACATTATCACTTTACGCATTAGGGAACTGAGGCCCAGGGAGGGAAAGTGACTTCCCTTAGGTTAGCTAGAGCTGTAAGGGGCCTCTGAGGCCATCAAGTCCATTTTACAGAGGGGGAAACTGAGGCTCATAGCGGGGAAGGGACCAGTGTCAGTCACTGACTCACACCTAGGACTGACTTTAACCTGAAAGTAAAAGCTCACCTTATGCCTTGGATCTCAGGAAAATAAAAGCTTCCAGCTTCCCATATCATTCATATACTTATATGAGGCAGAGTAGCCTAGTGGCTAGAGGGCTGGAGATCTGGGTTCAGTTCCTGCCTCTGCCACATGCTAGCTGTACAACTGTGTCACATCATCTCTTGGTTCCTTCCCATAAGCCTCTCTGTCTATAAAGTTCTAAACGGATGCTAACTTTCTCATCAGTGGAAGGAGTTCTCTCTACCAAATCATTTCCAGGTCCTCAACTCCTCCTTCCCCACCAATACATACACAAGGTATAGTGTTTAGTACAAATGCTGAAGAATCAAACAAGGTCTGGTCTTTTGATTTAGTTGGGGGTGGAGAGAAGATACATAAAAAAAGGAAAAAAAAAGACAGTTTATAATAGCATGTATGGATGCCTGCAAGAGCATCAGATGCTGTGAGAGTGGAGGAGGAAGGTAGCAGTCCTACCTGGGGGACTTCAGCAGTGGCTTGTGGAGGAGGGAGCATTGGAGTCTGGCCTCAAAGGGTAAGCCACGGGGCAACAGGCTTTATATAGGACTTTAAGCCTTCCAAAGTGCTCTCTTTATGACAGGTGCTAGGATTTTGGGATTAGAGCTGGAAGGGGCTTTAGGAATCATCTAATCCTGTTGTGTGGACCTTAAATAGAAATGGACCCCTGCTATTGCATATTGACTTAGATAACCACTAATTAACATTATCTGGGTTTTATTCTATTTCCATTGATTTCTGTAGTTGTTTCCCAATTACTTTTTCATCTGATTCCTTCCTGTGAACTTGATAGTTCTGAGCTAATCTAACACCCTCATTTTTTTTTTTGAGGAGGGAAGGCAAGGCACTTGGTTAAGTGACTTGCCCAAGGTCACACAGTGTGTCAAGTGTCTGTCAGATTTGAACTCGGGTCTTCTTGACTAGGACCAGTGCTCTATTCACTGCATCACCTAGCTGCCCCCAACACCCTTACTGTATAGATAATGAAGATAAACTCTAGGGAAGAGAAGCCACTGGGCCAAGGTCTCTTGGCTAGTAAGTAATAGACCTTGTATTCAAACTCAGTCCCGTTGACTCCAGTCACCGTTCTTTCTATCATACCAGTGGAGTTAGTACTTGATAAATGAGGAAACTGAGTCTCTGAGGGCCTTAATGCCTGGTCCTCTAGAGTGAGCATTGGAAGCAGGACTAAACCGAGTTCTGATTTTCGAGTGGAACATTGTTTAGATGGCAGGCTTCTTCCCTTCTGCTGACTGTCACTCTCCCCTCCCTCTCCATAGCCTTCTTTTCCTTCAGGACCAAGAGGCAAATGTGAAGCCTTAAGACACTGGTAGCGAGGTGATTGGCCGTTTGTCTTCCATAGCCTTAGCGTTTTTGTCTGATGGGCTGCCAGGCCGCAGGCTTCCAGCCATGACTGAGGCTAGGGGGCAGAGGGGGAGGTTGAGAAGAGAAGGCTGGTTTGCAGTATAACTCACTCCTTTCCCTCTCTCTGCCTCTGGTGTTACCCCTCCTCTCTGTGTTCCACCTCCTGTGCTCTCTGTTGCTAAATAGCAATTTTAAGGAATCTTAGGCCTCTCTTGTTCCCTCTACCTCCCCCCGCCCCCCATCCCTTCAGGAGCTCTAGCCTACTTGATATATGCAAGCAGTCATGAGTTGAGCTCTATGGTACATCCAGCCAAAGATGTGGTTTGTAGGTCTGTAAAAAGCACTGGTGAATTACAGGGCTTCACCCCAGTTCTTTGTTTTGTGCTACTGTATGTTTAATGGGAAATCATCAAACGGCCAACTTGGTTATCCAGGACCCTTGTGCTTAGTGCTATAAAGTGTAGTCCTGATGGTTATCTAGTCAATCTTATCAGTGTGCAGGCCCAGATGGGTCTGCAGGCCCCAGATTGAATGCTTGGCCTATGAGCTCATCATTCATTCATTCATTCTTGCTCCAGACTCCACAATGGTCCAACTTTGTTTCTGTGGTTTGGCTGTTTCCCTCAGGAAAGAGCAAGCCTGTGGCAGTGCCCAGAAAGAACTCCCAGGTCTGCTTACATGTTGTATTATCTTGAGTGAGTGTCTTTCCTTCCCTGGGCCCATTTGAACAAGGAGAGGATTTAGCCAGGTTAGATTCCTTGGTCTTTTTAGTAAGCTTCTCCTTGCCCTTATTCAGTAATTTTTTTTTTTGAGACAATTAAGTGACCTAAAGTCACACAGCTAGTAAGTGTCAATATGAAAGGAAAGAAATTCTCCATGCATATATGTACAGAAGAGATCAAATAAAAAGAGGCTAATTTGTCTTCTCCCAGGGCACCTCCACTGATGTAGAAATCAGTTTAGTTCTGGGGATATTTCAGCAGACTAGTAGTAGGGACTGGCAAAGGGAATTCCTGGATGAGGAAATTCTACTACCCATGCAGGTTGGCACCATCTTAGTCTTCAAGCATTTCTCAAGCTTTTCAGGGCATCATGACCTTCTTGAATTAGGTTTGTTACCTACATTCAAAATTGAAGGAGACACTAAATTTCAGTTAGTGAAAATAAAGATGTAATTTTTTCCCCACCCAAGTTCCTAGACTCCCTGCAATCTGTCCATAGAACCTAGACTCCAGGTTAAGAAAATGTATCTTAGAGAGTTGCCCATAAGGCACTGTGACTTGCCCAAGGCCACCCAGCCAGTGTGTGTCAAAGGAAGGATTTGAACGTAGGTCTCCCTAGTTTTGAGGCCAACTGTCCATCCCCTACAGCACTATGCCTCTCAGTAGGATAGTATGGTTATTTACCCAGTATTCCCTACACTCCCTGGGGGTATGTGTTTTCTGGTTTGGAGGCCCGTCCCCACCCCCCAGTTGATCTCCAAAGTGCCTTCCAGCTCTGTCGTTCTGAGATTGAGTTAGCTATAGCCGCTTGCCATATCAAGGCCGGGGATGCTGGCCATGCAAAGATAGGACACGGAACGGGTCTCACTGTCCAGGAGCTGATGTCCTGCTTGGCCAGGGGTGGGTGGAAGAAACAGGTGTGGGGCTATGTCAATGGAAATCCATCTAATACGTGTCCATGTTTTCCCTCTCAGTAAAGTGAGGGCACTACTAGAGGGCAGACATTTCTGTCATTCTTGTATGTTTTCAGTTTCATGGGCCTAGTACATACATGATAGGCAAGTGGTAAATCATGCACCTGAGGTAGCACCTGAGGTGAGTTTTAGAGGAAGCACAGGATTCTCCAAGATAGAATTGAGGAAAGAGTGCCTTCCAGGCATAAGGGAAAGCCAAAATAAAGATATGGAGGAAGGAGATGGATGCAATACAGAATTCAGGAAGCAGCAAATAGGTCAGTTTGGCTGCAATTTAGGGATTACTGTGGAATGAATCTGGGACTGAGAGCATAAATGAGAGTTGACTTTGGCTTCTTCAGGTACTAGAACAAAGGAGGAGAAAACAACGTGATAGAGAGGAGTGTTGAGATACAGAATAGGGGAGAAAGAGCTGTTTCTTCAGGAACTTGGGCATTCACTAAGAAGGAAGGAGGAGAAAGTCTTGAGAAGATTTGGAAAAGCCACTATGTGGAGTGAGATTGCCATTCAGTGGGTAGGGTCCAGTTGAGTTAGGAGAGTTGAATGACTTCTTCCAGGGGCATTCAGTGAGTAGCATGTTGTGAATAGGATCACACAGAACATGTATGGTGGGGGTAAACCAGGGTTAAGACACCAGTGAGGATGGCGCAGGGTCACAGAAGGGAAAGGGGCATATATGAGAGATGTCACCTGGGTAGAAATGACAGGACTTGACAATAGATCAGACATGGGGAATGTTTCAGATGATGTGCTGACATCTAGGTTTCAGGCCTGGGTGACAGGAAGGCCCTCAGTAGCTGTTGGGAAGTTAGGAAGAGATGAAGGTTTTGGGGGACAGAAAAATAGAGTTCAGTTTTGGACATGCCTAGTGTACCATGTCTATGGGACATCCAGTTGGAGATGTACAGTGAGTAGCTGGAGATGGGAGACTGGAGGTCAAGAAGAGAGGTTAGGGTTGGATAAATAGATAAACCATGTGCGTAGAGTTCGTCAAATCCATTAGGAACTGATGAGACCATCAAGTGGAAATGGTATAGGAGGAGAATAGAATAGGGCCAGCTGTTAGGAGGGAACCACTCTGAATTAGCCAGTGAAACTGGATGAAGACTGAGCCAGTGAAATTGAGGGGGAGCTCTCCGACATGTGGGAGGTGAGGTCAGAGGAAAGGGGCCAAGGGACTGGACTGCTGTGAGGAAGACTAGGTTTGGGGAGGAGTGAAGCATGGGGAGAGATGAGAGAAAAGGTTGTAGTCAGAGGGAATTCAAGATCTCTGGATCAGGGAGGTAGCTTGGGCTGGAGAGGCTTTTTTTTTCCATCTTTAATTCCCTAGCACTGATCATGGCGAGGTCCATAGCAAATGGTTGTAAATGTTCTGCTTCCCAGATCAGACAGTGGGGTCATTGTAAAGACCTTCCTGCCAGGTAGTAGGGTGACAGCTGTAGAGAGGGACTGCATGGTTGCTGAGTGATGGTCCTGGAGGAGTCTGGGAGGAGCAGCAAAGAGCTAGAAGCTTACCAGCCTTTCCTCCTGGCCTAGTGGGTCAGGAGGGATGAAGAGAGCTTTGCCCAGTCCTGGAGAGGGTGGCCAGGTTTTTGATGTCTTCTGGGAAGGTTGTGAGAGTGCAGTACAGGGTTCTGTGAATGCACAAAGGTAGACGTTGAGAGGAAGAGATCCAAGGTGAAGGTCAGTTTGTTAACAATAGAACCAGACGGCACGATGGAAGTGGGCAGAACTGAAGTAGCTGGGGCTGAAAGAACAGAGAATGGTAGCAGGTGACTCTAAAACACAGGGATTAGAAGAGGAGCATATTGGTGTTTGCTTGCCACTGGCTGGAAGGAGTAAGTGGTACTATTTGGGGCTTCTAGACCCAAACATCTTGGGAAGACACAAAGTGACCTCATCTGTGTCTTAGCCTACCCGCTCTCACTAATGGTCAATGTAGGGTGGGCTGCCTTGGGGAGGCAGTGAATCCCTGACACTGACAATATCCCCTTCTCCTCTTTGCAGAAGTAGGGGACCGTGGGTCTGGAAGGCTTCATACATTGTTGGTCAGTTTGGCTGAACTGCTTTTTGTCTTTTCATTCTATGTAATAAGTGATGGCTCATCTGGTTGAAGGAGGGGGAGAGATATATTGGAAAAGGAATGTGATAGAAAAAGAAAGGCTACAACCAATTTTTTAAGGGAAGGGGAAAAAAGTAGAACACTTCTAATCAGACATCCCCTGGGTTCAGGGCCCAGCCATAGGCTTATTAGCCATGTGGCCTTGGATTAGTCACTTAACCCATCTTTAAACCTCAGTTACCTTATCTTTCAGGTGGGAATAATGCTTGTCACTCCCTACTCATCTTAGAGCAGATGAGAGGAGTACATAAAGTAAGCATTTAGAGAACTTTTTAACTCTTCTGGAGACAATTGGATCAGTAGAATTTGTCTAAGAAGAGAGAGCAGGGTAGGCAACAGTTAGCCCAGGCCTAGCCTGGATGAGGGCTTGGAGAGAGGGAATTCCCCCAGCCAAGGGTGCCTGCCCAGCTGCTGGGAATTTGTCACCGTAACAGCCAAAAGGGCTTAGAGACAGGAAAAAGCTGTTATCACCTTCTACTGGGAAGATCAGTAGACGTTGGCACAGAGGGCCTGCTTCAAAAAAGACTCAGCTGTTTGTCCAGAGCTGCTTGACCTGATAGCCACTGGCCCTTGCTCCCTTCAGGGGAGGGAGAGTTGGAATCCAGGCTTCCATTTGGCGCTTTTGTTGTGGTGTGGGAGAAAGATCTGGGGGCAAAACCCTTATTAGCTGAGTGACCTTGACCAAGTCATTTCCATGCCCTAAGACCTCTGTCTCTTTCTTTGTCAGATGATGGCATTGAAGTAGATCAAAGGTTTTTAACCTGGAGATTCCATGCAATTAGATTTCGGGGGGGGGGCATGAATTTGGATGAGAAAAACAATGATATCCTTATTTTTAGTGACTTTTAACTGAAATCTAGCATTTCCATCAATTATTTACAAACATGATTCTGAGAAGAGGCCCATCAGCTTCCTCATGCTGCCCAAGGGCTCCATCACATACACAAAGGGTTCTGAACCTCTTGACTAGATGGCCTCTGATGTATTCAATGACCCCAAGTTATCTTTAGAGAGCCTGCTCACTCTTTGTGTATGTGTGTGCCTGGGAGAGGCCCCATGAGTAGGACTAAGTCATTGAGCTGTGGTGAGATTTGTTACATTACTAACAGCCTGGGTTATTCCACTTAATGAAGAGATGCATTGTGGCCAGGGGTCTGTCCAACCCTACTGGACTGTAGTTTATCTGAAGAAGATCTGGAGTGCTTTAGTGGACCACAGGCACAGTATGCAGTCTTCAAGTATATGAAGGACTGACATTTGGAAGAAAAATTAGTTAGGTTGTGTCGGGCCCTGGAAGGCATGGGTAGAGGTTGCAGAGAGACCAGTTTTGGCCTCCTCCTTTTTTCTCTGACAATAAGGACCATCCCAAAGTGGAATGGTCTACCTTGGGGCAGTGGGGAGGGCTTCTGCTGGGTGGAGGCCTTCAAGCAGAGGGAGGCTGGATCCCCTGTTGTAGTGGGGCTTCTTTTCCAAATACCCATTAGACTAGATGGGTACTCAAGGCCTTCCGACTCTTAGGATTCTGAATGACAGTGGAAATCACACCTTGCAATTAGAGACCTGGGTTTGAATCCTGGCTCTTCTCCTAGTATACATGCCCTAGTATACATGCGGGCTCTGTGGCCTTGGGCCAGTTACTTTCCCTTCTCTGAGCTTTTTCTCCTCCACACAATGAGGGAATTAATACCACCTCTTAGGGTTATTATAGGAAAATGACCTTATAAAGCTATAGCAGTGTTTGTTTTGTTTTTTGGGTCAAAGAGGCAAGGGTACAGCCTATCCTAGATTGTCCAGGGCCTAGTTAAAACCGCCTTCACAGAACATCTGAACTAGAGGGACCATTAGACCACACCTAGGTCGTCATCTGTTTTTTTTCCAGATGAGGAAACTGAGGCCCAGGGAAAAGGAATGACTGGTCTGAGGTGGTTCTGAGTGTGGATTGTTCATCCTTTTGGTTTCTCCCTCCAGGAATTTCACTGTGCCCTCAGCACTGTCTCCCAGAGGGAGGGGATGAAACTAAGGGCTACTGGCAGAAATGAGGCCTTTGGTTTAGCCCTTGGCCCTTAGGAGGCCTACTGGCTGAGTGAGGTGTACTTGGTATGTGCTGCTCCAAGTACTTCAGCTTAGCCCAGGAGAGGAGCCGGGCGTGGCAGGGACTCAGGGGCAGAGTGGAGATTGGAATGAGAATGTTGGGATCCCAGGGTGTGCCAGCCGTTTGTGTACTAGGATGAGTGCCAGGCTCTCCTCGACTACTTGGGAAAATGCATGGGGTGCTTGAGACCTTGGAGAGCCTATATCTAGCAAGGGAGGGGGGAAGAATTGAACCAAGAGTTGAGAGGTCTGAGTTCTAAGCCCAGCTTTTCTACTAGCTCGAAGACCTTTCTTTGGGCTGCTTTCCTCATCCACTTTGGTGAAGAGATTCATCATATTTATGTAAAGGGTCCCTCCAACCCTACTGGACTGCAGTTTACCTGAAGAAGATCTGGAGTGCTTTAGTGGGCCACAGGCACAGTGTGAATCAATAGTGTGAGTCGATAGCTAGCTTAAAAATATTATTGTTGGGAGTAGGGGATCTCCAGGCACTTTGAGCTTCAGCATTCTGCATTCGCCATTACTAGCAAAGGCCTGGAGGCAGAGTGGCTAAGATGTTGCATGGTCAGGATTAGAAGCCAGTCCCCCAGTGACTTTGGCGACAGAGAAGGAGGCTCAGTGACCTTGTGTTGTCAAGTAGAAAAGGGTGATTTTGAGAGCAGCGTGTTCCTCTCTGAAAGAAAACGGCTAACTAGGGAATGGGCTAGTGAGGGAATGTTGGGCCAGCACTAATCATAACCCTAAAAACCTTGAGGCTAGAAGAGGGGACCATTCAGGTCATCTGATCCAGCCTTTGACTTGTCCAAGGTCACATTGCTAGTGAGGGGCAGAACTGGGACTTGAATTCCATTCTGTTAGAGCATCGGTTTGTGGGGTTGAATTCCCCATCTGGATCTCCTTTGCTGGGAGGGACTCCCATTGCTTTTCCTCCTTTGCCTTTTGAATTTTCAGTACCTGGAGGTGGGGGGCAGTAGGACTTGGAATCCTGAAGGCCAGGGTGGGGCGGATGTGCCATGGTCTAGCTCTCCTTGCTTTGAGGAGCCCTCTGGGAGTGCCAACTCTGGATGATTAGATTGCTAGGCTTTTTCCAGTCTTGTTCAAGAGGGGAGGAGTGAGCAGAATGAAACTGCTGGTTAGGACTGCTTAATACCAGGGATGAGGCAATCCTTGGTCTGGGCCCAAATGGGAAACTGGCTTTCCCATCCATCCCCTGTGGGAAGTAGCCCTTGGGAGGAGGGGATGCTCTGATAGATTCACTGGATCCACCATGAGCCTACTGGCCTTGGCTCTCCCTACCTCAGGCTGCACTGAGGCAATTCTCTCCTTCCTGCTCTCTCCCTTCCCCTCCTTTCTGTTCATTTCTCCCTCTCCCTCTCCTTTTTCTTTCTTCTCTCCCTTCTTTCTCCCTCTCTCTCTCCCTATCTCTCTTTCTCATTGGGTACTTACTAGGCTTTCAGGATGCATGACCTTGGGCAGTTCACTTCTCTGGACCTAAAGTTTCTCACCTCCAAAGTAAAGGAGACAGTCTCTCCAAGTCCCTTCCAGCTCTGATTTTCTATATTTTGTGTGCTGTCCCCATCCTTCCTCTTCCAAATCTGCCACATAATGTTGCCCACCAATAAAAGTCTGACCCCTTCTTGCTAGCACCTTGGTGTCCCAGCCTTCATCTGGTAAACCAAAACTGGATATGGCCTGCAGCCATTTGATTCCTCCCTTTCCTGCCAGCCTAGCCCTTATCCTCCTCACCCTACCTGATCCAAATAGCTGTGGTGGACAGTGGCGATCGCCTGGTCCTTTAGGCAGCAGGAGCCTTGGGCAGGGGAGGATGCCAGAGCTGGGGACAAAAGGGCCTCAGCTCCTTCAATGTAAGAGATACTTCTTGAAATGCTTACTTTAGAAGCAGTGGCTAAAGAGCCAGCTTTGGAGTCAGAAAGATCTGGGTTCAGATCCTACTTCTGACATAGATTATGTGTCCAGATGATCCTGAGAAGGTAAAATGTCTCAGGGCCTCAGTGAAGACTTAAAGTTGGAGTTTTGCGTGTCAGTGAAATGTCACAGGCCCAAACAATAACAGTCACAGTTATTATTGGGGAGCAGTACGGTTCAGTTAGAAAGAACACTGGATTTGGAGTCAGGACTGGAGTGTCAATCTTGCCTCTGTCATTCGTTACCTGTGTTACCCTAGACAAGTCACTTGCCTACTTTGGGCCTGCCTCAGTTTGCTGATAGTAAATAATAGCCAGCAAGTACTATATGAATGTTACACAGCAGCCCTGGGACCTCGTGCTATTGTTGTTATACCCATTACACATGAGGAAACAACTGTTAAAGGAAAGGCTTGGCCTAGATGAACCTTGCCCCGGCTCACAGGTAGACTTCAGAGACAACCTGAGGCGGTCAGGTCAGGCCCTAAGCCCTCCTTGAGAAGGGCTCAGGGCCTGGTAGCGCCAGGCTTGTGGTAGGTCCTCACTAGTTCTTCCTTACATGTGTATGTGCATGCCAGGACCAGGGACCTGGGGTGCATGTGATCCTCCAGCTCCTACATATACTGAAATAACCATAGGATTTCCAGTTGGAAGAGAGTCTTCAGAGGCCCTCTTAATTCATCCCCATCATGGTACAGGGGAGGAAGTAAAGCAGGAGGCAGGATCTAACTTGCTCAAGACCACACAGCAAGGTCAGTGCCGAGCCAAGGCCTCCTCCTGGCCACTTTAGTCTTCCATCCCTGTGTTGTTCCTCCTGTACCAGACTGTCCCCTGGGCTGCCCAAATTTCATAGTTCATCCTCCTCCTCCTTGCCCTTTAGAGGCTAACATGCCAACACGGAGTGGGAAAGGAATGTAGGGTGAGTTCACCTCTTGGCTCAGTCCTGATGCTGCTCCCAGAAGGTGTGATTGAGCATTCTTCAGTCCTCCCCAATATGGACACTTACTCGCCTTCTCCCCTGTTCCTCAACCACTTATTGCCGAGGGATTCCCTATTAAAAAAGTTGACCATAAGATTTCTTGCAGAGTACTTAAATATCCATATTTGTTTTTGGTAACAATTGCTCATGTGTAATGCTTTGATTATGAAACACATTTTCTCCATTTCTTGGGTCATAAGCCATAGATTTCCATCTAGCAGGGACCTTATAGGACAACTGGTCTATCCTCCTCCCATTACAGATAGGGAAATGTGATGCAGGTAAGTGAGGGGGCAGGATTTGAATTCAGGTTCTTGGACTCCAAAGCTGTTACAATTTCCATTTGTGAGGGAGGCAAGTGGGGATCATGATTCCCATTCTACAGATTACTCAGAGGGACAATCACTTGCTCTAGGTCATGTAACAGATAGCATAGCTCTGAGGAGAACCTAGACCTCTAAGGCCTTCTGGGTCAGTTTGCTTTCTGGGTATTTCATGGCAGGATAGGTCTGGAGGGAAGGTTTGCAGATAAATCAGGTCCCAAGCAGCCCTTGCAGTAACAGTCACACCTGCAAGCTTGAACTGCCTCCCCCAGGAAGAAAATGAATGAACCCTGCGTTCTCTACTTCCTCTGGGGTGTGTGGCTGTCTCTGTCTGAGGCCTGAAAGTCTGTGGGGGTGGGAAGGGAAGCAGGGTAGATGGGGTGCTGAAGGGGAAATGAGCAGAGGAACCCTTACCCAAGAGGGCAAGCTGTTTGTGAAATAGCTGTGGCCACACCTCTTTGCAGAAGTTCTAGGCTTTCAGGCAGACTGGGGCTCTACCCCTTGGTCTGCTGGGAGCTTGAAGCTTTCAGTTCCCCTTTCTTGGGGTGTCACTCGTAGGGGGCATCTGTTTATTCAGTCCTCAGGCCTGCCAGAAGGCTGGTTTCCACACATGGGCCAGAGCTCCAGAGAGGCCCAAGGATCTTGGAGCATGGAATGCTGAGTGGGCCCTTTAGAGACCATTCAGGCCAGTCCCCTCATTTGTACTCAAACAGCAAAGAGTCTCAAAAGTTATGCTCTGAACCTGGCTGGTTTGAGTGGGGCTAAGCTTAATGAGATTGGCCTCATTCCTTGTGGCAGATTACTTCTTTAGTCTCCCCAAGAAGACTTTCCAGCTCCCCCAACCCACCCCCAACTTCTATTGTTTTGCCTTGGTTCTCAAAGTATTGAATCTGAAAATGGCCCCAGGGAGAGAGTTGCTGGGAGATAGGTTAAGGTTCAAGGGTAGTTGGTAGAAGGAACTTGTTCACTGGGGTTACCCTACATCATGGAACCTGGAGCCTCCAGGATACATGTGGCCTTCTAGGTCCTCAGATGCTGCCCTTTGACCAAACCCTAACTTCACAAAAAGAATTTGTTCTGGGAAGTTGGGATTCAGTCAAATGGCTGTACTTGACCTAGAGGGAATTTGCTCTGTGAAGTTTGGGTTCAGTCAAAGGGCCACCCTTGAGGACCTAGAGGGCTGCAGGTTTCTCTCCCCTGGGTATGTGTATTACAGTAACACTTAAAGGAGGAAAGGGGGCTAAAAACTTGGGAGATGAGGGAATTTTTCTTTTTCTTTTTTTTTTTTTGGCTTTTCGGAGGGCAGTTGGGGTTAAGTGACTTCCCAACTGTCTGAGGTCAGATTTGAGCTCAGGTCCTCCTGACTCCAGGGCTGGTGCTCTGTTCACTGTGCCACCTAGCTGCCCTGAGATCAGGGAATTTTTCATGGAAGAAGTAGCACCTGAGGTGAGCCTTGAAAGCAAAGGAAGATTGTGAGAAATAGAGGAGAGGAGGAGGAAGCAGGGTGGTGGCTTTAATGGGAGAGAAAGGGGGCAGATGAGAACTATTGTAAAGGTCAGACTGATGAGGATCAACATGGGGGGGGTGAGAATGAAGGAAGAGCCCAGAATGCCTACTAGTTTGTGACCTAAGATAGCCAGGACAATTGGTAGTGCCCTCAGCAGGAACTGGGAAGGTTCGGGGAAGGTGATGGGCAGTGGAGGAAGAGGGCATGTCCCAGTTTGGGATATGGCGCATTTTGAGATGCCTGTGGGACATCCAGGTAGTTCTGCCCCATAGGTAGTTGATGGTATGAGGCTGGCTTGAGAGAGCTGGCGCTGGGTATTTTTGTGCATGAAAGAGTTTTGGCAAGTCATGGAGCAGTCTGGGCCTGTTTTCTTTGCCTATAAAGCAGTGATAGGACTTCTGCTACTGCCCTTCCAGGGCTTGTTAGAGGCAGTCACTTGGTAGATGTAGAATAATAGCAGTGGGCAGTGGAGAAAAATGTATATGGTATAGGCTCAAAGGGGCCTTTGAGGTCATGCAAGACACCTAGCTGAGTGGTATGAATTGCCCAGAGTCTGCACTAGCAGACAAAGGGGTTCCTTTGGACCTGGCCCAGAAGCTCTCTGAGCCTCTTTCTTCCTTCATCTAGAAAATGAGGGGATTGGCCCAGATGACCTCAACTCCGACCCCACTCCAATCTCATTTCCTTTTGCTTGTTTTGAGAATGAAATGAGATTCCTTAAAAACCTTCTTGAAAGACACCCACTAGTGTGTGCCCCCTTCTATCACCTTGGTTTAATTATGGGCATATTTTTTCTCCTCCCCCAATAGAATGAGTTTATTTCTCTTTTTTTTGTAGGGGGGAGGGCAGGGCAATTGAGATTAAGTGACTTGGCCAAGGTCACACAGCTACTAAGTGTTAAGTGTCTGAGGCTGGATTTGAACTCAGGTCCTCCAGACTCCAGGGCAGGTGCTCCCTAGCTGCCCCCAGAACATGAGTTTCTTGATGGGAAGAAGCCTTCCATTTTTCATCCCCATATATCCCCATAGGGCCCCTAAAGAATTTTGATCTTTCTCATCTTGTCTGACTTTGGTCCCATCCTCATGGAATGGAACCTTATCTTCCTGGCCTTGGCTGAAGAGCTCATGCCTTGAACAGTTTCTGACCAGTAGCATGGTCAAAGAGAGAATGAGATGTTGGAATTTGTTCCAGGCCCAGTTTTGAGGTAATGCAAAATTCTCTGAAATAGGCTGCAGATTGAGTATCTTTGAGTGGAGGCTTGTGTAGGGGGTGGTGGGGTGGTGGTTGGTCTTACCTCTAGGAAAAAAGCCAGCAGGCATTTTTCAGGGGGTAAAATGTCTCCTAACCCTACTGGGAGCCATACTGAAGGCTTAGCCTTCCTGGTGGAAGGATTCCAATTAAGATTAGATAAGAAGGATTCTTGGGGTGGTAATAGATATGTATTCAAAGGCTGTCAGGTGGAAGGGAAATTGGATTTATCTGGTTTGCCCCAGAGGACCAAACTAGGAACAGCTAGGGAAGGAGGGTTAGGCTTGATGGCCTGAGCTCCCTTTTGTCTCTTAAAACCTTCTGAGGATTTGAGAACCAGGAGTATATTAGGAGCTCTCCCAATGGCTCTTATGGTTTGGGGGTGTGTCTCCCTGGTCCCTTTCAGTTCTGAAGGTGGCAGTCAGTGGGCAGGGGGTCTTGGGCAACATGGATTATGGGGGTAGGACAGGGGTGGGGAACCTTTCGCCTGGAGGCCACATGGGGCCCTCTAGGTCCTCAAGCGCAGTCCTTTGAATCCAAACTTTACAGAACAGATCCCTTTAGTAAAAGGATTTATTCTGTAAAATCTGGGCTCCAGCAAAAGCCCCCCCCCCCCCC
>CM053602.1:51905728-51951727 GCA_028646575.1 Pseudocheirus occidentalis
TTTTTATGACCTGATTGTTGTGGAGTCATTTTTTCAGTCATGTCTGACTCTGTGACCCCATTTGGGATTTTCTTGGCAGAGATACTAGAGTGGGTTGCTATTTCCTTCTCCAGTTCATTTGACAGATGAGGAAACTGAGGAAAACAGGTTAAGTGACTTGCCCAAGGTCGCACAGCTAGGAAGTGTCTGAGGCCAAATTTGAACTCCCAAAGAGGAGTCTTCCTAACTCTGGGCCCTCTATCCACTGCACTGCCTAATTAATGCCTTTAAATATATAAAATAAAACATGTAGGATACATTTTATTGAAATACAGTTAAAATATTTTTTTTAACAAACAAAAAAAGAAAAAAACAAAAACAAGTTAATGGTCCTCAGGGTACTAGACTATTTTTTTGGGGATATACTTAAGAATAGATTGTTTCCATGCTAGAACCTAAGCTTTTTGAGGGCAGGAATTGCATAGCATAATGCCTGGTGTGTAATAGATGATGAATACATGTTTATTTGACTTGCTTGAAAGTTACATTCCAAAATTCATTTAAAAGGGGAGGAAACTGAGACGCAGAGAAAGGAAGTGAATTACTTTTTATTCCCTGGAAAATTTAGGGCATAAATGAGATTTGGCCCTGTTTCTGAATCCTTACTCTTCCTATGTTGCCATGCTGCCTTTCATAGAAACATTGTCTGAGATGATCTGGGCCAACCCCCTGTTTCCAGAAATGTGGCCCTCCAGATTTAGGAATAGTCAGGCTTCTAGCCAGTCAGAGTTTGGTACCAAAAGTCCAATTGAGCTTCCTTTTTATCCAGCCTGGGCCAGGAGGCAGTTGAAGGGCAGGCCAGGGCCCTGGCCCACTCCAGGGCGTTGAGGTGGGACCAACAGGCTCCTGGGAGGCCTGGTGCTTCAGATTGTCTGCCTCCGGCCTTTTCCTTCTTGCCCCCCTGATTTGAGTGGGTGTGGGCCAGGAGGGAGCTGCTACTTGGCCTTAGGGTGGTTGTGACCTATACTCGCTGTGGCGGCCTTGGCTCTGAAATGGAGCAGCTGGGAAGAGGGCAAGGGCTTCCTGCCAGATGCTGAAAGGGAGGTGTGAAGGCTTCTAGCTCTGCCCTCCTCCCCTTCCCCCTTCTTCCCTCCCCCTCTCCCTCCTCAGGGATCCTGAGGCACTGAGACTATCTCCACTCACTGGGTCTGTCTGTTGGTTCAGTGGGAGTCAGGATAGCCCAGCTGCTCAGGCCCAGCCTCCTGCCTGGCCTGGGGCAGGGGGCAGGACCAGTGGTGTCAAGAGCACCAGTGATCAAGGCCTTGTTTGCCTCCCAAATTTGAGCTGCTACATCTTTCCTGTTTACATTGGAATATCTGAACTAGATAGAAGGCTAGCATTGGAAGCCCAGGGAGACGTGGGTTCAAATCCTCCCTCAGACACTCAATAATGCAGTATGACCCTGGGAAAGTCACTTTAGTTCTGGACCTCAGTTTCTTCTGGAAAATAAGGTCTCCAGGATCTCTTCCAGATCTCAAACTTGATGCCTATGTGTGACCTTGGGCAAATCACTTCACTCAGGCATCAGTTTTCTCATCTGTAAAATGGGGTGGGAGAATGTATAGATGATACCAAACTCCTAGATCCATGATCCCTTATCCCACTAAAGAGACTAAGACTGAGGGAGGTGAAGGCACCCCCAAAGCACTGACTTGCTAGAACTCCAACCCAGTCTCTCTCTGTGTGTGTGTGTGTGTGTGTGTGTGTGTGTGTGTGTGTATAAGCATCAAGCAGAGGATCTTGCTGCTCCCTCTAAAAGAGGTTAATTCTCTATCAGTCCTGGGGCTCTGAGGGAAGAGGTCCTATTGCTTAGCAATCTGACCACATTTTAGAGCATTCTTGAAAACACCCTTCTCTGGGCCCCTGCCTCCCCTTCCCCCTTTCAGCTTTATTTCTTAAGGCTTTCTGTCACCTTCAGTCACATAATCTAAGATCTAAGAGGCCACATAGCTTGGTGAGGACAGTGAACTCAGACACAAAGGGCTGGGTTCAGATCATGCCTCAGGCCCGTAGCCGCTCAGTATGAAGGGGTTGGACTCCATGGCCTCTTAAGACCTATGCTCCCATGATCTTTCACTGCCTGTGGACCAGCCTTGACTCCTTGAGGAGGGCAGGGAGTGGGCTGAGGTGGGCTGGTAGCAAATGGTAGGCTCTTCAGACCCCCTAGAGACACTGAGCCAGGAGGAGAAGGTGTTAGGGCCTAGGCCCCACAGCCAGCTGGTAAGGGAGCTGAGCTCATGAGCTCATCTTCTCCTGACTCTGACCTAGGCGGTCAGTCAATGCCAAGCATTTTCTAAGTACAGTCAAAACAAAAAACAAAACCTGCTGCTACTTTTCCAGGGTTTATGTTCTGTTGGGGGCCTTGTGCTGTGTATTTCAACTATCTCTATTTTAATCTCCCAGGTTGGGTTTGGGCAGGGGAAGAGGAGGCAAGATAGCTTTGGGAGTACTTCCCCCACCCCCATGTGTCAGAGCCTGTTGTGGGGAGGGGAAGTGTGCTAATGAGCCTGTCTCTCCTCTCCCCTCCATTGCCCCTGCCCTTTGAGAACAGGATGTGGGTAGTGCTACATCTTGTATAGTACCAGCTGGTAGGAGAACACTCGCTGGTCTAGTGGGACTGGCTGGGGGATTGTTGCTCAGGTCATTCTGGGAGAGAGTCCTGTCTTGCCTTGGCTCAAGAGGGCTTTCCTCCACCTGTTTGACTAGGATGTGGGCAATTTAGCCCCTGGTGCTTTGCTTTGCCCTGGGCAAGAACATGGACCAGAATCTGCTTTCAATTCAAATATGAAATTATGAAATCCTCCCAGATTAGGAGCCCCTTGAGGGCAGGGTCTGTCTCTTACTTTCTTCATACCCCAGTTTAGCATAGTCCCTAGTACATAGTATGTATTTCATAAATGTTTGTTGACTGACCCGATGGTCCTGTTTCCTCATCTGCAAAGGAATGTGGCCACTCTTGATCTCCAGGGCTCCAGGACTCAAGTGCTGGGACATATTAAGCCAGGGTGCCAACTGTGAGATTGCTTAAAAGACAGTTTGGTGTCCCCTACTCCTTAGGTGAGTGCATTTAAAATGCCTAAAAGTAAAAAACCCAGAGGATTCAGAGGAAGTCAAGTCCACAGACTCCAGATGAGAATGCCCTTCCCTAAGTCCACTGAATGAAGGTTGATAAACACCTAAGGTGGTTCTGTCAGTTCCTTCGAGCCGTGGCACACTCCAGAGATGCCCTTATCTCTTGGTGATCCTGCCCCTGCTGCTGTCCCTCCACCTAATCTATGGTGATTGTGGGGGCAAGGCTTTAGTCTGAGTAGGGAGTAGGGCAGTAGGCTGCCATGGGAGGAGATGGTAGAAGGGAGGTCTCCTTGGTGACCAGCTGGCCTAGACACTCTCTGAGGATCCTTCCTCTGACTCTGGGATGTCTTGCCTCAGAACTGGCCTGGGGGGGGGCGGCCAGTGGGAGATGATGCTTTTGGTAGGCCTTGTGGGTACTATAATGACGGCACAGAAGTGACTTGGGTTCTGCCTTCCCTTAGTATATATTTTCCCCTCTCTTGACTTGGATTCTTTCTTGGCCTAGAGAGCTGAACTGGGGTGGGGAAAAACATGTAGCTTATTTCCCCAACAGGGGAGGGTGGGGTCTGAGCCTTGTTATTCTCACTCAGGCCTGACTCTCTGCTGGCCCTGGGTTGCCAGAGCCCATCCCTCATTACTTCTGGGCCCTTCAACCCCTGCCTTTCTGCTCACCACCATCCAGTGCCATACAAGGCAATGACCTTCAAATATATCAGCAATAATCACCAATCACCAAGCTGTGGTTAAGCTCCTACTGTGTGCTGGACACTCACATGGAAGTTTGGGCCCAGAGGGAAGGCAGCATGTACTCGTCAAAATAGAAGCAAACTGAAATAAAAGAATTTGAGGTGTTGAGGGGAGGTAGAGAGGAGATTATTCTCATTTTCTCTATGAGGATATTGAGTCTCAGAGGAGACAAGTGACTTGCTCATGGTCACATAGCTAGGAAATAGCCAAGGCTGGGTTTTAGACCTGGGACTCTCCTGGCTCTGAGTCAGAGAATCATAGATCTCAACCAGAGGAGAAAAATGAGGCCCAGAGATTTGGAGGATTTGAACCTGGGACCTCTGATTCAAAACCCAGCACCAGCTCCAAAGGAACCCTCCCAGTTTGCCATTTCCTGCCTCTGGGGCCTTGGACACATGACTTCACCTCTAGGAAATGAGGAGGCTAATTGATCCCTAAAGACCTTTCCGGCACTTGGTTTTAGTCCTGTGTCTTTTCCAGTTCACTATGCCAGGCCTTCCAGCTTTTCCAAGTGATTTCCTCATAACAGCTGTGTGGTCAGTCCCAGAAATTGCACCCCTGCTTTAGAGAGAAAGGAATGGAGGCCGAGGGATATCCAGGGGCTTGCCTCAACTCCCCATTCCTGTCTCTTGGGTTCATCCTGCCTTTTTTCTCTCCTCAGTCCACTTGGGCCCCTTCTTATGCACATGGCTAGTCATCACATGTTACTTCTTCCAGGAAGCCTTTCTTGATTTCCCCCCTTACCTTCCTCACTCAGGAAGCACATTTGTATCTTATTCTCTTCAGTCTGAGCACCCTGAAGGTGTGGCCTTATGGAAACTTTGCTCCTCTGAGGGCCCTTCTAACTCAGATGCTGTGATTCAGAACTCTGGGGTGGGGGTGAGGGAGAAGAAGAGGGAGGGTGGGGGAGAGAGGGGGGAAAGAGAGGGGAGTGGGAAGGGGAAAGAGGAAAGATGGGAGGGAAAAGGGAGTAGGAAGGGGGAGAGAGGGAAAGGAGGGGGAAAAAGAGGGGGAGAGAGGAGTGGGGAGGAGGGGAGAGGGTGAGAAAAGGAGGAAGAGAAAGGGATGGAAGAGAGTGGGGAGGGGAGGAGCGGAGGAGCGGGAGAGATGCATTCTAGTCTATTTTACACCTGAATGAGAATCTCTTGTGGTATTAAAAAAGTCTTGATAAGCTGTATCAGTCCCCTGATCTTGCAGTCTAGAAAGCATGTCCTGAGAGGAAATGAGCTTAGTCTGGCCGGCCGTTCTCCATGGAAGCAGGCTAACTCTGCATGAACACCTGGAAATGGAGCCCTGCTCACTGTCGAGCCCTTTTGATTTTCTTTTTCATTTTTGTTGCTATCTTGTTTTCTGATCACCCGAATTTCCCATTGTGTCCCTTCCCTCTCCCTTCTCCTGCCTTGCAAACCATCACTTGGAACAAATAAACAAAAAAGAAAAAAAAATTGGAAAGAGGTCATAGAAGTGGGAGGAAGACCCATATGTACAAAAATATTTATTGCAGCTCTCTTTATGGTGGCAAAAAATTGGAAATCAAGGGGATGCCCATCAATTGGGGAATGGCTGAACAAACTGTGGTATATGAATGTAATGGAATACTACTGTGCTATAAGAAATGGGGAGGAGATGGACTTAATATGTACCTGGAGAGGCTTATACAAACTGATGCTAAGTGAGAAGAACAAAACCAGGAAAAATTTGTACACAATGACAGACACAAATGTATGTGTGATGACCAGCTTTGATAAACTGGAGTCTTCTCGGCAATGCAAGGTTATAAGACAACTCTAAAAGACTCAGGATGGAAGGAGATGTCTACATTCAGAGAAAGCTCTAGAAAGAACAGAGTTTAAATGGAGACTGGAGCAAACTACATGCTCTCTTTTCCATGTTTGGTTTTGTTTCCTCTTTCCCATTGTTAACTCCATCGGTTACAACCCTTCTTATACAACCAGACTAATGTCCAATATGAAAGTATTTGCAAATTCTATACCGAATTGCAAGCCCCCATGGGGGGGGAGGGAGGGGAGAAAATTTGAAACTCAAAGGATTGTGGAACTGAATCTTGTAAACTAAAAGTAAATAAGCAAATCAATTAAAAAAAATTGGGAAGGAAGCCAGTCAAGCAAAGTGTAACTAGTCTAGTGACTGAATCTGGCCAGATGGTCATTCCCCCTCCCCAGCCTTTGCCCTTGCACTTTTTCTGGGCTTAAGCTTTGACTAGCTTTTCCATAATTTCCTCTAGGTTTTTGGCAGAAATGAAAGACCAGACTCACCTCCCTGTAGTCTGTCCATTGCCGCCCCCCTCTTTATGGTCCCATTTCCCCTTCTCCCTCCACGACTCTCCATTCCCTCAGATGTACCTGACTAGACTTCAGCAGTCACAATCACCATAGGTAGTAAATGCCTTCCAATTAAATTTATACTGTTCATGGCCTCTTGCCAGCTAATGTCCACATTCCCTTCTCTTCCCTGTCTCTCCTGAGCTTAACTTCTAGTACTTAGAGGCACTCTGTTGGCCCTAACTACCTTAGAGTCTTCCAAAGGGCTGGAGTCAGTTGGCCTTGTGCCTCCTGCCCTGTGGAAGGCCCATTCCCATTATGTATTGGTGCCCTGGGTAGAACCTGGGGCTTCAGGCCTGGTGACTGGGTTTATAGGACCCTATCTTGAAGAGGGGCAGCTGGGTGGAGTGAAAGGAGCCCAGGATCAAGCCATATTACTTCCTAGTCATTTGACTTTAGATTTCTTCCCATTGCTAGGCCTCTTGTTTCCCATACTATCATATCAGGAGGATAATACCTGCCCTATTATACGGATAGCAGCCAGATAGTCCTTGCCCACAGAAAGCCTCCATATAAGCAGATAAGTTTATCCACAATCCTTTGAGGAAGGAGACAGCATTAGCTTCCCATTGGAGGTGGCCCATGAACTGAACCTTGAAGAAAGCTAAGGATTCTGAGAGGAGGCAGAGGGGAAGAGGGAGGCATTCCAGGGAAGGAGTGGGGGGCACAACCTGGGCAAATGTACAAAAGTGAGAGGTGGAACATAGTACATTGTATCTTAGTGTCTTCAAGGCAAGAAGGCCAATTTGATTGAAATGTTGAAGCATGTGAAGGGGAGTAATATGCATAACACCTCGGAACATGGGCTGGTGCCAGACTGTGAAAGACTTCAAATGCCAAGATGAAAAGTTTGTATTTATCCTAGAGGCAATTGGGAACCATTGAAGATTCTTGACCAAAAGAGAGACATAGTCTGCTCTGTCATTTCCCTGCCTTGAGTTTTGGTTTCTTCTCCCTGTAAAATAAGAGCATTGGACTGGGTGGCCTCAAAAGGCCCTTCCATTTCTAATCATTTTGTGTTTGGTCAAAGGAAGCACCAGAGACCACAGATTATAACCTCTGATGGGCTTTTGTAGGCTCCTCTGGGTGATGGGCCTTCAGGTTAAATGCAGGAAAAGAGAATGGTACTATTTACATAGCCCACGTGGGCTCCTGAGTTGGGTGAAGGAAGAAGTGCTACATCCTGGCATTCTACAGATCCATGGGAACGTCTTCTAGGATTGTAAGCTTTGGATTGAAATAAATAGAAAGCACGTGAGCCCATGTGTGGTGAATAGCCTTATGGGAGCAAGAGCTAGAGAAAGAATCCTTAGAGAAATGTGTTTTGGATGATGAGGGAGAATCCTAGAGCTGCTTGAGACTTTGGAGATCATCTCATCCAACCCCTCACCCCCATTTTACCGATGGGGAAACTTGAGTCCCAGAGGTGGGCAGTGGGTGTCAAAGGCCAGACTTTGGAGTCTGCTCTATTGGAGGTACATGGGACCTTTAAATTTTAGATTGCCCTGATTTGGGGGGGGGAAGGGGAGAGGAGGAGGGAGATGCCAGTCACCAAAGGGTCTAGAACATCTGAGGGCTTTTATTTGTAGCACATGGTCAGTTAAAGTTTGTCAGAAGGTCTTTTTAAATGTGTTGTGGTTTCCGGTCCAACTCCTCCCTTCGTTGCTCCCTTGCCACAGCCGAAAGTGACTCTGGGTAGAGTAAGTCAGGTGGCCTACTACCATCCTCTCCTCTCCCCATCCACATTGCTTTGTCCCCAAGACTCTCTTGGTGACTTGGTCTGGCCTTCCCTTGGCATTATTTTGTCTTTTTTTTTAAGACATAGAATTATCTTTTTAAAAATTTTAACAGCTCCTTTTTGTTGTCTTTTAAAAAATGTACTATTTTATCTCTGTCTGGTGTCCGAAAGGATACCAGTTAAACAAAACTGAAGAACAGATCTGTTGAGCCCTTTGGACAAATATAGACAACATCTTTAGGAATTCAGCTGCCTTCTCTCACTGTGGGCATCATGGACCTTCTGCCTGGTTCTGCTTTCTTCATTCTATATCAGTTAGTATATTTCTCTTCCCATATTTCTCTGAATTCTTTGTTCATCGTTTCTTAGGTCACATTGCTCTACTGCATTCATGTCTCTCTTGTTCCTCTGTTGCACAGTTGCACCCAATGTTTCCTGTTTGGGGTCACTATGTAAAGTGCTGCTGGGAACATTTGGGTGTTCTCATGAGGTCTTCTTTCCTGATCCTGCCTCTATTGGTGGCCAGCCAAGCTCCCAAGCTTAGCTCTCTTTTAAGGGCAAGACGTTCTATATATTTTTTCGGGGGGGGGGGGGTTGCTAGGATACCAGGTGGGAAGTGCGACTTCACCAATTGTAAGCACTCACATCTGAACCTGCCGCTGACCCTGGAAAATCCTTTCCCGTCCCTAGACCTTTCCTTTATCCTTCTGCAAAGTAAAAAAATTTGAACTATAAAGGTCAAATAATAAACATTTTAGCTTAAAGTGAATTGACCCAGTTGGTTGAGGTCTTGGCTAGATAGAAAAAATCCTGACTTGGGGCTGGGCCCTAGTGGTCCTTGGAGTGTGCTCATCCTACCTCCTATCTACCAATCCCAGATGGCTTTGTAAAGGAGCTGAGCCTATTCAAGGCCTGAGAGCATTCCAAGGAAAGAAGGGAGTATGAATGAGAGCCTACGAGGTAAGGACAGAAGGCTTTTCCTGGGGCTTAGGAGGGCCTGGTTTCTAGGCCTAACCATGCCACCAAGCAGTCCCCTGATCTTGCAGTCTAGAAAGCATGTCCTGAGAGGAAATGAGCTTAGTCTGGCCAGCTGTTCTCCATGGAGGCAGGCTAACTCTTTGTGAACACTTGGAAGTGGAGCCCTGCTCACTCTCCACCCTTTTGATTCTCTTTTTCATTTTTGTTGCTATCTTGTTTTCTGATCACCCGAATTTCCCATTGCGTTCCTTCCCTCTCCCTTCTCCAACCCCCCACTGGAACGCAGTTTTCCCATATGGAAAATGAGGGTATTAGAAAAAAATATTGAGCTCCCTTATAACTCTGGGATTCTGGTTGGGTCTGAGAGCTTGGATTGGGAAACTAGTTTGAAGGAATCCTGGTTATAGCCCATCTTGTTGTGTCTACTATTGCTGCCCACTGCCTGCTGATGAAATAGGTTGGCAGGCAGCCCAGGAGCCTTCAGCTCCTTTAGGGAGGCTGTTGACTCATAGGTGGGAACGTTTAGCTGGATAAAGGCAACTTGAGGGTATTCCTAGGAAGCAGTAGATGTGGGGCAGAGGCTTCCTCTCTTGTCTTCCACAGTCCCCACACTGGTGGGGTCCGTGGCCTTCTTCCCCAACCCTGGAACTGGTGTTTGGGTTAGCTCAGATGATGGAAATGAGGATTGGTAAGGGCCTTGGAGGGCCTGAGCCCCACTCTTTGCTTAAACAGGAATCAACACGTCTAATGTCAGCCACTAGTGGCTTTCCAACTTTCGCTTAGAGAGACCTCTAGTGACAGGTCATCTACCCACACTCCATGCCATACTCCATGCTGGGCCCTGTAGCTTATCCCACTCAGCCCAGTTTGAGGTACTGTTGACTCATAAGAAGGTTGTCTGCATCCACATGACTCCTGTTCCTGCCCAGTAGTTCTTTCCCGGTCCAGTCTCTTCCGTATGATGGCCCCTCAAAGACAGCTGGCATGTATGGTCTGGTCTTCAGTCATTTTAAACGTGTTCCACCTTAACCGTGGCTTTCCTCAGATGTGGTCCTTAGAATATTCCAGATGTGGGCTAATGAGGTGAGGGACAGCAGGTCTCTCTCTTCCCTCCTTCTGGCTCCCAGGATCATTACTGTCCTGCTGACCCAGGTGTGTGGTGTGGTTAGGAAAGGAGACAGTTTCTCATTTTACAAATTGGGATTTGCTCAAGGATTTCCTACATACCTTCTGTTTTCCTTAGGCCTTCCACTTCTGAATAGGAAGTTGTACCCTTGAATCAGCCCCCTGATGGTAACCAATCTGTAGCACCATCTCTTCCAGTGACTACGACCCCATCCTTGTTTGATCTTTGTCTAGGAGTTACAGTCACTTTTAGGGGAGCTGCTCACCAGGCCCCTTGGGTCTGAGCTGCCCATTTCCCCTGGTTTCTTTGTATGTGTCCCATAATGCCATTCACTAAGTATTGGAACTGCCATGGAAGGGTCATTGGAACATCGAATCTTAAACAACAAGAGATTGTTCAAGTCATGGTGTGGGACCATAACAGTGGTCTTATCCAGACCCATAGTTTTATGGAAGACCTAAGTAAGATGTCCCCAAACAAGACCAGAGTAGGAGTCAGGCAGGCCAGGAATCAGACCCCAGCTGGACCACTGTTACCTTAGGCAGTCAGTCACCTATTTTGGCTTCAACTTCCTCATTTGTAAAATGGGCATAATATGCACTTCTTCCTGAGATCACAGGTGTGAAACATTTTGAAAGTGTAATGTAGATCACAACTTATCGACAGATGAAAAGATTGATCAGGTTCTTGCTGTGTGCAAAGCATTGTGCTAAATGTTAGCTGTGGAGAACAAAGCAGCAGGGCCCTGAAAGGGGAGAGAGAGCAGATCAGAAGGCCCAGCTGCAGGCCAGATGGAAAGGCCCCAAAATGACAGGGTTTGGGACATGTACATGCATGCGGGTGCACGCGTGCATGCGCGTTTGTATGTGTGTAAAAGAGAGAAAGATGGGGAAGCTTTTGGACAAACGAGTTCAGCCTCAAAGGAAAGGCGGTATTTCAGTAAACACAGATAAGGAGAGGGAAGTCTGTTTCAGGCCCGAGGCAGCCATGGGGTGCCCATTTTGGCCAGACTGAAGGATATAAGGGAGGGGGGAGTGGGCCAGGGGGTTTGGCAAGGCAGGAACTCAAGTGGTTGGCACCTTTTCTGTGTGATGGCCCCTTTGGCAAGCAGTTTGGTGAAGTCTATGGCCTCCTCAGAATCATATTTTTAAATGTGTAAAATCAGACACATAGTATTGCCAAGGAAATCAATGATCTTGAAATGTAGCTGTCAACTATTTTTTAAAAGCAGTTCACAGAATCCAGATTGGAAATACCTACTCTAGGCCCTGTGTTGGGAAGGTAATTACCAAGAACAATCAGGAGGAAGAAATTTTGGGGAACTCCCAGGACTTGGCATTCTGGAGGCCGTTGAGTTCAGCCTGTCTTAATTTTTTGGGATCTTTTTGGAAGGGGGAAGGCAGGGCAATTGGGGCTAAGTGACTTGCTCAAGGTCATGCAGCTACTAAGTGTTAGGTGTCTGAGGTTGGATTTGAACTCAGGTTCTCTTCCAGGGCTAGTGCTCTGTTCACTGGGCCACCTAGCTGCCCCTAGCCTGTCTTATGTGACCTTGGCCAAGTCCCTTCCTTGGGCCTCACTTGGCTCCTTGGCCTAGCTGGCCTCTGAAGTCCCTTACAATTTTAGATATGACATCCTCTGAGTCTCTAATTTGTCCTAGAGAACTTTTGTGCATCCTCCATTGCCGAACCCAATAATCTGTTCCTTGGAGGCACTTACTACGGTTTTTGAAATCTCTTGGCTTTCCCAAGCTCATGGAATCAGTCCAGGGTCAGACCTGGGCCCAGAACCAAGGTCTCCTGTCTCCACCTTATTCTTCTTGGCCTTACTACTAATATGACAGTCCTGGGCTTGCTCTCCCATGCTCCATCCACCATCTCACTCTGAGGGGTAACAGTTTAGAACCCTGTATTTGGAGGCTGATGCAGAGACAGGGAACTGAGAAGACAGCCTTTCCAGTGAGATCAAACATCCTGCAAGCACACCTGAGACATTGGCATTCTGCCTATAAATCATACCAATGTCAGATATATAGATGGTGCTTCCAGGTTTGGGATGCCTCCCTCCTCCCCCTGCCATGTCTGCCATAGTTTGGGGTCAGAAGACCTGGCTGGGGATCCTGGCCCTACTCTGTACTAGCTGTGTGACTTGAGGTATTTCATTTAATTGGTCTGATCCTGAGGGGAGACAGCATGGGATGGTGGGTAGAGAATAGGCCTCAAGGCCAGGAAGATACTGAATGACTGAGGAGATGCCCATCTGCATTGGGATGTGGCATTTCCCATGGCAAACATAGATCTAGTCACTGTCCCTAGTGATGAACTTCACTCAGTTTCCTCATCTAAAAAGGCAAAGGTTTGAATTTGGTGGTCTCTGCGGCCCTTTTGGGGTCAGCATTCAGTTTGTGGGAGGAACTTTGAATTTTATTGAAAGAGACCATGAAGTAGAAGAAGTTAAGCCTGGCCAGCCAATGGATTCTGAAAAGCTTGGCGAAGAGGGAGGAAGGGCTTGGTACCAGGTACTGGATCTGGGCTGGGAAGGAACGGAAATATGGAGGGAGGGAATGAGTCAGTAGGGCCGGTGGAGGAGAGCTGGGGATTAAAGCCGCCCTTGTTTCTCTGTGAAAAACAGCTGTTTCAAGCAATGCCCTCATCTTGGAGGGAAGCTGGGCCCATCCTGCCCAGCCCTGTCCCTTATACCAGGCAGGTGGCAGAAATGAACATTGAGGACTGAATACAGGGAATAGGGGAGGCCTAGATGAGACTGTGGTGACAGCTGCCTGAGAGTAGAGTCTCTGGGTAGTCCAATATGGTGAGGACATTAGATTTGGACTTGGGAGGCCATCAGAAGGAAGGTTACACCCTAGCTCTGCAAACTTGGCCAAGTTGCTTCTTCTCTGGGCCTTAGTTTCCCTCTGTGATATGATATGATAGTGGAAAGAACATCTGGCTTTACTGTTTACTAACTACAACCTAGGGTAAGTCACTTATGGAAACTGAAGCCCAGAGAAAAGCTCTCTAAAGGATGACTTGGACAGTATGATTTCTAAGGCCTCTTTAAGCCTGAAATCAGTGACCAGGCAGATGTTCTGAGGTTCTCCTATTCAGGAGCCCTCTCCCCTCCACCAACACCCCTCTTCCTTAGAGAATATGGGGCCCGGGCCAATGCTGGAACCCTGGATTTGGCCAGGGCTGCGTGTGTGACTTAGCTGCACAGTGGGCAGCTGCCTCTCTTGGCCTCACTCCAAGAAGATGGTGCCATTCATCTCAGGAGGAAGCCCTTAGCTCAGAATAGTGAGTAGAAGCATGCTGTAGTAGAAAGGATGTTAGACTGGGAGTCAGAAGACCACTGCTACTTACTGTGTCTGTGATTTCAGGCAAGTCACTCCCCCTCCCCGACCTGTCCAATGAGAAAGTTGGCCTCAGTGGCTTCTGAAGTCCCTTCTGGCTTGATCTAGGGCAGTGGTTCTCAACCTTCCCTTTAATACAGTTCCTCGTATTTTGGTGACCCTCAACCATAAAATTATTTCCGTTGCTACTTCATAACTGTAATTTTGCTACTGTTATGAATCTTATCTGATACGCAGGATGTATTTTCATTGTTACAAGTTGAACATAACCCACAGGTTGAGAACCGCTGATCTAGCGCCCTATGACAATTTGATTCTAGGCATGAAAACAATTCCAACCAAGTCCTCGGTGGTCTTAAGTGTCTTACTTCTCTTGGATAAACCACTGGAAAGTAAGGAGGTGGGGAAAATCATGGTCTTCTGCAGGATATGGAGGCTGGACCATGTGTCTGTGCTTCAGGGGGGGGGCTTCTAGTCCCCAGAGAAGGGCTTAGCGTGGGAAATTTCTGTGTCCAATTAACAGTTGGCAGTTCCTAACCCTCTGGGTGGTTTTGGGGAGGGCAAAGGAAAAGACACCCACCAATGGAGAGGCGCCTGTGATGGCTCAAAGAGGGGATCCTGCCCCCCGCCCCCACCTCAGGGCTCTCTGTTCCTCAAATGTTAAATATTCTCCAGAGGTGTTGGCTCAGGCCCAGAATTTTTTCCCTAATTCTCAGGGCTAGGATGGAACTGTATAAACAGTTCTCCACAGGGGTCTTCCTCATGTGACTTTATTTCCCTTCACCCCACCCCCTTCCCTCCCATCCCTTCCACTTGGGGCGTGACTGGGAGGCTCCTTGGGAAGATTTTCTGCTGATTCTAGAGGTTCTATTTTTGGTTTGGGGGTAGCATGTGTTTCATGGGCCTCTTAAACTAAATGGAGCCAGGAGTTATTCTTAGCACTGGTACGTTCCTCCAGTGGAGATGGGAAGGGGAGGCCCAACTTTTGGCCTGTTGGCCCAATCCTGGAGGCTGGGGATCCATCCCATACTCACTGTGGTGAGATGCCCATAGGCCACAGCACCAGCCTCTGAGGTGTTTGTTCAAAGTCCCGAGGTATGAGTTAAGACTAGCTCAGGCTCAAGGCTGCAGTACATATCAGGTGGTATCTTGAAAAGTTAGGCTTGGGGCCAAGCCCTAGCTGTGTAATCATGGGACATATTTTTCAAAATTCTTTGAGCCTCAGTTTCTTTCCTCTTCTACAAAGGGAAGAGAATGTTAATGCCACTTCTCAAGGCTCTTCTAGCCCTTAAAGCTTTCTAGAAATGGCGATTGTTAGTCCTTGGAGGAAGCACTGGAGGCTTCTGGGATTGAGACCCTCTTCTGCATTAATGTCCCCACCGAGATTCCTAGCTTCCTCTTCAGACTCTGACATTTCCTCCTGGATTGGGCAAGGAGACAGAAATGGTGACCTCCAACATTAACATACTTTCAAATCTGAGGCCTTGGAAAGCCCTCAGCAGAGCTTTTCTCCAAGACTTTTTCTTTGGGCCTCAATTTCCCCATGTGAAGAATGAGGAGCTTGAGATGGTTAGGGCAGGAAGTCAGGCCTCTTGCCTAGCTGCATCACCTTGGGCAAATCCCTTTCTCTCCCTGGGCCTCAGTTTCCTCCTCCGTAACATGACATGGTTGGACCAGATGCTCTTAGCTTAAATATCCTATGACTGTTATTTAGAGCTGGGGGCAGCCTTTATCTCTCTCTTAGCTTGGACTAGAGCCTTCTGAAAGGGTCTGAGTCACTGTCTTTCTCTCTCCCTCCAAGATTCTTCCTGATAACAAGACTTAGTGAGAATACTTGGGTTGGGGAATTTTTGCTTCTTTATGGGAGTCACACCCTTTCCTCTGTTGCCTCCCCTTCCTCCCAGGTCTCTTCTCTCCCTAGACTCCAGCCAGTCTATCTTGCTGGTAAGGGGTGATTTGTGGCCCCCTTTGCCTCTCACTCTCTCAGCCTCCCCAGACTCTAAAAGAAGTAACTGGTGGTAGTGGCTAGGATTTCATTTCCATATAAGGAAGTGCTACTGGAAGGGTACCTAATGACCCTTTTGGTTGGCCAGTTTGGAGTGGTGCCTGAGGAGCAGGATGCTGGGGGACACCGCCCAGGTTAGGGGTTGGCTGGCTTGGCGGATGTCTCCAGATTTGGAGTCATTGTAATGTCAATGTGGGTTTGGAGAATGCTAATGTTTGTTCTAGGCCCTTCTTCCTGCCCTCTGCTGCCTTCTCTTGTTCCTCTTTTCCGGGCTTTTCAGTCCTATTGTCAATCCCCAAATAGATTTCCTTTTAGGACAAAGTTGCTTTTCAGGACTGGCCCACAACATTGTGAAGGAAGGAGCCCATTAAGGAAGGCAGCTAAGAAATCAGTGCCCATTAAGGTGTTAGTGACCCATGAAGCAAGCGGGTGTTCTTCCAGTTGGCTTCCCCACCTTTGCTTTGGTTGGTCAGTCGGTTGGTTTTAAAAACTGGGCAGAACCTTAAGGCAAAGAAAAGGCAGCAGACAGATCTTTGATAGAATCTTTAGACATCAGTGTCCTGAGACCATGGCGATGGGTGTGTGTGTATGTGTGTGTGTGTGTGTGGGGGGGGGGGGTGTCATGCAATGATGAGGCAACCTTCCCAATGGTCATAGGAATAGTCAGTATCACTGGATTCAATTTCCTCCTAGGAAAGATGATGGCCTTGGATCAGTGGTTTCTCTGGTCCATTTGACACTGGGATATTGTATTTCAAGTTTCTCCTGAACAACCACCACAGTGCCTTCACCTTTAATCCCCATTAGACTCTCAGGCATTGGTGAGCTGGGACCAGTGTGGATTCAGGGAGATGGTCCAGTTCACCCTGTCCCATTAGCCCCAGAGTGGAGGTCAGATCCCAGGTGGCCCAGCATTCTCATCCATTACATCACTTTGCCTGAATCTCCATTTCTGACTCTGGAAGCTCTTTGTCTCTGTCTTTCTCTGTCTCCATCTTTCTCCCAACTTCTGCCCTGCCCTGGTGCCCTTACAGCTGTAGAATTCTGGAAGAAGGAGACAGAGGGAGGCTGCCGCTTGGCCCTGAGTTGAGGGTACAGATGTTTCTGGCTATTCCAGAGGCCCCTCCAAATGGCCAGCTGCTCCCTGTAGCCAGAATCTGGGAAGCCAGATGGACAGGCTCTCCAGCAGAGAGAAGAGATCCTGAGAGCCTGGTATAGAACAGGTGAATAATAAAATAGAGCAAGCCCTTTGCCAGCCTTCAAGCTCTCTATCAATGGTAGCTATTAGGATTCCTCTTGGAAGGTGCCTTAGAGAAAGCTGCATGATGTAGTCAGAAGAGCCCTGGCCCTGCAGTTTGGGGGACCTGGGTTCAAAGCCCAACTCTGATGCTTCTGACCTGTGAGACCTTGGGCCTCAGTTTCTCTAACTGTAAAATGAGGGACTTGGATTCTGTGGCTACTCAGGTCCCTTCCAGCTCTGCAGTCCCATATGTGGCTTTGAGCAAATAAATTTCTGTATGTGGTGAGTTCCTCATTAAAATGTGAGCACTTCCAGGGCTAGTGGTGTGCTTAGCCCCTATAGCACTTTAGTAAATGCCGGGGGATTGAGAAGTTCATTCTCCTTTAGCCTCTTGTTTGCTCCTGTCAGATGAGAGTGCAGCATTGACTGGCCTAGATGACCTCTGAGCCCTGCATAGCCTTGGGCAGGTCATTGGATCTCTCTTATGCTTTGTGTTCTCTAGTGTCTGATGGCCCCTGGGGTCCCTTCTGCTCTAATCTAGGCTCCTGGGTGTGATCTAGGCTTTAGATTCTGTGATTTGAGGCTGTCTAGAGCAATGGTGTCAGACAGAAAGAGGTGCCACTGAACCAAACAGAAGTTTCCCTGAAGGCTGCTGATCAACTTGGAAAACACGTCTTATAGCTTTCTTTTTCTATTAATAGACTTTAAAATCCAGTAGAAACCCATTTGAATGTGCTTGGGGCCCCACATGGGAGTTTTGTGGGCCACACATGACCTCTGACCTAAAGGCCCTGTGTTTGTCACCTGGTCTGGCTGGTTCCCCACAGGCAGGAATCCCTTTCTTAATTCCCTTCACAAGCTGCAGTCCTCCCACTTCCTGACATCCAGTAACAGGAAGCCCACTACCACCTCCTTATATGGAACTGAAAGCCTGTCCATTACCTCTCCTTATTGTTCCTGGGGCTACCCTCTGGAGCCAGGAAGAGCAGGGTCACTCCCCTTCCAAAACCTTGCACACATCTGTGGGGTTCTCTTCTAATGTTAAGTCTTCTCTTCTCATGGCCGATCACCCCTCCCTCCAAGTTCTTTACAGCTGAGCCCCTTATGCCTTGGGCCCTAATACCTCCCCACAAGCTTAATCAAGCTTAACTCTTACTATAAGATTCAGTCTTTACCTCCAGTAGAGAGATGAACTCCAGGCCAGACAGGATACCCTTTTAAAACCCTAAGTCAGCCCCACCAATTTCTGCCTTATGCTATTGGGACAGCAGTGGGGTTACTCCCAGTCCTCAGTCCTCGAGGTCAAAGTTCAGCTGTGAGTGTTGCCCCCTTCTCTTTTATTTGTCTTACAAGGCATAGCCAAGATGCATCGTGCTGTTAGATTAAGCTAACCAGAACCAGTTTCAGAGGTCGAGAAACTTCTAAGGTAGAAATTCCTACCCTGGGGCCCATGGACTCCTAAGGAGCCTTTGGATAGATTCCAGGGACTCCCAGGTGAACTTAGGTGGAGAGAGAAATAGCATCTTTATTTTCACTCACCCCCAACCAAAACTTAGCATTTCCAATTATTTAGAAACCTGATTCCAAGAAGAAGGAATCTGTCCACTTCACCAAGACTTCCCAAGGGGGCCATGACACAAAAAGGGGCTCAGAACCCCAGTCCAGGGGAAAACAACTTGGAGAGGGAAGATGGGAAACCCAATTGGTAGAAGGCCCCTCAGAAGACCATGCAGTAGAATCCCACCCCCCATAAATTCCCAGATAGGGGCTCTCTGGGTTGTTATCAGCTCTCATTCAGTGTAATCAGTAGGACCTGGATTTGAATTCTGCTTCAGATGCTAGATGTGTGACCCTGGGCAGGTTAAAAAAAGTTAAATACTTTTCTGGACCCAGTTTCTTCAATTGTAAAAATAAGGGGGTTGGACTGAAACTATAATTCTTTATCAATATAGAGGGGAAAATAGTATCCCCCCAAAAGATTCCTGACTAATATTTAAATAAGATTTTTCCAGCTGCCAACCACAGGAGCTAGAGATGGGAGTCCAACCCCTTTGTTTTACAAATGGGGATCCTGAGACCTAGAGTAAGTAACAGAGCTGGGCTTGGGCCTAGATTATCTCAGTATCTTCAGAGTTGGAACAGACTTGAGTGGCCAAATGGTGAGACCCATATTTGAATCCCCTCAATGATGTACCCAGTTCAGTCATCCAACCTTTGCTTGGAGAATTTCATTTGTCTTTGTGATTTTGATTTTCTGGGGTGGTCAAGTACAGGATGATGGAAACTTAGCTAGATGACAGTTTTTGTGAATGAGATCTGGGGAGAAGGGTGGAGTCGCAATGGAGCTCAGAGGAATGTTGGGAGGTGGGGGAAGAGACATGGCATCCATGCGATTTAGTTCTGTTCAAGGACTTCTCCAGCCCCTTTTCTTCGGGGGAAGGACATGGATGAGCTGGAGAATATCCAGCAGAGGGCAGTTGGAATTGGAAAGGTCTGCATTTCATGGTAACAGGGATTGATTAGTTAGGGGAGTTTGGGTTGGTCTGTCTGGAGGAGAGGCGCCTTGAGAGTGGGGGTGTTCAAAGGTTTCTGACGCAGAAGAGGGATTACACTTGCTCCGTTGCGCCCCAGAGGACTTGAGTCGGGGGCCAATGCAGAGAAGTTTTGTTGCTGCTTAATATCATCTTCATTTCCATAATTAAAATCATTGTGCATATTGTTCTTGGGGCTCTGCGTTCTGCTCATGTCATACAAAGACAGACCCTTTCCTGGAGCCAGACTAACCACCCACTCTGTGCGTGTGTCTTGTTGCAGATCAGCGTTCGGGTGACCACCATGGATGCCGAGTTGGAGTTTGCCATCCAACCGAACACCACTGGAAAGCAACTCTTTGACCAGGTGAGCTGTTTGTCCCCATCCCTTGAGCAGATACTGGGATGGTGTAGCTTTGGGCCATCTGGGGTGGGTTGCATGTGAGCCAGCAATGTTCTCTCCTCTCTGGTTTTGTATTCCCCTCTGCCACCTTCCCTGAAATTAGCCAGATCCTAGAACTTGAGGATGGAGAGGCAGGGAGGGTCTGAGAAATCTTCTTGTCCAGCTACCCTCATTTTACACTCAGAGAGGACAGTTTGGAAAGTAGTAGTATAGTCAGGAGAAAAGTAGTAGTGTAGCAGAACCAGCCCTGGGCCAAATAATGGGATCTGTGAGGTTAGATCTGTTCTTGCACACCTGGAGCCTGTTCTCCTTGCTAGAAGATGGGATCTGAGCTCTTGATTTGCTTGTGGATTGTATTGTGTATGTTTTTGTATGATCTCTAAAATGTTTTATTGATAAATTATTATTTCTTACCCAATACCAATCACTTCCCAATAACTATGGCCAACCCACCTTAACTCATAGCATCTTCTTATAACAAACAGAAACAAAATTTAGCAAAATTTTGAGTTCTAGCAGAATTCTAGAATGGGTTATTAGTGAACATTTAGAAAAGGAAGCAGTGATTGCAAAGAGCCAGCTTGGCTTAAGTCATTTTGTCTCCTGGGGCCTCAGTTTCCTTTTCTGTAAAATGAAGAGGTTAGATTAGCTGGTCCTTGAGTTCCCTTCCAGTTCTAAAGCTGGGATCCCATGACAGAGGTGGGAAGATCCATTGTGCTGCTAACCTTTGGTTAAGTCACTTCTCTTTGGTCCTTGGCTTACTCTTCTGTGGGCAGCTAGGTGGCGCTACAGTGGATAGAGGGCAAGGCTTAGAGTCAGAAAGACTCATCTTCCTGAGATCCAATCTGGCCTTAGACACTTACTAGCTGTGTGACCCTGGACAAGTCACTTTACCCTGTTTGCCTTGGTTTCCTCCTTTGTAAAATGAGTTGGAGAAGGAAATGGCAAACCCCTTTAGTACCTTTCCCAAGGAAACTTTCCCACTTTAGATTCTGTGAAATTGGGCCATTTGGGTGAATCCCTGGAAGCAGGAAGGCTGTCTAAGCCTTTTGACAAGTCTAGCCATGCCCAGGTGATCTCATTTCCTGGAACGGTAAAGAGAGGGATTGCTAAAGATAAATATTGCCTTAATTTTAAGGAAGCTTTTCATAAAATCTCTCTGGTGGTTCTCATGGAAAAGTCAAGAGAGATAGGGCTAGAGGAGAGTTCCCTTTCAGTGGCTTTGGAACTGGTCAAATGACCCAACTTGGTGTGCTCATTAACAGTCCAGCATCAACTTGGAAGAAGGTCCCCAGCAAAGTGCCCAAGGGAACTTGGCTTTGCCCTGTGGGACTAAAGGTTGGGGAAAGACCCAGGCGGCATTCCCCTCAGGTTTGCAAATGATGTAAACTTGGGAGGGATGGCCAAGGGAAAGGCATTAGCTGAATCTGATAAAAGTGAAACTCACTAGGGGTTAATGGAAAGTCTTACACTTGGATTCAAGAAATCAACTGGAACAGGTTTGGGGAGGCCTGCAACAGATTATCTGAAAAAGATCAGGGGATTACAGTGGCCTGCAAGCTTAGGAGTCAGTGGTAGGATGCGGCAGTCCTGAGAGTTCATTTAATCTTGGACTGTATTGAGAGACATAGGCTCTAGAAAAGGGATGTTCAAGGTGTGTTGGAAGAGCCCTCACGTGAAGAGGGAGCAGTTTGGTCGTCTTCAGCCCCACAAGGCAGAAGCAGAGAAATAACTGGAAATCACAGAGAGTCTGATTTTTGCCCAGTGTTGGGAGAATGCTTCTAATGATCCCCAGCTGTTGAAGTGTGGGGAGACTGCACCTGGTCCCTAGAGAAGATGGAGATATCCCAAGCACCCTGCCTCAGGGCAGCCACACTGGCACACTTATTTTCTTAGCCAAAGTCTAGTAGAGGAGACCTGACTTCTTTTTTAATGAAAAAATATTTATTTGCTAATAAACCTTGTTCTGAACATTGCCACAACCAACTCAACTTGTTTAATAAGGATTTACTTTTAATTTATTGGGGGTAGACATGTAGTTTAATTGGTGGAAGGAATGCCCAGCTAAGGAGCACTACCAAAGTAGATCTGTAACTGCTAGAGGGCTGCCTGGGCTACAGAGAAATCAAGTGACTTAACCAGGGTCACGCAGACAGGATGGCAGGATTTGAACTTAGGTCTCTCTCCTTGACTCTGAGACTAATCTTTTAGCTACTAACCCAAGCTACTTTTCCATTTAATTTGAAGGCATAACTTTTTGTTTGTTTTTCTAATTATCTGGTTTTTTTGGTTCAGTCTTTTAAAAAATAAGTATCATAACTTTTCAGTCCTTTGGGAGCTTACGTTTTCTGTCCTCCCCTGTTTCTAATTTGGACTATCCCTAACTCAGTTCTGGAATATCAGAGGATTCTGAACTGGAAGAGACCTTTAGAGAGAATCTAGTTCAACTCACAAATTTTACCAAGGAGGAAACTGAGGCTCAGAGAAAGGAGTGCCTTGTTTAGAGTTGCCCATGTGGGCAGATGGCAGAGCGGAGTTTCAAATCCAAGCCCTCTGACTTGGAGGTCGTTTGAATTTTTCTACTAGCTCTAAAAAAAGATCTGTGTCTGAGAGGTCTCTCAGCAGCCTTTGTAACCTTCACTACTCAGAGACCTGTTCTCCTCTGGTAGGGGACAAGGAAAATGACCCAGGTGAGTCTACCCAATCCACAGTAAGCCTGGCAGCAGGGGCCTAGGTGTAGGACTGGGCAAGCTCTGACAAGAGGCCTTTCTGGGCCTGTCCTTGGGCCCAATGGGAGCAGTGGGCCTATGGTGGCCAGTTTGAGATGGCTCATGGTCTCAGACTGCATTCCAGTGGGCAGGAAAAGGGGTGGTGTCAGGATCCCCAGTGGGTGCGGGGGCTGGAGGCTAACTCTTGTCCAAGTGGTGACAGTCCCTTGTCTGCGACAGTGGGTGCTTTGTCCATCAGACACTGTTGGTGGGGAGTGCTTGGGAGAGTGAGGAAGATGTGGATGGGGGCCCAGGGCAGAACTAGTGCAGAAACAATGCAGGGTCTTAACTTGTAGGCTTCTCTCTTCCTTCTCCCTCCGCCCTCCCTCTACTATGATGCTACTGGAGCCCTGGAGTCCCAAGTGGGCTTTGTTTCTGAAAAGGGTGTGGCTTAACAAAAAGCTCAGAGGTTAGCAGCTGTGCCCAGCTTCAGCTCCCCAGACAACCCAGATGTTAGTGTCAGCTCTCCATTTGTCTCTCCAAATCCCAACCAGCCAGCAGGCTTGGGAGCTGGCTTTGCCGGGGCCTGGTGCTCTAATGGGGCACCTTTGATCAGGGTGATGGTACCACTCCAGAGACAGCCAGAGTCAGGAGATAAGACAACCTGCCTCCTGGGTCTTCCAGATTCCCAGTCCAACCATGGTATAGACCTGGCAGGCACCCCAGACGCCTTCACTTTACAGGTGAGGAAACTGAGACCCAGGAAAGGGAAGTGAAGGACCAGGATCACACAGCTAACTAGCATGGGTCTGGGGGGGGGGATTTGAATCCAGTTTTTGTTAGTTCCAAAACCCACTATGCTCCCGTATTGCTTCCTCCAAGAGGGCCTAATGAGAGAGCGAATATGGAGGTGGTTTAGATCAAGAATTTAAAATGGTTTTTTTAATTGACAAAAACAAATCAAACAAGATAATCTTATTTAAATGAATTGAAAGAGTGAACAGACCACGAACAAAAAATGAATTTGTCTTGTGTCCCCTTCCAAGTCAGTTTGACATTGACTTCCTGGCATCCTTTCTCTCTTCCTCCTTTCCCCTTTCCCCCCCCGCCCCCCCATTGGCACCTCTCTCTGTGTGTCTAGGAGCATTTTATAAACTGTGACTGTAGGCTGGCCTAGTGATGCCCCTCCTACCACTGTGGGCTGCCCCTTTGGCTCTAATGGCTCCCTTCTCCCTGGGCTTCAGGCTTTACAAAGCACTTCCTCCCTCCATGGCGCAGGCTTTACAAAGCACTTCCTCCCTCCATGGCTCTGGGAAATCATTGCATTCATCCAAAGTCAGTGAGTGTTTGGTGAAATGAAAACAGTCCTTGGTTGGAGTCCTGGGAGTTCAAACCAGGAGGGGCCTTAGGTTATTTGGTCTTACCTCCTTATTTCTTCAAGAAAACGTGGAGCCTGCGGGAAGAGTGTAATCCCATGGGACCCAGGCCAGTTGCTTCCCCTCCCTGGCCTCAGTTTCCTTAATCTGTAAAATGGGAGGTTTGGACCAGACCCTAAAAGGTCTGTTCCAGCTCTAAATCTTGTGCTCATATGATGAAGTGGGAAATAAGACATCTTCCATCTGTCATGCCCCTGGCGAGCTTGGGGCCTGGGATGGAGAAGGCTGCCCAGCCAGCTGCTGTGTGGAGGTGTTGACAGGCAGTGGGGCCTTTCTGGATCCCAGCAACTGTCTGGACAATGACCAGAACAGGAAACAGAGAACAGAGGAAGGGCCCTGCTTGGCACTAGCAGTTTAAATAACAGCAACAATGGGAGGCTAGGCCAGGCAATGGGCCTAGGGGCAAGGGCCTTGGCCTTAGGAGTGCCCTAGCTGGAGAGGAGACAGAAGCTTCCTTGCATGAGTCACTTAGGCATGTACCTACAACCCCCTGCTCCCCTGGCAGGACAGCTCTTACACTGGGAAGACTAATTGGCATGGCCTACCCCTCGCCATAGACTTTAAGGCATCTGTCCCTCCCAATCTCTGTAAGCTCAGCTAAGGCCCCTTCTTTGGGCCCACAGTGGGAGCCTGACCCCAGCCTCACTGTGGATCAGGAATTGGGAGGATTATGAAATAGAGAAAAAGGGTGGAGTCCTAGCCCTGATAACCAAGGAAGTGCTCTGAAACTGTTAGAGAGGGGGGAATTAAGTCTTAGCACCAAAATCAAGACCTTTGATCTAAGCCTCCTTTTTCAGGTTGGAAATCATCTTCCTTCTGGCAGCAGCCTTTGCCACCCAGAGAGCCCCTCTGAGCTACAAGTCTGGGCCAGGGCTTTATAGTGGGGACAGAAGATCCAGTTTTTCTGGGGGGGCCCTGTTAACCCTGTCCCAGGTGTGGAAACTGTGATCCAAGAGCTCAGGGAGGTGCTATCAACCTCCCATTTTCTTCCCACTTTGCCGAATCCATTGCCCTCCAGGTAGTGCTGGCTTAGCTCTTTTCAATATCAGATGAGGGCTTTACTCCAGGCCTGGGCCTTGGGCCCTCTGGACCTCAGGTCCTTCCTTTGGGCTCCTCCGCATTGCTCTAGGCTTTTTCCTTTTTGGAAGAACCAAAGATCTGGCTTGGAATCCTAGCACTTGTACCTGGGAGACCTGTGACCCTGGCCATGTCACTTCCTCCCACCCTAAAATGAGAGGATTGGACTAGGTCTAAGTAGGATTTAGGGCTGCAGAGGGCTTTAGGAATTATCCAGACTTAGTGCACAGTTCAGCAAGCAATGTGAGGCCTTGGACCTTCTTTCTTGGCCTTCCCAGAGCTTGTTTAGCTCTCTGGGTTCAGAGAGATGTCATACCCATCCCTAATTACCATCTTCCTTTCTGCTGATGGCATCACAGCTGGGCTAACTCCTCAGTAAAATGAGGGGATTGGTAGCATTGATCTGAGGTCCCTTCCAAAGCTAAAGCCTAGGATTCTCTAGATGACCTCTGTTCTCTCTTCTCCCCACCTGCCCCTGCTCCAGGCTCAGCATTCTCCCAACCACAAGAGTGCTTTTTTAGGGTTTATGTATATGGGACAAGAGAATACACAAACTTAGAAGTTATATACTCCAGCATAAGGGGCAAAGACTCTTCGTGACCCCATTTGGGACTTTCTTGGCAAAGATACTGGAGTGGTTTGCCATTTCCTTCTCCAGTTCGTTTTGCAGATGAAACTGTGGCAAACAGGTTGAAGTGACTTGCCCAGGATAACACAGTTAGGAAATGTCTGAGGCTGGATTTGAACTCGGGAAGATAGAGTCTTTCTGACTCTAGACCTGGTGCTCTCTCTACCTAGTACTGCAAATAAAAGAAAACCACCTTAGCCCTGGTCATTGATCATTGACTCTGAAACTGTCCCTACTAAACCTGAAGAATTCAGGGTCCTAAAAGAGAATTGGGTTCTCTATCCCAGAACCTCTCCCTTCCAAAACTAACCAACCAACCAACCAAAGTTGAAAACAAATCATGAACTCCTTGGGATATACCTGGGTACTCCTTAGTTAGCTGAGAGTGATCCTGACGTAGTCTCATGGACCAATCCATGGACCAAATGTCCTAGTTTATATGGGGTGGTTATCTGATGTAAATTGAGTGTCCCACTCACTTGACCCCAGACTGTCCAATCGGGCTCCTTTCCTGGCCAACATGACAGTGTTACCATCCTCTCAAAGGCCTCTGCCACATATGTTCAGACAAGTAAGCTTAATAGAAATGGCCTTTTCCGGTGGGTGATTTCTCCAGGAGGGGGTCACTAGAGCTTCTTGAGCAGGATGGCAATGTGGGGTCCCCTGTTTAAGGAAAATCTCTTTAGCAGCCAAGTGGAAGATGAATTTGAAAGGGGAGACTAGAGGCCGAGAGGCCAAACAGGAGTCTGTTGAAATGCTTGAGATGGGAGGTGTGGTGAGGGCCTGGACCAGTGTGGCTGTGGTTTGGGTGGACGGAAGGGGGTGGATTCTAGAGATTCTGGGTAGGTGGAATCATCAAGATTTGGCAGCTGATTGGATATGGAAGTGATGGTGGAGAGTTAACAGCTGAGATGGCCTCTGAGATCTTGATCCTATGTACCACCCCCCCTTCCCTCCTCAAGGCTGCTCCTATTTGGTTGACTACAATTGTTAGAAAGCCAGTGGACTTCTGTGTGGTATAAACAAGCCAGTGGGACCTCCCTGCCCTCTGAGGTAACAGCAACCAGGGAACAGAAGGGAGACCCTTTCTTGGCTCTTAGAGGCATTCCTAGGCCCAGAGAGAATGCTGGGCTCCAGTGAAAGGCCTTGTGGCCAGGAACAGAGTAGAGAGAACCTAGCCCAGTCAAGTGCAGCCCTTTTACTGAATCCAAACTTCACAGAACAAAGCCCCTTAATAAAAGGATTTGCTCTGTAAAACTTGGATTCAGTCAAGGCTGTACCTGAGGACCTAGAAGGCCACATGTGGCCACCTGTCTCCCCCTCCCTGGGCCTAGCCTTACCAGCTAGTTTCAGGAGGAGATCACCAACTTGGAGGATTCAGAGACATAGCCTAGTTTGGTTCAACACCCTTAGTTGTCAGTTGGTCTGTGAGCATTTGAGCACCTACTGTGTGCCAGGCTCCCATTTGGTCTTTGTGCCTTTCTTAAGAACCTACTGTGTGTCAGACACTGACTCTAGTCCACTCAGAAGTCTTGTCTGAATCTTAACTTGGGTGAGTAGCAGGACCCTAGGCCCCTGCTTCCCTTTCCAGATGGCCATAGCAAAGGCCCAGAAGCCAATCTCTCTAGGAAAGCTGAAAATGAGATTAGCCTTGTTCCCTCTTTGGAGCAGTGTTTGTCCCTAGCTTGTTTTCTGCCAAAGCCTGAGGGTTGCTGGGAGGTGGTTTCCTTTGGAGGGGATGATGGCTAAGGCCCAGATTCCACATCTTTTCTCTTTCATGTCCTGGGCCTAGAATTTGTGAAGAAAACACTTGGCAAGCAATGGAGACAGGGGCTATTGTTTCTTCTTTTACTTTTGGGGAATCTTCACATGTCTCTCTTTCCCCAAATACTAAGGCAGCTGAGAAATGGTTCCCTGAGCCCCACTGGACCGAATGCCCCCTCACCCTCCCAAGTTATCCCCAGCCCTTCCTTAAGTGATGAATTCCCAAGAGCATCTTAACTGGCCTCAAACCAGAGGACCAGTGGCTGGTCCATTTCTGCCCCCCTTTGGGATCTGGTTCCTAGAAAGAACTCCCTCTTTCCCCCATGCCCTGGTTTCCAGCAATCTGAACTGTCTTTAACCCATCTGTCAGCAAACCTCAACTTTCCTTAGTCAGGCCTCTGAGGCCCGACAGCCTTCTTGGCACAATGGCTAGAATGTTGGATTTGGAGTCCAAAAGGCCTGAGTTCAGATTCCACCTCAGACACTTAACTACTGTGTGAGCCCAGACATGTCAGTGAACTTGGTTTCCTCATCTGTAAAATGTGCATAATGTTAGCACCTGCCTTCCAAGGTTGTTGGGAGGATCAAATTGAGTTGACAAGCAAATGTAAGCTACTATTATTAGACTTCCTTTCAAAGAAACTTGGGCCTTCTCCAACATGGCAGCCCAGCCAGAGGCAATGTTGGGGAGTGAACAAGGTGCTGCCCTTCGAGTCAAGGCTTGCCTTCAGATCTTCTCATTGCCACATTGAAGGGTCTTCACCCTCCAGGGCCTCAGTCCCCTCTCCTCCAAAATGCAAGGTTTACCCTAGATGGCCTCTGATGTACTTCCTAGCAATATCTGGGATCTTGCATGTGAACTTGGAAAGAAAGGATGGAATGAAGAAGAAAGGAATGAGGGGAGGGAGAGAGGAAGGAAGCATTTATTAAGTGCCTACTGTGTTCCAGGCACTGTGCTAAGCATTTGATAGATCTCTTATTTGGGCCTCAGCAAAGCACTGGGAGGTAGGTATTGTTGTCCAGATTTTAGACTTGGGCAAGTTCTTTGACTTTTCTCTGCTTCAGTTTCCCTCCCCTTTGTCAAATGCAAGGGTTAGACTAGCTGACCTCAGAGGTTCCTTATAGCTTGAGATCCTAGATCCTCTCATTTCACCCATGGACCTCTGTTCCTTTGCCCCCTGCCCTCCACTCCTGCTCTCAAAACTATCCCTCTCTGGGTTTTTTTCTGAGTTAGATTTAGTTTGCAGGCTCTAGCTTCCCTCCCAAGCCCTTAGGAACCCATTAGGGCTGGTAGTTAGATTTACCCTGCTCCTTTTGGGGGCCCACCCCCATTCCAAAGCTTAGGGTGAGGTTGGTTTTTTTTTTTTTTTTTTTGGTCACTCTTCCCTTAATACATAAAAACACACTTTCTCTGTCTCTGTCTTTCTCCCTCCCCTCCCCCCTCTCTCAGTGTCTCTTACTGTCTCTGTCTGTCTCTTGTCTTTCTCTCCTTCTCCCTCTCTCCTCCATTCCCTAGCAGAGGGTCAGGGATCAGGCTCCAGTGTAAACATTCCCTTTCGGAAGCTCTTGGCTTCTAGACCCAAAGACTGACCAGGCTGCTGTTTGAGTCCCCATCCCCTTCCCCCCCATGGCCCTCCTTCTGACCTGGCTCCTGGATCCCAGGTCAGCAGGAGAGGAGGGAGGAACGGGCCCAGTTCTGCTTCCCCAAGGTTTTTGTCCTTCCATACATGATCTGATGATTAAAAGAAGACTCTGCTCCTTCCTCTTGCTGGAGGTGTCTGGGAGTAGGAATTCTCATTGTATTGGTTTATTTGGCTGAGCTGTTCTTGGTGTTTGGGAGGAAGCTGCGTCCAGGAGGTGGGTTTTTAGGGGGAGGAAGGAGTGACAGAGACCCAAACAGGAAAAGAAGGGTTAGAGACTGAGTTCAACCTGGGTCCCACAGACCCCACCCCTGGATTTCAGAGTGTTTGTGAACCTGGATGGGGGAAAAAATACATCTAAGCTGAAGTTGGTTTTCTTTGCAATCCTATGTATTTTTGTTTATGCTTTTTAAAAGGCTCTGAAAAGAGGTTCAGACGCTTCACTAGACTGCCTGCCACCAAGAGGAATGGACATGGCACCATAAAGCTTCAGAACTCCCAGTTTGGAGGGGAGACTAGCCAAGTCTGTGGCACTATGGTTGGGGTCAAGTCTACCCATAATCCCCACGGGGCTCTAGGTGGAATGAGGCAGACATTGAGGGTCTGCATTCAGGAAGGCATGAGTTCACACCCTAGCTCTGTGACCCTGGGCAAGTCACTTCACCACTGCCTGCCTCAGTTTCCTCATCTGTAAAATGGGGGATTATAATAGCCCCTACCTCCCAGGAGATTATATTTGGAAAGCGCTGAGCACACACAGAAGAGATTAGTTTTGCTCTGCTTGGTTCCACAGGGCCAAGCTAAGAGAGGGTGTAGTGGGGAAAAGACTGACTTAGGAGAAGTTGTGGGCCTGAATTCCAACTCTGTCCACCTGTGTGACAAATTATTTGACCTTTGTGGGCTTTGGGTCTCAGGGGTCAAACCTTTCAACCTGGATCCCTTGACTGGAGTTCAATGGATTTCCCAGGCTCCCTCCTAGTACAGATGAGGAAACCGAGGCCCAGAAAGGTTATGTGACTTCCTCAAGGTCCCATAGCCATTGAATGTCCCCATAATGCCCAGGCCAACACACTCTCCATTAGGTCCCATGCCACATTTCAAGTGTAGCTGCCCTGCAAACCCACAGCTGCCACCCCGCCCCTGCCCTAGCCAGAGCAAGCTGTCAGATTCCTTGGGGGTCATTGGCATCCTCCTTGCAGACAGGCTTCTTCCCCGCTCCCCCATATTCTTTGTATTTGTGTCCCTTCATTATGATGCTTATGAGCTCCCCTGGGGCCACCGCTGGGGAAGCCAGAACTAGCCCAGAGCAGGCCTCATTGCCATGGTGATGTCCAGGGTGAGAGAACAGAGTCCCGTTTGTTTCAGCCTGGACTGCTCCAGTGGCTCTGACCCCCCAGCCCATGGAAAGGTCCAGGCTCTGAGCAGCCGCTGGCCCTGGGGAGGGAGTCATGCAGGGAAAGGCTCCCTTGTGAGCTCATCTTTCTAGAGCATTTTTATTGAGATTTATGGAGCACTGCATTGTTGTGGGTACAAGAAAATTGAACCTCCATTTTACAGAGAGGGAGCTTGTTAGGATCCTGGCCAGCAGAGCTCTGTCTGCCCTCTTTGGCTTGTTTCTGGCCTTTCAGGACCTGGGTTCAAATCCTCCCTTTGGTACTTACTAGCTGTCCTATCTTAAGCATGTTATTTCCCTTCCCTGGGGCTCAGTTTCCCCCTCAAAAATAACAGGGTCTAGATCTAGGATCTTCTCTGTGGCCTTGGGTGAGTTCCTTCCCTTCCCTGGGCCTTATGAAGGGATCAGATCTCTGTTTTTATGGTCTAGAGATCTGATACTAACCCTGTGGCCTCCCATGGAAGGTAGAAAGGACTGCTTGGGCATCCCTGGCTAGCTCAATTTGGGATGGCCACTGTTGGACTGGGCTTTGGCTCTCCAACTCTCTCTGGCCTCAGTTTCCCCATCTGCAGACATATACATTATGATCTATACTATCAGCTGCTTGGCCAGAGAACCTTTGTGGCTCCAGTTTTCCCTTTGTGGCATTCTTTACCACAGCCCTGTGTGAGGGAGGGAAGATGAAAGTGATTAATCCTCATTTTAGTGGAGGAAAGTCTTGTTTAGAGAGTTCATGACCCGCCCAAGGTCACATAGCTTAATACTTGGCAGAATAGAGATTTGAATCCAGTCCTCCTGACTGTCCAGATACATCCTTCCAGTGTCAGTGCTATGGAATCCCCGAGGATCTGGGATCTGGGGCAGCTGGCTTAATGCCTCCCCTCGCTTCTCCCCCATTGCTCGTCCTAGGAATGACAGACAAGGGATTAATGGCATTTCCTTGCTTCCTCCAGGTCGTGAAGACCATCGGCTTGAGAGAGGTCTGGTTCTTTGGCCTGCAGTACCAAGATACCAAGGGTTTCTCCACATGGCTGAAACTCAATAAAAAGGCAAGTGCTCCCCCCCCCACCTTCCCCGGGGGGGGGGGGTCCTAGTATGAGTGAGTGTGTGTGGGTGTAAGCTTGCTGATTTGATGCTTTCTGAGGTACCTTCCAGCTCTTACCTTCCTTGCTCTATGGGCCCTCTCAACTGGGATATTCTGTACCTGTCATGGCTTCCTGGCATGGCTGAAGATAGGCTCCAGGAGACACATTTATTGCCTTCTCATTCCCCTCTGAGCATGAAGAGGGAGGCCCTGAATGTAGCCCTTGCAGGGCCTGGCCCTCCTTCACTGGGTAAGCATTCACATCTGAGGCCTAGCAGTTGCTGCTGACTTGGAGAATTGCTAGGCCTATCATGTGGTCAAGTGATTGAGGACTCCTCTCTGAAGTTGGGAAGTAGGGTGATCAGAAGGTACCAGGTCCTGAGTATTGGCCTGCTCTTGACTGAGGTGGCCTCATGAATAAGGGATCCAGCAAAATCCTGGACTGTTCTTAAGTATGATGGATAAGGGTCCCAGGAAAGACTTTCTGATTGGAAGAGTTTGGATCACAGGATTGCATGCCCCCAGGAGGGGGCATTGCCTCATTCCCATCTAGTACCATCTTTTTGGAATGGCTGAGTGACCTTTGATCACCTTCCTTTCTTTCATTCCTTTTATTTTAAGTTTATATCAATCATTTCTCAACATCCACTCCCTTGTCCATTTAAGCAAAATTGCCTCATGAGACAGCTGTGTCTGGCAGAGTATACACCATTTTTTACCCGTGGTACCCCTCTCCCCCCATGACAAGAGGGATGTGCATTTCACCCTGTGAAATTCATCAGAGCTCAGCTGTACCTGTCATATAAGAGCTTGGGCTTGTCTTGGTTCTGCTGTCTTTGCTTCCCATCATGTAGCATGACTTCACAGGTGTCTGCTCAGGCCTCTCTCAACATCCTTGAGAGCACTGGCTGCCCCGAGGCAACAGGCACAGATGAGGTGATGGAGAGAGGCTTTTTCTTAAACTTGTTTCCTCAATCTCAGGTGACAGCTCAGGATGTACGGAAGGAGAGCCCCCTGCTCTTCAAATTCAGGGCCAAGTTTTACCCTGAGGATGTGTCTGAGGAGCTGATTCAGGACATCACCCAGCGCCTTTTCTTCCTGCAAGTGAAGGAGGGCATCCTCAATGATGACATCTACTGCCCTCCGGAGACCGCTGTCTTGCTGGCCTCCTATGCAGTCCAGTCTAAGTATGGTGACTTCAACAAGGAGGTGCACAAGGCCGGCTACTTGGCCGGGGACAAGCTGCTGCCCCAGAGGTATGACCAGAAGGGCCTGGAGATCATCCTCCTCTTCCCAGGGGCACTCTTACTTGCTTGAACTCCACTTTTCCTCTCTGTAAAATGGAGAGAAAATACACACTAAATCTCCCTGAATGGTCAAGGGGGAAAATATTTAGGAAACCCCTCCATGTCATAGGCATACTTCGAGCTGGGCCTTAATGTTGTAACTCTTGGCTTTCTTTGTAGAGTCTTGGAGCAGCACAAGCTGAACAAAGACCAGTGGGAGGAGAGGATCCAGGTGTGGCACGAGGAGCACCGGGGCATGCTGAGGTGAGGCAGCCAGCCCTGCCCTCTGGCCACCCTCACACCTGGCCCAGGTGGCTTGGCCCAGCCATGTTTGTTTTAACACCCCATGTGTGAAATCTGCTGTGGGCACTGGTGGAGGGCCCTGTCTTCAGGGAGCTCACAGTCCAGTAAGGGCAGAAGATACAAGCAGATGGCTCAGTCATTGAAACACTGATTCAGCATCTGCTCTATCAGGCACTAAGAGAGGAGAGTCCCTGCCCTTGAGGAGATTTTACTTTAATAATAGCAGCTATCCAGAATAAGGCAAGAACCTAAGTCCCTCAGGGAGATTCAGGGAAAGTGCACAAAGTCTGTGGGCTGGGGGGGAATGATGGATAACAGAGAGGCTCAGGGGAAGATCTGGAGGGCTGGTGCTAGAGATTCAGTAGATAAGGATGGAAAAGGGAGGAAGCAGCAGGAGATTTGAGGTTGAAAGGCGCCAGTTGGAATCCTAGCTCTATTACTTGCCCATATGCCCTTTGGCCAGTGACTTAGCTTCCTTTGGCCTCAGTCTTCCCCTCTGTAAAGGGGAGGCTTGGAGGGCCCAGTGCCTTTCTACTCCACTCCTCTGAAGACATTTCAGGTGTAGGGAGCAGTGTGGGCAAAGGCATGTGGGCAGTTAGTGGAGAGTGGAGGCCATGTAGGTTTGGTACAGAAATAGAGATTATGTGGAATGGAAGTCATATGATTGAGAAGAAGAGGCTGGGCCCTGAGTGCTAGATACGAGTTTGATTTTTGCCCTGTGAGGCTTCCTGAGCCAACCAGGCTGTGACAAGTGTAGGCCTATGGTGAAAGGGGCTCCTTCTGACATGTGGTGTGAAGGATGGAAGAGAGGGGCCTGGGAGAAGAGGGATGCTTAAGTGACTCCAGTAGGCCCAGCATGTGTGTGCATCCTGCCTTGGCTTTCAGGGAAGACGCTGTCCTGGAATATCTGAAGATAGCTCAGGACCTGGAGATGTACGGGGTGAATTACTTCAGCATCAAGAACAAGAAGGGTTCTGAGCTGTGGCTGGGTGTGGATGCCCTGGGACTCAACATCTATGAGCAGAACGACAGGTGAGGGAGACCTGGGCCTGTCCCCGTTCCTGCTGCCCTCTCCAGCTGCTTGCTGGGGCCCCCAGGCAGGAATGTGAAGGAGGGGATGTCATTTTGTCCATCCCCTTGCCTCCAGACAGGAGTTGGGCCAACATCCACTTGATGGCTAGGTGACAACAGAATTGTCTTCAGGTCTTTGTCATGGCAGCTGGAAGCGTTATTGGCCAGATTTATTCCACTTCAGCTGATTTCCACGATAACTCTGTGGAGACTTAGATTTTTTGGTGGGGAGTTCTTATCTCTTCCCTCTCTACCCTTCCAGTCCCACCCATACAAAATTAGGGCTAAGGAGGGTGGCTCCTTTAATCTTTGCTCTGACACAAGGACTGTTGGGGGGATTTTGCTCCAACCTGACAAGGAAGAGAGCATGCTGGGCTTGATTGGGACCACAAGATCTGAGTTTGAGCTCAGGCAGACCTCTCTCTCCACCTCCTTAAGCTTTTGGGTGGAGAGTGCTTGTCAAACCAGGGCTGAGGGGGCTCCCATTTGTCCTGATCTTCTCTGTCTCCTTCTCTAGGCTGACCCCCAAGATTGGCTTCCCCTGGAGTGAAATCAGGAACATTTCCTTCAATGATAAGAAATTTGTCATCAAACCAATTGACAAGAAAGCTCCGGTGAGTGACCTCTGCCCCCGTGGCCAGGATCTGGGCCTGCTCGACCCCAGGTTGACAAAACAGCAACAAAAACCAGTGGCTTGACTGGATTTTTAAAATGTTCTTTTAGGGAATAAACAAAAGGAATTTGGAATGGGAGTAGGAGGGTAAATGAAGAAGTTTCAATGACTTGGAGAAAGGCAGGCAAAATGATGGAGCAGAAAGAACATTTGATGTGGAATGTGAAGCCCTGAGTTTGACTCCAGGCTTCCATGGTCTTGGAGACCATGGGTAAGCCATCCTCTTGGAACAAGAAAAGGAAACCCGACCAAGAGGTTGACTATATTGGGCAGGGTATGCAGCATTCTGGATCCCTAGCACCCCACCTCCTCCCTCCCTCCCTTTGTTGAATGTGGGGAAGCATGGCCACTCCCATGTTCTCCATGACCAAGAATGGCAGCTGGATTGCTCTGGCCTTGACAGCCTGTAGGCTGTCATCATAGGTGGTAGATGTGCTTGCTTTGAGCCATCTGAGTATTCCCTGTTTCCAAATTCTTTGTATTTGTTGCTTTCTTATGGTGGAATTCTATTTTATTTCATTCAGATGCCACATTTGGTTCAACTGGTGTGTGCCCATTGGTTTTCCAGTTCTGTGCTGTGATAAAAAAAAAGTGATTGCAATGGTTTTGGTTTGGGGGGGTTGACAAATCAAGCTGCTGAATCACTGTTCTTGCAGTCCATTAAGACCCCCACATCTTTTTCCTCACCAGCTGCTATCTGACCATATTTCCTCTGTGCTGGTTTTATAACCGGAGCCCAGGCCTTGCTTGGCTCCTCCCAAGCTCAGGGTGGATCCAGAGTCTTTGGCTCATCAGCTATCCCTGAGCCAACATCATGAGCACGTTATTGGGTTTTTTTTTGGAGGGGAGAGGCAGGGCAATTGGGGTTAAGTGACTTGCCCAAGGTCACATAGCTAGTAAGTGTTAAGTGTCTGAGGCTAGATTTGAACTCGGGTCCTCCTGAGTCCAAGGCCAGTGCTCTATTCACTGGACCACCCAGCTGCCCTGACGCATTATCTGTTTTGAAAGAAATGAAACGCGTGTATCCACATTTTCTTGAAAGCAAATTCTAAAATGTCACCCGTAATGCCAAGCCCCAAGCTGTTAGCATGCCAGTCACCTTGGTGTAACTACCAGGGCTCAAAGAAGGCCTCTGATGCTGCAGCTGATAAGAGCTCATGGCTCTCTCTCCTGCTTTGCAGTTACAATGCAGTCATGATCTTTGGCTCACAGATTAGGCAGTGTGGCCTCATGGCCAGAGAGCCAATCTTGGAGCCACAAGTCTTGCCTCTGACACATACTTAACTGGCTGTAAGACCCTGGGAAAGTCACCTGACCTGCTGGTGTGTCAGACAACAGCAGGTGCTCACCTGTGTTGGGGGCTGGAGTTGCCAGTGACAGCAGAGGTCCAGTCCCCCTGGGCCTTAACTGGACCCTTTTCTCACAGCAGCCCAATGAGGTTCATAGATAGTAAAGGAAGCAGCAAATTATGGATGGAAAGCAGAGTGACTCATACCTAGGGGCATGTGGCTCCCAAATAAATGTCAGAGTCCAGACTCAAGGCCCTGTCTTTACAATCCAGGTTCAGGGTTCTTTTGTCACCCCATGGTGTCTGTGGGAAGCCTTGGCCTCTTCAGGCTCATTCTCCTTCTCTTCCCTCCTCTGCCGCCATTAGGACTTTGTCTTCTATGCCCCTCGTCTCCGCATCAACAAGCGTATCTTAGCACTGTGCATGGGGAACCATGAGCTGTACATGCGGCGCCGCAAGCCAGACACCATTGAGGTACAGCAGATGAAGGCCCAGGCCAGGGAGGAGAAACACCAGAAGCAGATGGAGAGGTGGGTACCAGACTTTGGGTAGGGGTTGGACCAGAGGGAAATAGACATAGGGCCTCAAGCAAGGCCTGGGTGGGGGTAGCTTGCTGGCAGTGCCCATCCATGAGGAATGGACCTCCTCTGCAGGGTCCCAGGAAAGTGGGACCCATAGGAATGAGGTGACTCCTAGAACGAGAAGGGGCATAAAATATCGATTAAAGTACCTACTCAGTGCCAGGGATACAAATAGAAAAGCAAGCTGGTTCTTGCCCTCGAGAAGCTTACATTCTCATGGGGAAGATGCCATGGAATGAAGAGTGGCTGAGGTAAAGAGAGAGGGTCAATTGGCACATAGGCAGCCCACTGGTGGCACAGGCCTGATCCCAGTTCCAGCAAACCCTGGAAAGGACTTGGAGGTGGGGGAAAAGGATTACCCAGGGGAAGAGGGAGCTGCACAGTTCTCGGGAGAGGCAGGCATGGTGGTGCTATGGCTTCCCACAGGACTTGTTTGGAGGGTGGAAAGTGGTCACCTAGCCACATGTAATTTGGGGTGTTAAAATGGCTGGGGCAGGAGGAGCAGGGATACCATAGTGCACAGAGTGCTGGGAATCAGGAGGCCCTAGTTGTGTGACCCTTGGCAAGTCACTTCACTTACTGTGTGAGACACCATCCCTCAGTTTCCCCCAACTAAATGATGGGTCTAATAATGGTACCTACCTCCCAGGGTGATTGTAAGGAGCAAATAAGAATGATTGTAAAGCATTTTGCAGACCTTAAAGTGCTAAACAATTGTCAGTCTTTGCTATTGTTGTTGTAATTGCTGCTGGCATTATGAGCTAGGTTTATAACTGCCCATTAGATGGAACTCTGGGAGGGTGGGCACCGGACCTGTCCAAGCTTGGAGTTCTACCTACTTCCCAGCACATAGTAGGTGCTCAGTGAATGGCTCTTAAGAGGCTGACAAACCAAGGTCTCCCTGGCTTAAAGCCCAGATACACAGGAAGTAGCAGAGGCAGGCTTTGTACTCTATCTTAGGAATATAGATTGAGATGGAAAGGCCCTCGGTCATCATTAGCCCATTTCCCAGGCCCTCATAAAGACGATTGCTTAAATCAAACAGCTGACAGACATCATATGCTGACACTTTGTCCAGCAATGTATACAACATTCCACTTCCATAGTCCCTTACCCCTCAAGTGAAGGGAGGGAAATGTGCTTGGCCCATGTTCTGAGGCCTGCCATGGGAACAATCTCTTGAAAATCCTCCCTTCTTTTCTAATCTTTAGCCTCTCCTTGGCCACACTAGCCCCTTTTCTGCTGCCAGCAAACCTGCCCAGTTTCCCCTTATCCTTCCCTGGAACCTGCCGTCGCCACCATCCTAGAAGAAGCTGTCATGGGCCATTGCCCCAGCCTTCTCTCTTTTCAACCCCCTAGAGAGGGGTGGGGACCTGAGGCCTCAAGACCACATGTTGCCCTCTAGGTCCTCAGGTACAGCCTCTTGACTGAATTCAAGTTTTACAGAACAAATCCTTCTATTAAGGGGATTTGTTCTGTGAAATTTGGGTTCAGTCAAAGGGCTACCCTTGAGGACCTAGAGCAGTGGTTCTCAACCTGTGGGTCACGACCCCTTTGGGACTCGAACTACCCTTTCACAGGGGTTGCCTAAGACTGTCAGAAAACAAGAACCAAGACACCGCTCCTCTATCTGTCTCTCGGTGGTCTGCCCGTATGCAGATACGCCCACATACGAGTATTAAAGGGTCATGGCATTAGGAAGGTTGAGAACCACTGACCTGGAGGGTCACATGTGGCCTTGAGGCCACAGGTTCTCCACCCTTGCCCTAGAATCTGACTTCCAATGTCACCATTCAGCTGAGGCTGCCTTCCCTTACATTGCCAGAGAGATCTCTGCAATCAGGAGCACTTCCACTCTTGTCTTTGTAACCCCAGTGCCTGAAATATCCTTTATTGAACTGAACAAGATAAAAACAAAGTCCAGGGAGAAATCACTTTCCCAGGGTCACACCATGACCTCTGTAGATGTAGGAGTGGTGTACTCTGTGTACTCACACTGCGTACTCACACTGCGTACTCACACTGTGTACTCACGCTGCTCCGCTGTGTATTCCACCAAAGGGCCTGGGGTGCTGAGTACCTTAGCTTCAGTTATGCTCCAAGAATGAATGGAGGCAGGGAGGAGGGTTGCAGGAGTGCTGGATGGTCAGTCCCCTGTGCCTAGAATGGTTCGTTCCTCAACTGTGCCTTTTAGAATCCCTCCTTCAGGGCTCAGCCTTAGGTAGCATATCTGGGGAGGCTTCCCTGAGCTCAGTGTCTGGAATTACAGGACCTGGGTTCAAATCCTGTCTTTGCTATTACCTCTGTGACCGTGGGGAGAATCATTTTTATTTATCTAGGCCTAAATTTACCAAACTCTAAAATGAGAGGGTCAGGCTAGCTGACTTTTGAGGTTCTTTCCAGCCCTAGATTTCAGAGCCTGTTGAGACCTTGGACAAGTCCCTTCCTCTCCCTGGGCCTCAGTTTCCTCTTCTGTCAAAGGAAGGAGTAGGGCTAGCTGGTCTTTGAGGTTCTTTCCAGCCTTAGATCTAGGAGCCTATGATCTCACCTAAAAGTTGGGGAAATCCTCAAATTTCCCTAAAGTGTTTTGTGTGCATTTGCCTGGCCCACCTCACGCTCTGCCTTGCCATGTACTTAATTGGAAGAAAATATTCCTTGTGAACTTTGGCTCTTCCACCTTGTGTTCCCCCTTTTCCCCTCCCCCCCCCCAGCCAAAGACAGTTGCTGTCTAATAGATGTTTGTTGAACTGAATTGAAAGGACTGCCTAGCCAGGAGCCCCTGGGTATAGGCAGGGATGTGGTCCCTGCCACATTGGAGGCCCAGTGTCAGTTGGGATCCCATCCTCTTGGGTGATCTAAGTGTCGCTAAGTGCTATTTCCCATTCTGTTCTCCTGCCCCTCCAGGGCCCTCCTGGAGAATGAAAAGAAGAAGCGTGAACTAGCTGAGAAGGAGAAGGAAAAAATCGAGAGGGAGAAGGAAGAACTCATGGAGAAACTGAGGCAGATTGAAGAACAGACCAAGAAAGCTCAGCTAGGTACTTAAGGACCTTGGAGGGTGGGGAGGTGGAGGGTTGATGGAGGCTGAGGGATGACAGAGCGCCATTGGAAGAGGCAGCTGGGCCCCTTGTCCATTATCCTGCTGTGACTCAATCTGTTCAGGGATCCCTCCTGGGGAAGGGCTTGAAGGGGGTGGGTGGGTGGGTGATGGTATGGAGAAGTTAAGAAAAATCCCAGCAAGGAGAATGGGCTACCTCCTCAGGTAGTGAGCTCCCTGCCACTGCCTTCAAGGAGGAAACCCTCAAGAAGAGGCTGGCTGACCCCCCCTTGTGGGGGATCAGTGTGCTTGGTCAGGTATGATTGGAGAGTTTGGGGCTCCAGAAATGGGTGCAGCCATGGCGGGGGTGGTGGGGGGTGGGGGAGGGATGGCCTTCACCTCAACCTCTGCCTTCTTCCATCCAGAATTGGAAGAGCAGACTCGGAAAGCTCTGGAGCTGGAAGAGGAGCGGAAGCGAGCCCAGGATGAGGCTGAAAAGCTGGCCAAGGAGCGGCGGGAGGCTGAGGAGGCCAAAGAGGCCCTGCTCCGGGCCTCTCGGGACCAAAAGAAGACCCAGGAGCAGCTGGTGAGGTCACCTGGCATGCTCATTGGGCTGTGTGTGTTTGTATGTGTATGTGTGTGTGAGTGTGGATGTCTGTGTGCAAGAGTGCTTGTGGATGAGCATGTTTGTGTGAGTATCTATGTGCATGAGTGTGTAAGCACATTTAAATATTATGTATGTGTGTACATATATGTGTGAATGGGCATGTGTATGCATGAGTGTGTGTGTGTGTGTGTGTGTGTGTGTGTGTGTGTGAATGAGAGCATGTGTATGTGCACCCACTTGTGGCCTGGTATACCCCATAGTAAAGGGCAGAACTTTGTTCCTGTGGGCAAGGTGGGGTGTGAGTAGGAGCCCTTCTTTGTCCCCAGCTGGGTCAGATTGTAGCAGCTCCCAGACTCCTGTGGGCAGCAGCTGCGATGGGGCCCTGACTCCATTGTCTCCACGTGGAGGTTTCAGGGGGCAGGGCAGGGCACAGCAGGCATGTGAAAGTAGCAATGAGCTCCCCAGGTGAGCAGCCCAGGATGCTTCCATGGATGCTCCCCTGTGAGGTATGCCTGGCAGCTAGCTTTCACTGCCTTTGAAGTCATAGAATCTCATCTCCATTGTTTAAGGCCTGTGTGACCCTCAGCAAGTTACTTAACATGGCCAAGCTTGGTGAGAGACCTGATTTGGGTAGACTGTAAGGTAGCATCCAGCTCCACATCCAGGGTCTGTAAGTTTGAAGAAAGAGGCTTTTGCTTTATCAGTGAAGGCCAGATCTCTGTTGAGCCCCCCTGGAGTGCCCAGGCTTATACCAGACTCTCCTAACCTCAAGGACAGACACAAAAGTCTGGGAGCTTAGACCATAGTTTGTGTGGAAGACTTGGGCTGAATAAGTCAACAAGGTGACATGGCTGCCAAAAAAGCCCCACCCGCTCTTGGGCCACATTCATAGAGGAAGGTGAGAGTGACTCAGAGGTTCTGTGACCAGAGGCTCAGCTTGGCAGGTGTGTGGTGTAGCAGAGGGACCTGGTGAAGGCAGTAGGGCTTGGACTAGATGCCTGTGAAGTCCCTCTGAACTTTGACATCTAGGGGAACACACTACGAGGAACCTTGGAGGCCAAACCCAAGAGTATGGGCAAAGAGTAAACTGAGCTGAGAGTTTAGCCCAGTTGCTTGGGTGGCCTTTCCAGTGGCTTGGCTATCCTCATTCTCCTTGGGTCCCTTCTAGTGTTTAATCAGTAAGTGTGACTGATCCTAGAGAGGCAAGGAAGAGCAGTTCAACACCTGTCCAGGGGAGGCTGGGACAGGATAACCCCAGATCTTTGTGCTGGGAGTGGGTGGGAAGGCCTGAGTCCTCAGGCTCATAGCAGACCCTGGCTGCCTCCCTCTGTAGGCCTCCGAGATGGCAGAGCTGACGGCCCGGATCAGCCAGTTGGAGATGGCCCGGCAGAAGAAGGAGAGTGAGGCTGTGGAATGGCAGCAGAAGGTGAGGCTGGAGCCACTGGAGGGGGTGTGGGTGGGGGAGCCCCTGGCCATCCTCAGTGTCCTAGGTGGCATGGGCAGGCAGGGGAGGTCCAATCTCTGTAAAATGGGCCAAGACATGATCTTGATTTTGGGTCTTGGCCCCTGAGGCTGAATACCCCCAACCTCCACAGCTCTGCTGGCAGTAGGGGGCATGGCAGGGACATATCCTGGCTCTGGCCCCCTTCCTTAGCCACATGCCCCTGAGCTAGACATATGATGTCTTGTGTCAGCTGCTTCCTTCTTAAAAGGAGGATACTACTGGAAGGCACTTCCTTCCCTCAAGAAAGCTCTAAAGCCTCAGATAAATAGAAATGATTTCCACTTTGGACCTTCTGCCTAATGGTCTTCTGATGCAGTGGTTAGATTCCTGCTGGCCACATATCGACTTAGAAAACTACAAATGAACGTTATCTATGTTGTGTTGTATTTTGCTTTCTTTTATTAAGCATTTCCCAATGATATTTTGCTTGGGAGTTTTGCTAGTCCGGAATGGACACCTATTGGAAAGAGAATCTGTCTTGGTGCCAGCAGACGCTGGGTTCAAATCTTGCCTCTGACACCTACCTGTTGCGTGACCCTGGGCAAATCCTAGTGCTCTGGGTGGAGAAAGTGTCAACCTGTCCTGGCTCACCTGGCAGTTGAAATCCCAGGTCCACTTTCCCTTCTGGTCCTTTTCCTGGCTCACATTGGCATGCCTTACCACACAGGCTCAAATGGTCCAGGAGGACCTGGAGAAGACCCGGGCTGAGCTGAAGAATGCCATGAGCACCCCCCATGAGAATGAGCAAGACGATGAGCAGGATGAGAATGCGGCTGAAGCCAGTGCTGAGCTGCGGGCTGAGGCCTCCACCAAGGACCGCAGTGAGGAAGATCGGACCACTGAGGCTGAGAAGAACGAGCGGGTCCAGAAACACCTGAAGGTAGCTGGGGGAGAGAGGGGGGTGGCCACGGGCTAAGTGAGCTCACCCTCCCTGCCAGACAGTACCAACCTGCATGCCCTCTGGGTGCAGGATGCCAAGCTAAGAGTCAGGCATGTGTGCGGAAGATGGGGGAGTCCACAGGTAGAAGGTGGAAAGGTCAGGAGGAGCAAGGGAAAGAGGGTCACCAAGTTGTTAGTGAGTATGGTTAGAGGGAGTGCTGAACTTGAAGGCAGAGAGATCTGGGTTAGAATCCCACCTCAGACATGTCCTAGCCGTGTGACCCTGGGCAAGTCACTTTAATGCTGTGGGCCTCAGTTTCCTCACCTGTAAAATGGGAGAGGTGGGGTCGGATTTGATGACCTCTGAGGTCGCTTCCAACTGCAGATCTGTAGTCCTTGGCCAAAGGATCCCCTGTAACCTCCTGCATGTAGCCTGCTCTCCATTTTCTTTCTTTGGAATTTGGAAAGCTTGAACCTAAAGATTTCTTAAGCACCTGCTGCGTCCAGGGCTCTATGCTTGGGCATACAGAGCTCAGGATGTAATTGGGAGGTGAGAAGGGGAAGTTCATTCACTTCAAGGAAGAGGGAGGTTATTTCCAGCAACCGTTAGTGAGTGTTGCCTTTAGAGGAATACCATGCTGGGCATTGGAAGAGGTTGAGTATAGGTGAGCTGAGGTCTCTGCCATCATGCAAGTTCCATTATAGTGGGGGGGGAAAAGGCGCTAAATGTATGACATTCCATGGGCAGCAGCTTTGCCAAGGGGCAGAACAAATGTCTGAGCAAAGGGCTCTGGGAAATTGGAGGCAGGACATGGCTTCTGGGAAGGGGTGACTACTACATAGAACCAGGAAGGAAGGGAAGGAAGGATAGATTCAATTCCCAAAGGCAGAAATGGAGGGTGCATGCTGGGTGGACTCTGGGTAAAGGCATAGAGATGATGGCAGTGGGTGGAATGGGTGGGGAGGACCAGAAGAGAGAAGTGTCCCGTCCCATCCCCTCCCCTTCTGTCAGGAAGTTCGGTCGAATCCAAAGCCCTCCTGTGGCTCTGAGGCCGATCTTTCTGTCCTCTCCTGGAGGTGAGCAGCAGCGCCCCATCTTTTAAGTGACCTGGATTCGAGTTCCGGCTTCGACACTTACTATCTGAGTGACCTAGGCAAGTCACCACTTTTCTGAGCCTCAGTTTCCTCTCTGGGAAATGTACAGGTTAATAGTTGTGCTGTCACCTGTTCAGGGATTGTCATGAGGGAAAGTTCTTTGTGAGTCAATACATGCTGTGTATATGTGAGTGGCCATCATCATCATTACCAGGGCTCAGGCTGGGCTCTCTCATGCTAGTGTGCTTGGAATGCCCTTTTCAGCTTCTCCTCTGCTCTCCTTCCCACCATCCCCACCAACCTAGGCCCTGACCTCGGAGCTGGCCAACGCCCGAGATGAGACCAAGAAGACAGCCAACGACATGATTCATGCAGAGAATATGCGTCTGGGGCGTGACAAGTATAAGACCCTGCGTCAGATCCGCCAGGGCAACACCAAGCAGCGAATTGATGAATTTGAGTCCATGTAATCCTCTGGTCCCTGTACCCCCCCCTCCCAGCCGTCTCTGACCTCTCCCACCCCTGCCTTTGCCTTTTCCAAACCAACCAACCGGGCCCTTCGTGGACCCAAGAGCACCCTCCTCCCTCCACAGGAGAGAGGGGGGGGGAGAGAAATTCAAACCCTTTCCTCTCCCTTGCCCTCAGTTTCCAGCTTAGTCCAGGCCCTGACTTGCCTTCTCCAGAGGCTTTGTTCCAACCCTTGTCCCCCATGGTTCACTGCTGGGCTTGCCCTTTTCCCCTTCCTCCCAGAGTCCCAGCCATAGGGCATGGTGTCTAGGCACATGTGGGTCTTCTCCAAGTTCCTGTGGCTCAGTGCAGTGCAGGGCAGGAGGAGGAGGGTTAGGGGAAGAGAATAGGGGACTCACTCCAAAGACCAGAGAAAGACATTCCCCAAGCCTGCTTTACCCAGAACCTTTCAGGCCACCAGGAGAGGAGAAAGTAGCCTGGGCAGGAAGAGAAATCGGGCCATTCCTGATTTCCCTTCCCAGACCCTGGCCCATTTAGTTGGATTTGGCGACCCAGCACCCTGGGGGAGGAGAGAGAGAGGGAGGGATAGAGGGAGGAAGATCCAAGCAAGACACCAAAAAACATTTTAAGTCTTGGCTTCCCAGCACCCCCAAGCAAAACAGTGCCTTATAGGAGCTGTTTGGGTGCCTTATGGGGGCTGTTGAGGAGGCCTTCTGATTGGCCACCTGTGCCTTGGGGGCTGTCCCTTTTTCTCCCCTACATGGGCCAGCCCCTCCCTGCCTTCCTTCCCTAGCAAGACTGAACAGAAAGCCCAGGGGAGTAGCCCACAGCTCCCTGTCCTGGGGAAGGGGCCACCCAGTTCTCTCCTGGGTCTGTGGCATCCATTGAATCCTGAAGGCCTGAGCAGACAAGGGACTTCCACCAACCAGTCCCTCCTTCCCTCTATGGTGTGTGTGGGAGGGAGTTCATTGAATGTTACCACTCCATACCAGAGATGCTCCAGTCTCCTAAGACATGCCTCCATGGTGTGTGTGGAGGGGATAGAACCATGCCTACCACCAGTGAGCTCCCTACAGACAGCTCCTCTCCTCCACCACCCCCTTCTGGGGGGAGTGCTAGGGGGAGGCTGCCTTTGGGTCACTTTTCAATATCCTGGCCCCTCCCCTCCTACCCCATCCCACCTTGCCCAGCACGCTGCTGAGCCATCCTTGCCAGGCTGGCTGGGGGGGGGGCACCAGAACCCTCCCAATATGATGCCTGTATGATGTACCCTTCCCCTGCCCACCATCTAATAAAACAGGGATTCCCTCCTTCCTCTTCCACATTCACAGAATCTTGTTCTCGTCTCGGAGCAGGGCTGTGTTTCAGCCTCCCATCCCTCCCACACCTTGAAAGTGTATACTGTATTATAAAGAAGATATTTTGCAGGAAATTAATGTAAAACGCTTTCTGTATCAGTGATGGCATCATCACATTAGGTCACGCTAGATTGTTTTATTATTATTGTTATTTGTTCTGCAGCTTTTTTTTTTCTGTTTCTGTCTGGTTTCTCTGGGTTCGACAGGCCTGGCTTCTCCTTCTTCCCTTCCCCAGTGGGCAATGAGATGAAGATGGGGGGGGGGAGGGCCACAGCTGCCATCTGCCTTCCTTTTGAAATCTCATGTTTTGCTGTAAAATGTAACAGCCCTCTCGCTGTCCCAGGCCTCAAGTGATTAACTTGATGTGTCTCTGAAAGCGAGAGTTGGGAGGCTGGAGCAGAAGGCTAGACTTTGTGCGTGCGTCTAATGTGTATTTTTTTTTATTTGTCTGGAGGGGTTTATTCTAAAGTCATATCATGTTTGGTTTCAGTGCCAATAAAATTGAAACTACCCCCACCCTTTGGCTTGGTCTCAGTTATTAAAGGATCATTAGTG
>CM053602.1:51961170-51977508 GCA_028646575.1 Pseudocheirus occidentalis
TTTCTCTCTCTCTCTCTCTCTCTCTCTCTCTCTCTCTCTCTCTCTCTCACTCTTTTTCCCTCTCAAGAAAACTCCAACTCACTTCTTCAGTCCAGGAGCCCAGGTCCCAGATGCTGAGACAATCCTGCTTCCTCCAACAGGAAAATTCCAATTCTGTCTCTCTGTCTATAGAATTCTTCTTTATATACACACACTGGCCTCCTGTCTCAGCCAGTCCCCTTCATCCACTACTACGTTTAGAGGGAGTTCACACCCTCTAAACAGTGGGACAGGACTCACACCTTCTATACTTAGCCCTAAGTTATTAAGTGCTAAGTATCTGCTAAACTGATTTCTGATACATATGGCCGTGCTCTTTTATTTTAAATTAAATTTTATGTTTAGTTTTAGTTAACATTATTCGTTTCAACAATATTTTAAGTTACAAAATTTCTCCCTGTCTTTCCCCTACCCACCACCCCAAAACAGCTATCCCACTGTATACCCCCTACCCCAATCTGCTCTCTCTTGTATCTTCCTCCATCCCTCCTCCCATTTTCCCATAGGGCAAATGGGAATCCTCTTCCTTATCCTACTACCTGTGTATCTTATTTCCCAGTTGCATGTAAAAACAATAATAATAAAAAATACTTTTTTAAACATTTGATTTTAAAACTTTGGATCACAGATTCTTTCCCTTCCTCCCTTGTCACCAACCATTACTAGGAAGATAAGCAATTCAATATAGGTTGTATGTGTAGAGCTACACAAAACATTTCTACAGTGGATATGTTGTGAAAGACTGACTATATTTCCCTCCATCCTATCCCACCCCCTTCTTGTTCTATTTTCTACTTTGACCCTGTCCCTTTTCAAGAGTGTGTGTTTCTAACTACCCTCCCCCCCCAGCCTGCCCTCCCTTCCATCTTCTCCCTACTCTCCTGGACGGTGGGATACCCTATTTAGTGTGTATGTCATTCCCTCCCTAAGCTAAATTCAATGAGAGTAAGATTGACCCATTCCCCTTTGCCTTCCTATTCTTTCTTTCCACTGTAACAGTTTCCCCTTCCCTCTTCTATAGGAGATAATTTACCCCATTCTGTCTCTCCCTGTCTCCTCTAATTATATTCCTCTCTCATTTCTCAATTTCACCTTTTAAGTATCATCCCTTCCTACTCAATTTATCTTGTGCCCTCTATCAACTCATATACACACATACTCAGATACACATTCGTACATATATTTATATCCTCCTATATAGACATATGTGTAGGTATACATATATACATTTGTATTCCCTTCACCTGTCCTCATACTGAGAAAAGTTTCATAAGTTACTATTATCATTTTTCCATGTTGGCATGTAAATAGTTCAAGTTTGATAAGTTCCTTATGATGTCTTTTCCCTGTTTATCTTCTCATGCTTCTTGTGTTTGAGTGTCAAATTTTCTGTTCAGTTCTGGTTTTTTCATCAAGAATGCTTGAAAGTCCTCTACCTCACTGAATGACCATATTTTCCCCTGAAACATTATACTCAGTTTTGCTGTGTAGGTGATTCTTGGTTTGAATCCCAATTCCTTTTATCTATGGTCAGCTCTTAACAACTGATGCCTTTATAATACTATAAAGTTGACAAGTCACTTAACAGACATTATTTCATTTGATCCTCATCATAGCCCTGGGTGATAGGTGCTATTATTAGCCTCATTTTATAGATGAGGAAACTGTGGCAAGTTAAAAGACTGGCCTGGAATCACACAACTGGTAAATAACAGAGGTGGCTTCTAAATGAAGGTTTTTCTGACTCTGTCGACAACAAGCCTCCTTTCCAAGAGGCAGGTCTGAGAAGGACTTGAGGAGGGAGAGCATTCCTAAGTATAAACCATGGAGATAGGAGACAGAATATAACATTCCATCTCCAGTACTTCTGGAGATTAACCATGCTAACTGGGTCCACTACAGCTTTATGGTACTGTTTTGTTATGTTAACTGATTCAACATCCCAATCACTACAGTTATTTTTGTTTGTTTTTGTTTTTGTCTTTTTGGAGGGGGGAAGGCAGGGCAATCAAGGTTAAGTGACTTGCCCAAGGTCACACAGCTAATAAGTGTTGTGTCTGAGGTCAAATTTGAACTCGGGTCTTCCTGACTCCAGGACCAGTGCTCTATTCACCAAGCCACCTAGCTGCCCCTACAGTCACTCTTACAAACTTTTTCCAAGCTCTTCAAACCTCCCTTAGCTCCCCATCCCTACACTCTCTCAGCTGAGGACTTTGTTTCACATTTAACTGAAATGATTGAGGCCATTCACCAAGAACTTCCTCTTCTCTGCTCACATCACATCACTCTCTTGCTATCTCGACTCTTTCGCCCCCTCACATGATGAGGTGGCTCTTCTCTTTGCCAAGGCAAACCCCTCTACAGGCACCAGTGATGTCATTCCATCCCAGCCTTTCTGGCAGACTGTCCTATCATCCCCCCTCTCTCATTTACCTTAAATTTCTCCCTGTCTACTGGCTGCTTCCCTGCTTCCTACAGACATGCTCATGTTTCCCCCATCCTCAAGAAACACTCAATTGATCCATCTCTCCTCCCTTTCTTGGTTAAATTCATCAAGAAAGCCAACTACAATAGGAGATTCCAATTCCTTTCCCCGTCACTCTCTGAAATCTGTCTTCTGACCTCATTCAATTGAAACTGCTCTCTCCAAAGTTAGCAGTGTTCTATAAATTACCAAATCTTTTTGCAATTCATATCCTTCTTAAACTCTCTGCAGCCTTTGACACTGTTGATTACTCACTTCCCTCTAGATTTTCATGACACCATTCTCTTATGATTCTCTTATTTCTGACAGAGTAACCAACCAGCCTTGTGAGTTAGGGGAGTGTCTACCCCAAGCATGTGAAGACTTTCCCAGGTCAGAATGGGTGGATGAGAACAATTTGTTCCAGTGGCCATGAAGGGCCCTGAAGCAGGCTCTGTGGAGCGCTTAGAGCTTGGTCAGATATCAAAGATGCCAAGGGCATTCACTGCATCCCAAACTACGACCAGTTGTCTTGATGACAACTATGTACAACTCTGCCTCACTTAAAACCCATTTACATGCAAGTCAAAAGATATCCCTTCTACCATTTTATAATTTCATTAATTTAGTATTTTACTATTTTGTTGTACACTATTTGACCTACCTTGAAATCCTATGGTGATGGGCCAAAGCAGACATATATACAGTGAGGGCTGTGGTCACAACCCTGCACACAGGTGGCGCAGGATATCAAGGGAATCAATGGGGAAAAATGCAAAAGAAGGTGGTCTAGCTGTACCAGATCTCAGACTGTATTATAAAGCAGTGATTATCAAAACAATCTGGTACTGGCTAAGAAATAGACTGGTGGATCAGTGGAATGGATCAGATACAAATTACATTATAGTAAATGACCATATAAATCTAGTATATGATAAATCCAAAGATCCAAGCTTTTGGAACAAAAACTCATTATCTGACAAAAACTGCTGGGAAACACTGATCATTCCATCAGTTACAATCCCTCTTTACAACCTGACTAATGATTGATGGGAAGATATCTGTAGATCCTGTATCCCCATCCATGATGGGGGGGGGGTGGAGAGAGAAGGGGAGAAAATCTGAAACTCAAGGGACTTTGGAACTGAATGCTGTAAACTAAAAGCGAACAAACAAACAAAACAAACTGCTGGGAAAACTGGAAAACAATATGGCAGAAATCAGGTATTGACCACCATCTCACACCATATACCAGGATAAGGTCAAAATAGGCACATGATTTACACCTAAAGGGTGATACCAGAAGCAAGTTAAGAGAGCATGGGATAGTTTATCTGTCAGATTTATAGATAAGGGAAGAATTTAGGGCCAAAAAAGACATAGAGAGCATTACAAAACATAAAATATATCATTTTAATTATATTAAATTAAAAAGATTTTGCACAAACAAAACCAATGAAACCAAAATTATAAGGAAAGCAGAAAAGTGGGGGTGGTGGTAGAAATTTCCCAACAAGTATTTCTGATAAAGGCCTCATTTCTCAAACATATATAAAACCGAGTCAAATTTATAAAAATACAAGTCATTCCCTAATTGATAAATGGCCAAAGGATATGAACAGGCAGTTTTCAGACAAAGAAATCAAAGCTATCTATAGTGAAAAAAATGCTCTAAATCACTATTGATGAAAGAAATGCAAATTAAAACAACTCTAAAAGACCTCACACCTATCAGGTTAGCTGATACAATGAAAAAGGAAAATGGTGAATGTTGGAGGGGATGTAGGAAAACTGGGACATTAATGTACTGTTGGTGGAGTTGTGAGCTGATTCAACCATTCTGGAGAGCAATTTGGAACTATGTCCAAAGGGCTATAAAACTGTGCATACCCTTTGATCCAGCAATACCACTTCTAGGTCTATATCTCAAAGAGATCATAAAAAAGAGAAAGGGACCTATTTGTACAAACATATTCATAGTAGTTCCTTTTGCAGAGGTTAAGAACTGGAAATCGAAAGGATGCCCATCAATTGGAGAATGGCTATACAAGCTGTGGTATATGATTTTTTTTTGTTTTTTTGTTTTGCTTTTTGGAGGGTAATTGAGGTTAAATGACTTGCCCAAAGTCACATGGCTAGTAAGTGTGTCAAGTGTCTGAGGCCGGATTTGAACTCAGGTCCTCCTGACTCCAGGGCTGGTGCTCTACTCTACACTGCGCCACCTAGCCACTCCTGTGGTATATGAGTGTAAAGGAATATTATTGTGTTATAAGAAATGGCAAGCAGGATGATCTCAGAAAAACCTGGGAAGACTTACATGAACTGATGCATAATGAAGTGAACAGAACCAGGAGAACATTGTACGCAGTAACAGCAATATTGTTCAACGAAAAATTGTGAATGACTTAGCTATTCTCAGCAATACAATGATCCAAGAAAATCCCAAAGGACTAATAATGATGAAGCCTGCTATCCACCTCCAGAGAAAGAACTGATATTGTTTGAATACAGACTGAAATGCTATTTTTTACTTTCTTTCATTTTTTCTTTTATTTGAGCCTTGTATAAAATGACTAATACAGATATGTTTGACATAATAGCATGCATATAGCATATATATCTGACTGCTTACCATTTTAGGGAAGGTGGAGAGGAGAGAGGGAGGGCTAGAATTTGGAACTCCAAACTTTAAATTAAAATGTTAAAATATTTTTTTAAAAAACAAGTTCTCTGTAAACTGATTGACCCATTAGCAGGAAGTACTAGCAGGATTTGAACCTAGGCCTGTATGATTCCATGGGCTGTATACCATCTGACTACCCCAAGATGCTATCACCAATTAACCCTAGAAATAGATGTCACTGAATTCCAGACAAATCTCTTGTATCAGTTGACCTCAGCTGAGGTAGGTAGTGAGGATATGATCAGCTCTAAGTAGATAAGGAAACCAAGGCACAGAGAGGTCAAGAGGCAATGGGATAAAATAGTAAGAACATTGGCTTCGGAGTCAGAGGACTTGGTCTCCAATCACAGTTCTGCCATTTGTCCTTTACCAGTTGTGTGACCTCAGACAACCTGCTTTCTTCCTGGGGCCTCAGTTTTCCCCTCTGGAAAATGGGGTGAGGTTGAACTGGATGGCCTCTGATGTCCTTTCCAGCTCTATAGCTAGGATCTTAGGCATAATCTTGGACAACTCACTTTCCCTCCCTGGGCCTCAGTTTCCCCCTCTCCCTCTGTAAAATGAGAGGGTTGGACTAGATGGGCCTCTGAGGACTTTTTCAGCTCTAGGATCCTATGATTTGCCAGAGGTTACAGAGCTAGTGACAAAGTCTGGATGTAAGCCTGGGGTTTTCTAAAGCCAAGACCAGTGATCTTTCCAATCCAATTCCCAGTACTCCCTTCATGACCCTGACCCCATCACCACTCAAAACTTTGCTCTGTTTCTCTAGGGACATTTGGCACAGTGGAAAGATCACTTTGGCTGGAGTCTGAGGACTGGGTTCAAATTCTACCTCTGATATACGAATAAACTTTCCTTATCTATAAAATGTGGCTGTGGGGAGGGGGTTCGTTGGCCTAGCTGGCCTAGAAGCTCCTTTCTTGCCTTTGATCTAGAATACAATGGCCCCAGTACTCATTCGATAACTGCCTACAAATTCTAGTCTGGGATCATTCATTACCCCCTTCCTTGCAGGCCCAGGGGGTGCCATAGAAGGGCGTTGGCAATCACAGTCAAAGGCCTCTTCTCTTACTCCTGGTGGGGATGTCTGCTCTTATTACCATATATGGAAAGCAGTTTTTCTATTGTAAACCTGGAGTGACAGAATTCTAGTCCATGGGGGGGTGGGGTGGGAGGTGGAGAACGGAAACTTGAGCCAATGAGTCATCAGGGCTGGGGTTGGGGGGGAGGGAGGACCTAGGAGCAGCCATTGGACTCGAGACTTGACTATCATCTCATCCAACCAATGAACAGAAGACAGGGCAGCTGGAGCCCAGAGCAGAGATGCTGGGGAGGCCTGGGCCAGGGTGTGGGCTTCTGCAACAGGAAGAGAAAGCAGTCTGCTGTGGCTCATGGGACATAATGAGTGTGCCACAGGAAAAACAAAGCCCAGAGAAATGACCTCCAAGTAAGACAAACCCACCCCTGGAGAATCCCCCAAAGCATCATTTCCATGCCTGCTTTCTCAAAGCCTGTTGCAGTCAGGGAAATGTTTGGGATTTGAAGGCAGAGTCCCTGGCAACATAGCAGACTTGTTTGTGTTTGGGGAGGTGATAAGACCTCCTGACTTACAGCATGGCATAGGGGAAGGGGTACTGCAATTGTCATCAAGGGGATCTGAGTTTAAATGCCTCCCGTGACACTACCGGTTTCTTTTTTGCCTCAGTTTCTCCACATGTAAAATGAGGGTGCTGAACTCAGCGAACTCTAAAATACCTTCTAGCCCCAAAGGCATGATTCTCATTGCTTCCTGAACAGACTGGGAAATCCATTGTGGTACAAATGCCCTTCTGACTATGACCTTGGACAAGTCACTTCCCTTCTATAGGTCTCAGTTTCCCCTTCTGTAAAATGAGGGAGGTTGGACTCCATAGCCTCTGAGATCCCTTCCAGCTCTGGACCTAGGATTCTAGGTTCACTGTAGGATGGCCTGAAGCCCATGGAAAGAACCTCCAAAGGCCAGACACAGAAGAGCTTTTCTTGATGCCCTGGTCAGGATTTCAATGATAATGATGACTTGATTTTATACTGCTGTGTTTTACAACTCCCTTTTCTCCCAACAGTGCAGGGAGATAGGCAATGTGAGGATGATCATTCTCTTTTTACAGATAAGTAAGCTGAAGTCTAGGGCCACTGGGCAGCACAAAGTGGATAGAGCACCAGGCTAGGAGTCAGGAAGACTCATCTTCCTAAATTCAAATCTGGCCTCAGACAATTACTAACTGTGTGACCCTGGGCAAGTCACTTCACCCTGTTGACCTCCATTTCCTCATCTGTCAAATGAGCCAGAGAAGGAAATGGCAAACCACGCCAGTATCTTTGCCAAGAAAACTTCAAATGGGATCACAGAGAATCAGACATGACTGAACAACAACAAAACTAAAGCCAGGAGAGGTTGAATGATTTGGCCAGGACCACATAGCCAGTCTAGTCACTCAGTCATTCAACAAACATTAAATGTTTATTACAGGCCACAAACTGTGAAACAAGAGTCCTTGCCCTCAAAAAGCTTACATTCCAATGGGGTGGGGGTGGAGGAGCACAACACATAATGGGGAGGGAGGAAAAAGAGTATCCTATTGGAGAAAGTCTGGAATACAACCTTTAGAGGCAGGAGACATGGTTGTTCAGGGTACCTTCCTTCTGGGAAGGGTCATCTGATCAGAGGCTGCAGGGGTGGAAGACACTTTCCCTGAGTGAATTCCAGGATCCCAAGGGTCCTGGAGCAGGGTGGATAAAGGCCAGAGTATGGACTGCAGAGGAATAAAGACCTGACCCTCCTGGGGTCAGGTACCTCTAAAGGGTACCTGATGGGGCTTGTGAAGCCTAAAAATGTCAGTCCCACCATTGAACCCAGGTGCTCAGATTTTAAAAGAGGGGGCTTTTCATTGCACCCTGCTGTTCCCCATTCTACAAAGACCGAAGCACATTTATCAGGGGTCAGGAGTAGAAGCTGAAGCAGGATGAGCCCCCCAATCTTTTGCCCCAAAGCCCACCATTTCCCTGGGTGCTCTGCAGGCCAACCTTGGCAAGGGGGCTGGCAAACAGGTTTAGCTCAGCTACTGTGCATCTGCCTGCTTCCCTGGTTGATGTCTCAGGATAAGGTGGGTTAAACTTCCTTGGGGTTAAACTGGGCTTGAACCAGCCTGAAGATAGGGGGAAGGAGGGCACTCTTTTTTTTCACCTAATAACCATCATCCTTTAGAATAGAAAAACTCCTAAGAAGAAAGGGAAGGCAAAGAAAAGAATCTAAGTGAGAAAGAGAATGGGAAGGAGGAAGAGAAAAAGGGGATAGAGGAAGGGATAGGGAGGCTAGGAGCTAGGGGAAGGAAAAGAGAGGGAGGAGGGAAGAGAAGGGGAAGAGTTAGGAAACAGAAAAGTTGGCTGGGCTCAGGCTTCCTGGGCCTCTTCTCATTGGGTCTGAGAGTAGGCAGGCAAGGCCCAGCCCCTCCTGGCCACTGACTGGGTGTCTCTGTGGCTGCCCTGGCCAGGCCAGAGGGAAATAATCAGCAAAAATCTTCAGGGGAAGTTGGGGCCCTGGCCCCACGGCAGGAAGCCCCAGAACTGCCTGTACCCCAACTCCAGCAAGGCTGGCAGGGCCACAGAGCAGGGTGAGGCCAGGGGCGGGGCAAGGGGATTCCCAGAGCCCTAGCAGAGTCTCCATTAGGGCTTGAGTTTCGAGAAACCCAGCAGTTTGGTGGGCCATGTGAGGCCCAGGCAAGCCAGAGAGTCTGAGAGTTTGAATCAGTTCTGGTTTACCTTACTGGGTTAGGGTCCCTTGCTGACCAACAGCTAACTGCTACTGCTCAGAGGTAAGGGGGACTTGGGTGGGGCCAGAAGGAGGCCACCAACCGCTAGGCATTAGGCAGAGGGAGTACAACCCAGCTGCTCTTGCCAGAGGATGATGTCTGGGTGGGGGAGTCTGGCAGCCAGTTCGAGTTCCAATGACTCTGTCTGTCCAACTTTTTTCCCATCAGTCTCCTGGCACCAAGCTCTCTGGCTGGGCCGGGCAGGCGGGCGGGTGGCTATTTTTGGAAGCTTTCAAAATATTCTCCAAGGTGCCTGCTCCTTTCATTCAGTTCTAGGATTTCAGGGATTCATTGAAGACAGTTAGAAGGATGGATCCCAGCCCTAGGAAGCCTCCTCCTCTCCTCCCAAAAGCAAACAGCCGCTCCTGTGTGCTGGCCTTGGCTACAGGGCTGGCGGTATGGCAGGGGTAAGGTGGGGGGGGGGAAAGGATCACTCACTGGGAAGGTACAGAAAGAGGGGACTGGGCTAGATAACCTCTGAAGGGCTGTGCTAGCCCAAGGATATCCCCAGATAGGGTATGGACCTCTGAAAGGTGGGGTTGGGGCCTAGGCCGAGGAGGAGAGCAAGAATGGAACACCAAAGACCATCAAAGACCAGCCAACATATTTTGTGATCTAGAGTGCCTTCAGAGGCCAGTTGGCACAGTGGGCAGAGTGATGGAATTGTAATCAGTTAAACCTGAGTTCAAATCTTGCCTCAGACACAAACTAGTTGAGTGAGCCTGGGGAAGTCACTTAAAAAACACAAAACAAAACAAAAACCTCCCTGTGCCTGTTTCACCACCTGCAAAACAAGGGGGCTGGAATCAGTGGCCTCTGTGATTTCCATTATAGTTGAAAGAGTTTGAATCCCACATCAAACATATACTGTGACCCTGGCAAGCCACCAGCCTTGGTTTCCTCATCTGTAAAATGGGGATAAGAACATTTACCTCACAAGGTTGTCATGAGAATCAAATGAAACAACATACGTACAACAATGCAGACCTTAAAGTGCTATGTAAATGGTAGCTGTTTATTATTATTATTTCTTATTATTTCATAATTATAATAATTACTATTGTTTCTCTCAGCTGTAATATCTTTAGATATTCATTAGATTCTGAGTTCCTTAAAACCAAGGACTGTCTTTGCTTTTCTTTGTATCTCCAATGCTTAGCACAATGCCTGACACATGCTTAATAAATGCTTATGGGACAGCTAGGTGGCACAGTGAATAGAGCACTGGCCCTGAAGTCAGGAGGACCTGAGTTCAAATCCTGCCTCAGACACTTAACACAAAAACTAGCTGTGTGACCTTGGGCAAGTTCTTTTTCCCAATTGCCCTGCCTTCTCCCCTCCAAAAAGCAAAAATAAATAAGTAAATCAAACAAATGCTTATCGATTGACTAACTGTTCTAAGGGTCCTCCCAGTTCTGACATTCCCTGTTCTAAGATCCTTTCCACCTGTAACATTCTATCTTCTAAGGTCCCTCTCAGCTGTGATATTTTGTGTCCTCAGTTCTTTCCTATCTCTGATATTCTGTGTCCTAAGGTTCTTTTCCACTCTAATGTCCCTTCCACCTCTAAAGTCCTCTCTTCTTAAGTCTACACTATTACGTGTACAGTTATCTCTTCGAGATCATAGGGATTAGGTGTGTGGCTCCCCGTGATCTAGAAAATCTGTGTAAAATGTTTGGCCCTCCTTTTATACCAGAGAAGAAGTCTGAATCATTACTATATTAAAAGATAAATATATTGATATTATATAATACTATATATATTTTATGCATTTCTGAATTTCTAAATTTTTTCTGTGTTATCTGTTGACCTTCACATGTCATCTGTGGCTTCCACAAAACTCACAAAATTCCTGCCTAATTTGGGGGGGGGCTTTTTTTTTTGAGGGGAGAAGGCGGGGCAGTTGGAGTTAAATGACTTGCCCAAGGTCATATGGCTAGTAAGTGTTAAGCGTCTGAGATCAGATTTGAATTCAGGTCCTCCTGACTCCAGGGTCAGTGCTCTGTTCATTGCACCACCTAGCTGCCCCAAGGGCTGAAAACTTTTACACAGATTTTCCAGATGGGGGGGCACCGCACCCCCTAATCCCCATATTGTATAAGGAATAACTGTAGATGATTTTGGGGTCCTTTCCAATCCTAGATCGCTGACCCCTAGGAAAGACCCTTTTCTCATCAAATAAGATCTCATATGTGTACATAAATTCCTTAGCTAACTCAACTCTCATCATTTCTGCCTTGGTCAGTCGATAAACATCTATTAAGTACCTCTATGGGCTAAGCTCTGGGGATACAGTCCACATTCTCAAGGAGTTCACTATCTTCAGTCTGCCTCAACCTCTGACAGGAGGAGTCTTCTGCCATACCAGGTTCCATAATTCCTAGATATGGTTCTTCCAGGGGAACCAGGTTGTTTGAAGCTCCCACACCCTTTCCCACTAAACATTAAAGGACTAAATGCCGTTATAGAAATCTATTCTGGCTGAAGCTTTGAGTCTCCAGAAATACCCTCGGGAATATGTAGCTACCCTCCAGGAGGGACCTCCTAACAATCCTTTGCTTTTGGACCACATCTGACTGGCTCCAAACTGCTTCACATTGGATTCTGAATTCTCACATACTCTAACAGCTACCAAGTTGATCTGTCTTAGTTTACGGAGGAGGAAATTGAGGTTCAGTAGAGGGGAAGTCACTTGCCCCAAGTACCACCTCTAGGAAGTGGCACTATTCAAACTTTAAGAACTGTGTAAATTTATCTCAGTTTTCTGGTCTGTAAGATGGGAAGATTGAATGATGACCTCTGATATACTTTCCAGCTCTAAAGTCAAGATTCTATTGTCTCAAAGTCCTCTTCTAGGAAGATTTTTTTGTTCTAAGTTCTAAGGTCCCTCCTGGCTTTTTCTTTCAGTTTTAAAATTCTAGGTTCTAAACCAGCAAGGGTGGGGAACCTGCAGCCTCGAGGCCACATGTGGCCTTCTAGGTCCTCAGGTGCAGCCTTTTGACATCAGAAATCCTTTTATGAAGGGGATTTGTCTGTGAAGTTTGGGTTCAGTCAAAAGGCCACACTTAAGGACCTAGAGGGGCCCATGTAGCCTTGAGGCTACAGGTTCCCCACCCCTTGTATCTAGGTTTTTAGCGCTGAGATTCTCTATTTGAAGGCTCTGACTTTGACTTTCTCCCTCCTCCCAGTCCTTCCTTACCTAGCTTCTTTGTGAGGTTCAAATGAGGTAAGGGATGGAGCTGGTTATGGAACCTCTATCCCAAGGGTTAGAGCAACATGATTCAATAGGGAGATTTTAAGTCAGGAGACACTGCTGTTTATGAGCTGTGGGTGTCCTCCTCACTCTGAGCCTTCATTTTCCTATTTGTAAATTGAGAGTCGATGCCCATCTTGGAGTCACTTGTTGGCTGTGTGACCCTGGACCTATTTTGTCCTTTGTAAAATGGGGGGAAGAGGAGATAGCTTAGATGATTGCTAAATTGCATGACAATTCTGAGTCAAATGTGAACAAGTTTGTGACCCCTAAAATGCCATCCAAATGGATGGGGTTGTTAGCATGACCTTCTCCCAATGTATCTGCACATTAATCGGGTATTTCTGGAGACGCAACATCCAATGCCAAAGGAACGAATTTATAGTTGCAAAGCACTTTACACCTGCATCTCATTTAAAGCTTGTCCAAAGTCATACACTAAATAGGGGAGTTGAATTGTACCACCTTTGTTTTTTTTTCAAATGTGGAAGCTGAGATCCAGGGAGGAGAAATGACTAGCTATACAGTGGCTCTGAAATCCAACCCTTTCCTTTATTTCAGAAGATCCTAGATCAAGAGCTTGAAGGGACTTTGGAGGCCATTTAGTCCAGTGCCCTCATTTTACATATGAGGATACTGAGGCCCAATGAGATGAAATGACTTTTCCAAGGTCATACAGGCAGTAAGTGACAGAGGTGGATTTGAACCCATGTCCTCTAATTTCAGAACCCACACACTTTCTACGCTGCTTCCTTGTCTGCCTCCCCCTCCATTTCAGTCTTCTTATACCTTCCCCACCTCTCTGCACCCCCACCCCATCCCAAGCATACTCTGAAATTCAGTGACACTGACCTCCTTGGTGTTTCTTCCTTTCATCTATCCATCCATCCATCCATCCATCCATCCATCCATCCATCCATCCATCCATCCACCTATCCATCCATCCATCTATCCATTTGTCCACCTATTCATCCATCCATTCATCTGTCCATCCATCCATCCATCCGTCCACCTGTCTGTCCGTCCATCCATCCATCTATCCTCTCTCATCCATGCCCTCCCTTCCCATTGCCCCCTCCTGACTTTCTCAAATCCTACTTAAAATCTCTTCTTCTACTCCTGATCCCTTTTAATTCTAATGCCTTCTCTCTGATGATATTATTTCTTATGGAACTTGTCTCTAGCTTACTTGCCCAAGGTTGTTTGGGTTGTCTACCACGTTGGATTGTAAGCTCCTTGAGGGCAGGTACTGTCTTTTGGCTTTTGCTTCCCCAGCTCATAACACAGTACATGGCATATAGCAGCTACTTAATAAATGTTTATTGACCGACAGCCTGATTTTCTTTTAATTTCTGATATTTTGTGCTTCATTTCTCCCTCCCTGGCTCATGGACTCATTACTTTCAGCTGCGTTGGGCCCCTGGCTCTTGCTAGGGGACCTAGGTAAGGGCCCATGAGTTGCCCACCTTCCAGACCCCTTCCAATGCGATTTGCTTTATTTATTTAAGCCCAGGAGACAGGTCTGATCATTCTGCCCATGGTGATCCTATCTCACCTTCCCCATCTTCCATAATCCCTTTAGCACCTACCCTCCCTCTCCACCCCACCCCCCAGACACTGGTTTGGACTGTTTTCCATAGCTACTGGGTTTTTAAGCAGTTGTTGTAATCCAGCCAATCAGTTATAACTGGGATTTCCCATGTCACCAAACCAAAATCTAAATGAGCAAGAGTTTTGCCAGTGGGTTGTTTTGGTGGCAGAAAAGAGAGTGTGGCACTATTAGCATCTCCCAAGCTACTGCAGAATTCACCCAGGCCTCAGGCACACCCTACAGACTAAATACCAGCACAGGCTCATTCATTCATTGAACAAACATTTCAGAAGCTCCTACTGTGTGCCAGGCCCTCTACAAGGTACCTAATGATATGCAGGCCTAAAGAAGACTGTGTCTACAATCACATGCATCCATTTTTACACACACACACACACACCCCAGAATGCAATCTGCTGCTGTGGAAAAGGTCTTGGATTTGGAGTTGGAAAATCGGGGGTCCAGATCCAAGACCCGGTACTTTCTGACTGTGTGACCTTAGGCATAACTCTGTCTCATTTCCCTAGCCTGAGCCTCAGTGGGTTTTTTTTCTTTCATAAAATGAGGGCAGAGAACTGAACACTATGACCTCTAGGGTCCCTTCCAGTCCCTAGGTCTCTCACCCAATGAAAGGTTCTTTCCCTATCAATTGAGAGCCCCCATTCAAACACACCTGCACACACCCACACACAAATTCTCACATAGATCCATATACACATAGCTTTGCATACACAGCCGTAGGCCAGGCTCCAGCTCTCCCCTTTCTCAAGGACTCCTCCCCCTCATTCCTTGCACCCCTCCCCCCATGTTGAGGAATTCCCTAATCCATCTCCCCCACTCTATGGCATTTAAGGCCACTCCCTGGGAAGGCAGCTCCACCTTGAGAGAGGCCTCTGGCTCCAAAGAGTCTGTCTGCAGAGAGGGCAGAGCTGGACAGGTCCTTAAAGACCAACCCTCTCATTTACCAAATGGTACCCCAAAGAGGGGAAGTGACTTCTCCAAAGACACACAGCTAGAGAGTAGAATATCTTTTCTCCAAATGCAGACAATGTCCAGCTGCTTCCCCACCTCCCTCCCCGCCCCCCCCCCCCACCCCATGCCTCTGCTTTTTTGCTTTTTTCTATCTATAAAGTGGTATTTATTCTCCTCTCATCCCAGTAAGGCAGACTGGTGGTGTTGGTGGGGGGAGGGGGGGCTTGTCACTCACAGGTCCAAACCGGCCTGAAAGTTCTTGGTGTGGTAGCTCCTGTGGGTTAGGAGAGATTAGAAGGATACTCACCCTAACGAGGAAAGCTATGCCAGAGGTGGAATGCCTGCCTTGGAAGGTACTGAATTGCTCATCACTAGACAATTTCCGGTGGAAGCTAGAAGACCACTAGGTGAGATTCTTATACAGGTACAGGTTGAATGAGTCCCCCCCCCTCACTCTGTATTAGCTCTTACATTCTGTGATTCCAGATGAAAATGATGGCAAGGCAGCCTTAAAGGGGGCAGCCTTAAAGGGGGCCCCCGTCAGAGCTCTCTTCGGGTATCTAAAGGGCTCTCATAACAAGTAGGGATAAGGCTCCTTCAGTTTGGCCCCAGAGGGTGGAAGGGGGGGGAGGGGGTTGGGGGGGAAAAGGGCCAAGAGGTTGATTTCAGCTCAATGTGGGGACAAACATGACAATGGTGAGAGAGTGAACTGGCCCAGAGTGTAATGGGCTGGCTCTAGGGCTGCTGGATTCTCTCCCCTTGGAAGTCTTCCAATGAGCTTTGGAAACCCTAGAGCAGTAAATAAAAGTGGGCCTTTGCAGGTACGGATTGGAGCAGAGGGTCCTATGGGACAGTGGAAGCAGTGCAAGGTCTGGTGTCAGACGGACCAGGTTAAAATTTCCTGCTCTGCCACTTAATAAATAACCTCTCTGCTACTCAGTTTCCATGTTTGTAAAACCAGGTCTTTCGGACATAGCTGGCCTCTGATGTCCTTCCAACCCTAGAGCTAGGATTCTAGGTGTGATCTTGGGTAAGCGCCTTCCCCTCCCTGGGCCTCAGTCTCTTCTGCTGCAAAACAAGAGGATTGGACTCAATGATGTCTGCAGTCCATTCCAGTCCTACATCCTTGGGTGGCCAGAGGGGGTGGGGGGGGGGGAAGAGGGGAAGGTTAGCATGATTGCAGGGGTCAGATTGGAGAAATATTGAAGCCAGAGGACTTGGTAACCAATGTCCCAGGAGGAAAGTGAAAGATGCTGCCGAAGGAGCTCAGACTGTCTAGGCCAGCGAAACAGGAGAATTTTGCAGCTAGGGGAAGGCTAGTGATATCGGGCAACTGCAGCCACAACTGTAGGGCCCCTGCCCCCAGCCCCCCAACCCCCAGCCCCCAGCCCCCTAGGCCCCCAGACCCCTGGCCCAGATCAGGTCACATCCCCACAGGGTCCTGCTGGGAGCCTGGGAGGGAAGGGGTCTCTTCCGCCTTCATGGGCCCCT
>CM053602.1:51978008-51993790 GCA_028646575.1 Pseudocheirus occidentalis
GGACAGTTCTCAGAGATGTTTCATTGGTCCATATATCTTGGGGATTTTTTCTTTCTAATTAAATTTTATTTTATTTTCGGGCCTATCTTTTCTCCTTCCCCATTGAGAAAACAAGAACAAAATCCAAATGGACTCACAATAGATTTATGAGAGGACATGGACAGAAGTGGCATCAGATGAGAAAATGTAAGTGCAATGAGGCCTCTTCCTGCTTTAGAGATAAGGTTCTTTGATCCTTCTTCCAAACTTCTGGGATATGAGCCATCACTGGATCTATGTTGAAAACAATTTGCCCTTACAACTTTCCTGTCCATTACCCTCTGGGTCAACTTCCATGTAGGTTCTTCAGCCAAGATCTGTAACCATAGAGCATCACCTGGAGATCACTGGTCTAAAATGACAGATTGGAGTGTTGGGTATAATCCTATCTGACTATGGGCACAACTCATGATCCATTTGCAGGGGTTATCCAAGTAGATGTACTAATGGAGTAACTCACTGGATGGACCATCTGATGGTGTATTAGTCTGAACAATAAGCATTTTTTATCCATCTGGTTTTTCTTGTATGAATTGTTAGACAATCTTTTTTGGTTAATCATATGCATATGGAGTGTCTCGTGCACATTATTAAGATTTTACAGGATTCCCCAATAAATGCAAACACAGATCTATTTATTCAATGATTTTCTGATTACCAAAATCAAGTAAGGCATAGGATAATTGAATCTTCTATCTCCAATCCAGCCACTACAGAAATGCCACATTTGTCTACTGAGACACAGGGCTAAACATTCACTTCTCATCTACTTCACAATATTGGTGATTCTCTATTACCTAGGCATAAAATACTGAATTTCTCAAAAGACTTAGGGCAGTTTTAAGCTATTCAAGCTTACAGACTCCTCAGCCTGACATTTCCACCCCTCTAGTATCTGGCTCTTATCTACCTTTCCAGACTTACATTTTATTACTCCCCTTCATGTACTCCATTCCAAGCCAACTGACCTGTTTGTTATTCCCTGTAAACAACATTCCAATCTCCAATCTCCCATCTCTATGCCATTGCATAGGCTGTCCCGCACACCTGGAGTACCCTCCCTTCTCACTTCTGTCTCTTAGAATCCTTAGCCTCCTTCCCAGCTCAGCCCAGGCACTACCTTCTGCATGAAGCTTTATTCTAATCTTGTTCATTAGTAACCTCTCCTTCAAATTATCCTGTGTTCATTTACCTCAGTATATCTTCTATCCCCCAGTAGAATATCATTTCCTAGATGTCAGAGGGTTTCATTTTTTCTCTGAATCTTCATCACCTGGGACAATGCCAAAAAAATTTAGATCTGTACACTTGGTTGAAACACTCATACCAATAGACCAAGGTTCACAGAAGTGAGAAGGAAGGGTACTCCAGGTGTGCGGGACAGCCTATGCAATGGCACAGAGATGGGAGATTAGAGATTGGAATGTTGTTTACAGGGAATAGCAAACAGGTCAGTTGGCCTGGAATGGAGTACATGAAGGGGAGTAATAAAATGTAAGTCTGGAAAGGTAGATAAGAGCCAGATACTAGAGGGGTGGAAATGTCAGGCTGAGGAGTGTGTAAGCATGAATAGCTTAAAACTACCCTAAGTCTTTTGAGACATTCTGTATTTTATGCCTAGGTAATAGAGAATCACCAAATATTGTGAAGCAGATGAAAGGTGAATGTTTAGCCCTTTGCCTCAGTAGACAAATGTGGAATCGCTGTTGTGGCTGGACTGTAGAGAGAAGAAACTAGACACATGGAAAGCCATTGGGAGGCTATTACAACAGATTAAGGGAGGGTCAGTAGATGAAAAAGGATGTTGTGAGAGTAAAATCACAAAAACTTGGCTATTGATTAGCTTTGGGAGAGGAGGGAGAGGAAAGAACCAAGAATGACTGTAAGGTTTGAAAGCTGGGTGACTGGAAGGATGGGTTATTGGCCAGCCTTCATTCTCAGAGGACCAATGTCATCAGGAAGGCAATGTCTTGACTTACTAATGACTTGGATTTAAGTGACGCAGGACTGTGCTAAGTCATCAACTTTACTTTCTCTTCCAGTCATTGGAATCCAGTGGAAAGACAGAGGTCAGGATAACTGGCTATGGCCTCGGGTGTAGTGGGAGACCTTGGTCATTGTAAGTTAAGGTCTTTCCCAGGTCTCAGTTTGTCTGAAGCAACACCCATTCAGTGATTAAAGGATAGGCAAGAATTGAGGCAAAAGATGGCCTAATTTGCCTTCATAAAAGAATCTGTCTGGGAGGGGAAGAATGTCAGACTTTCTGGCCAGAACAGAAACATTTGCTATTTATACTCACTCTGAGCCATCAAAACCCAAACAATGAACCAAGGACAGTAGTACCCTCAACAGAAATGGGCAAGTCTGGAGAAGGGCTGGGTTGAAGAGAGAATGACAGAGGAAATCCAGTAGTTCCAGAGTTGGAAAGAAATATCAAGACCATCTAGGCTGACCAATACTTGAGAAGGAATTCTCCTTCCCCACCCCTCCAGTACATCCAACAGGTGATCATCCAGCCTTTGCCTGAAGACGTCCAATGAAAGGGAACCTACTTCCCCCACAGGTGGAAACACACAATAGGGCACTGTTGGATTGGTCAACATAGGGTCAAGATTTTGAAAGGAGGAAAGTGAATCTAGACCAGGGGTGATGGATTGGAAGAACAAAGAAGAGGGGAGTGATTGGAGATTATGATAAGGACAAAGAATAGGTTTAGAATAAGCAGTGTTCTAAGCTGGGGCCCACAGAAGTCTGTACATAGATTTCAAGGGGTCCATGAATTTGAATGGGGAAAAATTCTAACAAATCTAACATTTCATTCAATTATTTAAAAACATGATTCCTAGATGGGGTCCACAGGCCTCATCAGCCTGCCATAGTGGCCCATGACACAAAAAGAGGCTAAGTTCCTCCTCCCCCAGTTCTTGATTTAGTTTATATGGCGGGGGGAAGCAGAGAGAAAGACAGAGATACAGACAAAGACAGAAAGAGACATAGAGAGACAGAGAAACAGACAGAGAAAGGAGACAGAGAAAGACACACAGAGACAAAAAGAGACAAAGAGAAAGGAGAGATACAGACACAGAGAGAGAGAGAGAGAGGGAATTTCAGAGGTGAGGATGATGGGGTGTCATAGTCATGGTAGGATAAAAGATGTGCCCATCTCCATGGGTGGCTGAAGTTGGTTGAAGGCACAAGTCATGGGAGTTGAGAAAGGCTGGTAACGGGACCTTCCACTAGCTCCCCATTGCCTCCAAACTCAAGGTCAGAGGCGTAACCTACCATCCAAGGCATCCATAACCTGATGCCACCTTCCTCTGCTGGTATAATAGATAAAGTTCTGGCCTCAGAGCCAGGAAGACCTAAATTCAAATCCTTCTTCTGGCAGCATAATGTCCATGTGACTTGGGCGGGTTACCTGGCTTCTGTAAGTTGCATTGGTAGAAGGTATTTCCTTATCAGGGACGCATACAGTAGACATTTAATAAGTGCATGCTTATTGACTGAGCTGGCTTCTTATAGTACTGCAGTCCAAGGCCCAGTGCCTAGCCCTTACCCTTTCTTCTACCATTTGCCTTTAGAACCCTTTTCTGCATCCAGAGTTTCCCCATCTTTGGCCACTTCTGCTCACCATGCTGGCCTCTTGAAAGACATTGACTTCTGGGAAGAGCTCCTCTCAGTCTAGATAAATTCCATTAGGTCTCCAGGGCAGATTTGGAGTCAGGAAAACCTGGGTTCAAATTCCACCTCATTGCTTTTGTGATCTTGGCCTTGGTCTTTCTGGGCCTCACGTTCTTCATCTGTATGATGAGGATAATAAGAGTATCAACTTCCCAGGGTTATTGTAAGGATCAGGTGAGATAAGATATGTAAAAAGTGCTATCTAAACATTAGCTATTATGTATTGTAGAATACAGTGAGCACTTCGAGGCTCCAGAAACCTTGGTTATTTTTATGCCTCTGCCTTCCCCTCAGGACTGGGGACACAGTCCTTGAGGCTTTCTTGATTAAATCTCACAGCCAATAGAGAGGCAGGAGCCCTGGGAGGGCTCTTGCCCCCATTCTCCCATATTCCCCCCCAACCCTCCCCTTCCTTCCTCCCCAACCAGTGACCCCCAGGCTTCCTGAATCCCTTGGAAAGATTCCATTTCTTCCCTTGTTTCCATTTCTCATCAGTTGCCAGAGGCCATCCCTTCTATTTTGGGTTAAAAAACAGCTCATTTGGATTCTGGAAGCAAAAGAGGAGATGAGTGTCAGGAAACTCTCAATCAATAGGCCCCAGCATTTTTCTCAGACTCTGTAGTGGTGAGACTCATAGACTCATAGAACGTTACATCTGGAAAGGGTCTCAGAGGGCACCTGGTCAAATGCACACATTTTACAGGGGAGAAACTGAGATCCAAAGAGGGGAAGTGATGGCCAAGTTGGGGTTAGAATTCATGTGTCTTGACTCTCAGTCCAGGATTCTTTCCTTTCCCTCACACTGCCTTGAAGTTTTCTGGTTGGAAATCTCTAAGGGGAGGGAGGAGAGAGAAAGGGAGAGACAGAGTCAGTGTGCCCAGTTTAGATTTGAGGGTCAGAATAGATGTTAGAAAGAAAATACAGTAAATGGGCCTAGAGGAGTCATCTCTATTCCCCCAAAAGACTTTAGGTCTGATGTTCTATCCACTGCACACATATATATGTGCATGTATGAGCATGCACACATGCACACACATACATGTGCACACATGAACACACATTGTATGTGCGTGTGTATATATGCATGCGCACATGTGTTCACATGCACAGTGTGTGCACATATGCATACACCATACACTTACGTGTACATGTGTGTGCACACACATAGCCTTCTCTTATTGCATGGTAGAGTATCTGAAGTGGTGCCATTGGAGTTTTACTACATTGAACATTAAAGGCTTTCCCCAAAACCCCATATTCAAATGTACATGTCCCTAGGAAAAGAAGTTGGGTCATAGGTCTAGAACTAGAAGGGAAGGAAGACAGTCTACTGAATATAATTTCTGCAATTTACAGATGAGGAAAATTCAACCCAGAGAGATTAAATTACTCACTTTGACCTTATACAAATATTTAATAGCAGGTCTGGGATTTTAACCTAGGTCTTCTAGCTTGAAATCTAGGATTAAACTAGTTCTCAGCAAACACTTTACCAGATGAGACGCCATAGTGTGATACAAAGAGCACTGGACTGAGAGTCAGGAGACTGAGATTCAAGGTCCAGTTCCGCCGTAACTTCCACTGTGTTGTTGTTGTTCAGTCATTTCAGCCGTGTCCAACTCTTCCTGACCCCATTTGGGGTCTTCTTGGCAGAGATACTGGAGTGATTTGCCATTTCATTCTCCAGCTCATTTTACAGATGAAGAAACTAAGGTAAACAGGGTAAAGTGACTTGCCCAGGGTCACACAATTAGGAAGTGTCTGAGGCTGGATTTGAACTCAGGAAAATGAATCCTCCTGACTTCAGATTTGATGTTCTATCCACTGAAGCACCACCTAGAGGCCCAACTACCACTGTGACTCCAAGTCAATTACTTCCTGCATTGGTCCTCGGTTTCCCCCTCTGTTCTAAGGTTCCTTTGCAGCTCAGATAGTTTGTGTTTTTACATCCCTTTTGGCCTTAAGATTATGAAACCTCCCAATCTTGTTTTCAAATGGTTAAGCAGATTTACATAGTAAAATGGAAGGGGCCCAAAACCCTGGCAGAGAAAATAAAACCAAATGAATTATGGCAATTCCTGCAATCTCCTAATTAGATTCCAACCCAATAGTCAGGGCCTGGAGCATATTCAGTGCCAAATAGCCACTCAATGCAATCATCTTTTGGATTAGGAGAGACACATCCAGGAAGAAGGCTCAACACACCCATACGCCCTACAGATGAAATATGAACGAGGTCATTTACCCAATAAAAAGGCTTAATTTCATAAGTTTGGAGAGATTCACACAGAGATATATACACCCACACACCTAAAGATTTACATGCACACATATACACATAGAGGGTATCGCAGCACACTCACACACTAATAAAAAGGCATCCACAGAAATATGCAAACACACACACACACACACAGTGACACAATTGCACATTCAGAGACAGAAATGTGCCCAGAGATGTGTACTACATGTAGAAACAAAAAGACATACATGGAGGACTACATACAAATACATATAGACATGAGTGTGCACACCCCATGGAGACAGAAATACACACACAGAGGTAGCGCACATGAGAAAACCCACCAAGGAACATACTCACAGGCTCCCCATGCAATCAATCAATCAATCAGTTTAACAATATTTACGAAGTTCTTCCTATGTATTGTCGAGACAGTGAAAAACCCTTTGCCCTCAAAGAGATTACATTCTTCTAGAAGGAGACAATGTGTGTATGTGTATGATATGATATGGTGTGATATGATATATGATATGATATGATATGATATGTGATATATTACATGACATGATATATGATGTGCCGTGACCTGATATTATATGGCATGGTATGATATGGCATGACGATGTGATGTGATGTGATATGATACAATCACATACATATACATATATTAACACATAAAATATACAAGATTATGACAAGAAAATCAGGGATTCTGGGCCTAGGGGCAGGAGCAACAATGGCCTCATGTATGGCTTCACTGCAGTTGAACTTTGAAAGAACCTAGGGATTGTAAAAGGCAGAGGTAAGGAGGGAGTACTTTCCAAGAATCCAAGGGATGGTCTGTCCAAGGGCCAGAAACTGGAGGTGGAAGGTCCTAATGGGGAACAGTAAAGAGGACCAATTTGACTGGAATGTGGAGTGTGTGATGGGAGCTGCTCAATCTGGACGGGTAGCCTGGAACCAGATTGTGAAGGGTTTGTTCCTAGATGTAATAGGGAGCCACTGAAGCTTTTTGGTCAGGGGAGTGACATGGTCAGACCTCCACTTTGGCATTTGTATGGAGGATGGCTTGGATTAGGGATAAACTTGATGCAGAGAGACAAATTGGGATGCTGTTGTGATAGTTCAGGTGAGATATCATGACCATTTGATGTGATGATTGGTCAATATATTTCGCAGTAGCAAAGTTATTGATTGGGGAATAGCTAAACCAAATGTGGTAGATATCCTGTAAGAAATGATTTATGAGAAGAATTCAGAGGTGAATGGGAAAACATATGAACTGATACAAAGTAAAACAAGCAGAACTGATAAAACGTTTGTGTGTATGCAAGGACTGTAGCAATTTAAAAACAGAGAGGACAATTGCAACAAATGAACAAAACTGAACGTATGAGATTATAATGATCAACCTTGGCCGCCACCAAGATATGAGAAAATGTGTCCTCCCTTATTTCCCAAGAAAGGAGGGCCTCTGGGTATGAAACACTGTAGTTGATGAGTTGGTTAATCTTGCTACATTTCTTTTTCTTTTAATAACAATAAAAATAATTCTAGCTTGCTTTCTTTAGTGCTTATTATATTCCAATCACTGTGCTAAGAGCTTTTCACAATTATTCCCTCATTTGATCCTGCCAACAATCCGGAGGTACCCACTTTTATTTTATAGATGAGGAAACTGAAGGCAAACAGAGGGACAGTGATTTGCCCAGGGTCACCTAGCTAGTCAGTTTCTGAGGCTAGATTTGAATTAGATCTTTCCAATTTCAGGTCCAATTTTTCTGTGCGCTATGGTGCCACCTAGTGGCCCCTTTTTATTCTTTATTTTAAGGCGTAGCTTACTGAGTAAAGGGAAAGTGGAAGATATAATGGGAAATGAAGAAAGAGTAAAAACAAAAAAAAATCAATAAAAATAAAATAGCCCTGCCCCGCCCCAACACATTAAGAAAGGCTCCTGCTGAGTGACATCAGGGAAGGCCTGCTGCCAGTATGAAAACTGGGGACATCCCTCTGCCCTCTGTCTCTCTTTGAGTCTGGACCTGGGGCCAAGCCCTGGGTGGTGAGGCCAGAAGCAGAGTAGCCTCCCAAGCTCACTCCCCCTGTACATTGTGAACTGACTCAAGTGATATCAAGAGTCAAAAATAATCAGGAGTGGCCTCCAAAGCAATTCCAGTAAATGTCCAATCTTTAACTCCCTCTCCCTGGTTTCTGCTGTCTCCCACTTATTCCTGATCTCAAAGTCTCCCCATCTAATTGAGTGACTGACACTTTTTGAGCAGGGGAGTAACAATGGCCAGACCTCCACTTTGGCAGTCGTATGGAGGATGGCTTGGATTTGGGATAAACTACATGCGGGGAGACAAATTGGGATGCTGTTGATAGTTCAGGCAGGATGTGACGACCATTTGATGTGACAACTGGTCAATATATTTTGTGGTAGCAAAGTTGCTTTCTTTCAAAGTTACTGTCTTTCTGCTAGAAAGTTCTGGTGGTTTAGGTCAATGGGTCTGGGCTACCCTTTGTCTACCAATGCCTCATTCTGAGAGAAACCCAAGATGGAGTTAAGCACAAAGCGCAGGGGGAAAAAACACGTGCAGGCCAACGCAGAAAGGTGGTTCGGAAATGGGTTATGGTTTTTAAAAAGACATAATAATACACAAATAACTATAATATGCAATATTATCCACTGTTAGGGTATGAGATCCTGGGGGAAGGTGATTACTGAAAGGTGAAATGGGGGAAGACTTTGGACAGTCTCTATTTTCATACCCCTCACCAACTCTGACATTCTCTGTCCCTCCTTATCACTGACATTACCTGTTCTAAGTGCCCTCCCAACTCTGACATTCCCTATTCCAAGGCCCCTCCCAGCTCTGACATCCCAGTTTTTAAAATCTCTCTAAAGTGACATTTTAATCAAGTTTTACAAAATGGAAACTCAGCAGGCAAAGATGGGGAGGGAGAAAATAGTAGGAGCAAAATTACATTGTCTCCTAGCTCCCTAGAGGCCAACTCATCTAATCTCCCCACTCTACAGAAGAGGAGACTGAGGTCTGGAGAGGTGGACTCATATAGCTGATCAGTATGAGAGGCAGGATTTGAACCCTTGGACTCTAAAGCCAATGTATTTTCTGCTGTAACACACTATTCCAAGCACATAAGTGAATTTATTCAGTGGGGGGTAAGGGAGCCAATTAAGATTCTTTAAAACAGAGGAGAGGCCAAATTTATGCATAAAGGAGATTATTCTGACAAATGGCGTGGAATATGCAAAGAGTAGAAGCCAAGAACCAAAAGAAGGCTATTTCTACAATCCAAAATAAATTGAGGGTCGTCTCAGAGGGAAGGCACTAAGATGAAGTAGGACTAGAAAAGTCTTGAAGAAGGTGAGATTTTATCTGAGACCTGAAGGAATCAAGGAGGGAGATATGAGGAGGGAGAGAGTTCCTGGAACAAAAGACAGTCAGTAAAAATACAAGGTCTTTGTTGTTAGGTCACTGTTCTCAAAGAAGACCAATAACATCAGGAGGGTGATGTCTTGACCTGTAGGTGAATAGGATTTAAGTGAGGCAGGGCTATGCAGTCATCAGCCTCACTCTCCCCTCCAGAGTCCAGCAGCAAGATATAGATCAATATGACTGGTGATGGCCCAGGATTCAGTGAGAGACCTTGGTCATTGTAAGTTAAGGTCTTTCTGAGGTCTCAGTTTGTCTGAGGCAACACCCATTCAGTGATCAAAGGCTAGGTAAAAAATGAGGCAAAAGATGGCATAGTTTACCTTCATAAAATAATTGGTCAGCAATTGAAAATACAAGGAGTAAAACAATTCCAAAGGACTCGTGATGGAAAATATCATCCACATTTAGAGAAAGAACCATGGTGTCTGAATGCAGAGTGAAGTAGACTATTTTCTTGTTTTGCTTTGTTTTCTTTCTCATGGTTCCACCAATTTGTTCAAATTCTTCTATACAACATGACTAATGTGAAAATATGCTTAATAGTAATGTATATGTAGAGCCTATATCAGATTGCATGCCATCTTGGGGAGGGAGGCTGGAAGGGAGGGGGTAAAATTAAAAACTTATGGAAGTTAATGTTGAAAACTAAAAATAAATAAATTAACTTTAAAAACAGAAAACACAAGGAGTGTCATATTCTAGGAAGAACAAAAAGACCACTGTGAATAGCTCATGAAATACTCTGGAGGGAGTAAGGGGTAAAAAGACCAGAAAGGTAGAAAGTCACCAAGGTACAAAAGGCTTTAAAAGCCAGAGGATTTTATATTTGCTCCTAGAGGTAATAGGGACCCCCTGGAGTTTCTTGAACAGGAACCAGTGTGTGACATGGCCAGACTTTTGCTTTTGGAAGATTCGCTTGAAAACTGAGCACAAGGACTGGAGCCAAGTGAGGCATGAGACAGGGTGACTAATGCAGGAATGTGGGCATGAGGTGATCGAGGATCCCCACCGATGTAGTATCAGAGAAGACAAGGGGGCATATGTGAGAGATTTTATGGATGGAAAACCTGGGAAACAGGTTGGATATGGGGGTGGGGGTGGTTAAGAGAGTGAAGAGGTGAAGGTGACACCTAGGCTATGAGCCTAGGAGACTGGGAGAATGATGGTGTCCTCAACAATAATAGAAAACTCTGAAGGTGGGGGAGGAAAGTCATGAGTTCAGTTTGGAATATGTTGAATTTAAGATGTCCTATAGGACATACAATTCTAAACATCCAAGAGAGTTGGACATTCAAGACTAGAGGTCAGTTGGATGTGTAGAAATGATCATTGGATCCATGGGAGCTTGATGAGACCAACAAACAAAATAGTATAGAGCAGTGGTTCTCAACCTTCCTAATCCCGCGACCTTTAATATTTGTATGTGGGCATATCTGCATGTGGGCGGACCTGCCTGGAAACAGAGAGGGGAGCAGTGTCTCAGTTCCTAAGACCATCGGATATATGTGTTTTCCAATGGTCTTAGGCAGCGGTTCTCAACCTGTGGGTTATGTTCAATTTAAATACATCCTACATATCAAATATTTACATTATGATTCATAACAGCAGAAAAATTACAGTTATGAAGTAGCAATGAAAATAATTTTATGGTTGGGGGTCACCACAACATGAGGAACTATATTAAAGGGTCACGGCATTAGGAAGATTGAGAACCACTGGTCTTAGGCGACTCCTGTGAAAGGGTTGTTTGACCCCCAAAGGGGTTGCAACCCATGGGTTGAGAACCGCTGGTCTAGAAGGAGAAGAGGAAAAGGTTAAGGACAGGGGCTTGGAGGGCACCCATGGGTAACAGGCATGACTCAGATGAAGTCCCAGCAAAGGAGACTGAAGAGTGATCAGGCAAGTGAGAAGAGAACCAGAGGAAAGCAGTGTCAAGACCTAGAGAGAAGAGAGTCAAAAGGGGAGGATGATTGGCAGTACCAAAGACTGCAGAAGGATGAGAATTCCATGGATACCATTTGATTTGGCAATCGAGAGATCATCGATCATTTCAGAGAGAACAACTTCTGAACAATGAGATCAGAAGCTAGATACCAGAATTATAAAAAGAACTCAAGGAAAGGAAGTAGAACTGACTGCAGACAGCCTTCTCAAAGAGTTTAGGGAGCAGAGATATAGGACAATAACTGGTGGTGATGGATGGATCAAAGAAGTGGTTTTTTCAAGGTTGAGAGAGAGATGGACATAACAGGCAGTATGAAAGTAGCCAGAGAAAGATTGAAGGTAAAGTAACAGATTGAGGGTGATAGAGGGGGGCAATTTACCAGAGGAAATGGAATAGAATGGGAATCTTTGAGCATGTTGAGGTGCTGCCTTGGCAAGAAGAGCTGTCGCTTTATGTGGGACAGGTGTGAATGAGATAGTGGAGGAAGGTATTTTCCCCCACATAATATTTGGCAGAGGGAGATGGGGAGCTGTCAGATAACAGTCTCAATTTTTTTCTAGTGAAATGTGGGGCAAGGTTTTCAACTAAGAGGATGGGGAGAACAGAAGTCATGGAAGGCTTGAGAATGCATGAAAAGATGTGAGTGGAATCTATTAGAAAGATATAAAAGTGAGGGACCAGTTGAGATAACATAAATTTGTTACAAACCCAGTCAGCACAGTTTTGTGATTTTTCTCCAGCTTCATTCACAAGAGGGCAAGTAAGAACAAAGAGAGAAGATGGCAGAAGTAACCCAAGACTTGCTTGGCAGGGCAAGATTTATGATAAGAAAAATGGGTGAAGTAATTAAGAACAGGTCTGACATTCTCTGTTTTAAGATTCCTCCCCAGCTCTGATACTTCATTTTCTAAGGCCCTATTTCTAAGGCCAAGTTCTGACCTTCTGTGTTCTGTGACCCTTCCCAGCTGACATTCTTGTTTCTAAGACCCCTCCCAGTTAAGACACTTCATGTTCTAAAGTTCCAAGCAGTTCTGACATTGTGTTATAAGTTCCCTTCCAGCTTTGACATTCTCCATTTTAAGGTTCCTCTCTGAGCTAACATTCTAGGTCTAAGGTCTCTCCCAGCTTTAATATTCCAAGTTCTAAGATCCCTTCTAGCTCGGATGTACCATGTTCTAAGATCTCTTTGGATTATAACTTTCTATGTTTAAGCTGTGCAGGGGTGGGGAACCTGTGGCCTTTTAGGTCCTCTAGTGTGGCCTTTTTACTGAGTCCAAGTTTTACAGAACAAATCTTTTTCTTAAGGGGATTTGTTCTGTGAAGTTTGGATTCAGTCAAAGGGTTGCCCTCGAAGACCTAGAGGGCCACATGTGGCCTTGAAACCACAGATTTCCCACCCCTGGAAAGTCTCTCCCAGCTCTAACATTCCCTGTTCCAAGGGCTCTTGGAGTTCTGACATTCTTGCTCTAAGGTTATTCCCAGACTCAATATTCCATATTCTAAACTATCTCCCAGATTTATCATTGCATGTTATAAACATTCTCCCAGGTCAGTCTCTGTTTGAAAGTCTCTCTCAAATCTGACATTTCATGTTCCAAACTCTGACATTCAATATTTTATGGCTCATCCCAGTAGATTTTATCTGTTCTAAACTTCCTCCTAGCTCTGACATTCTATTTGAAGACCCCTCCCAACTCAGACATCCCATATTCTAAAGTCTCTCCAAGCTCTGACATCCCATCTTCTAAGATATCTCCCATCTCTGACGTTCTATGTTCTGTGGCCTCTGCTGCCTGGCATTAACTGTCTAAGAGTCTCCTCAGCTATGACATTTCCTTTCCTGGATGTCTGACATTCTCTGTTTTAAAAAACATCCCAGTTCTGACATTGAAAGTTCTAAGACTCTTCCCCATCTGATAAACTCTGTTCTAAGATTTCTCCATGCTCTGACATTCCATATTCTAAAACCCCTCACATCTCTTACAATCCATGTTCTAAAGTCTCTCCAAGCTCTGATATGCTATTTTTAAAAATATGAATTTGCTCAAATCAACAAGCGTTTAAGAAATGGCTTCTATTTGCAAGACACTAGAGATAAAGACAAACAACCAAATCCCTGTCCAAAATGAAACTATTGGGGTAGACAAGGATATATCATTTACAGATAAAGCCAAGATCATTCGAACAAAGAAGGCTCTACCACCCCACGGGATCAGGAAAGGATTCCCATGAGGTGGCACCTTATTTAAACCTTAAAGGAAACAAAACACTAATTTCAGGGCTATATTTTAGGCAAGAGGTTTAGCCTGCATGAAATGATGATAAAAGATGATGGATTCTTGGACATCTGGCCTGTGCATTAGCACCTGTGTGGATGAATCAGAGACGGGTAGGAGATACTATTGCACCCCTGTGCCAGCAAAATGGGTTATTTTATGTCTGAACCTTGGTGTAGCTGCTTGAAGATAACATAGTGGTAATTTACATCATCGTTGAAGTAAAATCTTGACTTTCTTCATCTACTCTTCACTATTTCACTGCTGCTACATATCTTCATCCTGACCTTATGAATTCACACAAAAACTCATCAAAATTGTGAACTGTTGATTCAGATCCTAGATGCATTCATTGGCACACAGTTTAAGTAATTTCTTTTGCAGACATAAAGTGGTATTTAAAATCCCATCAAGGTGAGCAGCCGGACTTCAGAAAAACCTGAAAAGACTTATATGAACTTATGCTAAGTGAAATAAGCAGACCCCAAGAGAACAGTGTACGTAGTAAGAGTCACATTGTGCAATAACTAACTCTGATAGACTTAGCTCTTCTCAGCAATGCAAGGATCTAAGACATTCATGATGAAAAATTCTATCCACATCCACAGAAAGAACTATGGAGTATGAATGCAAATTGAAGCAGACTATTTGCTCTCTCTCTTTTTTGTTTTTTTCTTTCTCATGGTTTCTCCCATTCATTCTAATTTTTCTTTATAACATGACTAATGTGAAAATAGGTTTAATAAGAATGTGTATGTAGAGCCTTTATCAGATTGCATGCCTTCTTGGGGAGGAGGGAGAGGAGGGAGACAGAGAAAAATTAAAACTCAAAAGCTTGTGGAAGTGAATGTTAAAAACTGAAATTAAATATATTATTTAAAAAAATAAAATCCCATCAAGGTAGAGAGTTCTTTATATCCATTGACAACTACCTAGATTTTGTAGCTCAACCATGACTTTCTCAACTCCAAAATTCTATGTTCTAAGGTCACTCCTAGCTTTGAAATTCTATTTTATGTGACTTCTCCCAATTTACATTCTTTGTTCTAAGGTTCCTCACAACTTTGCCTTTCCTTGTTCTACAACCACTTGCTATTCTGATTTTCCATGTGATGAGGTCTATTCAGGCTCTGATGTTTTGTGTTCTATGGTCTTTCAAAGCTCAGACAGTATTTGCTCTTTGGAACTCCCAGCCGATACTCTCTCTTCAGCATCCACCCAGCTCTGACATTCCATGTTTTAAGGTCTCTCCCAGGTTGTTTTTTTTTCTGAGTGAAGTTATAGTTTATTACTAGGGTTGCTACCCACCAATAAAGCAGGTCTCTTGGCCCCTTGAATAGCCAAAAGACTCCAGTTCTGACATTCTATTTGCTATGGTTCCTTCCTGCTGATATTTCACATTCTAAGACCTCTCCTTGTTCTGACATTCTTTCTTCAAAGACTCCTCCCAGCTCTGACATTGCATCTTTTAAGGTCTCTGCTATCTCTGCCATTCCACGTTCTATGAGCCCTCTAAGCTGTCACTTTCTGTTCTAAGGATCATCTGAGTTCTGAAATTCCCTGTTGTAAGGTCTCTCCCTATCTCAGACACTATTTTCTTTAATGTTTCTCCCTGCTGCTCTGATATTGTGTTCTAAAATCTCCCCCAGCTTTGATATTCTATGTCTTGTGGCCTCTTCCAGCTAACTTGTCTGTTCTACAATTCCTCCCAGCTCTGACCTTCCACATTCTAAAACCCTAACCATCTCTGACAATCTGTCCTACAACTTCTCCCGGCCCTGATATTTCATCTTCTATGGTCTTTCCCATGGCCTTTCCAAGATGGCATTCTCTATTTTAAGGTTCTTTCTCTTACATTCTCTATTCTTAGAGATCTCCAAGCTCTCACCTTCCATGTTTTAAGTTTTCTTCCCTCCTTTAAATTCTATTGTTATAGATGTTCTCCTAACCCTGACATTCTTTGTAATATTTTCCATTGTTGAAATTCTACTTTATATGGATCTCCCAGTTAACATTCTCTACTCCAAGATTCCTTCCAGTTCTTATATTTTATGTTCTTTTTTATTGACTTGTTTGTTTACTTTTAGGCTACAAGATTCAGTTCCAGAGTCACTTGAGTTTCAGATTTTTCTCCCCTTTCT
>CM053602.1:52004350-52039412 GCA_028646575.1 Pseudocheirus occidentalis
CAATATCATTTTTATAACGTGACATTTAAAACTGAATACAAATATTTTTCTGACCAGGGTATAATACAGTGGGACCATCACCTCCTTGTTCCTCTTAATGCAGCCCAAATTCACATTAGCTTTTTTGGCAGCTACATCATAGTGTTGACTCAAAATGAGTCAACCTCCAGATATTGGACAGTACAGGCAAATGGGGATTATTCGGAAATCTGCCAAAATAGCTTTACCTTCCTGAGGGAATCCAATAGACTACTTGAGAGTTTTATGCTACTGGATTTGATCATGAGTTCTGGTAGAGTTTCCATTGTGGATGAAAGAAAGGTTATCTTATATCTGGCACCTATATGTAGCATACTCTGCAGGAGTTGGGGACGCTCTTAATCACATTTGGGAAATTCTAGATACAAGCCATATTGGGCTTTATTCAGATTTCCTTGGAATTTAGTGTTGTTTAATCCACCAACTTGTGAAATTGATTTTTTGCACCCAATGTAAGACTTTACATTTATCCATGTTTTTGACTTTATTGACAGCTAAGTGGTGCCATGGATAGAGTATTGGGCTTAGAATCAGGAAGAAATTTTCATGAGTTCAAATCCAGCCTCAGACATTGCTGGCTGGATGACCCTGGGCAAGTCACTTAACCCAGTTTGCCTCATCTATAAAATGAGTTAGAGAAGGCAATGGCAAACCATTCTGGTATCTTTTCTTTTTTTTTAATATGAAAGGGTTTTTGTTTTTGCTTTTGTGGGGTTTTTTTTGCATTTTGGAGGGGGGGATGCAGGGCAATTGGGGTTAAGTGACTTGCCCAAGGTCATACAGCTAGTAAATGTTAAGTGTCTGAAACTAGATTTGAACTCAGGTCCTCCTGACTCCAGGGCCGGTGTTCTACTCACTTTGGGACCTAGCTGCCCCCATTCTGGTATCTTTTCCAAGAAAACCTCAAAGATGGGGTCATGAAGAATCAGACACAATTCAGCATCAACAACAAAATTTTATATTAGGTTCAGCCCTTTTTAACTCACTTTCTCTCCCTTGGACCTCCAAGCCAGAATACAGCGGAGTAAGGGAGGAGAGGATTTCTCATTCCTTTGCCTCATTCATTCTCATTCCTCATTCATTCAATAGAAAATGGTGATTTGCAGGAGAAGCACATGGCACATGACAAGTGATATTTACTTGACCAAGTGAGTCTGAGAGGGGACCTCAAGTTTCTAGCTACCTTCTGCCTTTCTCTTTCCTTTTCTGAGCACAGGTCAGAGACCAGTAATCCTGTGGGTAGGTACTCCCAGCCTTGGGAGTTTTTACCTTGTGAGCAATCCTGTGTTCAAGAGTTCCCAAGTTGTAGTTTCCAAGTGACTGAGTCTGTAAGCTTGAGAGTCAGGGACCAGGTTCCTAAAAGGAGAAAATTTCTTCAACAGAGTACTTGGAGAAGGAAGATCACCCCCAATAGAAGGACCAAAGCTATGTCATGGAGTCCATGAAGTCTGGACCTTTCCCACCCTCAGTAATAATACTGTCAATTGCTTGAATGGGGAGTGTTTGTTCAGCAGTCCACCCAAGTGTCTTTACTTTTAAGGGGGGGAGGGTCTATCAGGCATAGACTCCACTAAGTCCTTTGTGTCTTGTGCACTTTCTGTGGTGAGGGAAATAGACAGCCTCATACCCAATACCCATATCATGGATTGAGTGCATACAGAAGCTATGAACACTACTTGCTTAGGATTCCTAGGCAAGAGCCATATCTAATTTTCTTCAGATTTCCCCTGAATTTAATGCTGGAGTGTAATAATGAGCAAAAGAGGAACCCTGACCTTTCTGGGATCAGCCGTGAGCATCAGAAATTATGTCAGTCTAGAAGGGGCAGAAGGAGCTGATGTTGTAGAAGCAGAGTTGGGTTGAGTACTGGGCTTAAAGTCAGGAAACAATATTCAAATCCCACCTTGGGCATCTATTCCCAGTATTTTCTTGGGCAAGTCACTTTCATGATCTGTAAAAGGTGATCCTACTGTTGCTATTTCCCTCCAGAGTTGTTATAAGGAAAGCAAACCATTTCTTTCTTCAGCTCATTTTACAGATGAGGAAATTCAGACAAACAGGGTAAAGTGACTTGCTCAGGGTCACACAGCTAGGAAGTATCTGAGGTCAGATTTGAACTCAGATTTTCCTGACTCCAGAGTTGGGGCTCTAGTCACTGCAGCACCACACAGTTACCCCACAATCTTCCCACCCAAAAGTCAGCTTCCTTCCTTTCCCACCCTCTCCCCTCCAATTCTGTAACCAGGACATAAACCCAAAACCATGGACCAATTTTTCTACTGTTCCTGGTTGGGGCATGACAATGTACCTACTCACCTGTAGATTTGCCTTCTTGTAACTTTCCTAACAAAAGTGACCCTCCACGGTTACCACTTCCCTGGCTAGAATGTAAGCTCTTTGTAGGCAAGGACCATCCTTGATTTTGTATTTGTATCCTCAATGCCTAACACAGTGTATGGCACATGGTAAGCACTTAATAAATGCTTTTGAATTTATTCATTCATTCATATTGTAAGAATCCTTCTTGTTGTAATATTCTGTGTTCTAAGCTCTCTTCGAACTGACATGCTACGTTCTCAGCTCCCTCCCAGCTCTTTCATTATTCTAAATTCCCTTCCAGCTCTGACAATCTATGAAATTCACATGGGGGCATATATGAGACAAAAGTCAAGTTGGGGCTTCTCAAGACAGTTGGGGCCCCAACCTTGGATGTGATCCTTTCTTGGATGGAAGGACTCCTGGAAAATAGGAGTAAGAGAGGACTGTAACCTCATTGGGAAGGTCCTTGAATGCCCTGGTTAGGAAGTTAAAACCTTTGGGGGACGGAGTTGGGGGGGGGGAAGCAGGGCACCGAACATCTCTGAGGAGGGGGCATCTAATCTCAGAAGAGGGTGTTGTTAACGAAGACTGTATAACCACACTAGTTTTGTCTAGCACTTTTTAAAGCTTCCCCAAAAAGCTTCTTTCACAATGAACGTTGAGGTCAGAGGCATGCAGGTATTATGGCCCACATTATGTGAAGGAAGAAGAAAGTGAGTCCCTGAGGGTCACAGCCAATATAAACATGATCTCTTAGCTAGTAAACTGCAAAGGAGAAACTAGCCAGATCCCAGAGAGGTCAGGATGGGGAACCAGGGAAAGCAAGGAAGTCTGCTCATTTTGAATGAGTTTTCCAAATGAAGAGAGAGGATTTCAGGGTCACTGTTGTTCTCTTTCCCTCTCTGTCTCTGTCTCTCTGTGTCTGTGTCTGTCTTTGTCTCTCTCTGTCTCTGTCCCTGTTTCCCCCACATCTTTGCGTTTCCTTTTCTCTCACCTCTCCTTTGTCCCCTCCTCTCTCTGTTCCTTCACCTCAGGTTCATTGGCTCATTCTCTCTCTCTCTCTCTCTGTCTCTCTCTCTCTCTCTCTCTCTCTTTCTGTCTCTGTCTCTCCCAGGTTGCTGAGGAAAGATGTAAAGACTGTTATAGCTGGAAAGAATTTTATAACATCAAATGTCAGATCTGGAAAGGACCTTGGACCCAAGAATACCAGAGTAGGAAGAGATTTCAGAATGAAAAACATTAGAGCTGGGAGGGATCTCCAAATACAGAATGCTAGAGCTGGAAGGGTCCTTAGAACATAGGATGTTAGAGCTAGGAAGGAAGTCAGAATTGGTAGAGACTTTAAAATATAGAGGGACCTTTGAACAAAGACTGTCAAGGCTGGAAGGGACCTTAGAACTTAGAACGGGAGAAAGGGAAGAGAAAACATCGGAATTAGAAGAGATCTTAGAACACAGAACATTAGTGCTGGCAGGGGCTGTAGAGCCCAGAATGGCAAAGCTGTAAAGGACTTGAACACACAGAATGTGAGACAGGGCAGATGCCTGGGCACAGGGAGCATCAGAGCTGAGGAGACTTCAGGCAGCACCTCAACCACCTCCTCATTGTTCCCAGGAGAAGTTGGAGATCTGCTCACATACCGAGTTGGTGGCCGAGAGGGTTGTGAACACCCACACTTACAGAAAGTCCTTCTGCAGACAAGTCACCCCTAGCATCCCGGGGAGCCTGGAATCTAGGGGAGCTTCAGAGAGACTCCTGTTGAGTCTGCAAGAACTGCTAATCTTCCCTGCTGGTCCGTGCCAAGGGTGCGGTCAGTGGGACTAGGTCTATATGTTAAGTGAAGCATCAGGGACTTGGGAAGCCTGTACAAAGGTGCTCTCCCTCCTGTTCCATAGGTCCCTCCCTCCTCCTCTCCCACCCCTCCCCCATTAGAAGCTCAATTAGAAGTCGAAATGCCTCTGCTCCACAAGTGGGATTGGGGTGGGGGCTAAGCACTGGCAACAAGGGTGCTAAGTGGCTGGGTAGCTGTGGGAGCTGGATCCAGACCAGGGCCAGAGGAACATCGAGGAGGCAACTGGGCTAACATTGGGGGTGGGAGAGACTGTCACCCTGCTGGATAATACAAAGCTACCTCTACCCATCTTCCACTGGGACCTGCATTGGCACCAAACCAGGCAGGTTAAGCCCCACGGTTTTAGCTAAAGAGGGAATCAAAGTCAGGAGGGGCTGGGGATGAGGCAGAGGGCTCAGAGAAGTTTTGTGCAGGAGGAGATCCTAGAGATCATTTCACTCAAGCTTTTGCTTGACACAAGAGAAAAAACTGTGGCCCATAAAGGGGAGGGAACTTGTTGAGAGCCGTGAAGTTGGCAGAAGCAGGACTCAAACCCAGGTCAAAGGGCTGAGACCCTACATTCAGCCGAAGTACTTGGATGAACAAGAAGGCTGAGAGGTTTAAGCGGCTTGCCCAAGGTCACCCAACTGGTAAATGGCAGAGTCCCATGACCCCTCATTCACTCTGCTCATTCTTACCATCATTGAACCGTGCTGTTCAGGAGAGCAGGGGAATGGACTGAGGCAAAATGGACAACAAAGGAGGGTTAACGTGGCCTTGCAGGTAAGCCCTCCACTCACTAGCCCAAAATTCTAACAGCCTGTCCTGCCTCAGCCATGATCAGCCTGTTCCTGTTTCCCAGGGTAGCTGACCTCTGGCTCCCTCCCCCACTGTCCCTGAGCCCCCCAGCTCCCTGCACTCCGCGCCTCCCTACCGTGTGCCTAGGCTGGGACTCCTCTCTCGATCAGGTCCGTTGGCTGTGGCCAGGGGCTGGCTGGGGGTGCTGGCGGGGGGGAGGGGGCCAGCGGAGCTCCTCTGGAGCTGTCCTCTCTTGGTGTGTCCAGGCAGGAATGAGCCCAGGGCCTCTGGTGGCTGCAGATGCAGGGGCTACATGGGTTCTCCCCCTCATTAGGTTTGCAGACTTCACCCCCGCCCCTGGTGGGGAAGCGGAGGATGGCCAGCCGGGGGCCAGCTTCTCTGCTCCTCCTTCCTTCTCAGGCTCGGCTCCAGGCCTGAGCACAGGGAGGGGGAGAGGCGGCTGGGGGGAAAACAGGAAGTTAGGTGGTCAGGCTCCCGGCCAATTCACAAGACTGGAAATTTGGAACAACAGAGCCCCCATTTCTGCTCCTTCCCCCCCGCCCCAAGCCCCAGGACAATGCTCTTAGCAGCCGCCTGGAATCCTCCAAGCCCTAGGGAGGGGGAGAGGGGAGGTGAGGACCAGAAGACAACACATGTTCCAGGCCAGATGTGCTCCTGGCCACATCCAGCTGTTGCTGCCCACTCATCTTTCTTGCTGTTTCCTCAGGGATTAGCCATGCTCAGAGAATAGGCTGTTTGACTCGGGCCTGTGCTGACGTTGGCTGAGGCCCCAGTCTCCTCGACACAAACCATGCTCCCCTTCCCTCCCCCTTCTTCTGGGCTTTGGGGCTGCCTCAAGCCAGTTCTTTTGCTATGACTTGGGGGGGAGGGATTGGCCAGGCATTCGAAGATTTCGGTATCAACTGGTGCCCCACCCCCACTCCAACCCTGGAAGATTTGAGGGGAGGGGCAAATTGGCCTGGAGCTCCCTCCAGGGTTAATCCACTGTCCAGACATTCCCCCTCACACCCCCACCCCTCTCCTGCCACCAGACTGGAAACTTACAGAAGGCCCTAAATCACAGAACTGCGAGGCACCTCCAGATTCCTACCTGAGCGGGAATCTTCTCTCCAATCATCCCAAGAAATCGGCATGGAGCCTCTACATGATCTTCACCAACAGGAGCTCACTCCTTCTCCCAGCGTTTGTTTTGAAAAATATGTTTTGTGGATCTCTTCTGTTTTGTTTATACATCACAGTCATTTCCACCTTCTCCTTCCATCCAGTCAACCAACCAGTCAATAAACACTTATTAAGTGCAAAGACACAAATTATTAAGTGGCTTACATTCTAACCAAGTAGACAATGTGTGTGTAAATGTAACTAGATACTGAACAGATACAAACTAAACAGAAGGAAGGGGGCTGCAGAGAAGGCACTAGAAGCTGATCTAAATAGATCTTACATGAAAAAGAGTAACATAATAAGACTGGAAAGGTAGGTTGTGAAGGACTTTCAATGTCAAACAAAGGCATTTGTATTTTATTCTGGAGGCAATAGGGAGCCATTAGAGTTTTTATAGAAGAAGAGTGATACAGTTAGACTTATGCCATAGGAATATCATTTTGGCAGGTGGGTGGAAAATAGGGTGTATCCCTGTGACTTTAGGCAAATAGCTATACCTCTCTAGGCCCGTTTTCTCATCTGTAAAATTCAAGGTTGGACTAGAAGGCCTCTGAGGTCTTTGTCAGCTCTAGATGGATGATGATGATGATGGTGGTGATGATGATGATGATGATGATGGTGATGGTGATGATGGTAATGTTGATAATGATAATGGTGACGATGATTGTGATGATGGTGATGATGATGGTGATGGGATGATGATTGTGGGATATGGATGAAGATTCAGCAGAGGAGACAGAGGAGTGGTCGGAGAGGTAGGAGGAAAACCACAAGACCCCAGTGTCCTGAAAACCTATAGAGAAGAGAGTATTGAGGAGGAGTGATCAGCAGTGCTAAAGGCTGAAGAAAGGCCAAGGAGAATGAGGTCATTGGATATGACCATTAAGAGATCACTATAACTTTAGATAAAGAAGTTTCAGCTGAATATTGAGTTTGGAAACCAAATTCCAAGTTGATAAGAAGTGAGTCAGAGGAGAGAAAGTGGAAGCAATGCCTTTTCCCTCAGAATTTGATTGTGAAAGTAAGTATAGGATAATAGCTTGAAGATCTCCATATAGGGGACAGTTGAGTCAGGTGGAGATCTTTAAAGGATAAGGGAAACCAGAAAATGTACATAGGTGGGAAAGAAGAAACCAGCACATTGGGAGAGACTGAAGATTCCAGAGAGGGCATGATTGTAGCTGGAGAAGATAGGAGGAGAAAGGATCAAAGATATAATTAGGGAGGTTGACTTTGACCAGGAGAAGAACCATCTCTTCATCAGAGACTGGGGTAAAGGAGGAGAGAATGGGGCATTATGTCAAGGCGTTGTGAGAAGTAGAGGAAGAAAGAAAAGGGAATCCGTGGAGAATCATCTCTTTTCTTAGTCAAGTATGAAGTAAAGTCCTCAGCACAGAGGATGATGGAAGGGATTTGTGTGGGAGGCTTGAAGAGAAGAGAGATGTTGGAATAATCACTGTGGGGTGGGAAATGTCAAACACTCCCAAGTGCTACCCAAATTAGATTAAAATGTAATTGAATAATATTTAACAAAATAAATGAAAATACAATAGAATATGTGGTTTTCTAAGTCAATATATGACCCAAAGAGATCCTTATGTACAGTTTAATGATTCCTGTTTCTATTTAAGAGGCAGTTCATTAGATAGAGTACTAGGCCCAGAATCAGGAAGATCCAAGTTCAAATTTGGCCTCAAACACAGACTGTGTGACCCTGGGCAAGCCACTTAACCTCTGATTGCCTTAATCCACTGGAGAAGTAAATGGCAAGCTATTCTAATATCTTTGCCAAGATAACCCCATGGGGAATATTGGCATGCTAAGGGATTTAGGGCCATGGAGAATCAAATATGACTAAAACAAATCAAACAGAAAAGTTTCTATTTGAGTTTGACACCATTGGATGAATTAAAGAAGAGTAGATGAACTGCCTTGCTGAACTGAGGGTTCAGTTCATATTAGAAAACAGATTTTCTCCAGCACTGTTTAGCAGCAGAGAAGTAGGAGTGGTTGATGGGAGTAATTCCAAGTTGGGGTTTGGCAAGGCAAGGCAGTGATTGGACAAAGAGTCAAGGGATTTGAGAATAGAGGATGGTGTTACTTTGAGTTAATTGGGTCAATACTGGGAAGGGAGAAGAGTGAAGAAAGAGCAGGGATAATGGCTTTCAGAGTACTAGGACATGAGTCAGAACTCCTAGGTTTTCATTCTAGAACTCTACTCACTGTAGAATTCAGGGCTCTCCTCACTAGACTTTATCATTAAAAGGTGGAAGGGAATCGTAGGAACATGTCACATTACTTCTTTCAAAGTGGGATGCTTCCTTTGTTGTCATTTAGTCAGGCAGTCATGTCGGATTCTTCGTGGACCATAGCACACTGATACTATCTATGGAGTTTTCTTGGCAATGGTACTGGAGTGGTTTGCCATTTCCTTCTTTAGTGGATTAAAGCAGAGGTTAAGTGACTTGCCCAGGGTCACACAGCTAGTAAGTGTCTGAGGTCTGATTTTAACTCATGTCTTCTCCCCTCTACAATATCCTGTTCAAGTGCTCATCCTGAAGTATGCCATTCTCTTAGGATCACAGAACTCAATATAATTCAACAAAAGTTTAATTAGCACCCACTAAAACACCTACTATGTATTAAGTCCTATGTTTGGTGCTGAGAACATAGTAAATAAAAAATTCCAAAGTCCTTGCAAATCCCAAGAGCTTGCAGTCCAATAGAAAGATTACAACATGTTCACAAGAATAATTTTATTGTTGTTCAGTAGTTTAGCTGAGTCCAACTCTTTGTGACCCTGTGGACATGTCAATGCCAGTATTGTCCTGGCAAAGACACCAGAGTAGTTTGCCATTTTCTTCTCCAGTTCATTTTACAGAAGAGAAAACTGAGGCAAACAGGGTGAAATGATTTGCCCACGGTCACACAATTAATAACTGTCTGAGGTCAAATTTGAACTCGGGTCTTTCTGACTTCAGGCCCAGGGCTCTGTGCACTATGGCTCCACCAAGCTGCCACTACACAAATGTAATACAAGATAATAATAATACCCTACAATACCAACATTAGACCTACATTCCAAAGAGATCCCAAAACGGAAAAGGACCCATATATGCAAACATTTTAATAGTAGCTCTTTTTGTGGTGTAGAAGAACTGAAGACTAGGGGAGGCTTCCATCAACTGGGGAATGGGTGAATAAGTTATGATATGTGAATGGAAGACTATTGTGTTGTAGGAAATAATGAAGGGGATGGTTTCAGAGAAACCTGAGAAGACTTGGACAAACTGATGCAAAGTGAAGAGAGCAGAACCAGGAGAATAATTTTTTGCAACAACATGGCGAAGACAATCACTTTCAAGAGACTAAGGAACTGATCAATGCAATTACCAGTCACAAATGCAGTGGGCACATAGACAGCAGGCAGTACATGTTACCTTCCTCCCTAAAGAGATGACAGACTCAGGGTACAGACTGAGACACATATTTTCTGTACATGGCCAACGTAGAAATTCACTTAACATAACTATATATATTTGTCATAAGGGCTTTGCTTTCTTTCTTTTTTTTCAATGAGGGAGAAGGCAAAGTGGAGGCAAAATAGGTTTCTGTTTATTGAACAAAAATTAATTTTAAAAGACAATAGCTAACATTTTATAGCATTGTAAAGTTTGCAAATCCTTTACATACATTGTAGTATATCTTATCTGATTGTCACAGTCATGCGAAATGCTATTTTTATCATCATTTTAAAGATTTAAAGAAACTGAGGCCCAGAGAAATTAATTGATTTGCCCAGATCATTTAATTGAATTGAAACTCAATAGGATTGAAACTCAGGTCTTCCTGGTTCAAAATCCAATGGGCCACCTAGTGGTATAGGGGAGACAGAGAGAGCTAGGCAAAATGGGAGGAGAGTAGGCATTGCTTCCTTCTTTGCCTTTGTCTCAGCACATGGCCTGGAACATAGGAGGTGCAGATTTTTTTTTGGAGGAAGATATCATTTTTAGCTTGAAGTGAGGTGAGGGGTGGGGAGGGGAAAAGGAAAAGATTGCCAGAACAAAGGCCCAAAGACAGGAGAAGCCAGGATGAGGACAGGTAGAATAATAGCCCTTGAATGCCATGCTAAAGGGTCCACCATTAATGAATGTTGCTCCATCTTTGCTCACTACTCCAACCACAAAGAGAAGGGCAACCCTTAATGGGAGAAAGGGAAAGAGTTGGGCTTTCAAAAAAGACTTTGATGTCCAGTTCCTATGGATAACCATCAGTGTCTGGAGAGACCCCATCCCTGCTCTGAAATTTATACCCCCCACACAGTAGCACCAGAGTCCATTTCAGAGAGCTGTTTGACCTAGACCAGAGTGCCCAGGCCAGAGTCACTTGAAGCAAATCCAAATTGTCCAACCCAGAGTCCAGTTTGTATCCAATGCATTTGGCCCTGAGCTGCCCAGCGCAAAGCCCAAAGCCTAGCTCCAGGAATGTACTGACTAGGACAACTAACCCAAATGCTCTTTTACCACCACACCCAGGTCCCCGTATTTGTAGAGAGAACAACCTGAGAACCCTGATGCCTCTGTCCCATACCTAGCAGGCTAGGGTCCCAAGTCGACTGAATTTCTACAGTCCTTTGGTAGCCACATCTTACCTCCTCCCCTCATTCCCATCCTGAGATGAAAATTACTCCTTTCTCCATTACTTCTCTCTAAAATCTGATTCCAATATAACTGAACCTTACTTCTCTGTGGCTGCAAATCCCAACAAATTCAATTCAACTCAACATCTATAAAAACAGTCCGTTTTGTGTTGGGCACTGTGCTGTCTGGTACTAGCACTGGGGGTACAAAGACAAAAATGAGACAGTCCCTGCCCTCAAGGACCTTACATTCACTCCTGTTGCATCCTGACTCTACTGGTGACAAAACTCCACTTTCATTGGAAACCTCTTCCTTGCAGTCTTCTGCCCTCTTAGTGAAAAACAAAGTTTCATTGACTCTCTTTTTCATACCACAATCATTTCTCAATGACTCTGCCCCTATTCCCCTCAAAGACTCCACCCTTGTAACAAAGTATAGGCAAGCAAAACCAAGGGCTGTGTTGGCCATACCCGCCTCATTTTGCACTAATGATCTCTGTGCTGATAGGCCATCGACATAATTCCCTATTAGGCCTCTGACATTTGGTCTTTACATTCATTGATCAGGGTTCTGAAGCATTTCAATGGTATTTTCGTCTCGAACTCATAGAAACCCAGCTGGCTCCAGGTGACCCTGGACAAACATGGCTGGCTTCTCCATTACTGGCCTTTCTTTTTTCTCCCAACATATACAGCAGAGAGGAACTGGCCAATTTCACACTATCTACTGTTTCTTCCAGGCCTTCCCTCTGCTGTTATCATTTGCCTACACCAATATTTGCTCCATGATGCTTGTTGCTACTGACTTACAAGTCCCTTCCCCCCACACTACCATCCCCTTTCTCAAAGTGCCTCCACACCATCCCCTGCCCCCTCATACTTAATGACTTCAGCTCATGAGTCAATATTCTTTGATCATTCTGGCCCAGTTCATCAACCATCATCTCAAGTCCCGTGACACATTTTTTCACTTGACCTCAGCTGCTCACGGAAGTAGTCATATCTGAGCTCCATCAGCATGGGCTCAGTGGGATGCTTTCCCCTCAGCAGTGCAGAAACATCTGTCCCTAAAGGAAGGGCAGATGTTAATGTGCCCCCCCACTGGGGGAGGTGGGGCTGGTAGACACAGGCCTTTATGCTTCTGACCCCTAGATTGCTCCCTCCAAGGTGTTAATCCAGCGTAGGCTTTGCTCAGACCTCACCCTTCCTGACCCCTTTGTGGTGTTTGATGTAGCTGACTGTTGTTCAGTCATTTAAATCGTATCTGACTCTTAGTGACCCCATTTGGGGTTTTCTTGGCATAGATACTGAAGTGATTTTACATTTCCTTCTCCAGCTCATTTGACAGATGAGGAAACTGAGGGAAACAAAGTGAAGTGACTTGCCCAGGGTCACACAGCTAGTAAGAGTCTGAGGCTGAATTTGAACTCAGAAGACACGTCTTCCTGATTCCAGGTTGGGTGCTCTATCCACTGCAGCCACCTAGCAGCCCTTGTTGTTGACTGCTGTCTCTTTAACTTGAAATGGACCTTTTCCTGATACTATGTGAAAATGACCCATTCCATGGAGTTCACACAATCCTTTGTTCTGCACCTCTGCAGTGCACATGGAGGGAAGGACTCCCAGGTTTTCTCAGACACATCAATCTTACTTCTCAACAACTCCTAGCTTTGTTCAGGAGGTGGGGGTGGGGGTGGTCTCAACTGCTTTTCCAGAAATGTGTTTTGGGCTTCCCAGCATGCCTCACCTCACCCAGACAGACTTCTGTTGGGGAGCTGCACTTTTAGTGCAGACTCATGTGGGTGGATGGAGGAGAGAGGAAGAGAAAGAAGATGGGATAAGAGGAAAGAAAATGACTGAGAGGCAAGGAGACTGGATGGGATGTATCTTTCCACCAACATTTGTACACATAGAGTTTTGTCCCTCTTCCCCTAGGAGAGAAATGATTATTAATAACCAATGATTTGGGGGATCCAGAGTTTCCCCCTTTTTCTAAAGTCCTGATTTTAACAGTTCAGCTTCATAGGGGTGGCTATGTAGCACAGTGAATAGAGCCCTGGCTCTGGAGTCAGGAGGACCTGAGTTCAAATCTGGACTCAGACACTTAACACTTACTAGGTATGTGACCTTGGGCAAGTCACTTAACCCCAATTGCTCTGCCTTCCCCCCTCCAAAAAAAAGCAAAAAAAAAGTTCAGCTTCTTAAAGGACATCACTGAGAGGGAGATTGAATTAATAACCCACCTTGTTGGGAAAACCATTGTGCCTTACTCAGGTGTGGGTGCAGCTAAATTCTTTGACTCGATTGCCCAAGGGAGGGAAGGAGCAGTAATTTAGAAGTAAAGGACACAATCAAAGTTCATTTGAATAGCTTCAGTCTCTCTTTGTAATATTCATTCTCTCATTAATTGTTAACCAATCAGAACTGATTGCCACTTGCAAGAATATCCCTCTTCCAATAGGCATGTAAGCTGTGAGCCTGTCACCATAAGGGTCTTTGGTCTAAGAGAGAGCTGGCCAAATGACCATCCTTTTATTGAAATGCTGATATTAGTTAGTAATAGTAAATTACTCAGATAAAGTTAGTTAATTACTCAGAAATTATGTCTCTTGAACTTTCTAATCACCACTATTGATGCCAAACATGATCGCATATACTGAGGCTTCTCCCCCTACCTACCTCTAACAGACCTTGGCCTTGTTATACCTTGGTAACTTTACCCTGGAGAGCAATAGCTGCAGAATCTTGAAGGCTGACTGGCTCAGTAGATGGTGGGGATCCTGATATTAAGAGAGAGACACTTCTGTGGCTCTCACATGCACATGTTTCAAAGGCATGCCTCCTTCTACCCAAGATTGGGTGTTGGCCTGATATCCTCGATGTCGCTCCAGAACAGGGCAGGCCTCACTGCCCCCCATCCCCACAGTTTGGTTTACTTTGGGTCACAGATAGAAAAAAATGTTTGCCATTTGCTATTTGGGGGAAATTGTCCTTTTCCCACCATGATGATATATGATATCTGATTAATATTTGCTAGCCTGGGGGTATGTCATGTAATGACTAGTAGTTGATTCAGAGAACAAGGGGACTCACAACAAGTGTTTAAGTAGATGTGACCCCAAACTAGGTATGAACAATTGGAGGTCACATAAAAGGACATTAGACACATACCATGTCATGATTTTTATCACCTTCCACTTCATTTCACTTACAAAATGAGTTCTCTGAGGTCCTTGCCAGGTCTAGCCTAGACCTAGGATCTTACATGTGACCTTGGAGAAGTCATATCTCCCTGAGCCTCAGTTTCCTTCTCTGTAAAATGAGATTGGACAAGCTAGCCTCAAAGGTCCCTTCCAGCTTCAGATCTGGGGTCTCATAATAATGGGGTTTACAGTTATATATTGGTGTCTTGAGCCCGTTTAGACTGTGAACACCATAGTGGCAGGAACCATGTTTATGATGCAATATTTCTCCTGATGAGAGGCCTCTATATGGTATGGACATTCAATGTATGCTTGCTAAAATGAGTGACTAACTCTGCTCCCCAGAAGCACTTATGTGTGTGTAACTTGAATGGTATGAGTTGTGCTGTCCTGGGCCCCCTCCCTCCCCCAGGGACTGGGGGGGCATTTAAAGTGCTTTTCTGTCTTGACTCTGTAGGGCTTAGGACAAATCTTGGCCCGGATATGTAAAAACCCTTCAGTTCCCAGGCTCCCCATACCCCACCCTTGGCACTTAGCCTATGGACCTGACCATGATGACCACACCTTTGGCATGGCCCAGACACCCTGATTCCTTGAATGCAGCCAGGCAAGAAGAAGAGAATATGAAGCGCCTTCTTCATGGATGTGAGTCCCAGATGTGCTCACAATTCCTGGAATGTCCAGCTCCCAGGAGGCCCCCTTCCAGGAATAATACAGGGCTGATGACCATTCAGCCCTGACCTATACAGAGAGGAACTGGGACCTGGGCTAGCCTAGGAAACTCCACATCAGTACTGGGAAGGTAGAGGCCATGCACAGATCACAACTCAGGAAGGGAACAGTTGGATCCTGGAGACAGGTAGGGGACTGACCCGAGAAGCCAACCTTTGACCCATCTTCCCACTGCATTCTAGTACCTAAAGTACATGCTACTGTCCATCGGCACTCTTCCCCACCCCCAACTGACCTACCAAAGACCCACTGGGCCTCCAGCCAAAAGCCTTGAGCATCTTTTCTCATGGGCTTTGTCCAAGCCCAAGGCATACTGGGAAGAGGGAGTGTTTACTCTTCTTTGGGGATGAGGAGGTGTGCTGGTGTTCCCCTTTGGAAACAGCCCCACCCCCTAGGTGCCTGACCTATCTTCTGGTCCAAAATCTTCCACAATGTGGGGCAGAGGGAAAGAAGGCTTCACTTCATACAAGAGAAGGGGGGGGTGGTTTAATGTCTACTGCCAAGATCCAGCCAAGCTCTCCATCTGAGAAAATTCTTGGAAACTCCAAAGAGCCAGGAAGCTCTCAGGCTAGCCTAAGCCAGGGCCACCTGCTCAGGCTGTCCTCCCCTCAGATCACTCCCCAGCCTTGGCCCCAGGTTATCCTGTGTCCCAGCAGCCAGCAGCATCAGCCTGAGCCCCTGAACCTCCCCCCACTCTGGCCTGGAGTGCAATCCAGAGCCAGGTTAATGAAAATCAGGCTCCCTCACAATGACAAAAGCAGGCCAGGAGACTAGCATCCATAACTCTGCTCTGGGTCAAGGCTGCCTGGAATCTGTCAGGGAAGGCTGCAGAGGGGGGAGGAGGAAGGGAGGGAGGGAGGGCGCTCTGTGTATGCTGGCTTCTAGCAGACACTAGGGTCTCAGAGGTGGGGAAAATGAAGAGCAGGAAAAGGGGGGAGGAGGTTGGGCCATGGGGCCCAAGCCAATGCATATTTTGTGGGCTGGATGGAAGTTTTTCAGGAGAATGCTTTTTGAAACTAAATGATGTTCAGAACAGTTTGCCTGAATTGCCTGGTACCCCAGGAGTGCAGGGAAGGAAGCTTTCTCATCCCCTTCCATTCTCCATCTTGCCTACCCTGGCCCCACCCCTCAAAGAATTTGGTAACAACCTTCTCCAGCCTAGATGAGGGTCAGGAGATCTAAGTCTCATCCCCAGCTATCCTGTGAGAATAAATGGAAATTTCAGCTCCAGCAATAGCTGTAGGATCCTGGGCCTGTCTTATGCCTATGCATAAGATGGGAATAATACTTTCACTACCTAATTCACAGGATTGTAGTGAAGAAAATGTTTGGGGGAGGGGGCAACTGTGGGTGGTCTCTGAGCTCTATCCTCCATGGAGGGCTCCTTCGTCTTTTCTCTCTCTATCATTTCATTTGGTGATCTCATCAGCTCCCAGGAGTTCAATGAATATCTATCCAGATGGTTCTTAGATCTATAGATCTGGGTTCAGTCAGTCTCTGGAGCCCAAGACCCACAACACCAACTGGATGTCCCATAGGCATCTGAGGGTCTTCCTCTCTAAAATGAGGGGGTTGGGCTCCATGGAGTCTGAGGTTCCTTCCAGCTCTAAATCAACAATACTCTGGACCAAAGTTGTCTTTCTCTTAGACCCGACTCCTCTTCTAAACATTGCTAATTGTTGAGAACACCAGTAGCCAGTTACTGGGGTTTGACAGCTTGGTGGCATCCTCAGTCTCCATGCCACCATTGAATACATTGTCAGGTCTTGTCCTTTCTACCTCCACTGTCCTATCTGTGCCCAATTCTCCTGCCAAGCCCAGAGGTCACCCTAGCTTAGGGTAGGCACACTGCATACCTCCCGATTTTAGTCTCGGCCAGAGATGCCAAAACTAGTGGTGATTTATCTATGAACTACAAAACAGCTCTGGGGTCAGAGTTCTCCAGATCCGGAATCCTAAATCTGAGTCTGTTTTTTTACTGAAACAGGCTCAGCCCAGGAGGGAAGGTCATTGCAAAACAGCAAAAAGCAAAACAAGGAACTGGGAAGTGACTTTCTGAACTGGATTTTTGTTCTCTGGTCCCCTAAGCCACCCTAGCATCCATGAGGACAGGACGATCTCATTTGGGGCCTCCTCCCTCCCCAGTCAGCACACAGCACACTTTACTGCTGAAAGTAAGCAGCCACCTGGCCCAGTGGAGGAAAATGAGAGAAAGGTCCTGGAAGGAAGACAATAGACTTTAATTGTTTCTGGGAAAGGGAAGAGCCCGGCTTGTAGGTGGAGGGAATGGACAGATTGTCTGCTCCAGGAAAGCCCCAGAGACCACCTGTTGAGGCTGAAGCATGAGGTCAAGGTCAAAGGCCAAGACCTATACCAGCTGAGCCACCTTCTGCAGGCTGGTGAAATGGGCTGTTGCCACGTGGTGGATGAATTTCTCCCCCATTCTCTTCTAGTTTGGCAAAGGTTGTAGGGCAGAAGTGGGCTGGGGCTAGGGCCAGCCCAGGCCTCACCCTCCCATTTCTTTAGGCCTTTAAGGCTCCCAAAGCTCCTTCCTCCCAAATGCTTTCTCAGATATGAAGCATAAGTGTCATGATTTCCATTTTACAGATGAGGAAACAGTGAGAAATTACCAACCCAGGAGCACCTAGTTACTGAGTATCAGAGGCAGGAATCAAGCCCAGGTCTTATCTGAGGCCCAGTCTAGAGCTCAAGATCTCAGTGAGGTCCCAGTGAGGAACTTGAAGCTGAAACATATCAGAGGATCAAACATTTAGAACTATATCATGGAATCTGGAATCTATAGCTGTGAGGGATCTCAGACACCAGCTCCAACCCTCTCTTTTTACCCAGAAGCAAACTGAGGCCCACAGAGTGGAAAGGACTGGCCCAAGGTCACATAGATGATGCTAGATTTGCAGCAACAATGGCTATCCCCCAATAGATTTCAAGGGGCCAGTGAACTAGAATGGGGAAAATTGTATATGTGAATGAATATATGAATGCATGTATGTATAGCTTTATTTTCACTAACCTCTAATTGAAATTAGAAAGAGAAATCCATCACTTATTTAAAAACATTAGTTTGAGAATGTTGTCCATAGGTCTGCCAAAGGGGCTAAGGACGCAAAAAAAACTAAGAACCTAGGAGCCAGAAGGGCCCTCAGAGGCCAATCACTGAAGTCCAGGGAGAGGGATGATTTGCCTAAGGGAACATCAGTAGTAAGCATCAGAGGCAACATTTGAACCCATGCCCTTGGACTACAGAGTCAGGATTTTTTCCACTAATCAGTAAGGTCACATGACTGGTTAGCAGTACAACCAGGATTTCAACCCAGGTCCAGAAGCCTCCAAATTGAGGGCTTTACACTTGATTGAATTCTATAATGCTTTCTGCCAATTTCTACATGATCCAAAGTGCCCAGGGAAGGAGGGCAAGTCTGATTATCCCCATTTTACAGAGGGGTAAAGTATGCCTTACTCTATCCATCCCATACATAAAGCCTGCCCAGCTGACCCTATTCAACAGGGATATATGGGGAAGCATTATTGACGTCCGACATTAGCATACACTTACCACCTCCCTCCCAAACCTCAGGGCCCAAAAGTTGTCCCAGAGGATCTGCTCAGACCAGCCTCCCTGTCCCACCAAACTCCAGCACCTCCACTTACTTTGATACAGGAAAATCACCCCTTGGTCATCCAGCATCCTGGACACTGGATAATGCAAGAGGTGGATTGTGTGTCCTAGATTGAGAGGCACAGGTTTGGGATGCAATTGGATGGGATGTGAGTCAATTCAGATAAATAAACATTTATTAAGGGCCTAAAGCCCTGGGAGATAGACAAAAAAACCAAAACTGGTCCTGCCCTCTTGGAGTTTACAATCCACACATGCAGATATTACCACCAATTGATTCTGTTAATCTCTTGTTAGGACATGCTTTTCTCCAATGAGACTATGAGCTCCTTGAGGGCAGGGACCGGATTTTTTGTTTGTTTGGTTTGGTTTGGTTTTGGTCTGTGCTTTTAGCACAGTTCTAGCATATAGTAGGTGTTTAATAAATATTTATTGACTGACAAAGTAGTTTCAGGAGGGAGTGAATATTAACAACTAGCAGAACAGTGGCCTTCCCATCCAGAGGTTCCCAGATGTTGTTTGGGCAGCCAGAGCCCAAGAGAGAAGGACACCCAATTGGAGATGGGTCTAAGGAGTTAATATATTCACCTCACACTTTATAGGCCTTTAAAAGCAGTGGTTATCAACCTTCCTAATGCCACAACTCTTTAATACTCATATGTGGGCATATCTGCATGTGAGCGGACCGGCCTGGAGACAGATAAAGGAGCGGTGTCTTGGTTCCTAAGACCATTGGAAATACGTGTTTTTGGATGGTCTTAGGCGACCCCTGTGAAAGGGTTGTTCAACCCCTAAAGGGGTTGCGACCCACAGGTTGAGAACTGCTGCTTTAAAGGGACTTTAGGATTTAGGGTGGGAAGAAACTTTAGGGTCTCATTTTGCAGGGGAGGAAAATGAGCCTCAGGGAGGAAAAAATACTTTCCCAGGGTCACATAGCTCATCAGTGGCAGATCTAGGGTTCCGATTCAGGTGTTCTGATGACAAATCCAGTGCCTTTCCCCCACTCCTGCCAGGAGACTGACCAGCTGAATAAGTGATAGCTTAAACTCCCAAAGTAATGTGGGAGAGGGGGGCTGTTGTTCGTCCTTCCTTCTCAAAGAGGACCAATGACCTCAGGAGGGAAATGTCTCGCCTTGTAAGTGAACTAGATTTAAGTGAGGCAAGGCTGTACAAAGCCACCAGCCTCACTCTTTCCTCCAGGGTCATCAGAGTCTAGTGGCAAGACATAGGCCAGGACCACTGGTGATGGCCCCCGGGAGAGGAGGGACTAATAAGGTAACTGAGGTCCAGAGAGGGGATGTGACATCTCCATCACTGGGCCCTGATGAGCACATTGGAGCATCCAGGTTCCACCAGGATCCAGCTGAGAGCACTCCCACCCAATGGCTTCCATCTTTGTGTCCCCCACTCCACCCCAACTTTCCTGGGGCCTCTTGCTGTGTGGCTATTATTGGCAGATGGGGCCAAAAGACTCTGGATTTGGAGTCAGAAGATGGGGGTTTCCATCTCAGCTCTTCATTTGCCTGGGGCCTTGGACAAGTTCATTAATGACTCTGGGCTTCTCTCTCTTCCTTATGAGAGGGGAAGGACAAGGGGACCTCTGGGAGCCTTCTTGGATCTTGATCCTCTAATCCAGTGGTTCTCAACCTGTGGGTTGTGTTCAATTTGTAACAATGAAAATACATCCTGCATACCAGGATATTTACATCAGGATTCGTAATAGTAGCAAAATTACAGTTATGAAGCAGCAACGAAAATAATTTTATGGTTGGGGCTCACCACAACACGAGGAACTGTATTAAAGGGTAGCGGCATTAGGAAGGTTGAGAACCACTGCTCTAATCAGTCCTAATAAGGAGAGTCAGTGGTAACCAGTAGGGAACATGGGCTGGTCATGATAGACACCAGGCAGTGGAGTCATTCAGGGACTTCAGAGAGGCCTTGGCTAGGGCCAGAGGCAGGAAGCAGTGGAGAGAAGGGCCTGGCACTGAGGCAATGCTGATGCAGGGCAGGGGCCCGGGTGCTGGGGCACTACCTATGTAGAGGACTGCAGCTATCCGCATGTTCCATTGTTTGCTGTGGACATAACTGAGGGCCTGGGATAGGAAAAGGCCCACTTTGGATAACATGTTTTCCATCTAAAGGAGAGAGAAAAGAAATCTGAAGGTTATGGGGCCTGGCATGCAGTAGCAGCCCTGTTGCATTTGGGCTGGCCCAGGCTCTCCTGCCCCATCAATTTAGCCTGCCAAGTACTGGCACCTAAGGGACACCTGGCATGAAGCCTTAGGAGCCCTGAGAATGGTGCCTAGCAGATAAGGGGATGAAGCCCTGGACCTTCAGCCCAAGCAGAGGTCCCCAGAAGGATGCCTACCCCCATTTCGGACCCCGAGCAGACCCACTCCCTTACAAAACACTTCCAGATGCTGTGCAGTGCCTGCAGGCCCTCCTCCCAGGCAATTCGGTGGAAGAGCTTCTCTAGCTCTGCCTAGTTTAGGAAGCTGGCGCAGAGGAAGAAGGGGAACTTGGCTTTCTGCAATACACAGGAAGCCAAGGTCAGGGAAAGCCCTGGGTGGGCCGTGGGTTGGAAGAGGGAATCAGTGCTAGTGTTCTCTCTCTGTCTCTCTGTCTCTGTCTCTCTCTCCAATATATACATCTGAAATACCCAGTCACCACTATGCTGGGGCCTCAGAGATATCCTAAATCTCCTCTCCATCATGGCCTCCCGGGCTGCTCTGAGCCCTCTCCCCATTCCAGTTTTTAATACCCCCTCTGAGTCCCTTCTCCTTCTCTAATGTAGCCTCCAGGGGCCCTCTGAGCCCCCTCTCCCTCTCCATTCTGGCCTCCAGAGGCTCTCTGAATCTCTTCTCCATCCAGAGCCTCTTTAAGTAAGGAATCCAGCTTGACTAGAGCACAGAGCCTAAATTGTCAAGTAAAGAAAGCTCAAGTTGGTCATGTAGGGTGGGACCAGATTATGGGCAGCCTTTAATTGCAGGCTAGGGTCTTGGACTTTTTCCTGGAGGCAGCTGGGTACTACTGTAGGTTTCTTAGCAGGAGGGTAGCATGATGAAAGCTGTTTTTCAGGTAAGGTGGCATTCAGGACAGATTAGCTGGAGGAAAGCCTGGAATGGGGGAGACAAGTTAGGAAGCTTTTGCTGCAGGCCAAGAGTGAGGTGCTGAGGGCGTGAGCAGGCAGTGCCATTGGTGAGACTTTGGAAGAAGAAAGAGAACTTGGTGGAGGGGGGAGAGTTAAGTAGAAGATGGATAGTGCCCTGTGCAGATAGCAAAGACAAGATAAGGGGGGATGGTTTGGGAAGGCAGTGGCCCAGTAGTGAAGCTAGAGACAGGCTCTATCCCCCAGTAACCATGCCCATATGTTCTGAAGGCATTTGGACCCTGATAAGTGAGGGTTAAGGGAATGTCAGGACTGGCTGTTACAAGATAGCCCTACTTGACCAAATATACATTTATCCATGAGTGGACCTTTAGGTACAGGCATGCATTTCTACATACACAAGGCATACATTTCCAGATACTTGTACACCTCTGGCCTTCAGTACCTTCAGGTTAAGAAGTAGAAACTGTAACATGAGAAAGAAAAAAAGAAAGGGAGAGAATCAACCAAGGAGAAGGTGAAAATGAAGGGGGAATGAGAAAAGTGCTCCCAAATTACCCAATAACCACCTCTGGCATGGTGTGGAGGCTCTGTAATCTGGAGGGGACCCTAGACAAGAAAAGGGATGGAAAGAATGCTCTGGGCCTCGGATGTCAACACACAAAAATGCACAGAGAATGAATAAGAAAATGTCCTTGAGACCTTGAAGTATTTGAGGGCCTTCCATGTGGAAGAAGAATTAGGCTCATGCAACTTGGTCCCAAAAGGCAAGAGGAGAACAAAAGCAGGGGAGAGAGCGCCAGGCAGATTGTGGCTCCCTGCACTGGAATATGCTTGTAATATTCCAAGCTAGCCTACAGTAAAAAGGATGGCTCCTGGGGAGGGAAAGTTGTCTTTCGCTGGAGGTGTTCAGACAAAGGCCAGAGGACAAATGGTCAGGGCTAGCAGAGTGGGGATTCTCAGTCAAGTATAGGTTGGGCTAGGTGGCCTTTCTGAGGTTCTGTGAGTCTCTGAGCATCACCCCTACCCTGGCCTGGCCTCCAGGGCCCCTCTGAGCCCCTCTGGGCCCTGTGCTTTCTTGGCACACAGAGAATCAAACACCTTTGGGCCTTGGGTCAGTCTGGTCAGGTTTAGAAAGTTTTCAAGAGACTAAGGAAAGCAGAGCTACAATGAGGTAAAACAGCAGGTGGGTTTCAGAGCCTAGAGGCCTGTCTTGCTGTCACCAAAGGGGACTGCCCTGGTCCACAGCTTCTGCTTGCCAGAAGAACTTCCTCTGACTTGTGTTCTCCCTCATGGGATAAGGATACAGGAAATAGAAGGCAAGGTGGTTGGAGTGGAGAGGCAAGAGGGAGGAGGGAGGGTACTCTGGAACCCCTGGGGAAGCAGCGGGCTGGGCCTTAGCGTCCTTGCCAGGCTCTGAAGTGACTGGATACGGGATCTAGGGTTCTAGCTCACCTTTGTGGTAGGAGGAAGGAAGGGAGGGGAAAAAAGAAAGGAAGGCAAGGAAGAGGGGGAAGGAAAGAAGGAAAGAGGGAGGGAGGAAAAGAAAGGAAGGAGAGGAAAAGGCAGGACCTTAGAAAGATTAGAAAGCAGGCCCAAAGACAAGCCTAAGAAATTCCACCTCGACTTCCCAAGTCCTTTTCTATGGGCTGCCATATGTCTGGGGAAGGAAGACTTGAATGTTTACTCCAGGGGAGATTCTGGTGCCTGAGACACTAAGAGCAATGTTGTGTATTGTCAAGCATACAGAATCTGCAGTCAGAGGCCCTGAGTCTGCATGTAGCAATTCTGCTTGGCCAAATCATTGACTTGTCTGAGCCTCAGTTCACTCCCTTGTAAAATGAGGCGAGACCTTTCACTTCAAACATGTTATGATAAGAGATATGAAGGGAGTACAAGCAGGGGCCTTTCAATAACAAGGGAGAGCTCCCAAGAGAAAGGAGGGAGAAGGGAAAGCATGATGGTGGGAGATTTGCTAACCCTTCCCCCCCACCACCTTTGACACAGCCCAGCCCTTATTAAGGACCCAAGCGAGAGCCCCTGGAAGCCAGAGGCCCCCTGGAAGGGGTCTGGCCATGGGCCCATCACCATGTATGTTCCTACTATGCTTAACATAGCTAACCTAGCTCTGACCGTAAACCTATATGGTATGTACACAGTACAAGTATTGTTCTAGACAAGAAAACTGAGGCAAGAAAGTCCTCCATGTGCACCTATGTCTCCTGGCTCTAAGCTCAACCCTCTCTCCACTATACCACACTGCCTCTGGGGAGTGGGTAGCCTGGCAGTGAGGCCCAGGGTAGTCAACTCACCCTTACCACATCCTGTTCTTGGTCCATAAGGCAGAAAAATAGGGGGATGAGGCTCTGGCAGACTTGGTCTCTTAGCAAGGGTGACTCCATGCCCTCCATGCTGCCCACCAGGATTCCAAAGACATAGATGGCACTACCTCGGACAGTTTCTCTCTCCTGGAGGTCACACAGGTAGAGGGAAAGACTGTATGATGGTGGGGCTCATCAGACAAATGCCTGGGGTCCAACCGGGGATACTGAGGAACAGAGTGGTTTTAGGAGTCATTGATAATCACTGTCTGGGCACACACCCACAGTGGTCATGCCATGTGTGGGTACCCCAAGGTCCCTCCAAGGAATTCACACCTACACAGTCACTGCTACAGGCATGGTCAATGTCATACCTGGACTATAGTAGCACATTTTTCCACAATCCTTATCCATCCAACCTGCAAATGTCACAGAGATTCACTGGGGCTTAAGTAGGGGGTCAGGGGAACTCCACGAAAGGAGCCCAGAGGATTCAGAATGAGACCTGGATTCCAGCCTCCTTCGAAGTTGACCCACTTCTTTGGCCTCTCCAGGGATACTTAGTTCAGAGGGGAGTCCAGATCTGCTGTAAAATGCCCAGTTCTTGTCTGCTCTTCACTTGTAAGAGCTTGACTTCCAAGGGCATGGGCTAAAGGTGGTACACCAGGTGGGAAGCCTTTGCCTTCCTTTGCCCTCAGCCCCACATCAAGGCACACTTTATCAAACCATAATCACCTGTCTACACCCACACATCCCTCTGGGCATACATACAGGCACATACAGCTATATACATAAACACCCCATCACCCACACAAGCACACACATACACACAACCGTCCATGCATTTGCACACATATGTACTAACTAGTTGTATGCCCTAAGGCAAACCTAAGCCTCAGCATCTCCACCTATAAAACAAGGGAGTTGAACTCAATGCCCCCCCCCCTCGCCCCAAGCTCTGCCTTTATAGTCTAAGGCCCCTCCAAGCTTTTATGTTCTCTGTTAGAAGGGCCCTTTGGGGCCCTGACATTCTCCATTCTGTCTTATGGTCTCTTTCAGGTCTGCCTTTTATGATTCAGTGACTGAATCTCATAAACTCGACCACCCCATTATTTGTCCCTCTGTGCACATATACACACATAGCCATACGATCATCGGCATACTGCCTCATATGTTTAAGTATACAAACAGATACATAACTCCATTCAAATATATCCCAGAGACCTTATCCCAGGGGCCTACATACACACAACCACAACCTCACATGCAGGCACCCACAGCTGGATCAGTTCAGGGGTCAACATGCGTCTATAATGATTTTGCCAGTGAGCCATACTAGCTCTGGTACAGAAGAGAGTGACTAGTTAGTGAGAAAAGAACTAGACCCAGCTGACCAGTCACCAGGCCAAGTTATGATGGCACAGGCCAGCCTGAAGATTCAGTTATGCATGTTAAGGACTAGACTGCTCATAAGAAATGTGCCTTCCACATAACTGCATATATTTATTGTTGCACACGTAAATTAATGCATATTCAAGCATGCCAATTTTTCACTTTACTGTAACATTCATTTGACTGTGGTTTCTTCGAGGTTCATGTGTAGCAATGTCTGGGTAATCGTTTTTGCATCTACATTGATGCTTATTGTTACTCTGGAATTTTACACAGGCCTGTCAAGAGTGTTATTGTTGCCGCTAGCTAGCTTTTGTTGCTTCTGACTAATTGCTGTGGACTGTGAATATGCATACATTGCACCTGTGTAATGTCCTGTAGGCATGTTGTCACTGCAGTACTCTCTCAGCCAACGTTCTGTATAATGTCCTGTCTATTGCATATATGGTTAGTGAACATTTGGTTTATTTTAGTTTCAATGGTACCATGAGTTGGTTACCTGGGATCTCAGGAAAACCATTCTTGTTGTTTCAAAGAACTGATGTTTGTATATACTGTATAAATATGCTTAGTTAAAGGTTTCAAGATTGCCCCAGCTGATTTTACCAAGGGACTAAAATGAGTTTCAGCCCAGGGTAGGAATGTAACCTATGGCTTAAAGCCTATTTGCATAAGATTCTCCTCAGTGGAGATGGATTACTCAATGTTCCATTCCAGTGTGAGGGGCAAAATTGGCAAGAGATTGAGAGAGAAAGAGATCCTGGTCTTCCAGCTTTGAGAAAGAAGACCTGTCATTCTTGATCCTCTTAAGGTTCCTGAAGAAAGACTCTGGGAAGAAGCCAACATGTGGAGGACCCAGCACCCTGATCTCCGGCTTACACTAGAGACTTCAGAGAATTTCTCCTCAGGTGAGATCTTGCCTGTGCTGAGATACATCACGACCAATGGGAAAGCTCATTCACTCTGCATATTATCTGCAATATTCTTATCCATTGTATACCTTCTCAGATGTCTATTTATCAGCTTGGATAAATAAATTCATTTGCTATCTACTATATGTGTTCATTGTGGAACTAGAACTTGGTGGGAAGGGAGTTTAGTCTTGGATATTTCACTTGGGATACTCCTTTCCCATTTGGGGACAGCAATTAGGTACTCAGTTTCAATCTAAAAATTATTTCTCCTAGATTTAAAATACTTAAGAGAGCAGATAGATAAAGTTCTCCCTTAGAACCCTTTCTCTGAGAACAGAGTAGTCAGTATCTGGCTCCAACCTCCTGCATCTCCTCTTGGCAGGAAAGTCTCCCTTGCAAAAGGAGAGGTGAAGACGATTAATCTCTTCATGTTTCCCTGTGAACCACATGTAGAAAAATTCATGTGGACACATGTAACCTACGTGAAGGACGTGACATTCGCCCCTTACTCCCAGACACACACAAAGCCACAGAAGAGAGGAGATTACATACGCCCTTTTCGTAACAGTGCAGTGCTATAGGAATTGAACACTGAAAGTGCTGCCAGATTTGGGTGATGGGTGGGGTAATTTTGCTAAGTTCCCTTTTCCCCCTCTTTATTTTGTATTCCTAATTGCAGAAGCTGGCTCTCTGAATCAGGGACGGGGGAGGGATGTATTTAGAAATGAAGGAGATGGAAAAAACAGAAGATATCAGTAATTTGTTTAAACTGCAGTTATTTTAAGGACAAAAAAGTATATGGACACATGAATGGTCAGCTCCTGATATATAAGCCATTTAGAAGCAGGACACTCCTATTCACATATCTGCACTCCACTCCCTATGTATACACACACCATATAAATAGAGCTCCTCATTCTACATGCACACACAGAGATTTATAGTCATTCACAGACAACCACACAAGCATTCCCTTGTATAGAAAAACCCACACAACCACAGAGGCGTATTCAACCTATAAGTAGACAGAAAGCCACTGGCACTCAATTCACACTCGACTCCCTTTGTGCACACACATGCATCTGCTTAAACACCCTCTCAGCTCCACATGTCTGGAGACCCAGAATATCACATGCTTACACTCACCTTCTGGGAGGAAATATATGCAGTCACATGCCGATGGCTTCTCTCTCTACTCCATCCCCTTCTGGGCTTACATCTGCAACCACATGAACACTCCTAGTCATCATCCTATCCATAAATACAGGGATGCCCACACATACACACAAGGACCATGCTGAATAGAGCAAGCACTTGGAACAACACAGGCTACTCTTTGTCCTGCTGAGACAACTGGGATCCTCTATTCCCCACTGCTACTTAACTATGATCACCTGCAAAACAAAACGGCACATCTGCTCATCCCTACCAATGTCTGCTCTTGTCCCTCTAAGCACTTACAATACGCATAGATGGAATGTTACACATATACCCATAAACTTACACACATGAACGTACACAGATATACTGCCTATCTCTACTTGTGCCCCTAATACACACATGCATATTTAGCCCTACATGCACTTGTGCATGACCATATGCATGCACATTCACATTTGCTGATGCTGTATAAACATATAATGTTATAACCTCAACCTCACATTCCCACATGTACCATGCACACTCAGATATACGCATACAGTATTCTACCGATGCAACCTCACCCCCACGTATGGAAACACACAAACTCACTGGCACAAGTACACCTACTTTCATACCCATGCTTCTCCCTACATGCACCTACATATGGCCATTCAGACACTCATGGGGCCATTTGAACACACATACACACAGACAAGCAAGTTTATGCATCTCCCTGTGCACCCACAAATACACACTCAATATCATAGCCAAAGACACAAACACACATGCATGCATGCACACACACATACACACATACACACACACAATTGCATGCAGCCATACACTCATCTGCATTGCCTGCCCGTTATCCATTCCTTATACCCTACCTTAGACCCCTGTGCACACAAATATAGCTGTTTAGCTCCACATTCACACATTCCCTTTTCATACACACATACACACAAACACACACACAATCCATATGGGTGTAAGGAAGACTAGTACCTCTGGTGTGAGGGCTGCCAAGCCTTTTTCAGGGCTCCATTCCACCGTTGGTGCCTACCTATTCCACCCAACTCTCCCTTGTGGCTCAAAAAAGCTGTACCATGTGCAGTGGCCACACTCAAGTAAACCGTTTCAGTAGACGGGTTAAACCAAGTTGAGGGTGAGTTTTGGCGAGTTAGGGGGGATGTCTACCCCAAGCATGTGAAGACTTCCTCTGGTGGAATGGGTGGATGAGAACAATTTGCTTCAATGGCCATTATGACAGCTGAAGCAGGCTCTGTGGAGCGCTTAGAGCTTAGTTAGACATTAAAGATGCCAAGGGCATCCACTGCATCTTGAGCCATCACCTGTCACCTTGACTTTGTCCTGCCATTGAATTGTAATGACTCTGGAGGAGAGAGTGAGGCCGACAACTTCCGCAACCCTGCCTCACTTATCCAATTTACAAATGAATCAAAAGACATCACTTCTAAAGAATAAGTAACTTGTTTAATATAGAGGAAAAGCTCTTTACAGTCAGTTAAAGCAAGGCCTGGAGCTGACTGTGGCTCAGATCAAGAGCTTCTTATTGCAAAATTCAGACTTAAATGGAAGAAAGTAGGGAAAACCATTAGACCATACAGGTATGACCTGAATAATATCCCGTATAACTATGAAGTGGAGGTTATGAATAGATTTAGGGGATTAAATCTGGTAGAGAGAGTGTCTGAAGAACTATGGATAGAGGTTTGCAATATTATATGGGAGACAGAAACAAAAAAACATTCCAAAGAAAAAGAAAAGCAAGAAAGTAAAATGGAGGTCTGATGAGGCCTTACAAATAGCTGAGGAAAGAAGGAAAGCAAAAGGGAAAGGAGAAAGGGAAAGGTATATCTAACTGAATGCTGAATTCCAGAGAATAGTAAGGAGAGAGAAGGTTTTCTTAAATAGCAATGCAAAGAAATAGAAGAAAATAATAGAATGGAAAAGATGAGACATCTCTTCAAGAAAATTAGAGATATCAGGAGAAAGTTTCATGTGAAAATGGGCATGAGAAAATACAGAAATGGTCAGAACTTAACAGAAGCAGAAGATATTAAGAAGAGGTGGCAAAAATACACAAAAGAACTAGATAAGAAAGATTTTAACAACCCCAATAACCACAATGGTGTGATTACTAATCAGACATCCTGGAGAACAAAGTCAAGTGGGCCTAAAGAAACATGGCTAACAATAAGGCTGGTGGAGGTGACAGAATTTCAGCTGAGCTATTTCAGATCCTAAAAGAAGATGCTATGAAAGTGTTGCACTCAATCTACCGCCACATTTGGAAAACTCAACAGTGGCCCCTGGATTGGAAAAGATAACATTCTAATACTAAAGAAGGGCAATGCCAGGAATGTTCAAATTACTTAATAATTGTGCTCATTGCATACACCAGCAAGGTTATGCCTAAGATTCTGCAAGCTAGACTTCAACAAAGTGTGAACTGAGAATTACCAGAACAGGCTACTTTCCAAAGAGACAGAGGAATTAGAGACCAAATTGCTAACATTCACTGGAATATGGAGAAAGCAAGGGAGTTGCAGAAAAACTTCTACTTCTGCTTCATTGACCACACTGAAGCCTTTTTGTGGATGACAACAAAATGTGGCAAGTTCTCAAAGAGATGGGACTAACATCATCTTACCTGTCTCCTGAGGAATGTGGGCCAAGAAGCAACAGTTAGGCCCAAACATGGAACAATGTATTGGTTTAAGATTGGAAAAGGGGTATGACAAGGCTGAATATTGTCACCATATTTATTTAACATATGCAGAGTACATCATGTGAAATGCCAGGTTGGATGAATGAAAAGCTGGAATTGTGGTGGCCAGGAGAAAGATCAACAATCTCAGAAATGAAGAAGCTACCACTCTAATGGCAGAAAGTAAAGGATTCAGAAGCCTCTTGATGAAAGTGAAAGAAGAGAGTATAAAAGCTGGCTTGAAGCTTAACACAGAAAAAACTAAGACCTTGACAACTTGTCCCATCACTTCCTGGCAAAAAGAGAGAGAAGAAATGGAAGTAGTGTCAAATTTTATGTTCTTGGGCTCAAAGATCACTGCAGATGGTCACTGTGATCATAAGATTAAAAGATGTTTGCTCCTTGAAAGGAAAGCTATGGCAAATCTGGACAGCCTACAAAAAAGTAGAGATATCTCCTTGCTGACAAAGGTCCATACAGTCAAAGCTTTGGTTTTTGTAGTAGCAATGCATAGTTTTGAGAGTTGGACTATAAGGAAAGGTGAAAGCTGCAGATTCAATGCTTTTGAATTGTGGTGCTGGAGAAGACTTTTGATAGTCCCTTGAACAACAAGGAGATCAAATCAGCCAATACTTAAAGAAATTAAATCAGGCTATTCACTGGAAGATAATATTGAAGTTGAAGTTTAAATGCTTTGGCCACATAATGAGAAGACAGAATTTATTGCAAAAGACCCTGATGTTGGGAAAGATTGAAGGCAAAAGGAAAAGGGCACAGCAGAGGATGAAATGGGTGGGTAGTGTCAGAGAAACAATGAACATGAGCTTGGATAGACTTCGAGAAATAATGGAAGATAGAAGAGTCTGGTGTGCTGTGGTCCATGGGGTTACAAAAAGTCAGACATGATTGAACAACTGAGAATAGCAACAGTAACAAATGTCTAACATTTTTGTCTCATAGGCTATTTCAAAACAGACAAAAATGGTCAGCTGCCCATTTTCTTCTATGAAGCAGTTATTTTTCTCGTCCTGATACCAAAGGCAAAACCAAGAAAAAGAAAACTATAGGTCAAGATTATTAATGATTATAAAGGCAAAATATTGAATTAAATATTCACAGATAGAATACAACAGGACATCAAAATAAACATTATGACAAAGTAGAATTTATTACTGTAATGCAAGGTTAGAAAACAACCAGGAAAAGCAGTTAATTTAGTAAATCATGTCAACCAGATAAAAACAATAAAGGCTACATGACCATGTCTTTAAAAGAAGAAAGACTTCAATAGGCCATTCCAACAAGCCATTTTCTAGAATTAGACACAAATCACAACAAAATCCACATGGGAATTAGATTATCAAGAACATCCAAGAACTATGAAAAAGAAATGGGGAAAGGGTGTGTAAGGGGAGGAGTATAGTACTAGCAGATTTCAAAAGGTCTTGAAAAGAAATAATTATCAAAACTGGTACTGTAAAAGGAACAGAAAAACAAATGAATGGTACAGAATAGACAATGGGGAATAGGGAATGATATCACTATTAGATAAAAATTGCTGGGAAATTGGATGGCTAAGCATATTTTGAGCTATATGTCACAGGAATCCAATACAATTAATTCTAATGAAACAGTGGTCAAAGTGAATTTTAAATTATTTTATTTCTTAAATTAAGAAAAAGGAATAATGTGTTGGTCTCAAATCCATAAAAGAGGGACATTTTTATCAAACAAACAAAAATAATTTTATCAAATTATCAGAGGCAAAATTGATGAGTTTATACAAAAGAGATTTTTGTATAACAAAAAGTAATAAGACTAAAAAGAAAGGAAATAGATTGAGAAAAAATTTGTAGTAAATATATCCAGAATCTATAAGGAATTGATGCATATTCACAAGACTAATATATATTCCCCAATGGAGCAATGATCAAAGGACAAGAGCAAATAATTTTCAAAGGAGGAAATATAGACCATTAATAACACCCATGGAAGATGCTAAAGTTCCTCAAGAGAAACACAAATCAAGACTAGGTGGCAACACAATGCACAAAGTATCGGGCCTGGAATCAGAAAGACCTGAGTTCAAATTCAGCCTCAGACATTCACTGGCCGTGGGATTCTGGGCAAATCACTTAACCTCTGTTTGCCTCAGTTTCTTCAACTGTAAAACGAGGATAAAAAAAGCACCTACCTCCCAGGGTTGTTGTGAATTTCAAATGAGATGATGACTGTAAAGCATTTAGCACAGTGTCTAGCATACAGCAGGCATTATATAAATATTATTATCATTATCAAGATAACTTTAAGATATCTACCCCCTCCCCCAGGGATGGCTAGGTGGCATAGCAAATAGAGCACCGGCCCTGGAGTCAGGAGGATCTGAGTTCAAATCCGGCCTCAAACTAGTCATGTGACTTTGGGCAAGTCACTTAACCCCATTGCCCTCTAAAAGGCAAAAAAAAAAGATATCTACCCCCTTGCAGCAAGATGACAAAAATAATGAAAAATTTTAAAGTTAAATGTTGAAATGAGAAAACAGGTACTCAAACCCACAGCTGGTAGGATTGTAGACTAGTCCAAATGTTTTGGATAACAAACAACCTGGCTCTCTAAGAGCCATAAAACTCTATTGTATATTTTGTTTCAGGGATTTTATTGCTTAAAATATTAAAAGAATAAAAGGATCTATTTTATAAAAATAGTCATAGCTTTTTTATATGATAATAAAAAAAGAAACCCGACTAACAGTCACCTCTATTTAGAGACTAACTGAATAAAATTAAGTCCTTCAGGCTCCCTTTACTCAATCTTCTACAATGCAATCAAGTCCATGAGAACATGAGCAACCTGGTCAAAAGCTTGATTGAAATCCAGTTACGTTGTGTCTATTGCATTCTCCTGATAAAAAAGGAAATGATACTAATCTGGTATGACTAGTTCATGATAAGTTTATGCTGGTTCTTAAGGATCACTGCTTCCATTTCTAAATGCTCACAATCCATCCACTTACTAATTTCCTCTAAGATTTTGCCAGAAATTGATGTAAATTACTATTCTAGGCCCCAATCACATATAGACTTAAATACACATATACATAACCTACACCCTACCCCAATCTATTCCTACAACATCTTCTGCTCACTATACACTTGAAGACACACTCACCATCACCCCCTTGTATGCACAGATATGAACAACTACATAGTTCCATGCCTTCAGTTGCAAATGCACAATTAGGTTAAGTCAATTCTCCCTCTGTGGTGTTTCTGACATCTATCCCTTCTTTGCTACCACTGCTATCACTTCAGTTCAACATCTACTGCACTACATTCCCCAATAGCACCCCAATAGGCGAGGATCAAATGTATAACATATGTAATATAAATGTCAGTTATATCAGCAGCAGCAGCAGCAGCAGCATCATTATTAGCCGCCAGTCACTAAGCTTCCAGTCTGGTGATGACTTCATCCTGCTGAGTTCAAACAATGTTTAATAGAGCAATATGGGATGTGCTGATAAATGTTTAAAACTAGGTTTTCTGTACCCCAAAAATGCTTGTTTAAATTAAATTTGCATTATTAAAACTTTTAAAAGTCTAGACAATTCACAAACCAACCAATAAAGCCCTGATTCGTAGTGATTGCTGATTTCTGAGGTGTAAAGGCTCACATTGAAAATGTCATAATCTCTTCCAGTGCACTTAGAGCTGGCTCCAGCCCATTCCCTTCTAACACGTCTTTCTCCTCCCATTTACTCTCCCCTCTTACTACACATAACTGACAAAATAGCCTTTATTCCACACAGATATTTTCCTGCTATTCTTTTGCTCCACTCATGTCTAGACAAACATACCCGTCTACCCACTTACTCTCATCACCCTCCCATGCACATATGACAAAAATATCCTATTCTTTTTTGCCTTTTTTTCTGGAGGGAAGTTGGGGTTAAGTGACTTGCCCAAGGTCACATGGCTAGTCTTTTGTGTTAAGTGTCTGAGGCCGGATTTGAACTCAGGTACTCCTGACTCCAGGGCCGGTGCTCTATTCACTGTGCCACCTAGCCACCCAAAAATACCCTATTCTTCTTACATCTAAATGTATAAAGACAAAAGGAAACATAAAAATATCTGCACTGATTCCCACAAATACATTCTTACTCACTATCCTAAAAATATCCACATACATGGAAACATATATAGCTCATATAAATTCCGAGGCATCCTTAACCCTATTTCCACTGTCACAAAGGAGTCTCAAGTCCCAGAGAAATGCTAGCTAGTTACATCTCCACCTCAGGGTTCTAGGGGTCACACTCAAATGCCATCAGCCTGAGCCCCTACCAGTGTGCTTCACCACAAGACTATTAACTGAAAACCAGCTTAATCAGTTAGTCTTAAGGAGGTTTTATAAATGGGTGTTTACTAAGGTGGTAGAAGAACAATTCATACAAAAAGACACCCCCTTCCCCCAAATATCTGTGATACCTTCTCCTACTGCTACGTAGAGTCCATGGGAAAGTGGGTTTAAGCTTAGAGTGCACATGTGGCACAGTTCCTGGCAGCCAGAAGTAATTTTTTCATATTCTTCAGGTGCTCAAGAAGTTCTCACATTAGCATGGTAAATCTACATAGATCTGTGCTTGTTTTGCTGTGTAGATGCTGCCTCTAAATGATCCAAGGATGCCACTAGGATATTGATGGCCAGTTCAGAATCTTCCTTTGCAGTTCAAATGGTCCTCCTCTGGCCAATGTAGGGAGGAGGAGGTAAAGCAACCTGTCCAAGGCCAAGTTTCTCCTTTCCCTCAGGGAGTTTCTTGGGTGGGTGGCTGGAGCAGGGAGAAGAGGGAAATTAGCTTGAACTCCATGCTTACTAATTTCTGGAATGAACTACTTTTTTTAATAATAAATTTTTATTTGTTTTCTTGTTTACATCATTCATTTTAATGAGATTTTTGAATTACACATTTTCTCCCCATCTTTCACCTACCCCAACACCAAAACAGCGATCCCACTGTAAAGACCCTCCCCTAATCTGCTCTCTAACTTTCTGGTAGGGCAGGGAGG
>CM053602.1:52039912-52061915 GCA_028646575.1 Pseudocheirus occidentalis
TCCCCTTATTTATTGAGCATCTCATATTTGTGTCCCTAGAACCTACTACATGTACTAGGCCTGGCATTCTACTGTGGAGCATAGGGATCCTGGAGCTGGAGCTAGAAGGGTCATCTAGTCTAACCCTCTCATTCCACAGAAAGGGGAAACTGAGGTCCAGAGAAAGTGAAGTGACTTGCCCGGCATCATGCATAGGATTGTAGGTCTAGAGCTGGAAGGGACTTTAAAGGTCAGTTAGTCTATCCTCCTCATTTTACGGAGAGAGAAACTGAGGCCAAGAAAGGGGAAGGACCTTTTCTAAGGTCACACAGATAATAAAAGTGTTAGAGGTATAATTTGAACCCACAGCACCACCGGAGTTCCTGCCCTTTCCATTGTACCCCACTGCCTCCTCCATAATAAAGACACAAAATAAAGACAGAGTCCTTGTCCTCAGGATGCCCCCAAAAGAGTTCAGGAGACAGACACAGACATGGAAGAAGAGGATTCAAACCACTAATGAAGCCACCTATCACAGAATGTCCAGACTACAGGCCATGAGATGTTGGAGTTATGAGTCAAAAGACCCAGATCTTAACTGATACTTGCTGTGTGACCTCAATCAAGTCCTCTGATCTGGGCCTCAGTTTCCTTATCAGTAAAATGAGGAACACAATCTTGGCACCCTCCATCCCCAGGGCTTTCTGAAGGATGGTGTTTTATAAATTTTAAGAGCTTGAGCGATTGGAGTTATAGGAAAGTCCGAATCACAGAGCATAATGGAGGTCATTTGTAGGGGGCAGTGTTGGCAAACAGGTTACTTGGAGGGGGACATATTCCCCCAAAGGCCCTTTCTCAAGGGAAAGGGAGGCAGCTACAACCTGAGCTCCCAACTGGACTACAGGAGAATTCACTGAACTTCTCTGGGCCCCTGTAAAATGAGACACTTGGACCAATTAACTGATGTGTTCTTTCCAGTGCTCCATCTATGTTTATATGAGCCATCACTTCCCCTTCCCCTTTCCCACTGGGGCAGGCGAGCCATTGCATCCTTGGATTCGGAGGTTAGGGGTTAGAGTCCCTGCTTTGCCACTCACAAATGACCTTGGGCATCCCTGTCTAGGTCTCTTTTATACTCTGTAAAAGAATCTAGAAGGGCCTAGCTTCCTTAGAGCTTCAAATCCCCTCACAGCCAATGGGGGGGGTGACTCAGTGAGCTCTCCTAAACCAGCTAGAGTAGTATTCCGACCTGGGAGCCCAGCTTTGCTAGGTGCTCCCTCTGCACCTTACACTTATGCCCCCAAAGATAAGGATGCCCTAGCTCCAGCCACACCCCTCCTGGCTGACGACTCCATTTACCACAGATCTTTGGGGACCACTTCGACATTTTGCAGCTGAAGGATCTCATGGTGACTGTAATGGATGGCTTGCACTGTACTATCCTCTTCCGAGCCCAGACTACCACTGAGATGCTGTGTAAGATCTTTGAATGCTGTGGGAACCATCTCAAGGAGGTGAGGAGGCAGCAAGTTTCCTTAGGACACAAAGGAGAGGGAAGGCCCTGTTAAGTTCAGACTTCCACTGTTGTGAGCCAAGAAATTCCATGCAACAAACATGTAAACTCTGGTCCAGTGCCTGTCCAGGGCTACACTGGAAGCTAGGGGTGGGGGAGATACAAAGAAACCCCAGCAGAGCTTCCCCTCCAAAGAGTTCTGAACAGCATAGGAGCTTATTTGCCCTGACTTTTTCCAGTGGTGCTAGCCTCCATTCCCTGGAATTCAAGAGCGACTTTGGGTGAGGCCCCAAAATGGCACATGGCCAGGTCATGCTCTCTCCAGCAGTAGAGAACAACAAACATTTATTCAGCCTCTCTGCTTGTGTACAACCTTGCTTGTACTACATTTTGGGGATGCTGAAGCAGAGAGATATGATGGATGTAACTCTTTGATAAGCATTTTGGAAGCCTCACTAATTACTGAGTTAACTGCTCAGAGACTCCATTTGGGACCATTTGGGAAGGCTGCACCCCTGGGCAGGCGGTTGGGTGTGTGGAGAGGCCATGGACTCCTCCCTCCCAGAATGTTCCAGTACCTCCCCCAACAGCAGATAAACTCACACATGGAGGAGGGTTCTTCTGATCACTACATATGCATGCTGCACCCCACATACCATGCAAGAGAGAGCCAGGCCAGGCAACCATATCAGGGACTTTGTCCGCAGAGGTACCTGTCCATCCCCTTCACTTGGAGCATTATGGGGCTGGAGGTCTTGACCCATAAGACCTCAGCCAGGCAAAAGCAGTACCGCTGGGTGAGATTCTAGGGCAAGAGAAGATTAAACTGACCCTTGACCCTTAGTCTCCTGCTGAACTAATTAAGTTCAGAGCAGATCCAAGACAGGAATCTCTGCTCAACCTCCCCCAGCCCCCAGCCATTGTTCTGGGCTCCCACAGGTCATGGCTTCCAATCCCCAGACATCCAAGAGTCAGAGAGGGGCTAGGGTTGCAATGTCCCTGTGGTCTTGCTCCAGCTTGGCAGCCAGGCAGGGTGGACTCTCTTCCATGTGGGGCATAGATGATGCCACCAAGCAGTTGGCTCTGGGCTTTGAACTCAGAGTGGCCATTAATGGCACTCCCATCACTTTGTGGTTTTAGTTACTTCTTCTCAACTCCTTCTCTCCTCCCTCTCCCTTCTGTTCCCCAGAGTCTCCAAGAGGAGCAGAAATGTGAGAATTGCAAAGGAAAACTACCTCTGTAAACAAAGTCAGCTACAAAGTCATGGCTCATGTTGCTCCTTATTTTAAGATTGATTGGGTTTGATGTTCTTATTTTTTCAATTAGCAAGCATTTATTTATTTTTCCCTCCCCCAATGGAAAAAAAGAACAGAAAAAGAAAGCTCTCAACAATTAAGCATTGTCTAGGCTACTTGGAGGGTGGGCCAGTCCCAAAGTAGGCCTCCTTCTGTATCTTGAGTCCATCTTCCTCTGGCCTGAGATGGGTATCACTTTCATGCTCTGTTCTCTGGAATGAATTGCATTCTCATTGCATTGATCAGAGGGTAAGAAGCTTTCAAATGTCTTTACAATGTTCTGTTATGGTTTACATTATTTTTCTGACTCAATTCACTATATACTTTTAAATTTTTATTTCATTTTTTCAGCACTTTTAAGATTTACAAAGTATGGTCCTTGCAAAAATTACGTGTAGTGGGTTGTGTAGGGGTGATCGTCCCCATTTTACCGACAAAAAGCCCTGAGACACAGAGGAAATGAAATGACTTGCCCAGGGTCATATGCCCCTTCCCCTAAGGGGTTGAAACTGGCAGAGACTGAAGCTGTTTGAGTTCAATGTCAAAAACAGGCCAGATTCTGCTTCTCTTCCCACCTCCTTCCTCCTCCCAACCCCCACTTCATAAACCGCAGGAGAGAGCAATCAGGATTGCTGAAGGGGAGCACTGAGTGAGCCAGGTGTCAGATGATCCCCTGTGTGGGAGCTGGAACTAGGAGAAAGCAAGGTCCTCTGGTATGGGGATATCAGCAAGAAAGGGTGAGCTGGGAAGGGAGGTCCCCACATAAGAAAGAAATGTACAAAGGGAAGAAGGCCCAAGAGGAGAAGGAATAAAAGCAGCGTCTGGCTCACAGTGGGGGCGTAATAATTCCACCTCCAATCAATCAGTCAGACATCAAGCACCCACCATGTGCCAGACGCTTTGTCAAGCAATGGGGATACAATGAAAGAAAAGACAGTTTCTGTTATAAGGAGCTCTCAAACTAATGGGGTGGCAATTATGTAGGAGCAAGGTGTTGAGATAAAATGGAGGGGAGAGAGACAGACAGAGAGAAAGAGAGGAGAGGAGAGAAAGGGGGGGCATTGGAGGGGATTGAGAAAAACTTCCTGTAGAAGATGAGATTTTAGCTAGGATTTTTAAAAAGCCAGTTAAGCCAGAAGACAGAGGTGAGGAGCATTCCAGGCATGGGGAGAAGGGTGGGAGAGGGAGGAACAGCCAATGAAAATGCCTGGAGTTGAGAGATGGGGATCTATGTGAAGAACAGGCAGGAGGCTAGTGTTATTGGATCACAGTATCTGTAGTAATGGTTGGGGCTGGGGGGAGATATAATGTGGAAGAAGACTAGAAAGAAAGGGGCTCAGTTATGAAGGGCTTTGAACACCAAACAGAGGCTTATATATTTGCTTCTGGAGGCAATAGAGAGCCAGTGGGGATTATTGAAGAGAGGGAGAGGGGGTATGTGGTCAGACTTGTGCTTTTAGGAAGATCAGTTTGATAGCTCAATGGAGGATGGACTGTAGTGGAGAGAGCCTTGTAGCAGACAGCCCCATCAGCAGCTACTACAATAGTCCAAGTGTGAGGTGATGGCAATATAAGAGGTGAGTGGGAGGCATATAGGAAAGATGTTGCCAAGGTAGAATCAATAGGATTTGGTAACGGATGACACTAGAGAGGGGTGAAACTGAGGGAAGAATTGAGGGTGACATTTAGGCTATAAGAGATAGGGTGACTGGGAAGATGGTGGTGTCCTTGACAATGATAAGGAAATTCAAAGGAAGGAAGAGTTTGGGAAGGAAAGATGAGTTCAGGTTTGGACATCTAGTCCAATAGTCAGTTGGAAATACTAGATTAGAGGTGATGAGAGGTTAGGTCTGGATAAGTGGATCTGAGAATCAGCATCATAGAGATAATTGAATTCATGGAAACTGACAAAGTTACCAAGTGAAATAGTATAGTGGAAGAAGAGAAGAGGGCCTAACACAGAGCCTTGGGGCACGGCCACAACCTGAACAATTATCCAGCAAAGGAGACTAAGAAGGAGTGGTTGGAGACATAGGAGGAGAGCCAGGATAGAGTAGTTTCATACAAATCTATACAGAAAAGGGTATCAAGGAAGAGAGTGACCCACAGTGGCAAAGGCTTCAGAGAGGCCAAGAAGGATGAAGACTGAGAAAAGGCCACTGGATTTGACAACTAAGAGATCATGGGTAAGGTTGGAGAGAGCAGTTGTGGTTGGATGATGAGATCAAAAGCCGAATTGCAGACACTTGAGAATGAAAGGAAGAGGAAGTGGAGGCATCTGTCATAGATGACTTTTCTCAACGAGGTTGTTATTGTCAGTCCTTCATTCTGGAAGAGGACCAGTGACATCAGGAGGGTGATGTCTTGACTTGCAAGTGAATTGGAGTTAAGTGAGGCAGAGCTGTGCAGAGTCACCAGCCTCTCCTCCAGAGTCTTGGGAGTTCAGTGGCAGGACATAGGTCAGGATGACTGGAGATGGCACTGGATGCAGTGGGAGATCTTGGCCTTTTATTTTTCCCTTGGCCTTTTTAAACTAAGGTCTTTTCCAGGTCTCAGTCTGTCTGATGATAAATCACCCATTCAGTGATTTAAGGCTAGGTAAGAACTAAGGCAAAAGATGGCCAAGTTTGCCTTCGTAAAAGAATCCTCAAGGAGTTTAACCACAAAATGAAAGTGAGATACAGGATAATACCTAGCAGGGATGGATGAAGTGAAGAGTTTTTTTGAGGGTGAAAAAGACATTGGTAGGGCGGCTAGGTGGCACAGTGAATAGAGCACCGGCCCTGGAGTCAGGAGTACCTGAGTTCAAATCCGGCCTCAGACACTTAACACACACACACACACAAAAACTAGCCGTGTGACCTTGGGCAAGTCACTTAACCCCAACTGCCCTCTTAAAAAAAGACATTGGCATGATTGAAGCTATAGGGAAGCAATCAGTGAGGAGAAAGAGATTGAAAATTAGTGAAAATATGGATGATAGAGAGGACAATCTGCTGGAGAGGATAGGATGGAATGGGATCACTTGTGTCTTGGCAAAGAGAAGGGCCACCTCTTTATGTGAGACAGGGGTAAGGATAGAAAGAGAAGGTCTCAGGGTGATGTGGGATGAGGATGAGGAAGAGGAGGGGAGGAGAGAGAGAGAGAGCGCTCATCAACCAGTCTCAAATTATTCAGTGAAATTGGAGGCAAGGTTCTCATCTGAGAGTGTGGGGGGAAAGGGAGCCATGGGAAATCTGAGGAAGGATGAAAAGGTTTGGAAGAGCCTTTGTGGTGAGTAAGTGAGTTGATTAGGCAGGTGTAAAAGGATTACCTTGTTCCTTATATACTAGGTTGAGTGTGCCAAAAGCATGCCCACTTTTACTGTAGTCCTGTTGATTCCCCTCCAGGGGAAGGGGAATTGGGGAATTCAACCCAATTGGGGAAGGGAAATGTCTCCTTAAGAAATTAGGAGAAAACAAGGCTGTTGATCTTGGCCTTGTACAACGACATTACTATAGGCTACTAGTTCTCCTAGCTAGAGCCAGAAGGTACCTCAGAGACTATCTAGCCCAACCCCCTCATTTTATAGGAAACTAAGGTCTAGGGACTTACCCAGGGTCACACATTACTATAGTCATTTCATATTTAAGATTTCAAGTTTGTTGCCCAAGATCCTATTTCTATCTTCAGGTATTCTGCGAGCAGTTAGAATCACCCTGGTGGTTTAGAGGCTTTCCATAATCGTTATCAACTGAGAAACTAACATGCTTGTCTTATATAATACTTTGTTAAATCAAACATAACATTAAATGGTAGAGTTTTGTAGTGCATACCTTCAAAGCAATGATCACTTAGATAGATTTCAATACCTTACTATCAGCTATTCATAACGATGTCTCCTTAATCCACCATACAGTCTCCTCATTTGGTTTGAATAAGCTTATTTCTAACTCCCCTCTAATCTTTCTTTTGGAGTTGGGGCTCTCCCATGATTTTTCACTTCAATAACTGGGTGTAAATGTGAATTAAATTTGTAGTCTGTAGTATCCTTAGCAATCAGCAAGTTTGACAGTTCGCTGCTGAAGCCAAGTTTGGAGTTCTGTTTTCTATCAGAAGCTGTTTTCCAAGAGCCAATGGCTGTTCCAGAGGAAGAGCATTTGGGGAGGTGAGGGAAGCTCAGCAGACTTGCTAAGCAAGGTTTGCAGGCTACCTATGGGAATGGGGCCTTGGTTCAGGGTTCTTTGCCCCTTATGCAGGTGGCTGAAATTGGAAAGAGGATTTATCCCCAGCTCTGTCTTATTCAAACCACACCTGTCAAGAAGGCTGCCCTGTGGGCCATCTCTCTACTGGTCTGATACCACACTCAGGAACTTGTCTTCACATTCTTGGAATTCTCAATACCCATGAACAGGAATAGGGCTGAGCTGTAGCCTAGGGGCAGGCAAAAGCCCAGAACAGGCAAAGTGGTTATAGACAGTTCTCGCCTCCCAAAGAGTTTGGGTAGTGCAGAGGGGGTGGCAAGAGTCTACTTGGCCCTGAGCTGATTACTCTTGTGGGAGAGGGGTGGGATGGTCACAGCCTTCTGTGGCAGGAGGGATAGAAATATTCATGGAACTGTTGAATTGGACTGGGATCAGCCATGGCCCTTGGTCTTTACTGGGAGCCCACTGAGCCCCGCCACACCTCCGCTGCACAGGGATGCTGTGAAGCTGTGGAGAGCAGTGGGATCCAACCCTCAGACCTGCCCTAAGGTGTTGTGCCTTCTGCTGCAGAAGTTGGAGCACAGACCCTCCCTGGAGGAATCCACCCAAAAGGGGGAAACTTACTCAGAGTCCCTGGCTGTGAGTTACTGTCTTCCCCTTCCTTTTGTCTTCCAGGGCTTAAGACTTGAGTGAAGAAGCACATAATAAATAGCTCCTACTTCTTTATCCAATTAACATCTCACAGTAACCCTGTGATGAGGGCATATGTATTCTTATCCCTATTTGACACATGAGGAAACTGAGCCTTAGTACTTAAGTGACTTGTGTGACCATGGACAAGTAATTTCCCCTCTCTAGGTCTCACCTCTAAAATGAGGGAATTGAAGCCTGCTCTCCTAGCTCTCAACCCAGTTTTCACTCTCTCTAATAACTTCCTTTCTCTATAATCTCTTTGTTAGAAAAAAAAAGTCTTTTTTATGAATTGACAAACATTAATAAATGTGAGCAAAGAAAAATAGAGAAAGAGGATTGTTTTATGATCCTGTGAACCTCTGGTACATACAACTTGTTAGTTAAAGTACATATTTGATTTAACTCAGTAGTTTCAACATTGTTACTGTTTTGTCTCCTGGATGTCCTGCTCTTTTGTGTGTATTTTACTACAGACATTCTTTTTTTTCTTTCTTTCTTTCTTTCTCTTTTTCTTTCTTTCTTTCTTTCTTTCTTTTTTCTTTCTTTCTTTCTTTCCTTCTTTTTGTTATGTTCCATTCCTCCATAACTCTATCCTTCCCCAAGTTAGTGGGGGAAAGCCCTTCCTTCTAACAGCTAAATATAGCCAAAGAAAATAAATCTACACATGGAACTGTTTCTGAAAATGTGTCTCATTCTATATATTGACTCCATCCTCTCTCTCTCTCGCTCTTTCTCTCTCTTACAAGGTGAGTAACATTTTTCATTATCAGTCCTTTGGAATCACAATTGGTCATTACATTGATCATGAGTCCTATCTTTTCAAAATTGTTATAATATGGTGGTGTATATATTGTTCTCAGATTTCTACTTACTTCATAGTGCATCAATTCATACAAATCTTCCAAATTTTCTCTGAGTCTGTCCCTTTGTTCATTTCTGACAATACAATAATATTCCATTATATTCATAGACCAAATTTGTTCAACTGCTCCCCAAATGATGAGTACCCACTTTGTATCCAGTTATTTGACACAACAAAATATGCTGCTGTAAATATTTTTGTGTGTATAAGTCATTTCCTGCTTTCTTTGAACTTGTTGGGCATTATACCTAGCAGTGCTGAGTCAAAGGGTACCCATAGTTCAATGACTTTGGGGGCATACCCCCTCTAACAACTGTCATTATCCTTTTTGTAATTTTTGCCAGTCAGATGGGCATGGGGTAGAACTTCAGAATTGTTTTGTGTGCATTTCTCCTGTTAATAGTGATATGGAGCATTGTTTACATATTTTTATTGATAGATGGCCTTTCTTCTTTTGTGAAGTTCCTGTTCCTATTCTATGACCATTTATCTATTGAGGAATGACTTTTGTTCTCCTACATGTGTATAATTCTTTATATTCAATATACAGCATTTATCAGAGAAAACTTGCTGCAAGTATCTATCCCAAGTACATTGTTTCCCTTCTAACTGCATTGACTGTGCAAAACTTTTTTTTAATTTTACATAATCAAAATTGGCCATTTTGTTTCCTAAGATTCTCTCTATTGCTTGTTTAGTCAAGAACTTTTTCCCTTCTCCAGAGTTGTGAAAGGCATTTCCTTCTGTGACCCTCTCATTTGTTTGTTATATGATCTTTTATATCTAGCCATGTGTCCATTTTGAGTTGACTGTGACATATGGGATGAAATGTTTCTCTAAATCTAATTTCTGCCAGATTGCCTTCTGGTTTTCCCACCAGTTATTGTGAAATGGTGTAATGGGAATGGGAATTAGAAGAGGCTTAATAAGCCTAAATTGAATTTGAGAACCTTTCCTGATTTTAAAACATACTCTACCCCCTAATAGGTTGCATGTGCTCACATGGAGCCTGTGGTGGGAGACTTCTTTTTCAGAAAGGCACAACCTCTGTTACTTTGTAGTCAAGTGAGTCATGAGGGCTGTTATGTTATCTGACCTTGGAGAGGGCTATATATACCTCTGAGGTGAGGTTTGCTTTGGGGCTCACTTATAGGAAGAGTCGTGTGATTTGGCCAGATGAGACTCTGGGCAGCTGTTGATCCCTCCCACCCTGGCTTTGAAAATCCAGATGTTGGTGCTTCTCTCTGGTGAATAACTAGGTACGGTTGTAATTGTCAGACAGCTAGAAGCCCTGTCTGTTGAATTGCATTATTTTCTCTGTCTGTATTTTTGTCTGCTTGTAACTTCTGTTTCTGTTCTCTGAAGTTCAAGACTTTTCCCCATGAACTAGGGAAATGAAATATGTATGATTGATTAAAGTAAAATTGTTAACCCTTTTTGAGTTGCTTTCCTTTAGAAAAGCAGATAAAAGAACCTGTGCTAGCAGCTACCCTGGGTATATTAGTGTGCTTGCTGATACAAATGATTAGCCTTTAACCCAGTAGTCAGAGTTTTGACTTTTTGAACACTACCTATGATATGATTTCATTAAACCTCCCCCTTCTCTGTAATACACTATATGACATCATCTTTGTCCCTGAGTACCAACATGCACTGAAGACAGCCTTTCCCCAGTTCTTCTTCTCCATGGTTACCCAGATCTATTACATCTTCAAGCTAAACCTGCATGATGCAAACTACAGCTGTGTTAGCAAAGACTTTGCCATCCTTCCTTCCATGAAGACCAGCCCCAGCTAGTGGGTGAGACCAGCAAAACCAGTGGGGTGATGTCTGCTATCTGGCAGATTGGAAGGAGGGGCCTCAGGCTGGGACCAGTTCCTCCAGCCAGCTAGGCCTACCTTGAGAAAGCAAAAAGGTTCAGGGGACAGGCCCTAGCTGTTCCCTCTATGCTTGGGGAAGGCCCCATGCTTCCTAAGAGCCAAAGCTGGAAGGGGCCTTAGAGATAGATCGCCTAGCCCAACTCTGTCACCCTGCCTTTTTTACAGGGTGAGAAACTGAGGTTTGGAAAGGGAAAAGGACTTTTCTACAGTCACACAACTAGTAGCTGTCAGGATTGAGTCTTGAAACTATCTTGCAATATCTGAAGATTTTAGCTAAAAGAGGTTATGTAGTTCCAGTCTTCATCTCACAGATGAGAAAACTGAGGCTCACCCAAAAAGGTTCTCTATTTGTCTCCTTGGGCTTCCTGGTTCTCAGCCAATGGCCTGGCCTGTGGGGATGCCACCCTGGCATTGGAAAAGGCCCTAGGCAAAGAGTAGAAAGACTGTGATTCTAGCTCTGGTTCTGACACTAACTTGCTAATGACCTTGGACAAGTCACTTACCTTGTATGGGTGTCAGATTCTACTTCTGGAATAGACAGAACTGAAGTCAGAGTCAGCACATACCTCATCCCACTCTGCTACTCATTGATGATGATGATGATGGTGATGGTGGTGGTGATAGTTGGCATTTTAATGCCTTTAATAACAATGACCTTTTCATAAATAGTATTTTCTTTTCTCCAGTTACATGTAAAGATAGTTTTCAACATTCATTTCTTAATAAGTTTTTGAGTCTGCATTTTTTTCTCCCTCCCCCTCCCCAAGGTAGCAGGCAATCTGATATAGCTTAAACATGTGCAATCATAAACGACAATGTTATTTTAATGACATGAATAATAATAATAATAATAGCCAGTGACCTGAGGTTTACAAAGTACTTTACAAATATTATCTCATCTGATCCTCACAACAACCCTGGAAGGTTATTATTATCCCCGTTTTACAGATGAGGAAACTGAGGCACAGAACAGTTGAGTGACTTGCCCAGGGTCACACATCTAAGAAGTAACCAAGGATGAATTTGAACTTGAGTGTTACTGACTCTAGGCCGAGCACTCAAACTATTAAGCTACTTACCTGTAACTACCTCGGAGAAGGCCCCACACAGGTCACTTATGGTATGACTTTGACCATCATTTGACCTTCTTGGTGCCTTATCTGTGAAAAGAAGGGGGCTGGATTTCGCCTTATGTCTGCCGTCCCTTCTAGTGGCAGCATTCTGGAACTCAGTGACTATAAAAGCCCCTGCTTCTACTTCCCAGCCTCCAAATAGTAATAAGAAAAATAAATGGCATTTCTATCCTGCTGAAGGATTCCCAAGTACTTTCCTTAGGCATCCTTTTGGAGGTAGCATTGCAGTAGAGGAAGAGAAGCTGTGAAGCTTCAAGTAGAACCGTTCTTCCCAGAGATGCTCAAAGTCTCTCCCAGTCTGGGACTGAACATCCAGGGGGAATGGGGGCTGGGAACTGGGGGCTGGGACTTGAGACTGACTGAAGTGTCCCTGCCCTGGCCATAGTACATCAGTGGAGACCATGAAAAGCCTTTTCTCCAAGAATGGCTTCTGGCAGGAATTTGGTTACATGGAGCTCCAAGATGCCTGGGCCCAGCTGGCAACACCCAGATCCTTTTGCCAGGGTGTCTGTATGCTCTCCAGGTACTATGGGTACCCTAGGACTGTCCTGTCTGATCTTCCTTCTCACTGTGTTGGGGTTGGGGAGGGGCAATCTACCACAGAAGCAGGTTTGCCCAAAGTTCAGTACCAGAAAACAAGGACTGGGAGATGGGAGGAGTGTTCATGGCTCTGGGGAAAGAGGTCTGCCTTACAAGGGGGTTTGTCTAAAGCTCAGGACCAGGAGACAAGGGTTGGAGGTGAGGGTGAATGTTGGGGTGGGGGTAGGCAAAAGGGGTATAGGGAGAAAGGTCTGCCATAGAAGAGGATCTGCCCAAAGCTCAGGCCAAATGGGGGGAGAGGGGAGAGCTCATCATAGGGTGGATTCAATCCTGTCCATTCAGCAACAAATGTTCTCAGAGAGAGGCTATTCAGCCTATTGGCGAAGACCTTCTTGGTGTAGGCTGGGGTGGGCTCAGGAATGGCACACCTCTGCAGCAGCTACCCCTAGAGTCTTGCCACACTGACCAGTCTGCCTTGTTTAACAAATAGGAGGGCTCTTCCCCCAGCATGAGATGGATGACTAAGGGCCAAGGGTGACCTCTCCCTCCCCTGGCACCCCAGACAGGGCACAGGATCAACCCGGGTGAAGAGGCTAAGGCCCAGGGAGAGCAAGTAAGTGGTTCTAGGTCATATAGGTCAGAAGTGGCAGGGGCAGGATTTGAACCCAGGGCTTGAGATCCCTGAGCTCCTGCTCTTGCTCCAGTCCCACATTGACCTCTAGCTGGGAGTGGAGGCAGACAGTCCTGCCCTAGCAGGATGGGCTTCTTTCTCACTCTTCCTTGCCCCAGGGCCATGGTGGAATACAGCGGCCACCACATTCCTGGGATCATGCTTCACTCTATATCCATGCTCCAGAACAAGAAGAGGCAGAGAATAGTGGCCATGATCTTCACAGAGGTGAGAAATGTTCCCCCCACCTTCTCCAGCACCCCCACCTCCAGGTTCCATCTGCCCTAAGGTAGAGGGGCCCAAAGTACACAAAGCTGCCTCAGCAAGTAAGCTCCCCTTTGAGCAGAGGCTGGTGGCCACTAGTCAGGAATGGTAGAGAGTGCAATCCAGGCTGGATGAGACGCTCCTTCCTCCTCCCTTGGGAGAGAGAGAAAGAAGCCCAAAGCCACCTGGACTGGCTTTTCCAGTTCCTGTGGAGCCCTCTGACATCAAGGCTGCTGCCGTGAAGTGTGATCTTGGCCCATCTATGCAAGGGCATCAGAGACTCCAGCTTGGTGGTACAAGTGGTCAGCCTCCAGTGCTTCAGCAACATCATCTGTAGCCCTGAGGAGGTAAATGCCCCCCACTGGGCACCTCTGACTGGGAAGCCACGCCACCATGCCAACCCCTGGCTGGGAAACCATGCTACCATGCTAATCCCTGGCCAGGAAGCCATGCCGCCATGCTGCCCCTCAGGGGACCAAAGGGTAAATGAGCTCTTTTGCCATTGGCCCTTTGGCTACCTTCTCAGTCACTGCTTTGCCTGTCCTTCCCTCAGGGTAACCTTCTGTGGGCCCAGTTACTGACCCTCCTGGATGTTCTCTGTGACCCCAGCGAGAGATTGATCATAGCCAGCCTATATGCCATGTCCAGTGTGTTCTATCAGCTAGGCAAACACAGTGTTGGCCCTTTCAGCCTGGATATCATCCTCAGCCTGAGACCATTCTTCAATGATGTGAGCTTTGTGTGCGGGTGCATGTGGGTGTGTGTGGGTGTTAGCATCAGGGGATTGCACAGGGCTGTGGTAGAGGGTGGGTAGCTCCAGCCTTGGGACTTGGCCTCAGTTTGCTTCTGGTCTATTTGAGGAGAAAGGACACATAGAGGGAAGACTTAGGAAGGCTTGAGAAGTGTCCTGGAGAGTTGGGAGCATCTTGGGCTCCTTGATTTAGAGTTTGAAAGCAGCTGAGTGTAGATGAAGAAACTGAGGCACAGACTAGTTAAATGACTTGTCTAGGGTCATAGGACTAGTAAGTATCTGAGGCAGAATTTGAACTTGGGTCGTCTTGATTCCAAACCCAGCTTTTCTGTATCCTGGTCACATGACCTTGGGCAAATCCCTTGGTAACCCAGTTTGTCTTTTGTCAGTTGAGGGGGTTGGAGTAGATGAGCTCAGAGACTCCACCTGTCATTAAGCCCAACATCCTAACACAAGTAACAAAGTGATACAGTGACCATGTGAGCATGTGTATGTGACAGCCTGCATTGCATGTGTGTGAGCACGTGTGCGCACGTGTGTATAAGCATGTGGGCATGCATGGTCATGTGTGTTGTGAGGTTGTGTGTATGTATATGGGGTTGTGTGTATGGGTGAGGTTATGTATATGTATGAGGTTGTGTGTGTATATGGGTGATGTGTGTGTGTGAAGTTGTGTTCCTGAGGGTATGTCTGTCTGTGCTTATGAGAGCCGGTGCATGGTGGCTGAGCTGGGCTGATCCTTGCATTGTCCATCTGGATATGTGTGTGCTTGTGGGGGGGTGGAGACCATACATGAGGGGATGGGTGTGGTGATATGCTTGGGGATAGGCAGGCTATAGCTGGGTGGGCCTGTGGAATGGCTTGCATGCCTTTGAGCCCTGCCTCATGCATTTCTAGCTGCTGACGTATGTGCTTCTGGCTATGTGTCCATGGGGGGAGATGAGCTTGAGCAGGACATCTGTAAACGGTGTGAGGGAAGGGACAGTTTCATCTTACCTTTGAATAGCCAGTGCTGGCACAGGGGACAGGACCTGTGATGTCATGTCTGTGAAGGAAACTCCCTCTACTAATGCAGGTCAGCACCTTAGAGTGCTACAGAGTTCATTAGGGACACTGAGAGGTATCTTGTGGTGACTTGTACCTGGGGTCCCACAGCCAGGATGTGTCAGGGGTAAGCCTCAAAAGCCAAGTCCTGAGCTGGCCCTCTATCCACTCTGCCACAGGAAGAGGCTGGATGGCTGGCTGGCTGGAGAGCTCACAGTATGTTAGTGCACACTGACCTAGCCATCCAATTTGATCCAATGAGCATTTATTAAGCACCTATTATATCCCAGGCAGCTAGATGGCACTGCAGTGGATTGAGCATTGGGCCCAGAGTCAGAAAGATCTGAGTTCAGATCTGGCATCAGATACCCTGATCAAGTCATTTAACCCCTATTTGCCTCAGTTGCTCATCTGCAAAATACAAACACACAGGAGAAGGAAATAGTAAACTTCTCCAGTAACTTTGCCAAGAAGACCCCAAGGACAATGTCCATAGGATCACGTAGAGTCAGAGATGACTGAACAACTAAACATGTGCCAGGCACTAGGGCAGAATGAAAACTCTATTGATTCAGTAAATGTGAGAGTGTAGATGGGATCTCCAGCATGTCTGTCTGCCTTTGGGTCTGTGTGTGTATGTTTACGTATGAGGTTGGAGGGATGGCCATGAAGGAGAGTATACAAGTGTCCAGGGCTCAGGAGCATGTGGTATTAAAAGGTGGTGGTGAGGGGCGGCTAGGTGGCGCAGTGAATAAAGCACCGGCCCTGGAGTCAGGAGTACCTGAGTTCAAATCCGGCCTCAGACACTTAACACAAAAAACTAGCCGTGTGACCTTGGGCAAGTCACTTAACCCCAACTGCCCTCCAAAAAGCAAAAAAAAAAAAAGGTGGTGGTGTATGTCTGGCAGAATGTACATATTCATGGGGGGAAATCAAGTTGAGGACATGAGTGCATGTGCTTGTGTCTATCAAAGTACGTGTGTGTTTATCTGAAGCTAACAGTGTTTACACATGTCTGTGTCTCTTCTGAGGACATGAGTGTGTCTTTGTATCTCTGAGTGCAGGACAAAATATGGGAGCATGTATGTCTGCATGCATATATTCAGAGGCATCAAGTTTGAATAAGTAGTTGCATGTTTAGTATGTGTGTGCATGGAAAACTGAAGGTTTGTCAATGTGTTTGTGCATGCATAAGATGGGGTGTGAATGTGTGACTGTTGTTCAGTCATTTCACTCATGTCCAACTCTTTGTGACCCCATTGGAGGTTTTCTTGGCAAAGATACTGGAGTAATTTGCTATTTCCTTCTCCAGCTCATTTGACAGATGAGGAACTGAGGCACAGAGTAGTTAAGTGACTTGCTCAGGGCCATACAGTTAATAAGTATCTGAACTCAGGTCTTCCTGCCTCCAGGCCAGGCACTCTATCCACTGTAGTACCACCTAGCCAACCCCAGGCATACGACTAGGTCAAATTTCTGGCTGAATGAGCCCTGAGTGAACATCTAGGACTGATGGTCATTTTGGGCATATGTACAAGAGAGATACACATCTGTGTGCCAGTGGATGTTGTTCTATGTTGGAAGCATGGGTGCATATAGAAACTTGGGGCATTTGTAGGGTAAATCCCTTATGGAACACTGGGCCCAAGTTCAAGAAATTCTCTGGTTGCACATCCTCTAGAATCAGAGCTCAGGGCTCTGACTTCCCACATCCACCTGACACACCCTCTCCATGCACCAAAGACACACACATATGAAGGGAATGCCTCCCTCTCTTGATAATATGACAAGTTGGGAGAGGCATGTATGCACGTGGAATCATTTGAGCAGAAGATTTCTCCTCTATGAGGCATTATAATCCCATAAAATGGGAGGCCACTTTGAACTCTGAGACACAGACAACCCTCTGAGCTTAATTTTTATCAACAGGAATATGGATAAGCTGCAGAGCAGATACCAATCTGCACTAGTAGAGGGAGTTTCCCCACTGGAAGTTCCCCATCAACAAAATCACAGATCCAGTCCTCCCCCCAGAAAAGCATGGATGACTCCACCATGTGTGTTACATTCTTCAATTGCGGTCTTTTCATTTCTGTACACCAGCCAAGCTCATCTTTAGCTACTATATCAAGAGCTTGTTGGTCCACTGGAGGAATTTGGAAGTTGTTATCTTCCAGAAAGGTCGGTAGGTGGTGCCATAGTGCATAGAGTACTAGGCCTGAAGTCAGGAAGACTCAAATTCCTGAGTCATGTGACTCTGGGCAAGTCACTTACCCCTATTTGCCTCAGTTTCCTTATCTGTGAAATGAACTGGAGTAGGACATCACAAACCACTCCAGCATCTCTGCCAAGAAAACCCCAAATGGGGTCTCAGAGAGTCAGACGCAACTGAAAACTGACTGAAAAACACTTCCCAGAGTTGAAGGTAATCGCAATGGCAATGGACAGTCATTGCCAAGCCCATTCTAGACCATTCACAATCTCGTCACTGTCCAAAATGAGTTGGCGCTGGAAGGATGAGAACATTCAGTAAAATGACCTACTTTCAGAGGCTCACCTGTTCATTCATATCCATTCAGTTGTACCAAGGCTGTATGAGGCATGTTCTGAATCTGAAAATGTTCCGACTCCATAGACATTGTGTGGCCATCTGGCCTTCATCTGTCTTGCTGGAAGACTCATAGAGTCCACAAAAGCCTGTCTTCAGTTACATTAGGGTGCAGTGACCCTATGTGAAATCCCTTTAGTACAGTTCTTCCTTGTGGTGATATGATCCTGCTGGGCATGTATGCTGTAGGAGCGGTCAGAGGCCGTTCTGCTCGCCATGTCTCCATTGGCCACTTCTAGAAATGGCCTGGCTGGCTGTAAGACCTCTCTCTGATTCCAGCTTCTGGCTCAACTGAAATGTTTCCCCAAGAGAAGAGTGAGTACTATTGTGCTCTTTTCATTTAAAGCCAGACACTTTATATTTTACAACTCTTGTAGAAAAATAAGCTACTCTTGCCTTGGACCAGTAAAGTTTTCTCTATCTTGTTCCCATTAGAATTTTGGCTAGACCTGTCCTTTCCAGTAGATCTTTTTTTTCGGCTAAGCTTCTTGGTCATTGGGCTTAGAGATTACTGGGGCAAGCTCTTTCTAAGTCACGGTGAGCCTTCCACTTTCTGGTTTTAATCTTTGAAATTTTCTAAGTTTAACAACTAATTTCTTTTTTTTTAATTTCTTTTTTTTATTTTTTAAAATTGATTTGTTGATTTACTTTTAGTTTATAAGATTCCGTTCCAGAATTCCTTGAGTTTCACATTTTCTCCTCCTCCCTCTCTCCACCCCCCCCCCCCATGGACACATCCAGTCAAGTATAGGATCTGCAAATACTTTCACATTGGACATTAGTCTGGTTGTATAGAAAGGTTGTAACCAATGGAGTGAACAATGGGAAGAAAGATACAAAACCAAATGTGGAAAATAACGATAGCATGTGTTGCTTCAGTCTCCATTTAAACTCTGGTCTTTCTAGACCGTTCTCTGAATGTAGGCATCTCCTTCCATCCTGACACTTGTAGAGTTGTCTTATAGCTGTGCGTTGCTGAGAAGAGTCCAGTTTATCAAAGTTGGTCGTCACACATACATTGTGTCTGTCATTGTGTACAAATTTCTCCTGGTTCTGCTCTTCTCACTTAGCATCAGTTTGTATAAGCCTCTCTAGGTAATTATGAAGACTGCCTCCTCCCCATTTCTTACAGCACAATAGTATTCCATTACATTCATATAACACAACTTTAACAACTAATTTCTAAGTCTAACAACTCTTTTGGTTGTTATGAGGTTCAAATGAGGCAATATCTGCCAAGTGCTTAGCACAGTGCCAGCAATGTAGTAGGTGTCATAAATGCTTATTAGAGAAATAGCCCTTCAGACCCCGTAGATGGGCAGCTGGGGAGAAGAGCCTAGCCCAGCTGAGCCCAGGGGAGGAGGTCGTGTTGTTTCCCAGGCTTTCATATGCAGATATAGTCAGCAGAAGCCTGGAAGGGGCTTGGGAATCATACGGATGCTCCTTCCTCTGATCTGGGTGGGCAGGGGTTTGTCCTGATCTTGAGTTCATACATTTAGAGCTAGAAAGGGCATTAGGTTGTCATAAATTCAGGAGCTGTCAGGGTGGAACAGGCTTCTGAGCCCCCCCCCCCCACTTTACAAACGAGGAAACTAAGGCACAGGGCTGGTAGGCGACTTGACCATATAGTCTAATCCCCTCATTTTACAGAGGAAGCCATTTTAAGTGACCGGATATCCAGATCACTTCCTCCCAGGACCTCTGACTCCAAATCCAGGTCTCTCTCCACTGTATGTAAAACTGTAAGGCTGCGGATGGGTGTGTTGGGGTGTGTGCGTAGTAAAGCCATTATTCTCCCTCCTCCCCCAAACTGGGACTGTGATTGTGCGGCTCCAAGGGGTGGAGGAGAGGCAGGGGACGAGGCTGAGCAACGGGGAGGTGGCAGGCGCCAGACACCAGGGGGCGCTCTAGGTTCCCGCGTTCGCCAACTCGTTTCCACTGCGCAAGCGCCCGCCTGACCCCTCTGTTCCCACGATCCTCTAGTCTTTCTGGCAGCGTGTGCGTTACCTTACCTATGTCTTAGGGTGACCCATGGGAAAGTCAACCTAAGCGACCGTAGGGGCGGGGCAGAACCTCTTCGACCTCCCCCACTTCGCTTGGTCCAGTTGCTCCCCCGCCTGTCCCCTTATCCCCTTCCCCCCCAACGCCAGACTACCCTACCAGGCTCCTGTCCTCAGCCACGCCCCCGAACCCCTGGCCCAGCGGACCTAGAAAGGGGGCGGGAGGACTGGGGCGCATCTTGCACCGCCCTCCCCAAAGAGCCTTTTTTTCCCAGTCTTATCAGACCTTGATCTAGAGCTGGAAGGGAGTCCAACTCCATCGTTTTACAAATCAGGAAACCGAGGCCCAGAGAGACGAATGGAATTTGTGCCAAACTTAGGGAGCCCTCAGGTCTAGCCTTTTCATTTTACACTTGAGGAAACTGAGGTCCAGGATGGTGAAGAGATGTAGCCAAAGTCGTCCAGGCAGTAAACCTCAAAGTAAGACTTGGAGCTGGGAGAAGAGCGGTTCAAATCCTGCCTTTAACGTTTTACCACCGGTACCTTGGGGACATCTCGTGAAGTGCCAACTTTTCATCTTAACTCTCCCCCCACACACTCTTTCCATCTTGTGGCTGTCCCTGAGCCCGGCTCCCTCCCTCCTTTGGGCACAGCCTCCCTCTCCAGCCCTGGCTGCAGTCTCACTCATCCCCCTGGCCAGGCAGGGGAGGTGGAATATTCCTTGCTCCCCTTTTCCATGTATCTTCCTCTACATCCATGGCCTGCTCTGAGGTTTGCTCAGTCCATATCTATCATCCAATCAAAATTCTGGCAGCTGTTGCCTAGAGACCTCCAGGACACTCTCCTTCCCTCCCTCCCTCCAAGAGTTCAGTGCCTGGCTTGAGGCCTTTCCTTCCTGATGGGGTACAGGCTCTGGAAACCCCCTTGAACTCTGGCGTTTGCCTGAGGCTATAATCTTCTCAACTGGCCTTTCATTATCTTTAGGCCCAATTCTCTGTTACCCTTAACCTAGCCCAGCCCTTCATTGTCTGTTACCTCCGCATTGCCTCCAACTACTCCCCACCCTTGATCCTATCTAAACCCCATTCTCTTCATCCAGGCCTTCGACCTCCAGTCACCCCATCCTACTGGCCACTCCCATCAAGATCCTCCCTAGACCCCTCCTCCAGTCACGATGGGCTACTTGGCCTAGATCCTTTCCACAGTCTTTCTGTTTATAAGAGCTATCTTGTTTTCCTGAAAGTGCTCAGATTCAATCTGGCCAGTTTACATTAGCAATACAAATGTTCATTTTCCTTAAAATGCTTGATCTTTAATAAACCTTATTTGTCTTTGACTAAAAGAAGATTTGGGTCAAATTCATTCCAGCAGGACCCTCCTGTCAATATTTTGGGGTCCTAGCACCTCTAAGCCTCAACATTCCCACTTCCCGCCATCATAGGGGATTCCAGCAAACATTCCTGCTTCCCTGTGTGTGGGGTGCAAAGACACTACCCCAAAGTAGCTATACAGAGATCTCTCCAGGTGAAAGCAGAAAGCTTTCTTTATTAGAATCTCGAGAGAAGCAGGCAGTCCACACCCCTGGAAAAGTCCAGAGGAGGATGCCAATTTACAGAAACAGAAGACTGGTTTAAATAAACAAACATTACAAAGCCCCTTCCCCTCCCCTCCATGCAAAGCTCTTACTTTTGATTGGCATTTGCGGTTACTTTTCCCTTATTTGGCAGGTGGGGTGATAGAGAGGAGGGCTCAAGCAGGAGATTTTCACAGGACACCTAAGGTTTCAATTATGTCCAATATGGTTGATGGGAGGATAGGCTTGACTGTTTCAGGAGGTGCCAAGTCTGGGAGCTAGACTGATTAGGGATTCAGGAGGTACCGTGTTGGGAAGGCGTCTTCTCTCTGATAATGTTCAAGGCTTTTGGGTGCAGCTGGTCACTCAGAACAAAGGAGCTATGTAGTTCTTTAGACTAAAGAGTTTGTTTATGAAATACTTGGGTGATGTACTCATGGGATGGCTACTGTTACTAGGTAGGCTGTTAACTCAGGAAAAAGAAACTTTTAGGCTGGGGTCAGGGGAGAAACAGAGTTAATGCCTCTATGGGTGGAGGAGTGTGACTTTTACAACTTAATTGCACAGGCCTGTTACAAACTGGTGTTACATACCTAGGTATCTGAGCACAAGTGAGATTTTACAAACTGAGGTTACAAACAAAAGCATCCCAGACCCCATCATTCCCTCCCACAAACCGATGGGACCCAAATTCATTTGGGGACAAGAGACGAAGGCCTTAGCTTCCTGAGCTGCTTCATGCTGAGAAAAGGTCTTAGAGCTGTCCCTGCCTCACAGGGGTCCATCAGTCAAGGGGAGGGGGCTGTGGCCAAAGCCCAGACTTGGCAGACATCAGATCCAAAGGGTGTTGGGTAGTGACTTGGGGCAGTGGTTGCCATTCAACCTGAGCCATCATCTGCAAGTGGAGGGTGCTGGGCCTAGAAGAGACAAATCTGGAAAAGAGAGTAAACAAACAAGAGCCCAAAAGAAACAGGAGAAAAATGACCAGAAGTGGAATCCTTTATATTTCTACAT
>CM053602.1:52062415-52074213 GCA_028646575.1 Pseudocheirus occidentalis
TAGTTGCTCAAAGTTGTTCTTAAAGTAGTATTGCTGATGCTGTATACAGTGTTCTCTTTTTTTTTTTTTTTGGATTTTTTTTAACTCTTAATTTTAATTTATTTTCTTGGTTACATCATTCATTTCCACAAGGTTTTGAGTTACAGATTTTCTCCCCTTCTTGCCCCTACCCCCCAGCCCAGAACATTGATCCCACTGTAAGGCCCCTCCCACAATCTGTTCCCCTTTATGCCCTCCTCCAACACCCCTCTAGCTTTCTAGCAGGGCAGGGAGGAGCTCCCTGCCCCCATCCCTGTATGTATTATTTCCCAGTTGCATTTGATTGTATAGCTTTAAATACGAGATTCTTGCAATTCCTCCCCTGTCACCCACTCCCACTGGGAGGAGCAGCAAGGAAGCTACAATTTAAAGTTCTATAATCAAATGTTTAAAATATATTTTATTATTATTATCATTATTAATTACATGCAACTGGGAATTAAGATATACAGGCACTGGGGTAGGGAGACCCATCCTGCCCTACCAGAAAGGGTGATAGAGGAGGGCATAAAGAGAGCAGATTGGGGGAGGAGTTTTACAGTGGGATCACTGTTTGGGGGTTGTGGGTAGGGGAAAGACAGGGAGAAAATCTGTAACTCAAAATCTCATGGAAATGAATGATGTAAACTAGAAAATAAATAAAATAATTAACTATTTTTTAAAAAGATGAAGGGCAAACTCAGAAGCTGAAGGCTCCCTCCATAGCTGACTGTCTTTGACTTTAAAGCTGGCTAGATTGTTTCTTAAAGACTGGCAACTAGTAGCCTAAAGAGTTTTTTCCCAATAGAAAAAAATTCAAGAATTCTCATTGAAGGCCAAGATAACTGATATGGGTCCACATCTTCCAATAATGTCATTGCTTTTCACTCCACTTACTCTTCCAACTCGGTATCTGTAATATGGTGACCCAAAATGCTTACACCAAATTAAGAGATGCATATTATCTAGAATTAGGAAGGGGATGGTCCCACTGGCCTCTGACCTGGTCAAAGCCTGTCTGGAGTATGGGGTTCTAGTCTAGGGACCACAATGTACGAAGGATATGGAGGACATACAGAGCCAGGTGAACAGAATGTGAAGGACCTTGGGAGCATATCATATGAGGAAGAACCAAAGGAACTGGGTGCATTTAGCCTGGAGCTGAGGAAACCCAGGGGACTCAGGGGAAAGCTGTTTTCAAGTATGTGAAGGGTTCTCTTATGAATTAGCTTTGTCTTACTCAACCCCAGAAGGCAGAATTGAGTGAAAGAGACAAATGAAGGTGTGATATAAAGCAAAACTTCATGACAATGGGAGCAATGGGCTGCCCTAGGAACTAGTAGTTTCCTCCCCATTTTATGTCTTCAAGTGAGAATTTTAAATTCATCCCATGTTGCCTTTTCAAATCCTCACAAGAGCACTAATATCTAAAATACTAGCTCAGGGGTGGGGAATCTGCATCCTCGAGGCCACATGTGGTCTTCTAGGTCCTTGGGTGCAGTCTTTTGACAGAGTCCAAATTTTACAGAATAAATCCTTTTATTAAGGGGATTTGTTCTGTGAAGTTTAGATTTAGTCAAAGGACTGCCCTTGAGGACCTAGAGGGGATTTGTTCTGTGAAGTCTGGATTCAGCCAGAGGGCTGCACTTGAGGACTTAGAGGGCCACATGTGTCCTTGAGGCCACAGACTCCCCATCCCTGCCCTAGGTATTTGCATATGGGAGAACCCTTGTCTGGGAGTTTTGAGGCCTGAGTTCAAGTCTCAGGTTCCTCCTCCTCACCACTGATTCTGTTAAATTCCTTCGTCTCTCTAATGCTGTTTCTTGCTCTGTAAAAAAAAAAAAAAAAGTAACAACCTGTGTGTGCCCTACCTCACAGGGCTGTTGACGGAAAGGCCTTATGACCTGTGACATGTTATAGACAGGGAGATTATTATTGCATAGATATAGATATTAACTGTGACAGGAGAAGGACACTGGGAATCCCAAGATGTAGCTCCCTCATTCACTTGAAAATTCCTTCTCTTACTAGGCCTCGGTTTCCTCATCTGTAAAAAAAAAAACGGTTTATATTCCTGTTATCTGAGGTCTCTTCCAGATGCAACATTCCATGTTCTAAGGCAAGGGTTCTGGAAGCTTGTTTTTCAATCACATCTCAATAATTGTTTTCTCTTGCAATCTTATGTATTTTATTTAATATTTTTAAAATATTATTCAGAGAACTTTTACTCTTGCCAAAGGGGTCCACGACCCCAAAACATGAAGAATCTGTGTCCTGAGGCCACTTTCAGCTCTAAACTTAACACCCTAAGGGCCCCAGGTCTTCTAGCCTGTAAAAGGAGAGGGGTTGGCTTCTAAGCTCCTTCCAGTGCTGAAATCCTCAGATTCTAATTCTGCCCCTTGCTAGCTGTGTAAACTTGGGCAAGGCTAGTCATTTCCCCTCTCTCGGGTGCAGTCTCGCCTTCTGTAAAATGAGGGGCCCAGATGATTTCGAAGGTTCCTTCCAGCTCCAAATCCTCTGCTAATTACAAAAGCAGTCCAGTGTAATATATGTTTTTTAATGATGGAGGCCAGCTTGAAAACCTGGCTCTCGCTGAATTTGTGGGCGAAATCAAATACAGCCTAGTTGCAGGAAGAAGTATAGATCAGAAGCTTCTGAAGAGCTGCCACTAAGAGCCATCATTCACACCAACATTTTCCGATATTTGGCTCTAACACATGTACAGAAAACACTGTTCTGGTTGCTCGGCTTTACTTTGGCTAAAAAAATAAGTTACTTCAAAGGCTCTGTATTAATATCCAGCCAAGTGGAAAAGTTTAACTTTCTTATACATTTTAGAAATGCAATTTCAACGAAATACTATAATGAATGCCTTTGCTCCTTCCAACTCCTGCGTGAAAGGTTGAGTGGCCTAGTTAGGCTGGGAGACCTGGGAGATTCAGGAGACATGAAACCAATCAGTCCCAGCTGCCTTGAGCCTCTGTAGGATGGACTGTATTCTTGCCAGAGGCTGTGAAGGCACCCCAGAAGAATCCAACAGCGCCCCTTAATTAGCACAATATAAATACATAGGATAAGAGTAAAGATTTATTCACTTGGGGCTAGAATTCATTCCAAGTAACATTTAAACACTCCCATGTACTTTCCCACTGAAGGGAAGAAAGCTGGCAGGCAACGAAGGAACAGATTAAAATAAGGAAACATTAGGAAACAAACATACCTGGGAGGGGGGCCTTAGGGTACAAAAATGGCAGCTGCAGTCTTTGCTTGTCCCAAGGTATGAAGTGAGAAGACGGTGATACCGAGGTAAGGGTCAAGTCACTCAGGAAACAGAGAAGCTGATTATTACACAGTAGTGGATAAAGAAGACACAAGCTTGGAGTAGGGAAAGGAACTCAGAGACATAACTTTTAGCATTGACTTTGCCACTAAGCAGCTGTGTGACCCTAGGGAATCACTGACTCTCTCTGGGACTCTGCTTCCTCCCTTCAAAATGAAAGGCTTGGACTGGATCGTTTATCAAGGTTTTTTCCAGCCCTAATGTTCTCAAGTCCCTTCCAAGTATAACATTATATATTCTGTGTGCTAAGATTCCTTCCAGCGCTGACATTCTATGTTCCGAGGTTCTTTCCAGCTCAAATATTCTGCCTTCTATAGTCCCTTTCTGTTCTGTGATTTTATATGCTGTGTTCTGAGGCCCCACAGTTTTGCCACTCTGTGTTCTAAGCTCCCCTTTTCATCTGGAATTCAGTTGAAGGTTCCTCCCAACTCTTAAATCCTGTGCTCTAAGGTCCTTTTCCCTCTTCCCCTAGCTCTGACATTCTCTTCTATGTTCTGAGGTCTCTTTCAGCTCTAATATGGTAGGAATTGTGATTCTTCTCAGGCTAAGAGCAAAAACTCCAATATAAAAGCTTTTCCCCTTAAACAAAGAAAGTAAATGAAAGAAACTCAAGCCTAATTAAACAGCCAAGAGGAAAGGACAACAATATTAATAAACTGTACATGGATGAGAGAACAGGAGTCTCAGTAATAATTGCTGCCAAGTGTAGGATCAGGCATGCTGGGAAGAACTTTCTGAGGACTCTGAGGCTGCTTGGTAGGTTGTAGCTTGGAAAAGCTCTAGGGGAAGAGTCAGAGCAGGCTGCCTAGAAATGGCAAAGAAGACTAAATGTATTCAAATTTGAGGATAAACTAAAATTCCCCCCAAACAAACCTGGCTGAAGACAAACCCCAGTCAAATGGTAGCAGTTGCTAGGGCCTGTTCAACGATAAAGCAAAGTATTCAGCCACGTGATTCTTGCAGAAGAACAAATATGGCCAGGAGATCTAGTCAATTAACTTTCCTCAGTTCGTTAAATGGTACAAATCAATAATTTAGTCCATATGGGTAAGCAGTGGACTCCCTGAGTAGAGCTAGGCCAAAGCCGAGGGACGAGGATCAAAAGTGAGTTCCTGACTTAGTTAACAACCCTGCCAGAGTGTGGAAAACCAATTTGTATCATTCAGGGTTTTAAGTTACTTCTAAGTGCCTTGGCTTGCCACTGAGGTTTGTTTCCAGGAGAAGGGCCCACGCCAGGAGCAGTACAAGCAGAGGAGGATGTGGGTGAAGGGCAGCTTCAGTGGAATCCTGGCTGTGCGGGGTAAAATGACTCGAAGTCTATAATCCCTAAGTCTTCAGTTCCATACCTAATGACTTAAGGGAAAGGCCCAACCTCTCATTTTACAAAGGAGGAAATTGAGGCCCAGAGTGAGGAATTTGCCCATTTATCCATTGGTTCCTTTTCCAGGGTCTACCGGTCATGCTCCTATCTCCCCCAACTGTAAAAATTCTTCATTTCCCCTCAGTGTGTACTCAACTCATCTATCCTAGAAATCTAGGAGGTAATAATGTGGCATAGTGGGAAAAGTTCTGGATATGGAATCAGAAAATGTGGACCATTTACAAGCTGTGTGACCTTGGGCAAGTCCCTTCCCCTCCCTGCACCCCAGTTTCTTCACGTGTAAAATAAAGGTCATAGATATAGTTGTCCTCAGAAGTTCCTTCCAACCTAAGAGCTAGGATCTTATGTGTCCTCTTGGATGAATCACTTCCTGTTCTTGGGTCTCAAGTTTCCTCCTCTGCAAAATGAGGGGGTTGGGCTAGAAAATCTCTAGGATCCCTTCCAAATCTTAATCTTTGATCCTGTGAGCCTTTCTTAAAAGCATACTAATTATCATAAGGAAGAGAAATGAATTGCTATTCTATTAAGTTTAGTCTTAAATACACATATCTATATATTGAACTATATATAACTTCTTTCTTGACCTCTAGTCCTGCATCACTAATTGTCTTCTGGACATCTCAAAATGGATGTTCCACAGCTATCCCAGAACTGAGATATCTAAAACATTCTCTTTCCCTTGAGTCCTCCTTGATTCCAAATTTCCCTCTTTCTGTCAAGGGCACCACAGCCTCCAAGTCCCCCAGGTTTACAATCTTGGTGATGTTCTCAGTTACTCACTCACACTCTTCCCACCTGGACAATCCATTGCCAAATCTTTTTTTCTACCTTCCCATCATCTCTACTCTGTGTCTACTATTCTCCACTCACATAGATGCACCCTCATTCAGGCCTTCACCATCTCTCTCCTGTTGTTCAGTTGTTTTCAATCATATCTGACTCTTTGTGACTCCATTTGGGGTTTTCTTGGCATAGATACTGGAGTGGTTTGCCCTCTCCTTCTCTGGCTCATTTTACATGTGAGGAAACTGAGGCAGACAGGGTAAAGTGACTTACCCAGGGTCACACAGTTAGTACGAGTCTTGGCTGAATTTGAACTCAGGTCTTCCCTGACTCAAAGCCCACATACTGAGACCTGTTATAGACCTTAGCTTAAAAAACCAAGGTCTTCCATTGCAACCAGGGCCATCTCCAGTTGTCCTGATCTATATCTGAACCCAGATGGCTCAGGAGGAAAGAGTGTGAGACTGGTGACTTTGCACATACCTCCCTCACTTAAATCCAATTCACTTGTATATCATGGTATTGCCTTCCTAATATCATGGTCCTTTTTGAGAATGAAGAACAAACAACAACAACAACAACAACAACAACAACAACAACAATTTACCCATTGCACCATCTAGCTGCCCTACCTCCCTCCTGGATTATTTCAATAGCCTGACTGGTATTCTGACTCCAGTCTCTCCCTACTCCAATCCATCCTTCACGGTAATTTTCAAAATTATAGGTGACTATGTCACTCCTCTGCTCAATGAGTTCCAGTGGCTCCCTGTTACCTCCAAGATTACATACCAAGCCCTCTGTTGGGCATGTAAAACTCTTCTTAACCTACTACCTTTTTAGTCTTCTTCTACAGTACTTTATTCCCTTACACATAAACTCCACTTAAACTGTCCCATGAGGTGTTCCTGTCATATGACACCCCACCTCCTATATGTGTGCCTTTGTACTGATGGTCTTCCAGGCCTGGGATGCTCTTCCCCCTCACCTCTGCCTCACCTTCTTCCTCCAAGGCTCAGCTCTAGGCCCATCTTCTGCAGGAAACCTTTCCTGGTTCCCTCCAGCTGCTACTGCTCTTACATATTCCATTTACTCTAATTGGACCTGGTCACTTGCACACTACATCCCCCAGGTGAATGGGAGTTCCTTGAGGGAACGGATCATTTTTTGCCTTTCTTTGTATCTCCAGTGCTTAGCATGTTGCCTGGTACACGGTAAGCACTTAATAAATGCTTAACTGGCACACAGTAAACACTTAATAAATGCTTGTTAACTGACAGACTCCCTGGATACTATGAGAAACTCATTTCAGGAAGGTGAATAATATATTAGGATATAAATGGTCAAAGGACAACTTTTCTTTTATAAATGAGTATTTTTCTAGCATACAAAGAGTTCAGCTTCTAAAACAAGGGACACACAATCAACCTTAACAGTCTTAGCAGGAAAAATGCCAAGTGCATTCTACCTCGGAAACATCCCAAAGATGTTTCTGTTTATTATCCCCAATTTAGAATGAAAGAGAGCTATTGACAAGCTGCTGTTCTTGGAGGCACTAAATATACTTTGTTTCTCTTGTTCCTCTGGTCTGGAAAGGAGAAAATATAGCGTACGCCTCTGTACGTCTTGTCTCCCGTTAGACTCTGAGCTCCTCAACAGAAGGAATCATTTCATTTTCCATTGGTTTCTTTCTGCACTTAACACAGTGCCTTAGCACATTAATAAATACACTGGCATTCAGGCATGTGAAGCCAAAATCTTCAAAAGGCTTGTCTATCCCTGTTTGTTGCTTCCATTTCCCAACATCCCATTCTCAGTCCCATTCAATCTGATTCCAGACCCCACAACACAACTGAAACTTAACCAACACCAAATGAAATGAGCATTTCCATCTTCAAAGTAGAATGAAGAAGGATTGTATATGAAGCTGAGAGGTTGAATTATGACCAGTTTGCTTTTCTTTTTACATATATAATAAACTCAACATGTAATTTTCAAATGTTTTTCTGTATTTTCTCCTGATCATCTCGTTACCGCTAAATCTCCTTACTGGCCTTTGCTCAATTCCCATCCTCCTTGACCTCCCTGCAGCTTTTGACATTGCTTACCACACCCTTCTCCTGGACATTCTCTCTTCCCTTGGCTCCCATGGAACTAATTCCTTTTGGTTTTCCTCTAGCCTGTTTAACTGTTCCTTCTCAGGTTCCTTTGGTGGATCACTGTCTCCCACCCACTAAATGTGGGTGTCCCTCAGGGTTCTGTCCTGGGTCCTTTTTTCTTTCTTCCTCTCTCTTTTCTCTCCTTTTCTCCCTTGATATTCTTATCAGCTCCCACAGATTCAATTATCACTACGTGCAGATAAGTCTTAAATCTGTATCTCTCAATCCTGAACTCCAGTCTTGCCTTGCCAAAGTGCTTGCTGGACAGTTCCATCTGGTATCCCTCAGGCATCCCAAACAACCCATATGCCAAAAGGATCTCTTCATATTTTCCTCCAATCGTCCCTAATACTACTGAGGGAACACCCACCATGCTTCTAGTCACTCAGGTTCACAACCTTGGAGTCACAGAACTACTTTGGGAATTGGAAGAGACTCAGTGGCCATTCAGTTCTACTCACATCCAAAAAGGAATCCCCATTATAACATAGTCAACAAGTTGTCAACCTGCCTCTGCTTGAAGACCTCCAATGAAGGGACGTCTCACCTCCTGAAGCAGTCCATTCCACTTTGGGACAGCTTTAATCATTAAGAAGTTCTTCCTATATGTTTTATAGGATTGCACATATATAACCTATATCAAATTGCTTGCCATTTTAGGAAGAAGGGAAGGAAGGGAGAAAAATCTGGAACTCAAATTTTTGTAAAAATGAATGCCAAAAATTGTTTTTACATATAACTGAAAAAAACCTAATAAAAACAAGCTTTTCCTGACACTGAGTCTCAATTTGCCTCCTTGCAATTTCAAGCTCCTTCTCCCATTCTCTCACCACCACCTTTGTTCTGGATTCTGCCCTCTGGGGCCAAACATAACAGTCTACTCCCTTTTCCATATGCCCTGAGTCTTTTCTTCTTTATGCTAAACATTACCAGTTCCTCCAAATAATCTTGATATGATATACACTCAAAGCCCTTCACCAGCCTTGGTCGCTCTCTTTTTGATGCTCTCCAGCTTCTCAATGCCCTGGATAAAATATGGAGCTCAGAATCAACGCTCTGGAGGACCTCACCACCCATAAAGAAGCCCTCTTCTACTTGGACTCAGCATTAGATCTCTTCCATTATAACGGCAAACACCCTGGTTGAACTTAAGTCTACTTGTTTTGCTCTTTGCCTCACATTTATGAGGAGAGGGTCATCAAAGAAGGTCATCTCCATTGAAACCTTCCAAAGAATATGCAAAGATTTTGACGGATGTCTGGGAGATGCATTGTTAGAAGAAAGGCTTTAAGACTGTGTTTTGCTCCTACTAAATCAAATACTGATTCTAAATCAACCAACAAAAAACATAGTAGGATTTTGCATTCTCTGCATCTTTCAGTCAATTGTATAACCACAGAGGTGTGGTTTACTGTAGAATATCACTTGTGAAAGCTTCTATGGTTTCCCTCTGAAATTTTAATTAAGGAAACCCTTGATGCATGTACTAATGATTCTTATACAACTTTATACAGATGGGAAAGCAGGTATATAGAGGTTGGCAGTTGATATTCTCTTGGTTGGCTTTCTTCTGTATTAAGGCCCAAGATTTTTTTCTACAATTAAAAAATATTTGGTGTGTACAACAGCAGCTTTGGCCTTTTCCCACTATGTATATGGCATCCTTTAAAGAAAACTCAAGCTGAAAAAAGAAGTGATTCTTGGCATTAGAGAAAGATCCTTCAACTTACAAAAGAATTCATGGCGAAATTCTAACAAATAGGATTCAGTGTCCCAATGTTTTAAAGATAATTAACTATTTGACAGGAGGAGGATGAAGAAATAAAGCTGAATTGTTAGAAGTCACTGCTGAATGAAGATCAATGGGAAATTAAGATAAAGCTTCTCTGAAATTATACACTGTCAATGGAAAAACAGAATTCATTTAGACACAACCTTTCAAGACTACATCTACTGCACAAAAGCAAGGTATTTCTATAATACTGGCATCTAGAAAAGACTAATAAGATTAAATAAAAATGATGGATAAAAAAGAACTTTGTGAATCATAAAGTGCTATGCAAATTAATCAATTATTATTATAATTACTAGGATTTAGAGCTGAAAGGGCCCTTAGAGATCAGATAGAAGAGGATTTTTTAACTAGGGGTCCATAAACTTGGTTTTTTTTTTAAAGCTATTCTGATAACTTTATTTCCCTATAGTTTCCTTTGTAATCCTATGTATTTAATTTTGTGTATTTAAAAACCTCATTCTGAGAATAGGCTTCCCTAGACCGAATGCCAAAGGGATCCAAGACACAAAAAGCTAAAAAATTCCTGATCAAGACTCTAGTCCCAATTCTTTCATTTTGCAGATGAGGAAATTGAGGTTCAGGAGAAGGCAAGGGACTTACCTATTATTGTTATCAATAATAATGAGGTTGATGATTAGTGAATTTCTTTCTTGTTTTTCAAAAGTGGGCAGTGATGGTCTGAACACCACCTCTGAGAAGCACAGTATATAGCAGAAAGTACAGTGGGTTGGGAAGAGAAGAGTGCTGGTATCTGTTTACCAACCAATTCTCCAAAAAAAAAATCCAGTATGTACAGCCCACTAAAATTTGATCTGCACCATTAACATTTTCTTGTCACTTTCTTAAATCTAGAGTCCACAGGTTCCCAAAGTGGGCAATACCGCTCCCTGGGGGTGCTGTAACAATCTATGGGGTGGTAATGGCTTTGGATGCACTTGGAAGGGGCATTGAATAAAAAGAAGTATTAACCTAACCTAACTCCCAAGGGGGGCACTGAACAATTTTTTTTTAAAAGGAGGCGGCAGGCCAAACAAGTTTGGGAATCTCTGCTTGACAATCAACAAACCAATAAATTAAGCCTTGATGTGTATTGTTTGCCAATTTCTGAGTTATGAATGCTCACACTGAAAATTTAACAGTTGGTTCCCAAGGGCTGGAGCTGGGAGTCCCAAGACCTCAATTCTAGTCCTCCCTCTGCCACTGACTTGTTACACAAGTTATTCCCCCTCTTTGGGCCTCAAAATGTCAGAACTGGGAAGTAACGTGGAGATCGTCTAGTGATGTCCAACCTTCTCCTTTTATGGAAATATCATTTCAGAGTGCTTGTAAAATGAGCAGGTTGGACTAGAGCAGCAGTTCTCAACCTGTGGATTGCAACCCCTTTGGGGGGTCAAATGACCCTTTCACAGGAGTCTCCTATGACCATTGGAAAACACATATTTCCAATGGTCTTAGGAACCAATACACCTCTCCTCTATGCATCTCCAGGTGGGTCTGTCCACATACAGGTATACCCACATACAAGTATTAAAGGGTCACACAGCGTTAGGAAGGTTGAGAACCACTGGACTAGAGGGTTTCCAAGGGCCTCCCAGCTCAGACACTGTGTTCTAAAATTCCTTCCTGTTCTAACTAATGTATTCTCTTCTGAGCTTCCCATTAAAGTAGGTCCCTCTTTCCAACTCAAACCCCAGTTAAAAACTCAACTCTTCCACAAACCCGCCACAGTGGAATCCCATGTGCCCCCAATCAATCAATCACCTCAGCTATCTGCATTTTACACCTTGGTTGCAATAAGAGGTAAGTAAGTGTTTGAAACGGCCATCTTTGTATCATCTTGAGCTTTTCTAAATGCTTGAAAATCCAGGCCCTACAAAGGATATGAACAGGCAATTTTCAGAGGTAGAAATTAAAGATACTTATAAGCATATGAAAAAATGCTCTAAATCACTATTGATTCGAGAAATGCAAATCAAAGCAACTTTGAGGTATCACATCTCACCAGTCAGATTGGCTAAGATGACAAAACAGGAAAATGGCAAACACTGGAGAGGATGTGGAAAAATTGGAACACTAATGCATTGTTGGTGGAGCTGTGAACTGATACAACCATTCTGGAGAGCAATCTTGAACTATTCCCAAAGGGCTATAAATAACTGCATGCCCTTTGACCCAGTAATACCACTTTTGGGGTTGTATCCCAAAGAGATCATAGAAGTGGGTAAAGGACTCATATGTACAAAAATATTTATTGCAGCTCTCTTTGTGGTGGCAAAAAACTGGAAATTTAGGGGATGTCCATCAATTGGGGAATGGCTGAAC
>CM053602.1:52074713-52101101 GCA_028646575.1 Pseudocheirus occidentalis
AGTATTCAAATTGCTTCCTCTTGGCAGCCTGTAATATTTTCTCCTTGGTCTGGGGACTCAAGAAAGGATTCTAGAGTTCAGGTACTATTCTTACTTTGCTTCCTTTTCCTACTCATATTGGCCAGTCAATTAATTACTTGATTTTTTAGCTCTGTGGAACTCTGCTTGGGGAGGGGGGAAAGCTCTGTCCCAAATCTCTGGGGTTTTCACAGCTGCAGGAGCTATTAGGGGGTGCTGCAGCCCCCACCAGCTTTGACTCACTGAAAATGCACTCCAGGACCACCACCCAAGACCACAATCTGCTTCCAGGCCTCTCAACACAAGAACACTTGGCCTCTGAACAATCAATTGGTCCCCCTGCAGTCTGTAGGCCGGGAGCTCTGAAGCAGCCAGGTGGAGGTGGCTGCCGCTTGCAGCCATTTCTGCTGCTACTTCTGCTTCCTTGCTGTGTTCAACAGGGGCAGGACCCTTGCCCCTTGCCCTGGGGCAGTTTTGGCTGGACCACTTTTCTCCCCCAAATTTAGCTGAATTCCACTGACCTTCCTTTTAGTCCTTACTTCTCCTGGATTGATAAATCTGGAAACTGCCACAGCTGCTGCTGATCTGCTCTCCTGAAGACTCCAGCTGCAGCTCCTCCTGGCCACCCCAAGGCCAAGCTGCGGTTTCAGGCTGGGCTGGTTTCGACTCCCAGCCTGCTGTGATGGGCCCCACCTGCCGAGCTGCCTTCAGCAAGATATGTGTTTTCTGTATTTTTGTGAGTTTTGGAGCCCTAAAATTTGTTTAGAGTCACATTTTATGGGTATTTGAAGTGGCTATATGCCAGCTGTGGTGTTTTCCTGCTTCTACGCTGCCATCTTGGCTCCGCCCCCCTGTTTGCCCTTCATCTTATCTCTTGTGCCTTTTACAAAGTATGGCAAGGTGAGGTTTTTTTGATGAGACAAGAGTTCCCCAATGCTCACTCCAACTGTCAGTGGAATGGATGGTTCTAGAGTGCCAGGGCACTTTTCTCTTCTTTTTGTCTTGAGGGTCTATCTAGGACAGGGTTTCCCATAGCAGGCACTTAACAGAAGTTTATTGGATTGAATTTAATAGAACATAGAATGTTAGAGCCAAAAGTCAACTTAGAGACCTTCTAGTCTAGGGCTTCTGAACATTTTTGTGCATCAACTAAACCTCTGTAGGGTTAGATTGCTCTCCAACCCTACAAATAAGGAAGCCAGGGTCTGTGATATGTTTTACTTAGGCATACTGAGTTGTTGCTAGGTAAGGTTCTAGTAGGTATGCCAGGAAGTCATTGGGAAGTGACAAACATGTTTTGAAAAAAATTCAGTAAAAGATTTTAAATGATAAGAAAAGAAAAGGCAAGGATGGAAAGAAAGAAAAAAAGGAAGGAAGGAAGGAAGGAAGGAAGAAAGGAAGGAAGAAAGGAAGGAAGGCAGAAGAGAGAAAGAGAGAGCAGAAGGAAGGAAGGGAAAGGAAAGAAAAGGAAGAAAAAGAAAGAAAAGAAAGAAGAAAAGGAAAGATTGAGGCTTAGAGGGGAAAGTGGCTCTCACTACCTCCAGTGAGGTAGTGGCTGACTCAGAACCAGAGCCTTAATGCTAGCTTGGCATTTAATTAGTGGTTGTTGTCCTTCATTCTCAAAGAGGACCAAAATGATATCACTACATTGGGGTTAAGGTACAATGTGTCTGACTGTGGCTGATCAGACCAGTAAGAGCTGGGAAGGCTCTCTATATATTTGTGTGTGTATATACACACACATATATGTATATACATATATGCACACAGATGGATAGATAGACAGGTAGAGAGACAGACAGGTAGGTAGGTAGATAGATAGATAGATAGATAGATAAATAGACAGACAGACAGACAGATAGTTGTGCCCATAGGTTGGGCACAAATAGAATATATGAATGTAATTGGTACTCCACTATCAGCCATGGAAATGAACCTATGACTAACCATAGACTCGAGGTCCCAAATAAGTCAAATCAGGCCTAATCTTCTGTGGAACAAGGTCAGAATTTTTACCAAACTTTCAACTCTGATCCATGATATTAATCCTGTGCTTGAGGCTCCAGAATGAGAAGAATTGCCATTTGGAAGTCTAGGATCATAGACTTAGAGCTGAAAGGAACCTTAGAGCCATAGGCCAGCTTTTTCATTTTGCAGGGAAGGAAACTGAGGCCCAAAAAGGGGAAGAAACTTGCCTAGGATCAGTCATCTAGTAATTTCTGAGCTGGCCTTTGAATGGAGGCCTTCCCAACTCCAAGTCCAATGCCCTGAAGTTTGGAAAAACCTTATGGAAATTGTACAGTTTAGGAAAACTACTTTTTTGCTGTCACAGAGGGACACTTAGTTCTTTATTTCCCACCACTCTGAAGTCCTAATCAGTAAGGAAACTTCTCATTTGTTTGACTTGTTTCTCAACATATGTGTTCACAAATAGTGGGGAAGAAAAAGCACCATAATAGAAGAACTTAAAACAGTATCATCTTGGAGTTTTCCATCACAAAGGGACCTGTTATTCTGTGCAGTGTTAGCAGATGTATTTGTTCTGGTGATGATTTTCTGTCTAAAATGCAAACTATGAAAGTATGTTTCAAAAATACAGGTTACTCATATACTAGCTGTGTGACCTTGGGAAAGTCACTTCATTCCAATTGCCCAGCCTCCTTCCCCCTTCCAAAAAGCAAAAAAAAAATACAGGTTACATGCCAGCCACATCCAGAGAAAGAACTATAGAGTTGGAATGCAGAACAAATCAGGTTATTTTCTTTTTTGTTTTATTTTATTTTGTTTGTTTTTTTCTTTCTCATGGTCTTTCCCATTCGTTATAATTCTTCTATGCAATATGACTGATGTGAAAATGGGTTTAATGGGAATGTATGTGTAGAGCCCATATCATATTGTAAGCCATCTTGGGGAGGGAGAGCAAATTTAAAATTCATGGAAGTGAATGTTGTAAATTAAAAATAAATAATTTAATAAATTGGAGGAAAAAAAACAAAACAACAAAAAAAAAACACAGGTTACATACACTGGGTAGGAGTAATGAAAATAGACTAATTTTCCTCTATTGTGCTCCCAAATTCCACCCTCTATCCCCAGCCTATATCTTTGGGGATAGTCTATACCAGCAGCCCAATATTTTGGGGTTCTGGAAATATTAGAGCAAGCCCCAAAATGTTCCATTGCCAAATTTGTCTTTGAAATTCCACCTTCATTTGCTCTTTCTTTTTTAATCTTGGTTATGCTCACAGATGCCAGTGGGGATTCGAGTTAGCAAAACCTTTGCTTCCATTACAAGGAGCGGCTTATGGGATGGCATGGGGTCTTTTTGGAAATGGAGTGGATATCAAAACAAGGTATTCATAAAAATAAAGAAAGCTGTTTTAGAAGAAAATACTGCTCAGAATATGAAGATTGAGTCTTAGAGCTGGGAGGGACCTTAGCAGGTAAGACACAGAATGTTAGAGCTGGGAGAAGTCTTTAGTTATTAGCAATAATGATAAAAGCTAGCATTTCTATGGAGATAGAAGAACCTGTAGAACATAAGAGTATTTCACAATTCAATAAACGTTTATCAAGTGCCTTCTGTGTACCAGGCTCTGAAGAGACAGACAAATATGAGATAGTCCTCTGCCTTCAAGGAGGTTAAATTAGGTCAGCTAAGTGGCTCATTTGGGCCCCGAAGTAAGGAAGATCTGAGTTCAAATCTAGCCTCAGATACTTAATAGTTCTGTGACCTTGGGTGTGCCACTTAACCTCCATTTACCTTAGTTTCTTCATCTATAAAATGGGAATAAATAACAGTACCTACATCCCCAGGGTTATCATGAGAATCAAATGAGATGATTGTGAAGCATGCCTGGCACATAGTAGGACCTATCTAAATATTAGCTATTGTTACTAGATAGGTAACTACAATGTAATTTCAGAAGAGACAGAATTATGAACTGGAGAGATATGGAAAGACTTTGTAGAGGCAGTTACATCTGAGCTTAGCCTTGAAAGAACATAAAGATTCTGAGGGATGGTGCCTTCTAGACTTGGCATAAGGGTAGGTGGTACAATGACCACTCATTTAAGAGCCAAATGAGGCTGAGAGGGGCAAAGAGAGAGCCAGACTGAGGAATCATAGAGTTGAAACCCTTCAGAAAAGAGATGAGTGGCTACTTCATTGTTCTTTCCACAACGCTAGTCAGAAATGAATCTAGCTCTGACATCCCTTGTAAATGTAGATGCATATATTTTTATCTCTTTCTACCTCTGTCTGTCTGTCTTCCTGCTTGCCTGCCTTTTTGCCGATATGTCTGTTTGTCTTTGCATCTGTGGTGCCTAGCACTGGTCCTGGTACATAGCAAGCATGTATAAATACTCTCTCTATCTTGTTGCTGTCTGTCTAGCTGTGCTGTAGAGGAAATTCTTTGTTAGTTCTGGCTTGGCTCTCTTATTTGTTCTAAGTTCTCATCCAGCTCTGTTTAAGATTACTAACACCTACAGCATTCTGGGTCTCCAGGTCCCTTCCAGCTCTGACATTCTGTGTCTCCAGGTCCCTTTCAGCTCTGACATTCTGGATCTCCAGGTCCCTTCCAGTTCTGACATTCTGGGCCTCCAGGTCCCTTTCAACTCTGACATTCTGGGTCCTCCAGGTCCCTTCCAGGTCTGACATTCTGAGTTCTAAGGTCCTTTCCAGCTCTGACAGCTTTTGTTCTATTGTAAGGTACATCTCGGCTGTAGCATTCCATTCTGAGATATTTTCCAGCTCTAATATTCTATACTCTATTCTCCAAGGTCCCTTTCATCTCTGCTAATCAATTAAAATCTATATTTTTACCAGGTACATTTTCTTCCTTGTAGCAGCAAGGAAGTGGACTGAATGTTCCAGCTGAATGTTCTTAGCTAGGGTCCTCGGTACAAAAAAGATGATAGAATGAAAGGAGTATGTAAAAATACTTGCCAGAATGAAATCTCATTCACCAAGAGATTAGCAGATATGTGAAATTGTCCTCATGTCCTTTCTCTTGCCCAACAGCACCGTCTTCTCAATTGTTTCCAATATTCAGTCATCTAACAATGTGTTAGAGGGAATGTGAACTGAAAATAATTCTTACCTGTGCTACCTTTAATGGTCCGTGTTTGAATGGCCATATTGTCACAGGCACAGTCTCACTACATCCTCAACATTTCCCTTGAGGGGCTGGGAGTACAAAAATTATTGCCTCCATTTGCAGGTGAGAAAACAGGCTAGGAGGCAGGGAGAGAAGTGACCTTACTCTCATGGCTTGTAAGTGGCAAAGTCAGAACTTCGAGTCTGGAAACTAGATTTTTGTTTTATGTGCCTCTTACTAACTCAGCCTGCCGGGATCCACTTTTTCAGACTCCAAACTTTGTACTCTTTCCAGTACACCATGGTGCTTTCCAACAGGTAGCACTCAGTCCTGGGAAAAATCAGGCCAATGAACAATGCCCAGATTAAGGCCAGCCAATGCTACTTGTCACTGAATGTAAGGAGGGAGCTGAATACTGTGACTGGGGCCAAAAGAAATACCCACCACTGAGTTTATGACAGCCAACTTTCAACATCTAGTGGTTTGTAAAGAACTAGAAATTTTGTCTTCCAGTTATTCCACAAGAAGTTTATTTTTCTTCAACTTTTCTGTTTTAAGTATAATACCCCCAGGACTTACTCACCCAACTCACACCCCTGGCAAGCTGAGTCCCCAAAGGAGTGGCTGTTACTACTCCCAGAGTTCTAGGGATAAACTTATGAATGATTATGCTCATAAACACTAGCTTGCAAGCCCCTACTGGTATGCTTTCCCTTTAACAATCTGCTGGTTGACTCAATTCTTTAGCAAAGGCATTTACTCAAATGCCTGTAAGAACAGTAATTACGAAGGATTTTCCCTAACATTAAAGGCAAATATACCCAGAGTGCCTGCCTACAAATACACCTAGAGTCCGTTGTGAAGGAAGAGTGAACTTGAAGTGCAGTATTAGTGAGGTACGTTTATAACCAACATACCTGCTTAAGGCAACTCACAACTCTGGAACTGCAGGTTTTTGATATCCATTTTCTCCCCACCAGAGTGTCCTCATGAAGTTTACTACAAGTCATTTAGCTGTTTATCTGGGTTGTTTGACAGGTCATGCTTGCCACTAGGCAGGGGCTGCCCCTCAGTGCCAGGAAGACCACTGGCCAGAGGCTGGCCAGGTAGACTGTTCTGCTGCTAGGCAGCTTCTACCAGACTGGTCTTGTCAGGTTCCTCAGTCACTGGACCCTTCTCATGGCAGGACACCTCTGCTGTAGTGGTCAGTCTAGTGGTCTGTTTTTCAATGGGCAGTTTTTTTGCATCTGAGGTTACTGACTTGGTTGGGTGATGCTATGGTCTTTTCAGCCGGGGTACTACAGTGGTCATTCAACTAGGGTAACAACTCTTAGCTTACAATCAGCAGAAGCTTCTTCTCTTTGACTCCCTCAGAGCCTCCTCATAGAACAGATATTCAAGCTTCCCACCATTTCCAGGGGGAGAATTTCTACTCTGCATCCATAGTACTTCCCCATTTACATTGTCATATCTTTGGTTTTTAGCCCCTGTCAACTTTCAGCCTTTGCTAAAGTCTCCCCTCTTACATAAGAAAACAAAAATCAGTATTACTTATATAACAGACATTGTAGTCATGAATGTACTAAGCATAGTTGTATCATTTACTCCAAATGATAAAAACTAAATAACTACTATTAAGTAATTTTTGCTAATAGGGACCGGCATTTCTATAGCACTTGTCAAGTTTACAAAAGCTCTTTCTTACAACATCTCCATGAAACTGATAATGCAAGTATTATTAGCCTCATTTTGCAGATGAGGAAACTGAGGCCCAGAGAGGTATCATATTCTACCTAATGTCATACAGTTATTATGAGCTTTTTCCAAAAGTCAAACTAGGTTTACTAGCATTGAATCCAGTGCTCTATCTACAATACCATGTCACCCTTTTGTGTAGTGGAAAAAATTGTGAATTTGGAACCAAAAGGCCTGTGTTCAAGTCCCAGCTCTGCCACTTACTAACTGTGTGACCTTAAGCAAGTCACAGAAAGAAACACAGGGACAATAAAAGAGAATCACTGAATTGGAAGATACCTTAAAGGTCATCTACTGTAGGCCAGAGGAAAAGTCTAGGTTTCTTTTTTTCACTTCTCTGGGCCTCAGTGCCCTTCCTTCTGACCAGGATTGTTGCAAAGTTCTGTAAGGGTCGCGTGATCGAGCAAGCCAATCAAGTTATTCCACTCCACTTAAATCCAGTGCAAAAAAGATGTTCAATCAGTCGTTCTTATCATAGGTGTTGGTTGAAACCATATGCTTTAAATTAAATGCAAAACATCTTTGAAAATGGACTGGCATTACACAGGAATTGTGTTCAGACAGACTAAGGAAGCTTCATCACATCTAAGAAGTTTTATATCAATTATCAGGTTAGTTTAGCACTGAAGTCACTCAGGGTATTGGAGCAAATATGGTGTTCTGGGAAGACCTCTTAGGAGGGAGTGGGGCAGGGGAGGGAAGAGACATTGACTTTGGCGTTGGCTTCTGTCTTTTCCCTTGCTTGTTTTAGCCAAAGAAGGTCCTTGGTAGCATAGGAGGCTCCAGAAGATATTGGACTTCCCATATTCCCATCAGTATCCTTGCAACATCCCCAGATCTTCTGTGTTGGGAGACAAGGACTGACTTACAGTAATACTAACACCATTTATATTTCACTTAAAAGTTTTGCAAATATATATATATATATATATATGCATACACACACACATATATTTGATGCAATAATAACCCTATGAGACAGGTGCTGTTATTACCCCTATTTTACAGAGATTCACAGCTCCATAAGGAACCCAGCAAAGAAACTACACTGTGCCTAAGGGGAGTTCCTTGAGCAACCCACAATTGAAAGAAAAGAACTTCCAGCAACCAGTGACTGGTTACATGTGTACTTGTGTGAGAGAGAGCCCCGGTTGGGGGGGGGGGGCATTTTGAACCAACTGTTGTTATTGTTCCACCTTAGTAAATATCCCCTTTCTAAAAGCTACATGAGACTGACCGACTAAAATGACTCTCGGCTGATAATCTTGAGGGGAAGCACATTGGTAGGAGTTAAAGTCAATGGCATTAGAGATTCCCCTCCAAACTCTTAAGAAGTATCCCTAGAACCTTAAAGGGAAAATGTAGCCTCGCTCTGGCACCCAAGAATCATTTGTAAGAAGGGTCTACATTGTTGGCCCTCATCCAAAGATGGCTCTATGATTGTAGATGGAAGGACTGGACCTAGAAAAGGAAACTTCTACTGCCAATGTAGGTTGCCATCTTCTCTGCCACTTCTAATATTAATGAGCACTGAGAAGTAATCCTATGTATTTTACCTTAGGAATTTAAAAACATGATTCTGAGAAGTCTTCACCAGACTGCCAAAGAGGGCCAGGACACAAAAAAGGGGAAGAATCTCTGATCCAGATGATCTCTGAGGTCCCTTCCAGCTAAGAGTCCTTCCAATTCTGCCATCCTGTGTGTAAAGTCTCTCCCAGCCCTGATATTCTGTGTTCTCAGGTCCCTTCTACTTCTAAAGCTGTCAATCTCAAGATTTCTTTCAGTTCTGATGTTCTGTGGTGGACTGCAAACTCCACATGAGCCAGCAAGGTGATGTGGAAGTCAAGAAAGTGAATGGGACCTTGAGCTGCATTAGAAGGGGCTCCAGGAATAAGGATGTGAAATAGTCCCTATGAACTCTACCCTGGCCAGATTAAACCTGGAGTATTGTGTTCATCTCTGGGCTCCATATTTTAGCAAGTCCATTGAGAAGTTGGAGAGTGCCCAGAGAATAGTGACTAGGATGGTGAAGGGCTTCAAATTCATCCAGCTGATGGACTTACTGAAGTCAGTATGTATAGCATGGAGAAGAGAGGACTTCAGAGGGATGTGATAACTGTCTTCAAGTATTTAAGGGTCCTTATGGGGATTTGGGATTAGCCTTGTTTTGCTTTGTCCCAGAACACAGAGCTAAAAGCAATGGGGAGAAGTTGCAAAGAGGCTAACTGTGGCTTGATGGCAGGCATATGCTCTGAGGGTTCTGTGCATTCTCCTTCCTTCTCATGCCACTCTTGTCCATTTCCTGCCAGAATTGTGCTGCAAGTTGTCCAAGAAAGGGTTGTGGGACCCTTTCTTCTGCTATTATGAGGATTCCAAAGGGGCATATGTGCTGTCCATTCAGCACTATTCTTAGCACTTTAGAACTATGCCAAATTAGAATGAGCTGCCTTGGATTATTCCCCTTCTTTGGAGATCATCAAGCAAAGCTAGATGACTATTTGCCCAACTTGTTGTAAAGGGAATTCTTTTTCAGATAATCAGGAGGATCCCTTCCAACTCAGAAATCCTTGATTTTGTTCTATTGGCATCTATGCCTCTGTAGCCTTGAATAAGTCCCATCTTGCACCATTTCTCCAAGAGTTTGGGAGTTTGGCAGAGGTCATCTAGTCCAACCCATACATGGAGGGAGCCTTGACTATCATATACCTTACAAATGCCTGTCCAATCTCTGCTTGATGATCTCCAAGGAGAGGGAATCTACCCCCTCTCCTGCTTTAAGGCAGCTCCAGTTATTAGAAAACTTTTCCTGACATCAAGCTGAAATTATTCCAGTTGTTCCTCTAGGGATCAAATATAATGTTTAGTCTCTCTTCCAAATGACATTCCTTCTGATACTCAAAGATGGCTATATGTATCCCTTTCCTCTCAATTTTCTCCTCCCCAGACTAAACATTCCCAGTTCCATCACCTGACCCACATATGCTAGAGACTCAAGACTTTTCAGCATCTTGGTTACTGTCCTCTGAACAATCTCCAGTTTACTAATCCCCTTCCTAACTGTGGTACCAAGAACTGAATAGAGTGCTTTTGAGGTCATACAAGATCTAAGCAAAGTAGAAATAGAACTATCAATTCCCTATTCCTAGAATCTATGCCTCTCAAAATACAGCCTAGAATTGTATGGCCTGGTTTGGCTGCCATATCGTATCGCTTACTCATACTGACTCCACTAAAACCCCCGGATCTTTTTCAGCACAGCTGCTGTCTAAGCATGCTTTCCCCATCTCATTCTTGTGAAGTTGATTTTTTGGAGGCAAGTACAAGACTTTACATTTATCCCTACTGAATTTTATTTAATTAGATTCAGCCCAATGTTCCAATCTGTTAAGATCTTTTGGGCTCCTGATGATATTATCCAGTAGATTAGCTCTCTCTCCTAGCTTTGTATTATCTGTAAATTTGATGAGCATATCATCTATGCCTTTATCCAAGTCATTGGTAAAAATGTTAAACAACATGGGATTATAATCCACTGCAGACCTCTTGCCATGTAGACAATGAACCATTAACAACTACTCTTTGAGTCTAGCCATCCCGCCAATTTGGAATTTATCTAATTGCATTATCATCTACTCCACATATCTAGTTTTTTAAAATCTAAGTTTCATATATATATGAATATATATACATACATACATACATACACACATACACGTACATACAGCATTCTTTTTATCTACTAGTTTATTCATCCTGTCAGAAAAGGAAATGAGACCAGGCTGGCATTTGTTCTAGCAAATCTAGTATGATTTGCCAATCACCTTGGCAAACTTTTAATGGTCCGTTTTAGGCTTTTCCCAGGAATCAAAGTTAAACTCACTAGCCTATAGTTTGCAGTTCTGTTCCCTTCCGCATTTGTAAAACTGGGATAGCTTTTGTCCTCCTCCAATCTTGTGTTACCTCTCCATAAACTGAGCCACCTTTTTCAAAATTTCTCCATTTGAAGATTTCAGATATTGAAGTTGAAAACCATATCCCATTAGCGGCAATCTCCTGGCACTGATTTATCATTTCCCTTTCTACAAATGATTTTCCAGTGAGTTTGGGAAGTCATTTGGAATGACCTTGATCTTTAAAATGCAAAGTCGGTGTAGAAAGTGGCAATGTCTGACATAGATGTCAGTCTTATTTTTATGAGATGTACTTTACTTTGGATAGTGATATGTTTGTGTGGTAAACAATTGTATATTTGGCTTTTGGCTGCAAGGTTACTTCTTCAAACACTTCTTGGGCTTAGGGAACCAAGACTTACACTTGTCATTTTTTCTCCTAAACTGTAAAGCTCCATGAAGGAGACACTGTGTCCTAGGTAAGCTTCATCTCTGCCTAGCACTTGACATACTGCTCTGCATGTAGTGGATTCTTATTTAGAGTTTGTCAAATGAATAAAGAATCAATGATGGGAATAAAAATGGGCTTTGGTCCAGTTCTCCTTGCCAATAAGAACTTCATGACTGTATTATTTTTTTATCACTGTAAGTATGGAAGCAGAGTTAGTCATGCATTGGGGATATTGTGGATGGAATTCCTACTTTGACTAGACTAGCTGACCTCTACTGGCCTTTCTAATTCCAAGATTCTATTATATGAAGATGATACAATTGATCAGTGGGATATTCCCTCTCTGTGACATTTCCATTAATAGTGAATCGTTAATTGAATGATCCATACTGTCTGCCATTTCCCACTTATTGCCATTCTATATAAGAATACTAGAGTATTAGATCTAGAAAGACTTTAAGATATAGCATGCTACAGATGAAAGGGGCCTTAGATTACTGAGTATAGACAGGGGAATTGGAATGGTACAAAGAAGAAGTACTAATAGAACCATGCAGAACTTTAGAATGTAGAAAATCAGCATCAGAATAAAGCTTTAACTATACAAAATAAAATCTTGGCGCTAGAAGAGACCTTAGAGTTTATCTAGTGTATCGCTCTTGTTTATCAATGAGAAAACTGGGGCCAAGTGAGGAGGAAGTGACATCACCAAGGTTCCACATGAGACTCTTTAACAGGTGGCCTGGACAGATCTCCAGATTCACAGTCCTGGTCTCTTGGTCCATTGCCTCTGATCAGAGAGTTTGTCCAGATGAAGGGTGTAGTATGCGTCCCCAGTAAAGATGGTAACCAAGCCACTTTGGGGAGAGACTGCATCCTTGACCTGGTTGGCACCATGCTGGTGCCACAACTCAGCTGACTCATGTGGACATGGTTCAGTCCCCATTTCTCTCTTACATCTTGATGAGTACAAAGCCCCCTTTCTTCTACGGAATGGGCTTCTTTCAGTCCTTGGCAACCATAATGCAAGCCAAGCCCTTTGTTACCTTCTGTCAGGGATACTTATTACTAGAACCCAATCTAACGAAAGGAGGTAGGGGGAATGTTGATATTTATAGCCATGTTAATATTATTTTCTGCTTCTCATGCTGTTTATCACTGCAACAAAGAGTACTTGGAAATAAACACCATGTACTGCACCAAATATCCCTCTATGTCGTCAGAACTAGTTTAAAATAACAACTTGTGCTTTCTTAGGTGAGTACAGCAATTGAAGCATTTATTTACTTCTTGGTAGAAAGGACTAGTTTTCTACCAGAAAAATTGTGGGTAAATTTAAAATAAGGCAATGCAGTGAGATGCATTTGCTCTGAAAGAAAGCCATGCATTCTCAGTTGACAAACAGGACAGACTCACTCCTTCAATTAACTGAGATTCTGTTTTTATCTACTGAGATTCCATTTTGTCCCAGCTGTTGCACATCATCCAGTAAAAAGTCATCTCAACAGCCTACTAGCTATTTTGAAAACATTTGAATGCCTTAAAACAGAAGTGTCCATTTCACTGCTCTGTGGCCTTAGGCAGCTTGCAAAACACCAGAGGGTAGCCAGAACCAGATTAAAATGATGTTGAGAAATGCTTAAGGAAATAACTAAAAATACAGTACAACACAGATAATGTTAATTTGTGATTTTCTAAGTCAATATGTAATGCACATGATACCACTGGTTTGAGATATTTTGATGATAGTTTCTTTGGAATATCATAATGCATTTGTTTTATCATTCAATTTGATTCATTCATTGAATCTTGGGACTGGAAGGGGCCTTAGAACATAGGACAAAAATTGTTAGAACTGGGAGAAATCTTAGAATGTGGAACAGGGCCCTTAGAATACTGATTTTCAAGAGTTGGAAATGATTTGATCCAGTTCCCTCATTTTATAGATGAGGGAACTGAGGCCCAGAGATGAAGTGATTTGCCCCAGTTTATCTAGGTAGTAAGTAGAAGGGTCAGGATTTCAATCCATATCTCCTAACTCCAAATCCAAGGTTTTTCCCACCATACCTCACACTACATAAGTTTATTTAATGTCTACTCCACTTCTGCCATATAATTGGTTTCCTTTCTAATCCTCTGTGTTTTATTGATTTAAAAACACAATTCTGAAAAGTGAACCATAGGCTTCGCAAGACTCACCACCCAGTGGGGTACAAGACACAAAAAGGCTTAAGAGCATCTGCTCTAAGACTATAAGGTGCAGAGAAGGTACTGACTGGTGCTGGTAGAGGGAATTCCCTCATCTGGGAGTTGTCTATACTTATCCATATCCCTGTGTGCTGCAAAGATAACTAACCATAACACAGGCCTTGATCTCCAAGACCTTATAATCCAATGGGAAAAAAAAACTAGTAGGCCCAGGATTGGGTAGTAGCAAGACTCAATGAGAAACATCCACACTGAGTGTGTGGAGAAATTTGAGGAAGGAGAGAGAGCCCATACCTTGGGAAGGAGGAGGGTGCTAGTGGAGAAAGTGAGTGGGGGGAAACTCAGGAAAGATACTCTTTTTAAAATTTATCTCTTGCTGAAATGTTGTCTTTTTATAGTGATGATTTTTTCTGGTGCCATCATCACCCTAGAATCTTATCTTGGCATGGAGGGGACTATGACTTCCCACAGATGGCCAGGGAAGAGATGGCTGGGCAGGTCCTGCCAAACAGAAGGGGAGATGAGTGTGGAGGCCAACACCAGACTGTTATATACAAGGGCTACCTGAAGCAAGAGTTCACAGTAGCTTTGTCAGGCACTGATGGTTTGCAGCCACCATAACTAAAAAAGGTTCAAAGGCCTGCCCTCTGTATTGATGGTAGCTGTATGCAATCATCTATGCTTAAAATTCGTGGTGATAGCTTTATTTAGCCTTTGTACAGAATATCATAGACTCCTAAGGGACCTCTGAGGCCATCTAGTCCAGCTCCCTCCCAATTTTTTCCTCCTCCGTAGAGGAGGAAAATGAGGCCCAGTGAGGAAAGTGACTTGCCCAAAGTCATATGTGTAGTAAACATTGGAGCAAGATTTGAACCAATGCTTTGTAGTATTAAAGCTTAGCCTCAAGACATAGTGTGGTTAAGCCAAAGGTTTAGTAATTTCTGGGCATTGGGTAATTAATTTGTTGCATAGTGTATTGGGAAAAGTACAAGACTGGGGTCTTAAGACCAGCAACTGAGCAGATGTAATTCATTAGTTCATTAGCAGGGCAATTCATTTCACCTCTCAGGTTTGACTTTCTTCCTGTAAAATGGGAATAATGTCAGTCCTAGAGTTGGGATGAGGCTCCAACAAGATCACATATACAAGGCAATATAGAAATGTGAGCCATTCCTTTTTAGGCAGCTAGGTGGCACCACAATGCACAGAGCTCTGGGCCTAGATCAGAAAATCAGCCATCTCTCACAACCCTCATGTCTAAACAGTAGCCATTGTATTGACCTTGCCTCTACAATATCATATTCCTGTCCTGTTTCTCTCCACTTACCTAGCCAATATTCTAATTAGGACCCTCATTACCTTTCACCTAGAGAATTTCATAACCTCCCCTCTCTAACCATCTTTCTCATTTATTGTTGTTAAGTCATTCAGTCCTGTATGACTCTTCATGACCCCATGGACCATATCACACCAATACTGTCCGTGGGGTTTTCTTGGCAAAGATACTGGAGTGGTTTGCCATTTCCTGGTCTCTAGTGGGTTAAGGCAAATAGAGGTTAAGTGACTTGCCTAGGATCACACAGCTAGTAAGTATCTGAGACTGGATTTGAACTTCAGATCTTCCTAACTCTGGGCCTGGTGTTCTATGCACCCGTAGATGCATAGGAAGATGGGTCTTCCTCATAACTGCCAAATTGATATTCCTAAAGCACAGGTATAACTATGTCATTCCACTATTAAGGTCCAGTGATTCTCTGTCATTTCTAGGATAAAGCACAAACTCCTTTGTTTGATGTCGTTTTTTTTTTTCTTTTTGGAGGGGGGAAGGCTGGACATTTGGCGTTAAGTGACTTGCCGAAGGTCACACGGCTAGTAAGTGTTAAGTGTCCGAGGCCGGATTTGAACTCAGGTCCTCCTGACTACAGGGCCAATACTCTATTCACTGCGCGACCTAGCTACCCCTGCTTGATATCTAAAGTCCTTCTCAATCTGTTTTTTTTAAGGTACTGTTTTCTTCAGTATTTTTATGCCTCCTTTTACCAAGAGGTTCATTCTTTTTTCATGATTTTCTTGCATTTTTCCATATAACTATAGATAGCTTTGATTTCTTCCTTTGAAAACTGCCTGTTCATATCCTTTGACCATTTATCAACTGGGGAATGGCTCTTCTTTTTACAAATTTGGCTCAGTTCCATATATATTTGAGAAATGAGGTCTTTATCAAAGGAACCTCCTATAAAAATTTCTAATATTACTTCATTGTCTATGGAACCTTTTAGCAAAATGTTGTTTCCCTGATTCTCTCTTTCAATTAAGTCTATTTTTGCTTTTTGGTAGCTAGATAATGCAGTGGATAGAGCACTGGGTCTAAAGTGAGAAAGACTCACCTTCCTGAATTAAAATCTGACCTCAGAGACTTCCCAGCTCTGTGACCCTGGGCAAGTCACTTCACTCTGTTTGCCTCAGTTTCCTCATCTGTAAAATGAGCAGGAGAAGGAAATGGCAAACCACTCCAGTATCTTAGCCAAGAAAATACCAAATGAGGTTGCAAAGAGTCAGATACGACTGAACAAAAACTAAACAATAGCTACAAGAAAATTTTTGCTTTTGCTCATTTGAGATCATGATTACTACTTGATGTTATCTGTATGTGACATTTCATGCCTTTGTACAAGCTGTCCTTTATGTCTGGAATGCTCTCCATCTTTATGCTAGCCTCTTAGACCTAGCTTGGTCCAAGGTTTAGATCAAATTCCAACTCTTACAGGAAGGCTTTCTTGATTCCTATAGTGGTTAGTGCTTCCCACTAAAAATTTAAATGATTTGTATTTATTTTATATATTGTTTATATTTATTTATCTGTGTAAATTCAAAACTTTGATGTTAGAGTCCAAGTGTAATGACTCTACTGTCCTTGAAATGAAAATAGCTTGCAAGTCTTTCCCATTTTTCTTCCCTTTGTTCTCCTTCCATTTTCATCCTGAAATGCCTTTGGGATGACTTTACTTAGGTGGTGCTCTCATCAAACTTTCTTTAAATTTGGTTTACCCTTTGCTGTTTCTTTTTTGAGACAATAGTGTTCATTATCTTTCATCTTGGTAAGAATTTGGTAAGATTTTACAAATGAGTTTATATTGTAAACAAGTACTGCCTTTGACTAGCCTTTTGTTGTACTTGGAAGATAAGTCAAGTGCTTGTTGACTGAGGTACTTTCTAGAATATTTTGGTTTCATTTGCAATTGATTTTCAACAGTTAAATGCTTGTATAAAAGTATCACTATCATTTTCTACTATCCATTTCCAGTTTTCATTATCATAACATTTAAATACGTCAAGATTGAGTGGTTTCAATTACATGATATCTCTTTTTTTTTTAGCTTTATAGTAATTCAGATCTTTGCTTTTATAAGTTGGGAATTTGATTATACACAGACAGATTATTCACACCAATAATGAGTCTTTTCCTGTTGGTTAAGACATAATTAGTTTCATTCAATCAATATTCTTCACGTTTAGGGCCTCTTAATTATTTTCTTCAGGAAAGTATTCATGGTATACAGGTGTCAGGCTTCTATGCAGTTGAAAAGTCTCTGACTTTTTTCATATGCACCCATAGAGGAGGGAGAAATGCCACTAAAGAGAAAAAAATAGCATGATCAGACCAAATGTATATAACAGAGAGCTCTACTGGATGCCACAAAATTAAGTTGACTCACAGATTATCTGAAGGAAGGAAAGATATCAAAAACATAGAAAAGATCTTGGACCTTATAACTACTGAAAAAGATGACTAAAGATGACTAAACATATAAATATAATACAAGTTGGAGTATAAAAAGTGTACATATATATTATATATAATATAATATATAATATAATAATAATATGTTATATATATATGATAAGTGTGTGAGAGGCCACTGGATATGTGGCCCTGGGTACTTGCCCACTTAATCTTTCAGTGGCCAGGTAGTGCTCTCAGATTTATTGGTTGTGGAGCTGATACAGCTACAGTCTTCATTGGTAGAAAACATTTTCTAATCAGGAGTGCCTAATACCAATGAAATCACAGGTCTGTTCCCCAAAAAAATAATAGGTTCAAGGCTGTATACAAATTGTCATCAAAGAAAGACCAGCTGAGATGGTAAAGTAGGAAGAAGGAATACAGCCCTACTTTTCCCATAATTCCTTAAATGATAATCTAAGAACAACACCAGACCAACTAGCAGTTGGGAAATCGAAGGAGAAACTACAATGGATAATCTTTTTATCCCATTGAGAGAAATGATTATTTCTCTCATGTATTTAATAAGTAATTATTGAATTAGGAGCAGGGTTTTTCCTCTTGTCCATTTTCTCATTCAGAAATCAGCCCCTGTAGATTACTCAGGCAGCATTTGAAATGCAGGGCTGATACTAAGAGGGAGAACTCAAATCTGTTCAAAAGGTAAAGGAAGGTGAATTGATGGATTCTAGCCCATTGTATTTTATTCAGCCAGGACTGGGGGAAAATGGATTCTCTCTATTGTCAGATGAGTGATATGGATACAGATAATTCTCTCTGATCAAAATTGAGTGATCAATCATAGTTCCCCAACCCCTTATTAGAATAAACTCACCTTTCATTATAATATTCATTTTTCTCATTACTCATTAAACAATCAGAGTTGATTTCCACCCCCAGAGGTACCCTCTTTTCCAGAGGTTTTATAAGTATTGAAGATTTTACAGGTTAGGTCTCTTTGGTTGCTGAAAGGAACAAATAAGGCCTTTTTGTTAACCTACTTGTTAACTGTGGTTGACAAAATTGATTATAATTTACGCAGAAACTGATTCTGGAAAAATTTTTACTTGTGACACTATGATCACAAATTCAATCTACAAACAAGTGAACAGGGCAGGAACTGTGGAATAAGATCACTGACTCAGTTCCCAGAGCCCAGGGGTAGGCCAGCAGTGTAGGAATGCCTAGATCTGATCTAGGACTCACTTACCCATCCAGGCCAGCAACAAGATATCTCCCAGAGTGGCCTAGAATGCATGCAGACTTAATGCTCAGAGTCCTGAAAGCAGAATCTAGCAGAGCAGATTATTGGTGGGGGAAGTGTCTCCTAGAAGGGTCAAGGTTATAGACTTAGCCCCACAAACTCCCAGAAAGGCCAGTAGCAGCACCACATTTGCCCAGAGCAGATAGAAGAATGACTGAACAAAGAAACAACAGCAGAGAGAGAGAGAGAGAGAGAGAGAAAGAGAAAGAGAGAGAGAGACAGAGAGAGAGAGAGAGAGAGAGAGAGAGAAACAGAGAAACAGAGACAGAGAGAGAGAGAACACAGTTTTATGAAGTTTGGGAATGTCCAAGACACAAACCCAGAAGAGAAGAATAAATCGAAAACATTTTAAAGGCAAAATCTCCATGAAAATCACAGCTTGCCCATAAGATCAGTTACAATTTCTAGAAGAAAGAATGTAACAGTTTATAAAAGTTTTAAAATGAAATGAGAGTAATAGAAGAAAGAATTAGAAAAGAAATGAGAGATGTAGAGAAGAGACGTGAAAAGAGAATCAACAAAAAGTACAAAATCTACCTAGGAAGTAGAATGTAGAAAGTAGAAAGAACAGAAGTTAATAAGAGGAATTATTAAGCAAAGTCAAAAGACTGAAAAAAAAACAGAAGATAATATAATAATAACAATAGGTAGCATTTATTTAATAGCACCTTATATGTCCCAGGCACTATGCTTAGTGCTTTACAAATATGATCTCATTCAATCCTCAGAGCAACTCTGGGAGATAGGTACTATTATTATCCCCATTTTACAGTTAAAGAAACTGAGGATAAGTGACTTGCCCAAAGTCACAAAGTAAATGTTTTAGGCCAGATTTGAACTCAAGTCTTTCTAACTTCAGGCCCAGAGCTCTACTCACTAGACCATCTAGTTACCTTGATATCTATATCAAAGGTATTCCATATAAAAAATAAACAACTGATCTATTCAGGAGTTCAAAGAAAGATAATTTAAGAGTCATTGAATACTTGAAATTCATGAACAAGAAAAAAAGAGCCCGAACGTCATATTTCAAGAAATCATGAAAGAAAACTCTTCAGATCTCTTAGCTCCAGTGGGCAAAGTGGAAATAGAACGAACTGCCTCCTGAAAGAAACCTGCAAATAAAAACTCTCAGGATCACCATAGTCAAAATCCAGAGCTTCTGGGTCAAAGAAAAATACTGTAAGCTACCAAAAAGAAAGGGTTCAGGTAGCCACAGTCAGGATCACACAATATTTAGCAGCTACTACTATGAAGGACAAGAGAGCTAGATTATGATATTCCAAAAAGCAAAAGGTATAGGCTTACAACCAAGAATAATTTACCCAGAAAAAAAATGGTATAGAATCCTTTAGAGGACCTTTAATGAGTTAGAAGACTTCTAAGCATTTGTGATGAAAAGGCTAGAGCTGAGTAGAAACTTCAAAATACAAACATGAGAAAAACTGATTTACCTTAAAAAGGTTAATAGAAGCAAGCAGCCAGAAAATACTTTGTGAGGATGAATTGTTTGTATTTTAATGGGGAAGGGAGAGCTGATACAAGCATCCCTAGGGGCAGATCAGGGAAGAGGAGGATTTATCTCACATAATTGGGAGGTGAAAGTAGAAATCTATACAAATGAGGAAGGGATGGAGGGGGCAGGCATCACTTCAATCTCATTTTGTTGAACAGAAACAAGAAAACAATTTATACTATAATAACAACATTGTAAAAACTGGTAATTTTGAAAGACTTAAGAACTCTGACTTACTTAAATCACCACATTAATTCCACAGTACTAATGATTTAGAATACTGCCAACCTCCTGACAGAGAAGTGAGGGACTGGCTATGCAGGGTAAGACCCTTATGGGACTGGGGTGAAAGGGAGACAGAGTAGATCCTTGTTTATTGAAAAAGTAGTCAGAATGGTCAAACTAGCTCACAACTCCACCAACAATGCCTTAGTATTCCAATTTTTTTCCATATCCTCTCCAATAGTCTCACCAGGTAAGAATAATAGACTCAGAGAAAAGAGAGTATCCAGGAGGAGAGGGTTATCAACAGTGTCAGATGCAGCAGAGAGGCTGATAAAGATGAGTACTGAGGAATGGCCATCACATTTGTCCATTAAGAGATCACTGTAACTTTGGAAAGGGTAATTTCAGTTGAGTGTTGCAAATGCCACAGGACAAATTCCCTTAATAAGAGGATTTGTTCTGGACTAGAGGAAAGAAGAAGAGAATTGAGGAATAATGCCTATGGTCTTTGAGATGAAGAAAATGGACTAAGAGGGAGCTCGTGGCAATCGGTCTCAGTTTTCTCAGTCAAGGAAAAGTTGAGGATGTTACTTGAGAGAAATGGGTGAAATGGAGGTTTGGGAGATTTGAGGAGGGAAGAGAAGGTTTAGAGTAGCTTTTATAGGGAGTAATATAGGGAATCAATGGGGTTTGTTTTTTATTTTTTGTTTTTTTTGGAGGGGGGAAGGCAAGGCAATTGAGGTTAAGTAACTTGCCCAAGGTCACGTAGCTAGTAAGTGTGTCAAGGGAATCAATGTTTGAGGAAGAGAAGAACTGCCTTACCATAGTCAGGTCTCAGTTGAAGTGTGATAAATTGGATTTCTAGGGTAGCAGCTAGTCTGCATGGTTACAAGTTATGACTTTTTTCCAAATCTGAGTCTGGGAGTAGAAGGAGGAGAGGTGAATGGATGACTGGAGTAACCTAGAGCTAAAGTTTAATAAGAAGAAAACTGCAATAGAGAACAAAGGCATGAGGGATCTAAGAGCAGAGGATGGTACAGAGTTGAAATGAGTCAAGATTAGAAAGAGAGAAAAGTGAAGGGTAATGGCTTGAGAAAGTGGAGCCTTAGGAGAGAGGAGGCGGAATGATGGGAGGTTATGGTCAGAAGACTGGCAGAGTTTCTAATTAAGGAAGTAGATCATTTGTGACTAATGGTAAGATCCAGTGTGATGATTCCTGTGTAGCTGAGGTAGAATGAAGGAGTAGGTCATGCGACTGAAAGAGGCTGAGGTGTTGGGCACTTTGGGTTTGAGTTTTATTGGTTTGAGGAAACATCCACGTAAAGATCAAAGTCCCCTGTGTATGATAATAATCGCTAACATTTATATAGTTCTTACTATGTGCCGGGCACTGTTCTAAGCTGCTTTACAAATATGACCTCCTTTGATCTTCACAACAATCCTGGGAGGAAGGTGTTATTATTATCCCCATTTTACAGATGAGAAAACTAAGGTAGACAGAGGTCAAATGACTTGCCCAGGGTCACACAGCTAGCTAGTAAGTGTCTGAGACTGGATTTGAACTCAGGTCTTCCTGACTCCAGGCCCAGGTCTCTTCACTGTGGCACCAGCCCAGCAGACTCTTAATATAGCATATACCCATATAGGGCAGGACTTGGGGAAAGGAGGAAGATGCTGAGCACCTCGGAAAAGGAGGGGAAATGACCTGGCTACCATATAACAGCCACTATGATTCCAATTAGGTGGAAAATTTTGATTGAGCAGACTTCAAAGGACGAAAGATGGATGTGAAGGGAGGGAGGCAGCAGCTGGGGGAAGCTCAGATTGTTCTCACTCTATCCTAACAAAGAAAAATGAGACCTAGTTGCCTCTACTTAGAGATAAGCAGTAGCCTCCTCCTATCATAAGATTCAGGGCAGGCATGTGAGAGAATGTGGAGCTATGGCTGGAGAAGATGTCATTGGGAGGGAAACCAGTGAGGATTGTGGACTGAATGATTAGAGAAGCATAGACTTAGAGATGGGAGGAAATTTAGGTGCCACCAAGTCCAGCCCCCTCATTTTATAATTGAGGAAACTGAGGCACAGAGAAGTTAAGTGAGTTGGCCAGGTTCATATAGCTATTAAAATGTCTGAGGTAGATTTTGAATCCAGGCCTTCCGGACTCCAAGTCTTTATTTCTTTATTTTTTATTATTCCACTTTGTGTCTCAGAAGCATTAGATAGAGGTCCAGGAGGAAGGAATGTTTTTTCACTAATGAATAGGAATTCCAGAGGGCACAGTGGAACAGATGGTAGTGGTGGTTGAAGTGGGACATGAATGGGATAGAATTTAGGAGGATGGAAATGAAAGAATGGGAAGTGGGGATTGAGGATACTTTGTTCTTCCACTGCCATTGATTGATTAGTACAAGAATAAGGAGAGAAATAGGAAGTTGGAGATTGTTAGTTATATTGTCCTCCCTCCCAAAATTACCTTGTATTTATTTTGTATACATTAGGGATATACTTGTTTATACCTGTTGTTTCCCTGGTAGATTATAAACTCTCTGGGGGCAGGAACTGCCTCTTTCTTTGTCTCCTCAGTGCTCAGTGAAGTTCCTGGCTCATAGTAGGTGCTTAATGAATACTTGTTAATTGATTAGCTGATGATTCTGCTGGAGCCCAGGGGCTGAACTAGAAACTGTCCAAAGTGGAATTGGCAGTCTTTGGTGGTAGAGCTTCTTGTTACTGAAGAGCTCCTTCAAGCAGAGTCTGGGCAGACACCTAAACAGAAGATTCCTGTTCAAAGAGAGATTGGACAAAATACCCACTAAGAATCTCCTCCAATCCTGAGGCTATATGAATGATTTTTAATGCACTGGCAATTGCTTTGCTGCCAATCACCATGCAAAATCCTTTTGGAAAAGCAGAAATAAATATTACCTCAGAACCTAGCAAAGAACTAATTCTTTTGATTTGAAGTGGAATAGTTGCACATTTGGTGGTTCAAAGAGGCCCAGAGAGTTTTAATATTCCAAATGACCTGCCCTGGATCTGGAAAATGCTGCTGCTAATCTCTAACTAGATTCAAAACTCTTGGAGGGCAGGAACTGTATCTTAGTATCTTAATTCTTTTTAATGAGGTAGTGGAAAGGGTGCTGAATTTGAAGTCTGAAAACCTTCCTAGAACATCAGCCTTGCCACTTACCTGTACAACCTTGGGCACATCCCCATAGCTCTTGGAGTCTCCATTTCCTTATCTGTGAAATGCAGGTAATAATAATGGCCCTTATATATGTCACAGGGTTGTCCTGAGGCTCAAATGAGATAGAAAATGTAAAGTAGAAAGGGCAGTTCTAGAAATGCACAGTTATTTTTACCATGGCTTAATATATCTCCCTAAGCACCCAGGACATGTCCTTGACCATGGTAGAACCTTAATAAGTATCTGAGTACATGATTGAGCACATGCATATAAACAGATAGGACACAGACAGGAAAGAGCTGAGAGGCCCTTGGAGCAATCCCAGTCAAGTGGTCTTTGTAGAGTTGTAAAGTTTTGAGCTAGATTTGGAAGAAAGTAAACAGCTATGGGTTGTTGGAGAAGAAAGTGTTCAGAGTTGGTGTGTGTGTGTGTGTGTGTGTCTTAGAATGGAGGCCAATAAGAAATGTGGAGCAGTAATCAACTATGCCTTTGGGATAGGAAACAGAAGAAACTGTTGCTGGAAGGCCTTGACTACAAAGGCTGAACAGCCTATATCTCCATCTCCTTATGTCCATTCTTTCTCTTATTCCCCATTCCTGAAGCCTTTCCATGGCAGCCATGTCACCCCTTAGCTTTTCTGGCAACATCCACAGCTGGATGGGTCAGAGCATGGCACAATACAAGATCAAGGTTGGCTAACTTTATGTCAGGAAAAACTTAGTTCTGTGATCACAAACCACCCTTTGACCCTAGCCAGCCATCTCCAAGACATAGCCTGTGTCCTTCCTACAATGCATTATTTGTTCGGTCATTTTGTAGTCATGTCCAATTCTTTGTCCAAAGATACTGTAGTGGCTTGCCATTTCCTTCTCTAATTCATTTTACATATGAGGAGACTGAGGCAAACAGAGCTAAGTGACTTGTCCAGGGTCACATAGCTAGTAAGTGTCCGAGGCTGGATTTGAGTCTTCCTAACACTAGACTCAATACACTACTCACTGTACCACTTAGCTGCTCCCAATAGCATCCTATTCCATGTGAAAAATGCTACAGTATAATGACCTCTTTGTATTTTTTTTAAAGGGCACATGACATAATGGAGAGAACACTGAATTTTGAATCAAAGGATTTGGACTTGAATCCTTATTCTGCTACTTCTTAGCCATGAGACCTTGAACAAGTCATATACCCTCACTGAGTCAATTTCCTCTTTGCAAAATGGGCCTAATAACAGTTGCACAACCTCCTTCCTAGGGTCATCATGAGGATTATTATGAGAATCAGATGAGAAAATGGATGTGAATTGTTTGTAATATGGTGTTAGAGGAATGTGAGCCAGTAAAACCCAATAATAGAGCTGGAAGGGAGATCTAGAGTCCCTCTAGTCCAGCCCCTTCATCTTACAGATGATAAATTGAGGCACAGACAGGAGGAGAGACTTGCCTGAGATCACTTAGATGGTGAGGAGCAGAGCCAAGACACTCACAGTGTAATGGGGAGAAAGCATGAAAAACAACTCTGTACAAATAAGCTTGGTGGTAGCTAGGTGGCGCCATAGTGGAGAGGATGCTGGGTCTGGAGTCAGGAAGCCCCAAGTTTAAATCCAGCCTCAGATACTTACTAGCTGTGTGACCCTGGGCAAGTCACTTAACTTCTATTTGCCTAATCCACTCGAGAAGGAAATGGCAAACCATTCCAGTTTCTTTGCCAAGAAAACCCCATGGACAGTAGGATCCATGGGATCAAAAAGAGTCAGAATGACTGAACAACAAAAATTAGCATTATTCACCTGACCCCAGTTCTGGCTCTTTGCAAACCTTATAGTGCTATAGAAATGTGAGTTATTATCAGTGAAAACTCTATCCTGTTGTAACATGTACTAGCTCACACTTATTTTTATTTTTTGCTTTTTGGAGGACAATTGAGGTTAAGTGGCTTTCCCAAGGTCACACGGCTAGTTTTTTGTGTTAAGTGTCTGAGGTCAGATTTGAACTCAGGTCCTCCTGACTCCAGGGCTAGTGCTCTATTCACTGTGCCACCTAGTCACCTAGCTCATACTTATGTACCTGGATTTTCACTGATATTTTTGGAAGTGCTTATAAGTAGAATTTAATTATTTTCATTTGGAATTAATTAGACAATGTTGTGGTATTGGGAAAAGAGCAAAGTGGCTCTGCCACTGACTTGCTGAATGACCTTGGATAAGTACTGTGCTCTTTCTAGGGTTTAGTAGCACTCTCCTTTTACCTGTAGTACCACACCCCGCTTCCCCTCACCAGCACTCCTTCTTCTCTGTGATAGGGGCATGCAGATGGTTTTTTAATCATAATCCTCACACCTTGCTAACAAAATCCAAGCACAGTGCCTGGAACTAAGATGAGGGTTTTCCTTTTCATCCCAAACATCTGGGTGGAGATCAAAGGCCTCCTTACAAATAATGATCTGGTTTAGGGTTAGTCTGGCTTCTTCAGCAAATAAACTTGAATCCTAGCAAAAGGCTAGCTGAGGAGGCAACTGCATTGTCCACTGCCACCACTCTCTAAGCCAGTGGTTCACAATATGTGGGTCGCAACACCTTGGGAGGTTGAATGACCCTTTGACAGGGGTCGCCTAAGACCATCAGAAAACACATATTTCTGATGGTCTTAGGAACCAAGAAACCACTTCTCTATCAGTCTCCAGGTGGGTCCACCCATATGCAGATACACCCACATAGGAGCATTAAAGGGTTGTGGCATTAGGAAGGTTGAGAACCACTGCTCTAAGCATATAGTCTTGTCTGTTTTGTGCATCTCTGTTAATAGCAAATCCTGAGGGCTTTGATACAGTACCTTGATGTATCAATAATGAGATATTCACAACACCCATGATGGCTATGAATATGCTGGTATAGTTTTGGATCACAAAATGTAGCAAACTCTCCACATGGAAGGCAGAACCAAGGTCTTTATTCAGAAACCAGAACACTGATTCCCAAAACCAGAAGGACAAG